>BSBN01001125.1:3727875-4349188 GCA_027924645.1 Cunninghamia lanceolata
ATACCACCATCATTTACTATCATTGGCTCATCTCCATTATTAGTATTATTTTCTTCTATAGAGCGAGTCTTTTTAACCTCATGGGAGACAACCCTAGAGTCTCTCCCCGAGCCCCCCGAGGCCTTATTTCTAGGGAGAACATTAGAATTCTTCTCTTTCATTTCAAATAATATATCATCCTTTTTAGTATTTCTGTTTAAAACTGGGCAATCTCTCCGCTAGTGCTGATCCATTTTACAAAGAAAACATGAATAGACCCCCTAGTCCTAAATTTTCACATTGTACGGTTTTATTTTCCCAGTTTATCTCCACGATTTTGGGTATCTGAATTCCAGTATTAAAAGCCACTAGCAACCTTGCATCCAAATGTGGCAAGGTTGAACGCGTTTCATCAATTTTAATAATTTTTCTAAAAGGTTTAATTATCTAAGGCAAAAAACACCAAAGTTGCACAAGGACATTCTTAACTAACACCCATCTAGGCACCGAACAAAATTGTATTTCCTTATGTGTAGTATCCAGTGCCCATGGAAAGGCTTTAAACAATGATGACCCAATATTCCAATATTCTACAACACACCTTTGTATACTATGATTTTTGAAGAAGATAACAAAAATGTCAGTTTGAATCATTCTACAGAATGAGAAGTGAATGCCTAGCTTTTTACCCCACACTGCTATTAACCAATTGTCAAAAAACTTTCTTGACGACATTTTTCAATATTAATGTAGGTAAAAAACACAGCTATAATTTTTTAGTTTGGTTTCTTCATTTTTTAAATCTTTAATCATGTCTTCATTAGGGCACAAGGATACTTTCCTTGGCATGGAGGGGGGCTCACCTTGTCTTTCTTCTTTAGCGACACACCTCGCACTCCTTTCTTTGGAGACTCCACTAAGAGGAACCTCCTACAACAATATAATGAAAAATACACGAAATAACAGAAAAATATATAAATAGCAGAAACATAGAAGGAATTTATTGATCGCAAGCCACTTCGAGGGGGCAACCTCCTTTGACCAAGCTCAATACAATAAATTCATGGATGTCTTCATTGGCCTCAACACGTACTTATATACTAAGTCTAATCTAGTCAACTATTACTTCCCATGAATGTGGGATAATACAATATACTCACAGGACGACTTACAAAGCATATGTGTCCAAAAGTATATACTAACAAAGTAAAGAGAAAGGTTAAACACGGGTTCCTAACATCCCCTCCCTCTTATAAAAGCTTTGTCCTCAAAGCTTAAGATGTGAAAATTGTTGCTAAGTTTGAAGGAGTGGTTCCCATGTAGCATCCTCTGGTTGCATTCCGTGCCACTAAATTAATACCTCTGTGATGGATCAGGAGTAAAGCTGACGAGTGCACCTGTCGAGGATGGCCTCCGGCTCCAAAATGATGGATCCTTCGTTATCCAGTTCTGGTAAAATAGTTTGTGCTCTGACGTTGGTGCCAAGAACTTTCTTTAGACAAGAGACATGAAATACTGGATGAACGCGGGAAGGAGGAAGCTCCAATTTATAAGCAACTGACCCAATCTTCTGAAGAACCTTATATGACCCATAGAACTTTAGAGCCAGTTTATGATGCCCTTTGAGTTTCAGGGATGATTGCTTGTATGGCTAGAGACGAAGAAAAACCATATCACCTACTTGAAAAGTGCGCTCATAACGGTGCTGATTAGCTTGTTGTTTCATTTGATTTCTTGCCATGTGAAGATTGTCCTGCAAGATGTGAAGAATCTGATCCCAGGTTCAGAGAACCATGTTGACTGCCTGAACTGGTGAACTGCTGGGGGTGTACGAAAGGAGCACTGGCGGTGCTTGACCATAGATTGCTTCATATGGAGTCATTTTAGATGTAGTGTGGTATGAGGTATTGTACCACCATTCAGTGAGAGGGAGCCACTTTGCCCACTGATGCTGTTGTTCTGGGGTGAAGCAACAAAGATAGGTTTCCAAACATTTGTTGATAATTTCAGTTTGATCATCTGTTTGTGGGTGATACCCAGAACTCATCTTCAGTATGGTGCCAGTGTGTTGAAATAGTTCTATCCAAAATGACTGGTAAAAGTTACATCACGATCTGAGACAATGGAAGAAGGGATGCCATGAAGACAAAAGATCTAGTCCATGAAAATTTGTGCAACTAAGGAGGCGGTATAGGGATGGCTGAGGGCACAAAAATGACTATATTTAGAGAGGCGATCAACCACAACCAAGATCACTATCTTCCCTCCAGATTTAGGGAGCCCCTCAATGAAATCCACAGAAATATCTGTCCAAATCTGTGTAGGGATGGGCAAGGGTTCAAGCAATCCAGGAAGGAGTGTCGTTTCACCCTTGTTGCATTGGCAGGTATCACATTCAACCACCATCTGTTGAATTGCCCTTTTCATTCCCTTCCAAAAGAAGTTACGTCGTGCCCGCTCATAAGTTTTGAGGAATCCAAAGTGCCCTGCCGATGGAGAAGCATGGAGTTCATAGAAGACAGCCTATTGAAGATCTGTGCTTTGGGGAAGCACCAGACAACCCTTGCATTGCAGAGAAGCACCATCCCAAGAGTAATGCGGTACAACAGAAGGGTTATTGGCTAACTGTTGAATGATTTGAGATAATGAAGTCATTGACATAGCCCTGCTGGACAGATTCCAACCAATTTGGAATAGGCATAGAAATACCTGAAAGGGAAGCTTGGTCATCAAATGTGCAAGAAAGAGCATTTACCACAAATATTATCCTTACCCTTCTTGTAAGTGATCTCATAGTCATAACCCATGAGTTTGTTGACCCATTTCTGTTGTGCTGGGGAGGAGACCCATTGTTTCAGGACATATTTTAGACTTTGGTGATCAGTTTTGATGCAAAAATAATTCCCTAGTAGGTATGACCACCACTTTTGTACTACATGCAAAATAGTCATCATTTTCTTCTCATATGTAGAGAGTACTAAATTCTTGCCAGAAAGGGCTTTGCTGGTGAATGTAATGGGATGGTCTTCTTGAAGGAGAACAACACCAAGTCCATTGCTGCAAGCATCACTCTCAATAGTGAAGGTCTTGGAAAAATCTGGCATAGCTAGAACCAGTTTAGCACACATAGCTTGTTTCAGTTTTTCAAATGCACACTCAACAGCATGTGTCTAGGTAAAAGCATCCTTTTTTAACATAGCTATTAATGGAGCTGCAATCTTCCCGTAATCCTTGACAAACTTGTGATAGTAGCCAGTCAATCCTAAAAAACCACAGAGGCTCTTGAGTGTCTAAGGATGCGGCCAATTTTTTATGGCATCTATTTTTATAGGATCCACTCGAACCCCTTGGGTTGAAACAATATGCCCAAGATACTCCACTTCCTCCTGGCCAAAAATACATTTAGACTGTTTTGAACAGAGCTGATGATTAGAGAGAAGTTGCAGTACGAGATCCAGATGGTGGAGATGCTCAGCCCATGTTTTACTATAGATAAGGATATCATCGAAGAAGACCAGAATGAATTTCCGCAGGTAGGGCTAGAATATTTTATTCATCAATGCCTGAAATGTTGAAGGAGCATTAGTGAGGCCAAAGGGCATGACCAAAAACTCATAGTGGCCATCATGTGTGTGGAAAGCCATTTTAGGGATATCATCCTCATGAACCCAAATTTGGTGATACCTAGAACGAAGATCCAACTTGGAGAAAAAATGAGCACCATGAAGCTCATCAAGAAGCTCATCAACAATAGGAATTAGAAACTTATCCTTGATTGTGATGTGATTAAGTGCTCGGAAGTCAATGCAGAGGTGCCATGACCCATCTTTTTTCCAGACAAGAAGAACTGGTGAAGAAAAGGAACTGGTACTAGGGCGAATAATGCCTTGCTTCAGTATGTCTCGAATGAGCATCTCAATCTCTGTCTTTTGGTGAAATGGGTAGCGATAGGGCCTGATGTTGAGAGGAACTCTTCCAGAAAGGAGCTGAATATGGTGGTCCTCTGGTCGTGAAGGTGACAATCCCACTGGTTTGGCAAAGACACATGCATACCTATCCAAAATTTGTTGTAGATCCAAAGGAGTAGTGGAGACCGTTGATGGTTGCATCTAAATGGAATGGAGCTGAGAGATGACACCATGTGAATTCTTCTTAAGAAGCTTTTCCATGCGATGTGAACTTATGATGCTAAGAGACCCCGGTTGTAAGCCCTTCAATGTGTGTTTTTGCCCATTGTCTGAAAACTACATCCAAAGTTCAGCAAAATCCCATAAGATGGGTCCAAGTGTGTGTAACCATTGGGCGCCCAAAACCACATCACATCCGCCTAAGGGTAAGGCAAACATGTCAGAGCACATGTTATAATCTCCAATAGAGAGACACACATTGCGACACTTCCCTTTGCAAGATAATGTGCCCCCATTGACAATCATGACTTCAAAGTTGGAGCAATGATGGACAAGACAATTAGCTTGTTTGGCGATCCGAGGGTCAATGAAGTTATGAGTGCTACTAGAACCAATGAGTATTGTAAGAGGGAGCTTCTTGAAGTAACCCTTGACCCGCATGGTTTGTGGGGTGGTGACTCCTGCTAAAGCATGGAGAGAGATCTCTGGGTGGTCTTCCTGAGAAGTAGGGTCAACAAGCTACTGCTAAGTGTCGACCTGATCATCTACTGTATCCTAAGCATCTGCATAAACTTTAGTTTCAGGCAGAGAATCTACATCCAAGAGATAGAGCTTTTGCTCAACACATCTATGTCCTTGAGTGAATTTCTCATCACAATTATAACAAAACCCTTTTTCTCTACGTGCCCACATCTCTGCTTTAGTCAAATGCTTGATAGGAGTTGTTCTAGGAGCTGGCGTGATTTGAGGTCTTTGGGAAACCATATTTCTGAATGGAACAAAATTAGATTTGGATTGCTGTTGAGCTGTGATTTTGTCCTTCGCTAACTTAGCTAACCCTAGGGCTTCCATCATTGTGCTGGGATGGAACCTTTTAACCTCAGATCAGATTGCATCCTTCAGACCACTGACAAAACAACTCCTGAAGAATTCATCAGACAATCCCTCTGTGTGATTGGCCAGTTTTTTAAATTTTGTCTGATATTCTCTCACAGTGCTTGTTTGGCGAAGTTTAGTGAGTGCTCCTATGAAGTCATCAAAAGCACTAGGGCCAAATCGCTGCAAAATGAGTTTGCAAAAATCTTTCCATTTTAGCTCTTCATGAGCCTTGATGTACCAACGAAACCATTGAATGGCTTCATGTTCCAAATGAAAGGATGTAAGTGAGACTTTATTGACATCAAAAGTATTATGCAGACTGAAATATTGTTCTGCTCGATATATCCATCCAGTCTGATCATCACCATTGAAGCGAGGAAAATCAAGCTTCGGCCCATGAAAATTGCTGGAAGAAGAGAACCTAGTGTCCGCAGAAGACTCTGGCTGTCGTCTATTGTTCATGGCTGAATGCTGAAGATTGAGGCCAAGAATTTTTTCATCCAAATCTTGGAGTTTGGTCTTGAGGGCTGCAAGTTCATCCTCCATGTTTTTTGCTCTTGTGTGGGTGACAACTATAGCCAGGAGATTTTTTTTTTTTTTGGGAATGGGTAAAAAAACAAAAATGGAAACTTTTTTAGTAAAGGAAAAATTGGATTTGGGAAAAACTTCGATGGGTAATTGGGGTTTGACTAGGTTTTGGACACTTTCTTAAGGAAAGGGAAGCAAAAAATGGGGATTTTAGAAGCTGGGTGAAAGAATGGGAAAATTTGTCTAAGAGGGACAAAGGAGTAGAAATATGAAATGAACACTGTGGTAAAATTTGAAGGCTATTGGGTGAGAATCGAAGAAGTTATGGCAAACCCTAAAAATAGACAAATGTGGGATTTCTGGCTTTGATAAGTGGAATTTGGGATAGGGTCCTCAAGGAAGGAAATATGTAGAATGAAATTTTAGGGGTTCCAGTGAATTTTGAGAGGAAACGAAGCTAAAGCAAGGAAGATATGGCGAAAAAACAGATTTTTTTGTTTTTTTTAAACGATTTGCCAACTACTATGGACGGATTCAATCTGCGATTTGCCGGTTGTCAATAGATATGGCCCCTAAGTATGTTTGACTTCCTAAAGGTTTAGGGGAGTCACTCTGCCACCAATGTTGTTTAACAGCTTGCGTATTGGGGCAATACCCCTCCATGGCTCAGGTAAAACTGATAACCGCTTTGCCACAAATGACAGCTCTTGGTTTACCTCACAGATGGGAACTAGTCAATCAGGTAGGGGCCGTTGCCCTTTTCGCTGGCAGGTCCTCTCAATGGGCCAGCTACTTTGGGGTTCCTATGGTACTCCTCACAATGAGTTTTAGGGCTATATGCCCAGACACTTCCCATAGTTAAGCAGATAGGGATATTCCCTGATATGAACTTGCAATTGAAATGAACAATATAGATGCGAAAAAGAAAGAACTATTGCAATAATCACAGTGCCTAGAGGCCACTGCGAAATTTTATTTTTGGCAGAAATTCCACCCAGCGAGCCTAAGAAAGCGCTCTAATACCAAATGAGAGGAACCTCCTGCAACAATATAATGAAAAATGCACGAAATAATAGAAAAATATATAAATAGTAGAAACATAGAAGGAATTTATTGATCGTAGGCCACTTCAAGGGGGCAACCTCCTTTGAGCAAGCTTGATACAATAAATTCGTGAATGCCTTCATTGGCCTCAACACGTACTTATATACTAAGTCTAATCTAATCAACTATTACTTCCCATGAATGTGGGATAATACAATATACTCACGGGATGACTTACAAAGCATATGCATCCAAAAGTAATGTACTAACAAAGTAAAGAGAAGGGTTAAACACAGGTTCCTAACATCCACAGTTGGTTCTGAGTGCACACTTAACTGAGAAGCTCGCATTTTTCTGGCGGAGCCTCGGCATCCTCAACACTAAGGGCTTCTCTGTAAGTTTTAAACTGATCGCCTTGTTTATCTATTTCTCCTTCCGTTTTATTCTCCATGGCATATTAACTGTGCACATTAAATTCAAATACCAACCCAGTACTTCCTTGGTTGGCGCCCTCACATCAACACACTTGGGTGACATTAGGGTGATGCCAAGGCTTGGGCAGGGAAAAGGTGACAAACTAACTTTTGAAAATTCAAAAAAAAAATCATGGCACAATAGGAGTTTGCACTATAACACCAAGAAAAATAAAATAATTCACAGCCACGTATGACCTTAGAGTGCACACAATCTATCAATTCAAATGAAGAACAAAGAAGGATTCCAATGCAGGGAGAGGAACCCAATCAGGAAGCACATAGAGGATTATAGAAAAAACCCTCATGCAACCCCTAGGCTCTCCCTCCAGATTCTCTTTTTACAAGCCTCTAGGTGTTGACACCAAGCTTGACTCATAATAAGCAAGTACAAGATGTGAATTGTAAAGCTTCTAGTAAACAACTCTGTATAGCTTTTTTGGCGTCAAAGTGATGAATAACTCCATCCCAAGCCTCTTATTTATAGACAAGAAATCAACAATGAGAGGAAAACTTGCTAGTAGCTTCCCATATGACCTTGCCAAATAAAATCAATGCATAGAGTTGGGCGCCCAAGTTTGCCACTACAACATGTGATTGCACACTCTCCAATGCAACCCCTTTGCACTCTCCAAAGCTCACACCCAAATTTGACTTGTGCACATGACCCCAAGCATGAAATGTTTTTAACAATATCAAATGCATTTTACAATGATCTAAAATCATTAAATGCATTCCTCCAATGATCCCAATTAACCACGTGGTCACTAAACCATGATCCCTCTAATGTGCCACATTTGCAATGTCACATACAACATCCCCTAGAAAAAATTGTCCAATTCCAATGTGTGGCGTTCTACATAGACATGAACAACAACATTATAAAATATAAAATATTTCTATATGCAAGGTGTACAACACCTTTCCAACAAAGAACCAATGGAAAGATTGAAGTGAAAACGTTTCTAAGAGGTGAACTAGGATTCAACATCAACCCAAGATTTTAGTCTATAACTAAGAGCTACCCATCTAAAAAACGAATCATGCACATTCATTTGGCAATGAGCCTTAAGACTAGAAGAAGATTGAGAAACAAATAAACTTTGTAAAAGAATGACAGACAACCTCTAATTTAATGTGAGTACTATTGAAGTAAATTAAAAATAAAAATAAAAAATTGTATTTTCCCACTTTAAATATCACCTAAAAATAATAAATACCAATTAAACCATTCATAATCATAAAATAAATTCTTATAAACGACTATTTATAATATAAATCAATAAAAATTTGCTCAAATTACGGTGTTAAATATCCAATAAATCATCCCATACCTGAGCTTATACTTTGACGAACCAAAAATTCCCCTTGGTTTTCAAAGGGGAAAAACGTTAAAATAAATTAAAAATTAAAAAAACCTTCCCACACGGCAAAATTCACGACGTCAAAGGTTCGAATCCACAAGAAGCAAACGAAAACTAATCGCCCAACCTGAAAATAAAAGAAAAAAACCCTCGAAAAAGCCCATCCTGGAATTTAGTCTATTTCGAGAAAGACGGTAAAGCTCTACTGAACAAATTTATGAAGTAATGAAGTAAATTATTTTCATTTGGCTTGAATTAAGCAGGAAAATCAGGTTAAATTTGCGGCAGACTGCATTGTGGAAATAATTTGCTGTATTAAATTAGGGTTTCCAAAAATGCTTTTTGTTAAGAATTTTCTGAATTTTATGTTTAGAGTTTTGGAAACTGCATATTGGTGAGAATTTTCTTAAATCTTGAGTCTTTGTGAAAATTGTAGGGAATTCAGGGTTTCGGATAGTTCTTGTTGCAGAGCGTAAGGTTGAAAATGTCAGGGGGCTATTCAAGCCTTCCAACTAGCCACCTTCTTGGTTCTGTGCCGGTGCGTATATTTTATTTTATTTTTATTGCTATTTTTTAAGTTTTGTTTTAAGGTTATTGTTTGGATTGTGTTACTGTGTGTGAGTCTTCTGGAATCAACTGCGTAGTGTTTATGTTGTTCTTTTAGCTTGAATTTATATTGTAGACCCTTTTAAAGAACTTCGTTTTGGTTTAGGGTTGTGTTTTTTATAGTTTTAGCTTCCTGCCTGTTTTTAAAATTTCATCTGGCTCTTTCATGTTGTTTCTCTTGGTTATGTACCGGTTCGTAGAGTTTACTTTTTAAGCAGTTCTTTTTTTTGTTTGAATTTAGATTGTAGGCTCGCGTCCGGAAAGTATAAGTTGTATTGATGATTTTTCCACAGTCCATTAAGATAAGTAAAATAGAGCTTTTGGAATTATCTGTGTAAATTTATTTTCACATCGATGTTTCAGATCATTTAGTAAATAAATTTATACAGTTAATTCAGAAAGCTCACTTTTACTTAATTCCAAAAGCTCTCTTTTACTGTATAAATTCATTTATACAGTTAATTCCAAAAGCGCTTTTTTACTTAATTCCAAAAGATCTCCTTTACTTATTGGTAGGATCCAAATCGTCGATTCAAAAATAAATTTACAGTACAAGTTGTTTTTTTGAAGGGGAGGCTTACTTAGGTTGTGATTTTAGTTTGTATTAGCTTGTTAGCCTGTTTTTTAAGTTTCATTTTGGTTCATTCATAATATTCCTAGTAGTTCTGTACTGGAGTGTAAAATGCAGAGTTTATTTATTTTTATTATTTGTACTCGTTTTAGGAACTCTATTCTGCTTATGATTGTATTTTTAGTTTAGTTTTCATTTGTTGCCAAATTTTTAATTTTAGTTTTGTCTTTTCATGTTATTTTTACTGAGTGTACTTTTAAAAAAAAAAAAACGAAGAGGATAAAAACTTTATTAAATCAAAAGAGTAAAACAAAGCGGAAGAACAAACCCATCAAGGGTACCAAAACAACACAAAATTAAGTTACACCCAGGAAGCACCTCATATCTTCCGTAACCAAATCTTCAAGAACAAGGGCCAAATCTTCAGGAAGATTGCCCCAATCAACCACATTCCAAGTCCCCATTTGCTCAGAAGCCCACCTAGCCAAGCCATCAGCCACCTTATTCCACTCCCGAGGGACATGACAGAAAGCAATAGAATCCAAAGCAGTGCTCAAAGCAGCAATTTGCTTGACCACCACCGCCAGCTGCCAGTTCACCTCCTCAAACTGCCTCTTATTCAGAAGATCAATAACAACCTGAGAATCAGATTCACAAACAATCCGCCTCCACCCCGGAGCACAAGCCCGTTCTAACGCCAAGAGAATAGCTAAAGCCTCCATGAGGTTATTAGTATGCTGACCTCTATAAATAGAGAAGAAAAACACCACCACTCCCGAACTATCTCTGCCAATGCCACCAACACCAGCGTGCCCAGGATTGCCTCTAGAGGAGCCATTAGTATTAATTTTCAACTCTCCCAGAGCAGGGGGACACCAGTGACCAGTACGACCAACCCTCTCCCTCCCGCGCCCATGACGAACAGTCCTCAAATTTCTTTTCCCCCCAGAGAAAGACCCAAAGCACCAACAATTCCAAGATCACCAGGATCCACAGGAACAGACAAGTCGCACTTAGCAGTCAGAGTTTCCTGAAGGACCCCCAAAATTCTCAACCAGAGCTGACCAACCAGCATCTTCCTATCCAGAAAAGTTCTACGGTTGCGTTCAACCAAATATGCCAAATTATCAGACTAGGGCCAATAACCCAAGCAATCAGAAGAAAAGAAGTCTTAATCGAAGGAGACCCTTGACTTTCCCAAAATTCCTTCAAAGAAGAAACATGTCTGCACGACATCCGCCAAAGATTCCACCAAAAGTGCCATATGACTTTCGCAAAGGACCACTGAAAGAAAAGATGAGAAATACACTCTTCATGCCTAGCACACATAACACACATAGGACCCTGGAAACCATGCTTCCAAAGATTCTCCCAGGTAAGACATCTTCCTTTCACCACTAACCAAGAGAAGAAATTACACTTAGGCCATGCAAACTTTTTCCAAACCTTCTTCCACCACGGGACCTCGGTACTCCCAAACAATTGCTTATCAAGAACTTGGTAGCCTGAAGCAACAGAAAATCTACCCTTTGGATCATAACCCCAAGCCAACACATCTCGCCCAGAGAGGGAACTGCAAGCACGACCCGACAAAATACTTTATTAAAACTTTCAGAGGTTTGGTGAGTACCAAGAACTTAGCATTGATTAGGAACGTTTTGGATGTCTCTTTAGTTCCTAGTACCACAAGAGTTCTCAGTACCAGTGAAAGCTCCGACATCTAATGCTTTGATGCATTTAGATGTTCAGGATGAAGAGCGTAGACATGGTTTTAGTGTGAAGTCATGGCGGACTTGAAGTGTGAGTTTGCGTAGTGGCCAAGATGGTGAGTGGACGAGTTCAGGATGAAGAGCGTAGACATGGTTTCAGTGTGAGGTCATGGCGGACTTGAAGTGTGAGTTTGTGTAGTGGCCAAGATGGTGAGTGGGCGAGTTCAGGATGAAGAGTGTAGACATGGTTTTAGTGCTCCATACCACTAGGAGGCCATTCCCATGGGTCCTTCCACCTGAAAACTTTAGCCTGCACCAAAGTCTGATGAGTTTTGAAATCAGCCACATGGCACCAACCAGCATCAGTGAAATGTTGACACAAATTCTACAAATGAGGATGAGTAGCCAAAATGGGAGGATACCCATCCTAGGAATCATGCCAGAAAAGAGCATCTTGACCCTCATTACAAATCCAAAACAACCCCTGCTTGACCAGCTTGGCGCCTTTGTGACCTAATCACACATCGCCCCATCGCAAATGGGGACCCCCTTTTTTTGAGCTCCGATGCTTTGCTTGTGTTTTGGATGATGTCTTTGGTTCGAGGAGGTCTCACTTGGAACATGAACTTGCAATAAAGAAGAGTCTTGATCAAATTCCATTCAAAGGGGAAACAAGGAAGTCATCCATCAAGGTTCAAATGAACACTGAGATCAATCCTGAAGCATGTTTGAGATCCTGAAAATGACTAAGTCTGATATCCTAAAAATCCTAAAAATTGACCAAGTCTGAAATCTGGTGGATCCTCCAAATTCTATAATCTGCATGTTAAATCCTATGGATCCGGGACCTATCTCAAACATCCTGGAAGTATATTTCAAAAATATTTAAAGTATAGGAAATTCAATATAATTATTAAAATTTAAATACATAATTATTAAAATTTAAATACATATTATAATTATATTTAAATATATATTTGTTGGTAAACAGATTTGTCATTGTAGATTTCAAAGTGACTCACCCAACGGGCAGTGTGTAATGTCCCCTTTTGTAAGTGCCCTAGTTTTTGCCCTAAAATCACAATTCCAAGTAAAGCAAGAATTGAAATAGGGTTAGCGATATCATTTACCAATTTAAATTGTTGAACAAGATAGATCCTGGTTGAGACCCTACAACCATGTTAGATAATCATTGAAAGCATAGTCCATAAAATAGATCTTTCCTACTAGGATTAGGAACATTATCTTAATCATATGATATACCTCATTCATCAATGGAGTCCAACCCAAAAGGTTTAGGATAAGGGGGCATGATAGGGTGCCTGAAGCGATCATCTACCCTAGGCCCAAGAGCGGATATACCATCCCTCTTGGCGTCATGTGGCCCTTGCCATTACCATATCTAGCTATATCCATATTAGGGGGTCTTGAAAAATAACTGTATCCATATCGGGCACCGTATCCATGTCCATGCAACATAGTCACAAAGTCAAGAAAATGAGTTAATCTGAACAAATGCAACACCAATCCATAGTTAAAGAAAGACCTAATTTACCAAGGCTTAGTCTTGCAAAGCTTAGGCCCTCAACTGCCTTCCTATTTCAAGTGAATACTTTCATACTTAGTAATCCAGTTTTAGTTCAAACTGAAATATCCCTGGTTTAGTTATTGAACCCTAGGGTTGTTTACACCTCCAGTTTCTGCCAGTTATTTATTAGATTTCACAGCAAATGTATGTGTAAAAGAAACAATAGCATCAGAAGGTAATACTTTTGAATAACACTGAATAATCTCTTTAAAAAAACTCACTGTTCAGCACACAAACCCTACTCAGATAAACAACAAGTTCAGAAATCCTTGAATATATCACAGATTTGAGTTAAAATGACATTCAATTAAAATTCAGTTTTCTGACCCGACATTAGACAAATATGAATGGAGTCTGCTTTACTGGAAAGTTTGGCATGCCCTAGTAGATTTCAGAAGAATTTGATTAAGTTCTGTGACAATGCTTGAGGCAGTGGCGGCTAGGATAGAACCTTGTCCTTCTTCTGCACTAGCGCTAATCCTGGACACTTCACTGTTGTATGTTCAATGATCTCAATTGCTCAAACTGAATTTACAGTATGATAGTCTTAAAGTTGACCCAGATCACAAGTAATTCTTTCTGTTTGATTCAGGACTGGTGTCTGTTTGTTAACCCTTGAAACGCAGCCACAGTCACAAGATAATAATGAACACTTGCATGGATCTGGATAATGCTCACGGTCTGGAAATGAGTTTGATCTGTATGTCGCAGCCCAGGTCCCTTGTATCTTGTGTGTTGAATGCCAAAATGATACTCCCAGGTGGCGCAGATTATGTGAGTGGTTGATGGTGTCAAAGACACTCAGCAACGCTTATTGCTGTTGTGGAGTCCTGAGCGCCCAGCAAAGGATATGCACTGGCAGCAGGTTGCGCTCAGACCAGATGGAGTTCGCTGCCCTAAATCTGACCCCTTCCAGCAGCTAGAGGAATATACCACTTCAGATCGCAACTCCTACTGAAATATATGATATTTTGACCTGGATGGCTAGCTGAAAATGATTGTGTTCTCCCTTCTTCCTTCACACCACGCTGCAGACCTGTAGATATGCAAAACCCAGAATTAGATTCAATGCAATCCCTTGCGTGGAAATAGATCACAACAAACACTAGAGTTGGGTTTTCATCCAACCTAGTGTTGATCACCTCTTGAGGGTTTTGTCCCAAGTGTGATAGGTATGAATCAGAAAGATGCAAGCAATATCCAATGATAGAAAATGAAACTTCAGTGCTGCTTATATACCCTTTTTGTATAAATTCAAAATGGGCCGACCTTACATGAAATTGAATTTCCTTTGATGCCAAAGCAAAAGTTATTATTATTATTTAAAAATATTAATATTATTATTTTTTGATTGGTACACGCTTTTGACCGGAGCTATGAACCGGTGAGGCCACAACACGGGGGGCCTCATCCTCGGGCAATACCACTTGGCTTGAACGCCTGCATCAACGCTGGCTCCTTAACCCCCTCTATTCCTTCTTCTAACTCCTCCTTTCTCTCTTCCTCCATAGTCCTCCGTTCACCTCCTTTGTTCTTCCTCTCCTCCTCTGCTCCTCCCTCCTTCCTCCTCCTCTCTTCCTCTCTTCCTCCTTCCTCCGTTTTCCTCTTTCGTTCTTCCTCTCCTCTGCTCCTCCCTCCTTACTCCTCCTTACTCCTCTGTTCTCCTCCTTCGTTCCTCCGCTGCCACCACCGCCACCGATAAAGCCACCATATCCTCCTCTGTTACGACTTCCACCGCCTTAGCCACGCTCTGACCGCTCACGGCACTTTCCACCTGCCGTTGCACCGTCAACCACCTCCGAACATAGCCGAAACACCTTCCGCCATCGCTTATGCCTTTCTACGTCCATCATCCCCACACTGCTTCATGGGATTCGAACCTAAGGCAATGCATCTACTGCCTTGCAACATTAACCGTTGCACTGCGGGGTCAACCCCAAAATTATTAATATTATTACTTAATTAATATATTTAAATTATTATTTTATTAATATAGCGTTAAAAAACACTTTTTTAATATTTATTAATAATAGTAATAATATCAATTCGTTGTTATGGAGGGGACATGACACAAACACCCATATGTCAAGTCAGAGATTTTCTATTAGGGCACTCCCAATAGAAAAAATTATAGCATTGCTTGAATGCAAACTATCTAGACTTTATCACGAATACTATAACTGTTTACTCGAAAATTTGTTAGATTCCCTGAAATGTTCAATAGAAACATGGAGATGAATAAAACATAGAAAAAGGAAATGGTATTACTATTGATAAGAGTTGCATGGACACGGATATGGTATCGGATACGGACACCGCTATTTTTCAAGACCTCTAATATGTATACGACTAGATACGACATATATATCTATATATATTAACATTAGCATTAAATAATTTAAATTTAGTATAAATAATATATATTTAACAAATACATTATATATTAATAAAATAAACTTAAATTAAAAGTTAAATGTATTAAAATTTAAACTTAATAAATAAATAAAAGTTTACAATGTAAAGTCAAACAAAATAGCCAAATATTAAAAAAATTATCACCAATTAATAAAATTTGCGTGTTCCTCCATTGCTTGTTGACACTATATCTCCAACTTTAAAATGAATGTGATTATTTGAGTAAATACAATCGTGTAGAAAGACATATTTCCGATATTGTGTGTGTTGGTCCGGAGTAGTTCCCCGCAACAAGAAATCAGCATGCCAAGTCATGGAACAGTTGCTTACGGCAATTTTTAACATTCTAGGGTTAATATTTTTGGGATACGACACAAATATCATGAGAATGCCGTATCTACGCATATCCGGCACGGGAAAAAAATAGGGTTTTTTTTGGTATGGCTGGATATGGTATCCAAGACGTATCTGAGCCGTATCCTATGAGTATCTGTATCCAATACGGCGATAGGCATACCAAGGGAGAGGGGGTGGAGTATCCGGTAACCATGCTATTGATTATCCAAAGAGAAAATATAGTAACAAATGCAAAGACCAAACTCAGAATGAGACTGCATTAATGCTCTCCCAGAGTTTCCATTTGGATTCTTATAACCTGATTAAGCTGCTAATTACAAACTAACCCCAGATTGGCTCAGAGGCTCAGAGACATGCTTGAGACATAGCAAAAACCAACCTCTATAAAACCAGAAAAAACAACTTATACAAAATAAAAATACCCAAATCGGGCACACAACTGACACTTGGCTTGATCAGAACCCTTGATTTGCAATAGCACATGGGTATATATTATATGCCGAACGGATCTTTGTTCTCCCTTGCCCAGTATTGCCAAATAAATCTTTAGTTCGGCTTGAATGCTCTGCTCCAGCACATGTATTTGCCCCCTTTTCCGGCTCAGAAAATTACCCACAGCGAATAAAATCTTTTTCCCACCAGCACAAAATCAAGCTCCTCAGTAAAATATTTTACCTGAAGGATAAAAATTAAAACTCCCGTGAAACATAGAAGCAGCAACATATATGAGTCTCTGCACAAAATACTTGGCCTCCTGTAAAACAAAATTCACCGCACATACATGCTCTACATGAAAAGTTTCTTCTGTAAAATTATCCCTTGCCATGAAATTACTTATTCTCACTTCATTAATTTTATCCCCATAATTTCTTGGTTTTGCTTTATTCTGTATTCTTTCATTTTCTAAGTTTACACATTTTTTGGGGGCCTTCATGGTGGTTACCACATTGATAATATATGGGCATATTACAATGGCTCAAACCTTTAGGCATTTAAAATTTCATTCTTAGCAAAATAAAGAATTTTGCTCAAGTTCTTCCATTTTATAAGTACTGATCCAAAACTTTAATTGAACCATATTGAAGTTTAAACCATATGGTCTCCATTTGTCAATGTGGCAGCCACATAACCACCTAATATTGTTCATGTCATAAAATATTGTTGATGCTGCAATATTAGCATATGCTCCGCCATACACTCTCAGTGATGCTTCATATTTTAACATTTATCATTACTTTGTTATGGCAACACGAGCTAGCTCTCACATGATTGTAAAAAATATTTAGTCTTTGCTTCAAACATGGTGGCTGTGTTGGACAGCATGCTGGCTCATATTTTATTTTAATTCAAATTCATTTTAGTGCCCAAATAGTCATCCTGTATCTGCACATTTTGTGTCTGACGTGACATAGTAAAAGACATAATACTTGATCAAACATTGGAGAATGAAGCTAGTAGCATGGGCCTACTCCTCATGCAAATAAACTAAAATATATGCAACTTTTAAATGTTCATCGCACACCATATAAGCCATTGGGGAGTGGATGATAAAGGAGAGCAATTGACTTTGTGATGTGTAGAGGTTGTGCAATGCAGTAATAAACTATCATGTGGACTCTCAAGTTTCATTTATTTATCGATTTTTTTAATGTGATCTGTGAAAGATTTCACTATTCGCCCAAAACAGATATTTTATTGCTGCTATTTATTTCCTTCAATGTGGCTGGGATAAAATCATTTTTTTATTTCCTCAAATGATAGAATACTGCATCTGCTCATATTTGAGAATTTTCCTTACAACATGGCTCTGTAGAAACATTATACCTGCTCTGAATAATAAAAAGAACTATTACTGCACCTGCTTCATTCACTGGGAGATAAAAATGATTTTCCACGTTTGATCTTGTAAACACCTTCCATACCTGGTGCCACTCCAATTATTTGCTACACTATGGTTTGTATACTGCTGTGCAAACCTTATATGCTGCATCATATCATCAGAATGCTACCTATATTTAACTCCATGCTTCTCATTTCTTCCTCATATACACAATCAGCATTCTGTGCCATGTCATAATACCTTCCCTTCAAATTTCTTTCACAGTATTTCCTGTGTAGTGTCCCTCTTTTAAAATATCTTCTATCTCATGATTTTCCAATGTGGTTCTTCCCAACGTGGAAGTAAAAATCCTTCATTAAACTTATCCCGATATAAAAATGATGATAGCAATAGCAATACAACCCCCTTAATTAGTGCCATACTCAATGTAGCAGCTATAAAATATTTTTTTTATTGCTCTTTGCAAAGTGGACTTTAGAAAATGATTCAATATTTGCTCAAGTAGACGAACTTGCTGCCATTCATTGAAATTGGGCAAATGGAGGGCAAGAAGAAAGAAAGGCTTTGCACTGCACATCACCCATGCGATGCAATGAGAAGATGCCATGTCATTTAATTTTGATTTAATCTTATATGTTGCCTTAAACAATAATATTGCTGCTGTTTGCTCCATTCTCATGGGAGAAGAATGTTTTAAAATTTATTTCACACTTTATAATACGCTGGTATGCAATATAATGAAATAAATTCATATGCTCCCACTTTCAAAGGCCATCGCACAACATACAGCCATTGGCAAGTAAGTGATAAGATTTCAATGACTTTGCCCTCCAAGGTAGCCTTGTGATGCAATAGAAGGCAGCCACAGAGATGCCAATAAAGCTTAACTTTAGCTTGCTTCCTTTTTTACTCATGTGGCTGTGAGAAGATGTTTCTAATTTGCTGGGACATTAATTTGCCCACTTATTATGTGCGGGAAGTAGCTTGAGCATCCACCTATATTTAAGCAAAATGAAACATACATGCTCGCTTCCTTTTTTCCTCACGTAGCTGTGAGAAGATGTTTCTAATTTGCTGGGACATTAATTTGCCCAATTATTATGTGCTGGAAGTAGCTTGAGCATCCACCTATATTTAAGCAAAATGAAACATACATAGTTTTGAAAAGTCCATTGCATCATTGGAGACCATAGCGGAGTGGGAAGCACAGTGAAGCAAAGACTTTGCGCTATGCGTTGGAGGAATTATTTATTTGAAATTAATATGCTTATTTCTGCCTTGCCAAGTGCATACTTCTTCTCTAATTGTGGCTTTTGAAAATATATTAATATGATACCTATTGTTGTTCACCTCTAATGTGGAAAAGAAAATATTAAAATTACTTAAAACAAATGTTGTGCCTCCTTTGACTTAGACAATTGATAAAACCATTTCATATGATCTTTGGAGTGTGCATATATTTTTTAAAAACATTTCCAGCCATTAAACCGCCACTTTGAGGCTTTTGTTGGAAAGTACGCCACAGCCACAAAATACATCTGGGAAAGCTAAAAGCTGGCAGGTTTTTTTAGTGCGAGCTGTTCATAAACATTGCCAGCTGTTAAATTGTCAATTTTGTGTTTTTAATAGAACTGTCGCTACGGGCTCAATTTTCAACCAAGAGACCTGAGATTTGAACTGGAAGCTGATGAGAAATTATCAAAACTTTTGCCATTGCTAGAATCTTAAAATTCAACCTCTAAGTCCGAGCTGTTCGGGGATGCCAAGCACGGCCAGCATAGCATATTGGGGCCCAAAAAAATAATCTTTTACCTAAAATTGAGTCGGGTGCCTGAGATATGGTGGTGCAAAATTCGTGCCAACACCCACAATCAGTATCCCAAGTGATATCCAGTCTGCAACACTCTAATTGTTGGGATTAAGATGTGTTATACACAGACGAGTTACAAATAAAAAAATAAAAACAGGAATAACATTCATCCATAAATTCAAAAAACAGATGCAAAACTCTGACAAAATTTTAATAATCTGAACAATTTTTAACTTGACATTCTTGCAAGAGTCAAAAGAGATCAATGGTTGTCTAGCTTGTCCATTCTGAATCTATATATCTACATATGTCATATATAATTAATGCTAGAGAAGGCAAAAGAACTGTCATGGAAGAGAAAATGGTGGGTCTTCTACAATTGACACCTTGCTTTTGTCGGATATGGATGAGCTGCATCAAGAAGTAACATTTGGTCTTGGCCCGACTACCAGACATAAGGGGTGTTCTGCCCCACAAGGAAAGGAGACAGAGTTAAACATTGTGGAGATCTGGCTCATGTGCCATCATATACTGATGGAAATGTTGATGCAGGACTGAATAGGCCTAGGCATAAGGGGTGTTCTGCCCCACAAGGAAAGGAGACAGAGTTAAACATTGTGGAGATCTGGCTCATGTGCCATCATATACCGATGGAAATGTTGATGCAGGACTGAATAGGCCTAGCTTAGTAGGAGATTGGTTCTAGTGTTGATGGCTACTATAGATTTGGGTCAGGCTTTGGTGCCGTGCCATAGAATTAGAGCTGCCACCTTGATCATTGGTGAAAACACGTCAAGTCAGTGTAGAAGCATACATAGAGATATTGGTTGCAATCCCATTGAGGCCACTGAACAAACCAGAAAGCTAATTGAGACCAACAAGGGGAGTAATAGCATAATAATTTTGGCTTGCTCTCGTGGCCCAATCAAACCCTTGCTATGCATTTAATGGTTGTCTCTTATATATCTAACCTTGATAAACCTGCTTGTTGATTGTCTACAATTGATTCAGTCTACCTGAAATTCTTATCACCACTACATTTTAATCTTCTATGTCACATTAGACATAACTCGTAGCCTCTGGTTATTCATAAGTTCTCTGCTCCCTGTCTTGGGCAGTAATGTGCTCGATCCTATTTTAAGTCCCCATTTGTAAGGCTCTATTCCAACCAACTCCTGACACTTCTTGTGAGATTAAATAAAATGCCTTGTTTTTAGGTTTATTTGTTGCATTTTCAATTTTTTCAAATGCTATTCTTTTATCAAGAATCATTCTTTGTGGTCATATCACTGTCATTGGTGTGTTTTTAGCAAAAGTATTGTGGGCTTCCATTCTAAATTACATCAAATGTGGATTTGGGTGCAATAGTGGGCCCAAATTCAGGATATTGAAATTTCAGCAACACATACTTTGCTGATACTCGTGCACATGCATGCAGAAAATGATACAAAATACAATTAGAAATTTAGATGCAAAGTTGCAAACCACACTTTGAGAATGAGCATTGAGATCCATCATTTGCAAAAGATTCATACAAAAAAATTAATGAAGTATGAACATATACTAACTTGTGAACAACTCACAATAAGAATCACTATAAAAACCATCACGAGGAGCATAAGTTGATGAATTTTCTCCAATAACTGACTCTACTTCTTTTGGAACTCATTGGAGGAAAAGCTGCCAATGATAAATTAGCAGTTAGCACCATTGTTGTTGAAAGATCGAAGTCTTCAACCACGTCATTCATATCCCAGAACTTTGAAGTCTCTTTTTATTCTCACTTAAAAAGAAAGAGAATGAAATTTTATCTACATATTAAAATAATGTTGGTTTTAGAGCATTGATATACAATACAAGAATGAGGTGATAGTACATAAACCCTTTATTATATTCAGTGTCATTGGAATACCTGAACTATATCTTATTTATATCCTTATAAGCTAGTTATCTAACAAACATCCCTAACACACGAACATATAATGTTGACTAACATTAAGTGTTAAACATTAAATGAGACCCTCACAATCAGGACATTAATATTGACAATATCATCTACATTAATATTAAGTTATATTATCCTAACACCTACCTGTAACACAAATGTTAGTTTGATTTAAACCCCACTAAATACAAAAGTATTAAAAACATTTTACAACAAAGGGACAATTTTCAAAATTTGTTCTAAACAAATGATATGCTTTTAACAAAATGACATGAAGTCCACATCGGTATCAACGAAAAAAATATCTGCTTGCTTGTTGCCTCCAGCAGAAATGAAGCCATTGTTGCCCTGTCTGCCATTGTCCTTGCACGTATAGAATTCTGCCAATCTCCATGAATTCACCTAGTCACCTTCCATGTCAAGCAACCTCTTTTCTGGAGATCCACTTAAGCAGCTATAGCCAATAAAGATAGACAGACAGTCATTGGATCAATTATAAGTATCATTGCTGGGGTAATCCTATCCTCCTTCATCAGTGATATCATCTACATTATCATCATCTGTGATATCACTTAATCTAAATTTATCTTCACTTACTTTCCTTTTATATGATTGATTGCTCTAATCTTACAATCCAGTGCATATGTCCTGGTTTTGCACAACAATGGCGATGCAACTCTTCTTCCTTGCTTGACCTTTGCTTGTAACAAAAAAAACATTTTGTTATTTTTTGTCTCATTTAATTTTTTTTTAAGAGTGGATATGATAGCTTCTGAAAATAGTGTATATATTCTAGAACTAATATTGGAGTAAAATACAGGTGTATGTGAGTGAGTTTGAGAAAGAGAGAGGGAGAGCTTGAATTACTATGTTTTTCTCATACTGAAATCTTTTGTACAGGCTGCTGTGGATGCAGATCATAAAGCCTTGCAATTTGAAGGTGACTTTGATACACACCTTTTTATTTTTGTTTTGTGGACTGGCCTTAATAACTCAATCATAATGATCAGAATGCTTTCTTCCATTGGTTAGTCTGATCAATAAGCCCATGCTGACAGTTTGTACTAATCTCTGTTGAAAATGTGCTAGCTAGTTAGGGTTTCCTTAACTATTAGCTATGTATTTTGAATCTTTATTATCAATAGCTTAAACAGTGGGCACAATGAGTAGTCTCGTTATAGAATTATGTTCATAACATTATCTGATGAATTCATGTAGTTCAGCTTAGTGCAAGAATTTGAGCTTGTGATGAACGATTTTTAAGTGACCACGTGCCAGCTCTAGTGTATGCTTTTTTTGGGTGACCAAACTAATATGCTGAGCATAAAGCCTTTTTTTAATGAAGTCCTTCACATGGTGCCCTCTGTGCATGTGTATGAACATCTAAAAGATATTGGTGCATAAAATTTGTTATCTTGAATCAGAATTGCTTGCTTATAAATGTTGGGTTTCTTCCTTTTCATTTGAGCTTTAGTGCATTGTTATTATCATCAACAATTATTATTCATTTTGCAGCTCTTCAACCCAACCGTACCTTGCATTTCTATTGATTGTGGAAGGTCTTGCATGTTCTTGCAGAGGCAAATTTAGAGATATTTCCACCTAGTAACACTCAAGGTGGGACATGGGGATATCAGCCGCCAAATGATATTGATGGTATGTGATGATACTATTAATATATATGCCCTCAGAAATCTATTTTATTTTGTCTTTTAGGTAAGGCCATGTCCCATAATATGCTTTTGAGATGTTAATGACCTATGTTATCCATTAATTTTATCCTGAGAATAAAGAGTTAGGAATTGTTTGTGTAGACTTCCTAGTTGTTCCACTCAAATGTCTGGTTTTATGTTTTTTGTCATATGTTCCATTAAAGCAAATCTGACTCTTCATGTTTAATCTCTTATAATTTCAACTTAGTTGGAAAGCATATGAGTGATGTGTAGGAAGAATAAACTCTTTTATTTGTTGTAAACCAGATTCATATGCTCAAGTTGGTGCAGGAGGGGAAGGCAGTGAACAAGCACAAGGTGGATGGAAAGGACTTTTTAGCATCGCATCATACAAGCCTTACTTCAATGTAGATACATATGATGTGGTCGAAAGAACTATGGGCACTTTTTATCCTCAACGTGGAGATTTTTTCGAAAAGATTCAACATAATCCGGACTTGTAAGTTATTTTTATTTGTATAAAAGAGACTTTCTACCAAAAAAATGGCGAGCCTTTGAAGTTGACTTATAGAATGTTAAATGTTCAGCCCTCCCTCTCTCTTGATTAAGGAAATCAATTGCATTTTCTTTTCATGATCTCCATGTTTCTATTTTCATGATCACAGTGCTCATCTGTCACGGGAGTACTCCAACCATAAGTTGCCAACATCTTCCGAGCAACATCAAAATGTTCTAACGCTGTAGCAACCATACTGTCATTAACCTTCAATTGCCCTGCCAAATGATGATACCCCTGTGACACATCACCTCCACACAAATTTTCTGATTTATAATCAGCACTATGATAAGAGGTTGAATCATCATCACTTACTGTTTGGTAACCATCAATATGTGTGCCTTCAACTCTGCACACATCATCAATTAAGGTACCGATGTTATGTACCTCATAGGATGGCTCTAATGGCATGGTAGAAGCTACTGATTTGACAATATCATCGCACCCTTCCACTGTAACTGTAACTGTATCACCATCCAACTCATGATCCTGAGATCCCATGCCAACAAATGGTTCTTCTAACTTGTTTCCTAAGGTTTGATCTGAAAAATCAGACTCATTATGGCATGAATCTTCATCAACCAATGCATCATTGATACCCGAAACTGAAGTACCAACATTAGAAGACTCCACAATACTATCATCCTTGCGTGAAATGGCTTCTATCACATGACGATACGAGGAAATAGGACTGCTGTTGCAAAGATCAGAACTGTTATGGGTTCACCTTTGCATGCAATCTTCATTCTGCTGCAAGCTACGAGCTAATCTTTGTTGTGAAAGCATAAGTTTTTGCTGGATATTATTCAGCATGCTCTCAACACTTGGCTGCTCACATTTCTTTGATTTTCTTTTTTGCTTGCCACAATCCATCCGATACTCCATATATTGTTTCAAGTCTAGACGATCTTTGACCTTAATTGGAAGTGCTCTATACCCCTCATAAGCAACTATTACCTCATCAACAAATTTAGAAGCCATCTTTTCATTGAAGCTGGTCAAACAGGGTATACCACTGTAATATCCCTCTTAGGATATTAGTTAATGTTCTGATCAATACTCATACTATGTTGGCGTTTCATCAAACACTTGCAATATACTAAACTCACATAATTTTCTGTTATTTATGATATGGAACAGCTTGTTATAAAGTTGAGATCATATAACATTCATCAATGCATCATAATGATTGCAGCTTATGAAAGGACATTATGTCAAACAGATATCATGCAAACTATATTTACAATGAATACCGGGAAAGATGGGTGATGCCACAGTAGTTGATTTATCAGATGAATTTACACTTCAAACTGCTGCTGATAAAATCTGGAGACTACATTCACACACTTTAAACTCCAATGTAACTGGAACATATCTGGAAAACTGAGTGCTGATACTGAAGATGATTGCTGTAGATAATGATGAAATCCTGCTGAGTCTGTATGCTGTTCCGAATGCTCACATTGCAGCCATTAAATTCAGTAAATAAATTTCTGAATATCACTCCAATATAAATGTGGCCCCCACTTTGGTAATACAATGTTTACTAAGTCTTAAAATTTCATTACTTCCCCTTCAAACCTCACGAATTCTCTTATTGACTGGCTGAGTGGAATGGGGGTCCCACACTTGTCAGATTTTTGTTCCCTAAGAGGCAGCAATGAAACTAACTTATTTTCCTTCAAGCTGCGATTCCTCTTCTCTTCTTTTTTCTCCTTTTAAAAGAATTCGTTCTTCCAACAGCTCCCATGCTGGTACGGGTCCCACCGAAATCTGTCTTAGGAAGAAAAAGATTTATTAATACAATTGCTGTCAGACTTGTCTCCTTTGATCCAGCAATCTATGTAAACTCAAAAACCAGAAGTTAAATCTTCAGAATAGTGCCAACAAACTTGTAAATCACCCACGAACTTGTGCAAGTCTCCTTTTGAAAGCTGCGATTTCATACAACATATGTATGACTCCTCAATTCAGCTACGTGGCATATCCCTGGGACCCACGATTGCTGTCAAACACTTCATAAAACTTCAAGGCATACTTTGCACATAATATATGAAACTTACAAGGCTGCGATTTCCTAGTTTGGCGTCCACGATTCCCCTTGAGTGGGTGCTGGGTCCCACGCAGTTTTAAAACCTTCAAAACTTTTAATTTCCTTATGTTCCTTTTTGAATTCAGAAATATCTAATACATGCGATTCTTCATATTTCACGTGTCTGGCGGTGGACCTTTAACTTAACTGTGATTCCTTCAACCCTGCGCGGATACCATGGTCTTGATGTGCGACACTTCTTCTTCAATATGTTGACTTCCAAATAATCAATGTGATTCCTTGTAATGCCTCCGCAGTCAAACCCGTGGCACCTTTAATATTATATGGTGCCAAATCAATCAATTAAAGCTGTGAATATTTTTTCAGCAGAGCCACGATTTTCCTTTATAAGAATTCGGTCCACTTCAAGTCTGTCTGTATTTCAATTTTATCTGCTTGTGATTGAAATAAAAACAGAACTATCTCCAAAATCGAACTTATCTCAATTTCTCCAGATTTCACAAACAGAAAATAATCTTTTAAAACCTGCAAATGCCTTCACAAAATCGAATATTTTCCTTTATGACTGGAAATTACCCTTTCCCTGATATACTGAATAACCCGGAGATTTATGAATTTGATTATCTCAGCAATTTTCAATAAATTCCCAAACTCTAAATTCTGAGTATTTTAAAAAAAAACCACCCATACAACCATTAAAACTGACATGCAAGCATATGGGTGCTCTCCAAAATGACATGCAAGTACTAGGTACTAACACGCAACTGTAAAAACTGACATGCAACTGTTCAAATTTCTGATTTCCCAACAGGATGGCAGGGAACCGCTCTGATACCACTGTAAGAACCCTAGTTCTCCCTGAGCTAATTTTCCAATTGTTGGTTTGATGTTTTAAAGTTTTTTTTTGAAATATTTACCAGATAGTGCATAAAATTTATAGAACAAGGAAAAGCTGAAGCACAAATATAATATTATATTAGAATTATTATTGTCATGAAATTACATTGAAAGCATTCATACCTGGATAACAAACTTCTGATGATGAAACCCTTATTCTCAATCTCTCCTGTAAATCCAATGAAGCACAAATGCAGCCCTCTGACATGAAGCTACCAATGACGCAGCCTGCAAGTGATCTTTCACACCCTCAGGTAGTAGGAACAATGAAGAATCTTCATTCTCCAAAGCCAAGAATTCTGAAAACCCTAGGTTTCCATCCTCAAGAGCCAAGCTCTCCAGAAGCACAAAATCCAATATGTAAAATGATCCAATGATACCCTTTTCCTTTGCTTTGGTGCCTTTTATATTCTTCTCCAATTAGGTCAATTTCCCCATGATGTTTTTAAACCATTTAAAATGATATTTAATGTTCCCCCATTGACTTTATTAAATGCATTAATATATAGGCTCTCCTCTTAAAATATAATTAATGCACTTTAAGTCACTTAATTGAGGGTCATGGCCCCATTGATTATAAAGTGACATTATAAACTTTATAATAAACCTTTATATTATTTTATTATCATTAAAGAGACCTTAATGATAATAACTCCTTTAATAACCATTATTTCGCTAAACCAACTGAACATGGAAATCGACCCTGCATCCAAGACCAGTCCAGGTGCCTTACCAAATATAGAAATACTAGACTCTGCTGACAAGGTGACTTACTATAAATAGTAAGTGTGTGAGACTGAGTCCTGGAACGTCAAACGAAGGCCCAACCTGAACCAAACTCTACTCTGAAGAAGAAGGCAACCAAATAACTGCCAAAACGGACCCTCTAAACAACTCCATTAGCCTACGAGGGTCAAAAGATAGGCTAATCCTCCAAACTCTGATGCTCCTGAAAAATGGGGACATTACAATTCCCACAATAATTTAAAATATGTTGGATCGTCTTTTGCTTCCGACTATGATTCAGTCTAGAGCCATGTTCTCTATTGATTTTCTTCTCTTGGCTCTTTCAGCAGCTCTCTTTATTTGAGGATCTTCCTTTGAAAGGATATATTTGTAATACATGGTTGTCTATATAGTGATTTATCGAGGGGTTATCCATTTGGATTTGCTTGTCCATTGAGAAGAGATAATACTTAAGCCATGGATACTAATGCTCGTTCTATTTCTAAATTACCCACATAATGCGAGTAGGAAGGTCCAGCACCCCCGGTGTCGATATGTTGACTCTCGATACCTTCGTGAAGACTGGAAGAGAGTGAATGCAAAGAACCTGCAAGAAGAATCGCCTCATGAGCTAGGAGAAGAAGACCCATAGTGGGCATGTAGAATCTCAGGAAGTTCCAAAGGCTCCTTAGTGCAAGAAGAATAACCACGCAACTAATAAATAGTAGGGAGTTGGCAAACAAAAAGGGTTACATCATCAGAGGGAAAGACACACACTCAAACGCAGAAATGAAGGAGGTTGACCAAAAAAAGACTAGTGAGGGAGCTTAAAAGGAGACGTGGGGAGTAGGAAAGGGCAGCCAAAAAGGCCAAGAGAAGGATACATCCACAAACAGGGGGACGAGGAAAAGGTAGCTAAGGGAGGCAAGTGACAGAATGGAGCCCAAAGGAGATTTAAGGACAGCAAAGCAAAGTTGAGGATGGAGAGAAGTAGGCGAAAACAACCACAAGGAAGGAAACAACAAACCCAACAGTGCTACACTGCCAGACAGGAAAGGAAAGCCCAGCCAACAATAGCAAAAAGGTGCCCAAAAACCAAGAGAGAGAGCAAAATGCCAAAAAGGCCACCACCTGACCACACACGCCAAAGCTCATAAAGCAGCAAGTAAATATGAGCAAGGTGCCAAAGGATGGAAACTTCCAAATAAAACCAAAAAAGACAAAAATATCAAGCAAATTCTCATTGATGGTTGAAGTTTGAATTTTTGTCTTCATCAATAATATACTGAAAAGGAGATAAATCTTTGCCTTAAGGAAAAACATCGCCAACAAACACAAAGTTGGGAAAACCTTGCTGTATACTAAAAGTAAAATTGGCAAGCCAGTTCACAGCTCTAATACTTTTATGCTGAATGTGTTTTAGCTGGATCATCTCAAAGTAGGCAAGTAATATTTTAGCTTCCTTGATATAATTGTGTAACCTCCAATGAGAGATATTCCCTTGTTTCAGACCATTGATAATAAAGTTTGAATCCTCTTTAATGAAAAGATTCTGGGCACCCAGCTCAATCCCTAAACTGAGACCAAGGATAAGGCCTTCTGCTTCCACTATATTGTTAGAATTAGTGCCCGTAAAATGAGCACTCAAAACCATCACCATACCTTCGTGATTTCTGATAAGAGCCATGGCTCTGAATAAACCCGAGTTATTCTTCGAAGCCCTGCCAAAATTCATTTTGGACCATCTAACTGTCAAAGGACTCTAGTGATTGCTAGATTACCTACTCAAAACTTTGGGAAGAAAGCCGTCAAAATGTTTCCTAGTCTCAGGCCAATTCCTTAATAGAAATCTCTGAGGGGTTAGTTTCTTTAGTTTTGGAGAAGTTATGGGACATAATACTCTTAGAGCATGCCTCAACAATTGCTGCCCAAATTTTGGCGTGTGTCTTTTCCTTAGAGTTGAAAATTATGTTGTTCCTTTCCAGCTAGACTTTCTAGAGAATGAAACTAGAAGCCATGTCTCAAAGGGTCCGAAGAATATTTTGCTTGGCAGGGGAGTTTCAAGAATTCATATTGTCCTTGTAAGGATTGTGGAATACCCATTTAAGATTAAAGTTGTCAACGGATCTATTCCAGATACCCCTAACAAACTCAGTGCAAGGTTAAGTGATAGCAATCTTCCTCATGAGAAAGATATAGATAACATCTACTAGGACCCAAGAAACCTCTTCTCTGGAGATGATCCCATGTAAGAATCCTAGAATGGCAGGAAAGTCATAGAAAGCCAAACTTTGGAGTTCCAAATTTTGTCCCAAGCAAAATAAGAAGGCTGCCAAGGGGGGAAAAGCTTACAGTATCCCTCTTTAACTGAGTAATGCCCTAACCCAATTTGATTCCATCCAAAAATGTCATGATCTCTACTTCAAAAAAGCTTAAAGCTCTAAAGAATAGTACCAAGATGACTTCAAGAAGCTTTTAGAATATCAGGAAACTGCAGAATAGCTTTCCTTTAAAAAAAAACCCTACTCTCCAAATCCTCCTCCCAATAATCACCGACTTTCAAGCTCCAAGAATTCTTAAGATTATCCATTAGAGGGTGAAGATCATGTAACTCCTTTAGGTGTTTATCAGATATCCACTCGTCATCCTAAAAGGAAGTGCCTCTGCCATTCTGAATAATATTGGAACCAAATCAACTAATCAAATTTTTGACTTCCTTCATACCTTTCCAAATAACCAATCCAAAAGGAAAATTATCCCTATGAAGTAAGGAGAGAGGGTTGTCACCTGTCATATACTTGTCCTTGATATTGATTTAGGAAGCTTCTTTTCCTAAATGAATTTCCAAACTAACTTTGCTAGGAGAGCTTGATTGAAGAGAAAAATATGTTTTTTAGTAATCTATAAATGGGAATGGCTTGAGAACAAATTTCCCTTTCCATCCTTCTAGAATCTTGTCTAGTCTCTCCAGAACTGGGGTCCAAAGCTGTTTCTTGTTTCTCCTAGAGAACATAGGGAAGCCCAACTGCCCAACTAAGAGTTAGGGAGACACCCTTTCCTAAAGGAAGGATATATGCAAAGGAACTCTTGTTCCCAATTTTTGATAGTAAGACAAAAAGCTATAAACTTTTCCTTATTAATCTTCTGACCTAAAACATCATATTCGTAATCCCTAAGAAGGTCTTTGATAATCTTGCATTATGTAACAAAAGGGAAAGCAAAGAGCATCATATCATGATATTCATCAACAAATTGTTGGTGTGTGAATCCTTTGCCCAAGGAGGAGGCTTGAAGACCTTTAAGAGAGCCTCTAGACTTGAGAGAGCCAATGTACTTGCCAAGAGATTCCACCATAATGATAAAAAGATAGGGGGATAGAGGATCACCTTGTCTTAAACCCCAGGAAGCCGAGAAGAAACCTTCCGCCGAGCCATTAACCATAACTGATAAACCAGCTGAAGAGTAGTAGTTTGACCCAAACTCTCCAATCATGGCAAAAACTGAACTTAGCCAAAACACAATCCAGAAAGTTCTAGTTCACTCTATCATAGGCCTTAGAGATGTCCAATTTGAGAAGCATTCCTTTCCACTTACTGGCTTGTAGGGAGTGAATCAATTAATGCACAATGACAATACCATTTGTAATTTGTTTCCCTTCCACAAAGCCACCTTGTTCTTTTGAGATGATAACATGGAGGGGAATTTTTAATCTGTTGGCTATAACTTTGGAAATGATTTTGTACACCATATTGTACAAGGCAATCAGTCTAAAATCTTGAATCTTGATTGCCTCCTTTTTGGGAACAAGAGTTAGGAAAGTGGAATTGAGGGATTCCAATATGGATTTGGAGGCTTCAGATTCCAAAACAACTTCCCAAAGCTCGTCCCCCAGGAGATCCAAAATCTTTGAAAGAAGAGAGTTGGAAAACTATTTGAACCAGGGGCCTAATCCCCTGCCATACCAAAAAGGACAGAATGAACTTCCTCATTAGTGATGGTTTGCATTTCCTCAAAAAGCGTTTTCTCTTTGAAAGAAACCAAGGAAGTCTTGAGGACCTGGGGATCATCAATGGTACTACAATCCTTGAGCTGGAGTTTAGAAATATGATTTCTATGTCACCAGATTTTACAAGCTAAATGAAAAAACTAGGTGTTCTTGTCTCCCTCTTGAAGCCATCTGATTCTAGATTTCTGTTTCTAGAAGATCTCTTCATGTCTGTAGATATAATCAAGCTGAGAAGACACAACCTTTTGTTCTTCCAGGGTAGAATCCAGACTATTATTAACAAAAATAGAAGACTGGATCTCTGACATTCTGTTCTCCAAGGTAGCCTTTTCTTTGAACAAGTATGTCTGTTAGGTCTTCCTACCTTTGGGTGTCCAAAGTCTCCTTTTCTTTTTTCAACTTTCTTGTAGACAAAGGTCTAGCCAGAGCCCTCAGGTTTTGAGCAAGGGCCTTCTTGAGTATCAAAGAGGATGCCAAGATTAGTTTGGTCAAAGAACTTAGGTGGGCTGAGCCTATTCTCATCATTGTGTAGATTCGAAGGGTCAATTCCAGCTGCATGTTCGTCCACTAACTTTTCAAGGTCTCCTTTGAACTTGTAAGCCTTAAGCAGTTCCTCTTGACCTTCAGATTCACTCTCTGTAGATTGAGCTTCTTTCACCATCTCCATTCCACCATGACTGGATCTTTCCCGATCTGTTGCTTTTTTCCTGTTATTGTCTAGATTCTTGGTTCTGACAGTATTTTTCTTTTGGGGTTTTATGAAACCCTCCTGAACTTTCTCAAAGTCTTCTTGAACTTTTTGTGTTTTTCCCTTGAAGCTTAGGATATTCTCTGATGAGGTGTACATGTTCATGACACCCATGGCATCTGAATGGAAGACTTCTATAATCTCGGGCTTGGATCCTTTCCACCTCACCAACCTTCAAAGTAACACTTTTTGGGAGAGGGATAGTCAGATCCAGCTCAACACAGATTCTGGCATAAATTGAAAGACCTTTGCCATTTCCATTGGTTTTCCAATCTTTCTGGCCCATAAATACAGATCTTCTAGATATAATTTCATGCCAAGAAATATACATATCAAGCTTCTACCTTAGGATAGACACATTCCTATGAAATTCATTGACATCAATGTTGATGATTGGAGAATCCTCCATAGCTGGCATGCATTGATTGGGGCGGTTTCTGGGAAGATCCACCTTGCATTACCTCTAGCTGATAGTAACACATCAATTTCCTCGTCATGGCTTTTAGATCGAGCACCTGTAAGCACATTTTTGAAAGAGCGAGGGGAGATAGATCACCCCCTACCAGGACCCACAGTAAAAAAGATCAAGTTAAGGGGAAGGCAAGAACCAGAGGATGCAAAAGAAGAAAAATCGAGGCAGGAAACTCAAGAAACCCTGGCAGAGCACATTTTAAAAATAAATTCAGTCCTTTTTACATTCACTTTTAAATTTAAATATATTAAAATTTAAATAAATTTTAAAATTAAAATTAACATAAATATATTAAATACTAATAATAATTTATAAAATTATAAATATTAACAAATGTTTTTTAATTTAAAAATTAAACGTAAACATAGTTTTATATAAATTTTATAAACAAAAATGCTGCATTCCATCTGTTTGTAAATTTTTATAAACAATTTTTTACAAAACAAAGATATCATAGTGTACTGAATTTCATTGTTTGTAACTTTGTTACATAAATTGTAGCAAATGTGTCAAAGATGATGATTGTGAAAACAAAAATCTTTGATAAAAAAAAGTAGTAAGATATCCAGGCTTGGAAGAATCATATATATTGGTGTCAATGAGATGTATATACTTGGCCCCAACCTCCAAATTCAAAACACATATATTGAAAGAGAATCATAACGCAACAACTTCTACTCATGTTACTTTCTTACGATGAAAACTAGATGCAGCGGCAAATCAATTGGGTTGATGATTTAGAGCAAATGGAGGCTTATTAATAGACCTCATTTGCCTGCAGGCACTGAACAAGCGCCGAAGGATGTTGGCAAGAAAAGTCGGATGGGGGATGTGGTGGGCACATGCTGGAGATGTATAGATGTTTTATCAGCGATCATTGTGCCTCATCAAGAAGGGTTGCGACAATGCCCAAGCACAAAGTATCCTTAATAGAACCTATTGGACAAATCATCAAACATATCTTGACATGGAGTCTTCTAATTGTGGAGAGATTTAGGAGAAAATTTATAGTATGCTTGGCCATGTGAGAGCTACTATTAGAGTGTTCTGAAATTGATGAGATGATTAGAAGGTTGTTCATAGTATATACGTTAGACATCAGGCTTCTTATATTGAACAATATGCAAATGACGAATGTCATGGTCCTTCAGCTAGTACTTGGACTATTGCAAAATCAGAGATTTCAATCTTCCATAATCCATAGTAGTTAGGAAAAAGAGCTTCAGGAGAAATTGCATACAAAGATTTTTGAAACCAACATTTTGGGGAACATTTTGTGGCCCATCATCAAGATAAGTGATTAGGATTACAAATTGGAGCACCTTATATACATAACTTGTTTTTATGTCAAGAGGTAGAGAGGTAGAGAACCCTTCCATTATAATTTTACAATACACGCTACAAAAGGCTCTTTATGAAAATATGTCAACTTGTAGGAACTATTACCCAAACATGTGGAGGGACTATGAAGTATATATGGTAAGAATCCAGATAATTTTAGCTTTATACAGGTCTTGTGAAGTAGGAAAAAATCAAGCATAACAGATTCCTCCCCAATAGAGGCAAATCCAAGTTTCTTGGAGATTTTCCCACATTAGGTTTCTCCTCGGTAAGTATTTTTCTTCTATTATGTAACGGTCTTAGAATATATTATGTGTTGTATTTATATTCTCTTACCATTCCCATTGCTGCATGAAGTGTATGGGCAGATGAACATTCTAGAATAGAGAGTCAATATATATGTCATAAAACATATGGATTAATAAAGATTCTATCATGAAAAATGTGTTATGAAAACAAAATAGAACACAAAAATATTCCATTAGCTTGAATCGAAAATTACAAAGATGTTACATGTCTTATATAGAGTTCGAAGTGAACTTACATTAATGCATGTTCAATGCATGTAAACTAAACTAAGAGTAATAAACTAATATTAAAAATAGACTAATCTAATTTAAGCCGTTAAAATGACTTTATTACAAAATTAAGTATTAAATATCTCTAATACCCCCTCTTAAGACTTACTGCACTGAAACAAAACAAACTAACATAAGAAAACTAAAAACAATCATAATCATAAATTCTTTAGAAGTTTTTCTCTGAAAATAGTTCAACCAGGTTGACCTCCATCAAGCTGCCTCGTAACCCTCGTAAAGGCATAGCTCCCAAGCTGAATTCCCGAGTTCCCGGATTACCACCTCCTTGAACTCCTGAATCACGAATCCCTTGAACCATTGGACAACAATCCATGCTGAGCTATATTCATGGAGCTCCATCATGTTGTCTCATGACCCTCATAAGGGTATAACTCCCAAGCTAACTGGGCAACTATCAATATTGAGCTTCAAGTACACTGGATTTCTTCTTGTCTTCAAAGAATTGGGCTTCTTTAGAATGCATAAAAAGCAACTTCTCCACCATCGTCAGCATCTGGAGGATCTTCAACCATGGCTACATTAGCTTCTCTGATCTTTCCCTTGAGAACATCATTTGTTCGATTTCTGCAATTCCAAGTTGTCACCCATTTTTTTGCAGTAGTAGCAATTTTGTTCCCTTTTTGTCTTTATCAAATCTTCTATGATTTGCATATAATGCTACCTCAAGTTGAGGTTCATCTTCTGCATCTCCAGCAATAGTCCTCTTTTCTTCAGCTATGAGAGCTGAAATCATATCTTCCAAAGTTTTAGTAGAAAGTTGACTAAGAGTAAAGATGACATTGCTGAATTTTGAAGGCAAACTGTTCAATAAAATGGCTTTAGCATCCTCATCATCCACTATAGCAATGACTTCTACTAGTTGTTGAAGAAGAGATCTCAGATTGTTTACATGGCTTGACATAGTGAATCCGTCAATTGTTTTGAACTTGAAAAGCTGAAGCTTTAAAAAAAAATTAGCACTAACCGCTTTTGCTCCAAACAACTTGTTCAAATTTCTCCAGATTTCCTTAGATGATTTTGCGAGATCTATGTGATGTAACTTTGAATCGGAAAGAGCAAGGCCAATAATAGCTTTGGCTTTATCATCTCTGCTTTTCCATTCCAATACTTTACTGGCATCTGTAGGAAGCTTCTCATTTCCATTTACGATTCCCCACAAGTTTTTGTGCATCAGGTGCATCTGGATTTTAACTTTCCAGGTGTGCAAGTTGAAACTGGAATATTTATCCAATGGAAATTCGATTTCCGGAAAATAAACAAGCCCTAACACTGAACCTGATTTTTTTTAAGAACACTAGCAGAATGAAAACATCTTTTCAAACACTGCAAAATACTGAAAAACGTTCATTAGAAACCCTAGCCCTAGCTGAGAAAAGAAAATTCAAAAACTCCCACAATTTTGCTGAAAAATCATCAAAAAACAGGTCTGGAACCCGTCACAAGCCCTAGGCGTCTGAAAAATACCACATTTTTATCAAAACGCCCCATGATTTTTAATAAAAATCGCCTAGAAACCCACATTTTAAAAAAAACGTCTAAAAAATGGAACAAAACTGTTGTTCCAGTCGCGACTCAAAGAAATCCACCCAGAAATGATACATTAACAAGCGCAATTTTGCTCAAAAAGACGCAATTTGGAGAAAAATTTGCTAGAAAATGATTTCTGCAGCCCTAAAATGGGCAATTTACACCATACTGGGCTCACGATTTTGACCAAAAAATCCCAGAAAAATCTGCCTTTTTCAGTATGTGACCTCCAATTCTCCTTTTTGGTGCTTTCAAAGAATAAACCCTACGCCCATGACTTCGACCTGCTTTGATACCATGTTATGAAAAGGAAATAGAACACAAAAATATTCTATTAGCTTGAATAAAAAATTACAAAGACGTTACACATCTTATATAAAGTTTGAAGTGAACTTACATTAATGCATGTAAACTAAACTAAGAATAATAAACTAATATTAAAAATAGACTAATCTAATTTAAGTCGTTAAAACGAATTTATTACAAAAGTAAGTATTAAATATCTCTAATAAAATGGAGCACAAGAATGTCATTTCAATTTATTTATTAGAGGGTAAAGGTGGGTTTTTGAAAGGGCCCAAACCCTTTAACAAAGATTAGCACATATTTAATAATAAAGCCCAACAAACAATATAGAAACTTCATTTATGGACAAAACAAAAGTCCAACCGCACAAAAGCTGTTGACCAATCAGAAGAGGACACTTAACTAACAGCAAGCAAGATGCTGTTGACCAAGATGCTTGGAGCCACTAAGATCCAGAGTGCTCTGACAGCCATCAGCCACCTCTTTCGTTGTTTCCCTTTTGTGAATTTCCTTAATATTCAGTCTTCCTCTGTTTGTTACCACTCCTAGATCAGCTGTTTTCTTAGAGCTTTGGGTTGTGCACATCTTTCTTCTAATATACAGGAGGGGAGGGCAGGGACTCCATCAGTTGGTCCAAAGAACAAGGATGATTTCTACCTCATCCAACTCTAAATTGTTGAAAAATTCCCTTTCTGGAATACCAATGCCAGATCTTGATTCCCTCCTTTTACTTATAATACTTCTTGAAGGAAAGGAACAGACAGAAGGCAGAACCTTACCTTTAGAACTGAAATCTTCCAGGGCCGACCCTACCGTAGCGTCTTTTGCTCCTACCTCTTCCCTACTAATGACCCTGCTTTCTCTTAGATCAGCAACCTCCCAACATTGGTATGCAGGAGCTTGAATAAAATTCCTCTTTATCTCGTTATCACATGTCCAAGCCTTGGCTTCACGTTTTTTGGACTTGCTGCCACTGGAGTTTCTTTATTGCCCTGGCAATTCAAATCCTCCTTCATCAGAGCCTTCTCAACATTTTCTTTACCTTTTTGTACCATACTCTGGTTGAGCTGATCCTTTTTTCTCCATAACAACTGACCACATTTTTTATCTGGGCATGATCTAGTAAAGTGCCCAAATTTGAAGCATAACTGACAAACAAAAGAGTTCTCATATTCAATCCTTTGCACCCATCTATACATTGATGACAGGGATATAGATGACAGCTGCACCTTATCCACATTAGCATATACACAAAATCCTGTGTACACCAAGTGCTTCCTTGGTTTAGTTACTGCATCAAAAGCTATAAGTTGTCCAACTATTTTCGCTATTCCCATCATGACCTCGTACTCCCAATATTCCAAGGGCAGGCCTGGAAGCCTAACCCAGATAGGAACTAGGATAATATTCTCCTTTTTGGGATCAAATCCCTGTTTCGATTTTTTTAAGAATAACCTTGTTCTACCAAAAAACGATGGGCCATCCAGAAGTGTGTGAACCCAGTCTTCATGATTCGAAAAGGAGAATAAGAAAAATAAAAAAACCTTTACTCATTGCAAAGATTTCAACCTGACCTTTGGGTTTCCATTTCCTTAAGGCCCAACTTCTAACTATATCAATATGAGGCCTAGATCATAGAAACTTCCTGTTGATTTGTTTTTTATGACGGCGTCAACATTAGAATAAAGTACTGAGTCAACATTAGACTAAAATACTGAGTATTCTATCCTCTCTTGAACAAAGAAACCTCAAATGCTAAACTATGTGATCAAATGAGATTACTCCAAGGTTCCTTGAATGTCAGGTCTTGACGTGCACATGGATAGACTTAGTGGAATGATGTGATTTTACTGGTAATCACAAAGGGACTTACGCTAAATTGCTCCTTACTGATGGATGAAATCTACTCCTTACTCCTTGGATTTGTGAATGAATGGAACCTACTTCAAACTATCTAAAAAGAAATGATAAAAGGAAAGAGTTAGGAGAAATCTAATCTACTCCTAAGGACAAGAGATAATGAATAATGCTTTGATAGACAAATTCCTTTGAACCAAGCTTCGTTTCGCCATGAGAACAACAACTACACGAAACTGGTGCAATCTTCAAAGGTAATGAAGGATTTTCATATTGCAAATATGCATTCAAATACCCACAGCTGGCGCAACTTGAACAAATATCCACAATCGAACTATTGCAAAGTGGGGTTCATGCTAACTTTGCATTGTAACTTACCATCAACAAACCACAAAAAGTATGAACCAAGGAATTCATCAAATATCTTCACATTAATCCACCATATCAATGAACTTCAACTAAAACTTATCTGATTTGCTTTGAATCATCTTTGAGAAATCGAAAACCATGCTAACATCCCAAAATAACACAATATTCACCAAGCTTCAATGAGTATGTATTGATTTTGGTAGTATCTTTACAACAATTCCACAATAGTCTCTCCAACTCTTCAAAAGCTCCTACTCTTTAATGAAGAACCAACTAACTCTAAGGAGAAGAAACCTAAGGAGAAGAACTAGAATCTAGATCCTTTACAAATGAAGAGAATGAGCCTTATATAGAGCTCAAAAGTTACAACCAAAGGCCTAGATTGATTCTAGAAATCAATGGCCGAGATTACGACAACAAAACCCTAATGGAAGGTAGTTACAACTACCACAACTTTCGACCAATGAAATATCAACAACACATGATCTTCTAGAAGGGCGCCTCCCTTATCTCTTTCCTTGGTGGCCAGGTTCATTGAATCTGGACATGTTGACGTATCATACTTTGATTGGTTGATGATGACTGGATGCCACCTCAGCGTATTCCCGAACAATTATCTCTTGAGTGTACTTTGAACTTGGGAACTTTATCCTTGTGTTGTACTTCATTTGGATTCTTGCATCGGCGTGGATTTCTTGGTGTAATTCTTGACTTCATGACATTAGGCTCGATCTTCTCCTCATTCTTGGACTTTTGTGAACTGATATTCCTTCGGGTATTGGAATCCTTGATGCTGGATTGTTGAAGTATATCTTCTCCTTCCGTTGATGACCTTGACGTAGCTTTCCTTGTGCCATTGAGATGTCTTGAAAAGATCCTTCATCTTCCTCTGGAATTTTGTGATGTCTCCTTGACGTGAGATATTCTCCTTCTCCAGCCTTTTAAGCTCTTTGCGTCCGTCTTGAAGGTCTTGGATCGCCAACGAACATCTTCTTCATGGAAGTGATCCTTGTCTTCAACACCTGCAAAAGTAAGGAAAACCTTGAACAGTAACGGCGGATAAAATCCTTAACGCAAAACATGAATAATTTTGCATGATTCAAGAAAAATACACCATCTTGATCAATTTCATTCACAAATTCTTGAATAAATGAAGGATTTTCCTTATTTTTCTTGCATTTTTCACATTCAAACTGACTTTTCCCTTAGATTTTTCATTAAATGTCTTTTTAGTGTTCCAGGTCGGCCAGGAATTCTAGGGCACACTTTCCATGTTCATTAGGAATTTTCTCTTGGAATTCCAAGGCGCACTTTTAAGGGTACTCAGGATTTTTCCTCATGCTAGAGCGCATTTTCCATGTCGAGGTAGATTTTGCGCTTGGAATTCCAGGGCGCACTTTCAAGGGTGTCATGGATTTTTCAATCTTGGAGCGCAATTCTAAGGGTGTTGTGGATTTTTTCCTTGGAGGAGAGCGCATCTGGAGGGGGGTCTTGGAATTTTCCTGGGAGGAGGGCGCATATTCCATGTTGAGGTGGATTTTGCGCTAGGATTGGATGTCTTGATGAGGGTGCATATCGCCATGGATTTCTCCTTGTGCTAGAGCGCAAATCTAACCTTGAGGTGGAATTTCTTGTCCTTGAGCGCACTTTTCCTATTGACGTGGATTTTCCTACCCTAGGCGCACATTCCACTTAGTCTTGGATTTTTCCATCCTTGTCGCACTTTCCACCTAGTCTTGGATTTTTCTATCCTTGTCGCACTTTCCAACTTGACACGGATTTTTTTTCCTTGTCGCAGTTTCCAGGATGTCTTGGATTTTGCGCTCTGAGGGGGGCACGTTTTCCCTAAAGGCATGGATTTTGCGCCTTGAGTGCATTTTCCTTGGGATAGTGGATTTTGCGCCCTGATCTAGCAGGTCCCTACCTGACAGTATATTTCCTATACTTTAAATATTTTGAAATATACTGTTAGGATGTTTGAGATAGGTCCCGGATCCATGGGATTTAACATGCATATTCTAGATTTTTGAGGATCCACCAGATTTCAGACTTAGCTAGTTTTTCAGGGTTTCAGGACATCAAACTTAGCCAATTTCAGGGTTTCAGGGACATGCGTCAGGGTGAAGGCATATGGACCCCTTAGTTAAATATCCATCCCTTAGGCCAATTTTCCACTCCTTAGTCAATTTCTTCAATCATCTCATGGACTTCGAGTCAAAACTTGGGGAGAGCTGGGCGGATCAATACTACTAAACCTACAAACTTAAGCAAAACGATGGCAGAAAGCGAGAAAAAGGGGGTCCCCATTTACAATGGGACGATGTGTGAAAACGTCACAACACTTATCTATAAGAGAGCAAATCTAGAGGAAGTTCTATAGACCATAGAATCTGGGACCCTAAGATGGAGGCCCTCATTGTCTGAGACTGGATCCACAGAACAAGACAATGCCGGAGATCCAGAATCCTCACCTTTGAGCAGCTCCACTCAAGATTTCTGTCCAAGCCTTTGCTTTGGAGGCCAAAATCCTTTGTCCTTGGTTTTGAATGGGGAGAGACTAAAACTAGAAGCTCCATCAATTCCTTGACCTGATGCACCAGTCCCCTCAACTTCATTCTTTTCAACAAGCTTAGAGATAACTCACTGTACCTCAGAAACAATTTGAAAGGCACCATCCTTCCATCCTTATACTTCAGGGGCCGAGGCAAATGGAAGTCTGTCATTTTGCACTCTTTTGGCAAGCTCTGGCTCTTTACCAGTTGTGTAGATTGGCTTACTAGAAGAGAGAAGGAAACCTCGCTTCAGGCCCTTCCCAGTCTTCTTATTAGAAGCCCCATCCTTTGACGACTTCCTCAACTTAATCACAGCTTCCCTTGAAGCTGCAATAATCTCTTTACAAAAGGCGCTATAAGAATGATACAGATTGCCAGCATTTCTACATCCCTTCAAGATCTGACGCGAAAATAGTAATCAGGAGTTCATCTTCTAATGGGCACAGAAAATCATCTTCTGAAGTCCCTTAAAAATCATTGCCATCTCGAGAAATTACAGCTTCCTTAGCCTCATCTCCCGCGTCGTCCTCATCCTCTTCCTTCTGCTCTGCTTGTTTCAAGCTCTTTCTGACTATTATCCCACTCCTCCTTGTGCTCCTCATTCTTTCTTACAACATCATTTTAATATTAGCAGCCATAGATACATGTATTTCTAAATTAGGAGCATGCACATCAGAATATGATTGAATATTTTTTTTGCGGGGATGGATAGAGACATGATGTCTATGTCCCTAGGAACATTTTGCCCCCGTCTCTGTGTCCACAAAATGTCCACGTTTCTGGGGATGAGTAAAGGAACCATGAGAATGCATCCCTAGGGTAGACCGCTAATCGAAACCAACATGGGTAGACCACCACTGTGTATACTTATTATTAAGAATCCTACTAGTATTATTAGGTCAATTGTTTTTGCTTGTACTATATTGTGGGCTGTGGTACTGATTGCATATTCGAAATTTTCTGCTTAAAGTTTAACAATTTTCATATGGAGTTGGACAATGGATACCTTCTAAATGTAATATATTTCTTCACATCCTGTACCATTTTTATGTTATTCTATCAAACTTCTAATTTCGTTGCAGAAAATTTAAGGAGGTTTATCAGGTGATGCAGGTATGGGCCATTTTGGATTTCCACAACTCTAGTGTTTATGGTAACAGCACTTGGAAACTATGCCTCCTATTTGTCTTATGCTCAAAGCAAGCATACCACAGACTGGTATTATGACATTAATTTTGTGAGCTGGGCTGCTTTTGTTATTTATGGATACATTTGTTTGGTACCCCTTGGATATTATTTCCTTCTAAAGTACTTGGGCATACCGACAAGCTTTGTCCAGCTCTGTTGTCTTTGTGGATATTCTCTGTTTATCTTCATTCCATCTTCGGTATGTATGTGCTTCTTTATGCTTTGACTTCCAAACAAGTACTAGGCCATTTCATGTTTTAATGGGATAACTAATCATCTTACTGTTGTTTGGCAGCTCCTATTAATCTTTCCAACTGAATTTTTAAGGTGGACTGTAATTATCCTTGCTGGCATAGCATCGTCATGCTTTCTAGCCTTTAATTTGCGATCATACATAATGACGATGAGTGACAAGTGGGCAACTGTTGTAGCAAGCGCATTTGCAATACAATTGTGTTTGGCCCTTACGATTAAGTTTTGTTTCTTCGCATAGATAGAATGGATTTAGACAAGGGATCTAAGGTTAAGTTTTAACTTGCATATTTTGCGGAGTTTCTTCAGGAGGGTCAAGTCACTTAACTTGAGCTCAAGTATATTCTATGTTCAAATGATTATTGAAGACAGAAAGTAACATCCTCATCCATGGCAATGCACTAGATCCTCTCTCATATATGTATCAAGAAGCATTGTGGTTTACCTGTGAGTAGTAATTCATGTACCGCTAAAGGGGTATATTTTTTGCCTCGTCTGACTTCGATTAATCTACTCATCATCTTCACAGGGCATTGTAAAATAGTTATCTTCCCACTTGAAATATACTCTCCAGGTTTGGAACCTTTACCAGCAAATCAATTTTGCAAACCCTGCATTATGGAGGGGTTGCTTATGGTTTGGAGATGAAGGATACAATTTCCATTTAACTGAATGCGAGCTTCTTTACTAGTACTTTGTGCATGATTAATAATACCTGAATAATGGAAATCTGTTGAATTTTTCTAGTATTTTTAATAACTTTTGCATGAGATTTCTTTACAATTATTTGTATATAGCTAAATTATCAACCATTCATATTTTTGTTCAGAAACAGATGGCTAAAAGACTGGTAATGAAACTTAAGCTCTACTCTGAATCTATAATAATTTACATACCTTAATAACAGTTTTGCTATAGATATTGAATATATCTTCATTTGGTGCTTTCTACCAAACGAAGAAACTGCAGTGTTCAACCTTCTTGCTTTCTTGATATGAAAATCATGTAAAATGGTAGTTTGAAATGAAACTTACAACAAAGTTTTAAAATATAGCTGCGATCTTAAGTGATATGCCTCCTGACTGATAAATTTTTAAGAGAAAATTCAGATATGTTATTTGGAAATGGTAAAGTGTTTTTGATCTATCGATGCAATCTTAATTAATGATGGTACTTATACTTGAATGCACAGAGCTACTAAAGACACCCAAAAGTAAACAGCCAGCACGAATGACACAAATAACAACTAAAAATGGTTAACCAATAACAAATTTAATAATTGATATGCTTATTAGCACGTTAATCCAGTGCTATAAAAGTAATGAATTCTTGAATTTGTTTTGAGATTGAAAGAGGATGAGGTCTAATAGTTGCTGCAAATAAAAAACATGTTGGCTTTTTAAGCTTCACCATTAAATGCAGTTAACCAACAAATTTAACAATTGATCCGCTAACTGGCACGTTAATCTATTATTGTGAAAATGGTACTTGAATTTGTCGTGAGATATAAACAGGATGAGGTCCAAGAGTGTCATTGTTTAAATCATTGGTTGTGCATTGGAAAATGGATTCTTGAATTTGACTAGAGATAATAATAGGATGAGGTCCAAGAGTAGTCATTGTTTGAACCGTTGGTTTTGCATTGGAACATGGTTGTTCATTAAGTACATTGTAAGAGTCGTTGCTTTAATTAATGTGATACGTAAAACGTTATTGATACGGAATCCTTTAACCCCCTAGATAGTGTGTCCAAGTAGTAAGTACATGCTACCTATGTTTGAAAGGAGAATCCCTGACTTAACGTTGCTTCCCTTTGTTAAGCTTTGTTGAGACATGATTACGCTTCCCAAGCCTATTCTCCAAACTAGTGAGCACATGCTACCTATGATTAGATGTTGCTTTGTGTGCACTAAAGACCTAGTGCTGTGGTAATATGTAAGCTTTTGATGTTGCTGACCTGCAAATACTTAGGACTTGACTCTCCTTGAGCTCACAACAAATGAATATTTTCGGGCCAACTCAACATGACTATTAGGACAATGTTTGAACACCTCCTAAGGGTGCAAACAATAGTAACAAATGTTTTTCATGATAAAATATACAAGAAACATGTAAAACAAACCGTAAACATGTACGGAAACACACAACACAAAGATTACCTTGGACAAACCCTAATGGGTGAAAATTCTAGAAATAGAGAGCATTTTGCTTATCCCACTATCTTAGTCATTCACACAAGTGTTAGTCTGTCAATATGGTTAATTCAACTACAATGCTTTGAAACTTATTTACCCTTATCATGCAACCTCTTGCCTTATACACTTGCAATCTCATAAAGAACATGAAAAATGTAGGTTTTAATAGAGTCAACCCTTGCATTTTGTGTTTTCACCTCCTCAAGATGCAAACAACATTAATAAATGTTTTCTATGATGAAACATACAAGAAACATGTAAAATAAAGCATAAACATGCAAGGATACACACATTAGTATTGAAAATTCTAGAAATAGAGAGCATTTTGCTCATCCCACCTACTAATTGGCATCAATATGGCTAATTGGAGTCATTACAATGCTTTGAAACTTCTTACACCTACTATGCAGCCACTACAACTCAAAAATTGTCTTCTACACTTGCAATCACACGAAGAACATGAAAATTGAAGGTTCTAACATGAATGAACCTTTCAAATTCTACTTCGTCGTAAAAGTTGTGAGCTTGCATTCGCTGTGGTCTTTGATCATTCATTGACATATTTGGGTGTTTGTCATGGTAGATGATGTTTGCACTACCTCTACAAAACAAACATTTTCCAAACAAATAGTTTCACCATTCTTGGTTTTATACTTAATTTCACAATTTACAAATTTGTTGAATATTTTCCAAGATGTTCTAAACCATCTTAGCGACCCTCTAAACATCACCACAGATTGCCATGCATCAAAAACACTTCTACAACATTTCTATGCTTCCAAAGCACATAACAACTTCTTGATTAAGTAGTTCTCAATTACTATGTTGGTCCAACAACATTAGATCTAATTTTTGAATCATTCCTCCTACATTAAGAGGCTTTTGGACTTCAAAGGACTAGACATGAACCAAATATGGGAATCTCTTCCCACATCGTCGTTTAAACCCCATTTTGCCGTATTTGGAAGTTGTCATTTCACCTAAACAATATTTCATGTTTGTCCTTCCCTTCTTGTCCAAGACAATGTCATTCTCTAGCTCCTCTTGTTTCTCAAGAGCTAAATCTTTTGCTTAAGGTAGAACAACATTCCCTTATTCATCCAACATCAAAGGTTCAAACAAGTGCAACTTCACATTAATAACTAATGTAGATCTTCATGTAGGAAAATAGGTCCAACCTAGAGGCCTTTTCTCCCACTTGTTTTATGATTTAAAACGGCTCATATTTGATAGGCTTCATTTTCCTATAAGATCCTTGAAGCCTCTCTTTGCCTAGGTACACCTATACCTTATCTCCAACATGGAACTTGTACCCCACTCTACGTTGATCATGTTGACGTGTACCTAGCTTGAGACTCTTCTTGCACATGAAGGCTTCTTCAAAGGGAACACTAAGACATACAACCATAACATAAGGAAATCAACAATGAGAAGCTGGTTCAATGTAAACTCTCTTGTCAACAAATTTCCTTTGTAAGACTTATACTAGCTAGCCACACTCTAACTTGGTATGAAAGTTATGCCCTATCCTTGGATTGACTCAAGGTTCCTTAGATTTCCAAATGGGAAGACTTCAAGGGTCTACTTGGAAAAACAATGTCATGAAGAGAGGGGTATGCAATGGTTGTACTTCCATCAAAGGCTAGGACAAAGTGTTTAGAACTACACTAGTGAGTCCCAAAAGGGAGTCGTACAATTGGGGAAAGATGCCATGGACAAGGAAGTCTTAATGAAATACATAAGTGGGTTGTTTGGATACCTAAAGAGGTATGCCTTAATGGAAAAACCCCAAGACAGGTAAAATGTGAGCCTAAGCACACTATCTTGAATGGATCAAGAAGAAAAGCTCTTTCAAGCAAAAGCAAACATTCATGTACAAAGCGGCAATTTATGAAGGTTGCAATATCTAGGTGTTCACCATGTTAGATGGCGCTGTTGTGACCAAATCACACATCGCCCCATTGCAAATGGGGACCCCCTTTTTTTGAGCTCCAGTGCTTTGCTAAGTCCGGGATGATGTCTTTTGCATGATGAAGTCAGTATGACTTGAGTCCTTAGCTTTGTGATGAATCTTATAGTTGCTTGATTACCTTATCCTGATGTTTGAGATCCTGAAAATGACTAAGTCTGGTATCCTGATCCTGAAAATCCTGAAAATTGGCCAAGTCTAAAATCTGGTGGATCCTCAAAAATCTAGAATCTGCATGTTAAATCCAGTGGATCTGAGACCTATCTCAAACATCCTGAAAGGTATATTGAAAAATATTTAAAGTATAAGTTGACAACTTATACTTAAATATATTTTTTAATATACCTTACCTCGGGCACTGTCAGTTCTAGGTGCGAAATTGCTCTAGGGTCACCTCAAAGCTTCGCCTAGAATTTAGGGCGCCTTTCATCATCTAGACAACCTCAAGATTGCGCCTTGGGAAAGGAGAGCTTAAAACCAAAGCGCCTTGATTGAAATTGATGTTGCGAGGCTTGAAACACTGCAAATTTGCCAAGGAAGAGGCATTTAGGTCTAGGTGCCCATTGCATGTTCAGATGATTATAAGAATTGCGCCTTGAGTTGAAGGGTGATGTTAAGGCGCCCATTCCTTGGTGCTCTTGCCACTTTGGGCTCCTTCATGTGGGATTAGGTGATGGATAGCGCCCAAGGTGATATAATCAAACAAGGATGTAACCAGGTGTTAAAGAGCCTTGAAATAGCAAAGAATAACTCACATCAAGTTAGGCGCCCTTCATGCTTTGAAACACTCCACTTTGGCGCCTTAGCAATATAGGTGATGAATGAATTCAAATTTAGGCACCTTAAGGATAGAGTTTGTGCGCCTTTAAGGAGGTACCCTGTTTAACTTCCAAAGTTGATCTAGTATAGAAGTAGGCGCCCTTTGCCTTCAAGATTGAATGATCTTTGGGCGCCTTAATGTGAAATGACTATGTTGAGCTTAAAATGTGCCTAAGGTACTTCACTCTCTGCGACCTCAAATACGCCTAAGACAAGATTGAATGATCTTTGGGCGCCTTAATGTGAAGGAGATATTTCAACCTAGAATAGCGCCTAAGGGAAATAGGGGTTGAAGTGTGGTGTTGAAAAAATTCCAAGATAAGCGCCTTGCAAAGGAAGTCTAGGTGATGAGCTCAAACCATTTTAATGACTATCATAAAGTCACTAAGACTCTAGGCACCTTCTATCCCTTTGTGCACTCAAATGAACGCTTAGGAAGTGGATAACTTTGACAAGTGAAGATTGGTGCCTTTTCTTGTTCATACCACCTCCAAGCGGCGCTTTTGGAATCATGAATTGAAGAAGTATTTTGAAGGAAGGGGAACATTCTTAGACCTCCCAAATGGTTTGGAGTCATCATGATCATTAACATTGGTGTAGGCGCATATCCTTATTCCTCCCATCTAATCTTAGCGCCTTTAGGTGAAGTGAAGGAAACTAGAAGGTTTGAGCGCCCAGGTAACAAGTTCAAGAATGCAAGTATGATAAGTACATTTCCTACCCCATATTGGTGCCTTGGAAGGTGGTAAGTGGGTCATCATCAAGTGAAGAGCGTCTTGAGTTCAGAGAGTTTAAGTAGATCATCAAGATGGTGCCTAAGGGAATTCGGAAGTGGATTAAGAGTTTGAGGCGCCCTTGGCCGTTGATATCAACATGTATTGGCGCCCCATGTAACTAGAAATCAGTGCCGTGAGGTAGGGAACCCAAATTGGTGCCTAGACTAGCAAATCATTAGTGGAGCGCCTTATATCAAAGTTCCTGGAATGGATTGGTGATGAAGATGATTTTTGGCGCCTAGATTTAGGAGGAAAACACCATTCAATTAGCGCCTTGGGAGAAGAGATCAATCAAACTTAGGCGCCAATTTACACTAATATGATCATTCAATTGCGCCTAGATTTAATAGAAATTAGCAGCATCAAAAGACTTAAGGTTTCATGCCCAAGGTAAGGAAGAGTTTTTTTTAAGCACCAAGAAGCAAGCTAAGTATGCCAAGGCGCTTTGAAACATCAAAATGTCTAGAACTAGTCAAAATTCCTCTAGGCACAGGTTCTCACCTATTTTGCCATAAAATTGTGCCTTAAAAGGTTTGTGAGTATCATTTGGGTAAGGCGCAAATTCTTGCCCAAGAAGTGAATGGTTTGAAAGGAATGTGAAGTTAAGGCTAAAGATATCAAGCCCTAGGCGCAAATTTCAACATGTTTTACCTTGCAAATACACCTGACTATGAAGAAGACAACAACTAAGCTAAGGCGCATTGCACCTTCTTTGCCGACCTTCATTGGCGCCCTAGAAACAACCCCTCAAATCTAAGTCCAGAAATGAGCGCCTTGAGTAGAAGAAGCCTATATGAAGCTCAAGCATGAGTAGAAATCGTTTGAAAGGTCAAGAACCTACAACTTCATTAACATGCGCCTTAGAGAGAGCTAGAAGACATGAGATGAAAAATGAAGTATTGGAAAATTTTGTGAATTTGGCGCCTTGAGGGAGAGCAAAGTTGATTAAACATGTTGAACTAAGTCATGTGTTAAGCGCCCTTTGTCTCTAAAATCACATCACCATTTTGGCACCTTACATGGGAGGTCTTGAGCATCATAAGCCTTGGCGTTACGTTCTACTTGCAGAGCCTTAAATAGGCGCCTAGAAGATAAAATGTTATTAATCCTAGTCCTAGCGCCCTTACTTGTCACTCCTACACCAAATTAGCATCTAGGGAAGGATTACATTCAATAACATCATCATTGGCGCCTAAAAGAGATGAGGATGGAAAGTGAAGTCTTGAGTTAGCGCCTTAGGAAGAATCACATCAATTCACATTTGCAGTAAACACCTTGATAAGAAAAGTCATTTTAAGCCTTACTATTGATTGAAATCATTTAAACTTATGAATGTGGGACTAACTTGAGTTGGGCGCTCTTTTGCTCCTCTTTTCATATGTATATGCGCCTAAGCTTGAGAGGGGTTTGTTACATGTTTCAAGTGATTCTTATCTTACAAAGTGATTAATAATGTTTATCTTGTCTTGTAGGAACGTCAATGGACTTAAGGAGCAAGCGCCTAGGTCACTTTCAAAGAAGCATCATGCTAGCCACCATTGGAGATCAGTTCAATAGTCATCATCAAGCTGCATCATTGGAAGGAGTGTTGGTGAAGTCAAGATCATCAAGAGCAAGTACCTAATTCACCTTCAAGTTGCAAAGGGAACACCACTCTAAAGGATCACACCTCAAGTTTTTTTACATCAATGATATCATGTTAGGTCACATCAAGTTCAAGTGTACTTCATCAAAGGCATCATGTTGAAACACATCTTCATCAAACATTTCAAGGCTTTTCATCTACTCCACATCTACATCAAGGTGTTATTATCTACATTTCAAAGGGGCTACTCCAAAGGTCATCATGAAGGATTACTTCATCTTCAAGTTGCCTCATGATTGAAGGACATTCATTCATTCCACTTCAAGTTCTAGTAAACTTCAAGTTTAAGAGAGTCTCCTACTCCATGTCATCAATGAAGCATCATCATTTACTCTACTTCAAGTCTTCATCATCTACTCCAATTCAAGAATGAGGTCATCATCATCTACATCAAGAAGCTACAAAGAAGGTCATCATATATCTTACTTGCAAGAAGAAGAAACATTACAAAGTCAATCAAATGAGCTACAAGTATCATACATCCAGTTGCAAGAAAATGTACAAGGCAAAGATCAACAAGTTGTATTCCTAAACATACAAGTTTAAGTAATTACATTGAATACATCACTACAAACTAATACAATTTGAGTTTGCTGATGTGGCGTGTACCTATTATCATTTAATTATATCAACCACCTTATTTTAAATGCATTAAATGTATCATTTAATAAAAAAAGCCAAAGGGATGCCTATGTGGAGATGTTTTAAATACTTTCGCCTTACCTTATCACATTGGAAAACGTGCCTTCATTGCCTCCCTCTTTTATACTAAAAATAGCAAATTGTTGTAACTACCTCTGAGGTGGCACAATCTAGACCCTTGGCTATTGAATTAATCTAAGCCATTCATTGTAATTCTGGACACTATATAAAGGCCTTGTTGCCTCATTTGTAATTCAGTAGTCAGTAGGCAAATAGGAGTAGAGTAGAATAGGAGAGACTCAAAATTCTCTGAGAGAACTTGAAATTGTTGTAAATATTTCTCAAGGTTAATGCAAAAGACATTGGAAGTTTATTTGGTGTTCGAGTGTTGTCTTGTGGAATCGCATGGTTTCTTGTACTTAATGAAATGGAGAGGTGTTTCAAATAGATTAGAAGTAGATTAGAAGTTCATTGATGTAATGTATGTTGTATTGAATATTTGATCAACTCCTAGCTCATGCTTTTAACATTCATCGCTGGTGAAGTGTTGTGTAAAGCTAGTCTGAGCTTTAATTATTTGCATAAGTTCGATTGTGGATGCTTGTTTGAGTTGCGTCGTTTAATGGGTGCTCATATGAACCTTCATGATTTGAAAACCATTCGCGTAACCTTAGGAGATTGCACCAACTTCATGTAGTTGTAAGCATCCTTGGCGAAGTGAAGTTAAGTTAATTCCGGAGTTTGTCTATTTAGTCATCATCATTGCTTCATTGACCTTAGATAGTTTCCTTTAACTTTACCTTTTTTTATTTCTTTGAAATCCTGTACATATGTCATTCACACTGAAGGAGAGATAAGCTGAATGAAAGAAGAAGAGTCTGCGTAAGTCCCTTTGTGTTTACCAACAAAATCATACTTAGTCACTGAGCTATCTCTTACAAAATCATTAGAAAGGAACCTTGGAGTCATCTTGTTTGATCACTTCGTTCAACATTCGAGAGGCTTTGCTCAAGAGGGAGTTAGATACTTTGTATTTTACTCTAATTGTTGACTTGTCTAAAAACAAACATCAACAAGCGCATTCAACACCTTTCACCTACTTGGTTTCACAATATGTTAGATGGCGCATTTGTCGCCTTTCTTACTTACCTATTGGGTTTCACAATCTACAATTTTGTTAGGGGCTCTTAAGATGTACTAGGCCACTTCTTCAACTACCAATTGCTTTATTTGTAGATCATGTTAAATGTGTTGAAACCTATTTGTATGAGCCTAAGTAAGCCGCATTGGACATTTTATAATATATAAGCCCGACCTACATCCTAGCCTAGATCTTTTAAATCACCATAGACAAGTGTTCACCCATTACCCTTTTGACTCAAGCATGGCCATTCTCAATAAGCAAATCAAGTTTTGTAGTACTTCAAGAATTACTTAGCCTAGATCTTTTAAATCACCATAGACAAGTTCCACCTATTACCCTTTTGCCTCGAGCATGGCCATTCTCAATAAGCAAATCAAGTTTTGTAGTACTCCAAGAATTACTTAGATTAAACAACTTATTACAAAAGGACACAATCGAGCAACTCACAATACACATCTAGGACATTGGAGGTTGCCATGTAAAGTAGAACAAGTCTAATCAAAATTTGAGATAATTTTTTACAAGGAAAATCGAGAACCATAGACAACTGTGACTACTTGATAGGTGACCTTCCCCTTGCCTACGGTGTGGTCCCAAGTTTGATCACACAACCAATATTCATGTTTTCCAATGACTTACCAATCAATCTACATCTCGAGGGCCTACTCCTATTTGTATTTAAGATCATGTCCAAGTGTTGCTTTTGGCTTCCAAAGCATTATAGTTCAATTATTTGCCATGCATGGTTTTACTTGCCTTCAATAAGATTTTATAGTCAATCAAAACGATTCCAAGAGGCATAATTTTTATGTGTCCCACTTGAAGGGAAACACAGTTTTTATAAGTTTGTAAGAATTATTTTTTAAAAAGATTTTTCAACCACAAAAGAGGATAGAGGCAGAACAAGCAAGCATAATCATCTTCAATCAATCACCCTCAATAATACGGCCACTTCCATTGTAGCATCACCCTTGTGGTTTATTGGAGTAAAAATGTTGTTGCCAACCAAGCCTTTCCTACCAATGTGATTATGTTTTAGCATATTTAACTATGGGAAGAGGGATTTTTTTAGAAACTTTGTAAGAACAATTTTTTTATAGATTTTTCAGTTACAGAAGAGAAGAGAGAAGACCAAGCAAGCAAGCACATTCATCTGCATAAAATCAATGACTTACTGATCTGCTATTGTCCATCCTTCCTGTAAGAAAAAGAATAAAGATCCAAGACACCAAACAAGATCTGACCTCATTTTATATGGGGCATCTCAATGCATGGGGTGGAAATGAAGTATATGTCTGAAACGTCCAGCATAACTATGGCCTAAGCTATTGATTTTTACATTACCAAGAGCAGTATTCTGAATTAGAGGGTGTTATAACAGAAAATTACAGGGACAGAAGATACTTCACAATAGATTGGCTGGTGTGGTGAAAGAACAAGGTTAGTTGTCATCTCTCCCCAACAGAACTAAAAACACAGAACTTTAGACCTGAATCCTGCTAAAACAGCTTTACTTCTACCTCTATAAAGCTTCACAATACAGATATGACATATATCTTTGGTATTTTATCTGTAATTCCTACTAGACAGCTCCTAATTGCATAAGTTTTTTCTTCTCCAACATTTCAGAATATTTTGTAAACATTCCAATGACTCAAATTGACAGATAAAAGGTAAAATCAAATACCCAACCATTATCAACAATAAACAATGAACACTCTATCTCTAGCCAATAAGATATTTGTTGGCGTTGAAGACCTTGCGCCATCAAAAGAATCTTTTGTCCAAGCTTATCGTACAGATTTAAGAACCCATGAAGGGAAACCTCAATGTACATAATAGACTGAACTAACCATATACCAAACAATATTTAGGATAGCACATGAACGATTTAAAAAACAGTAACATATCACTTTATTCAAAATTGAATAACAATAATATGGCAGTGTTTGTCAAAGCCACTAGCATTTACAAGAATAGATTTATACAAATTATTGTCGAATAATAATAATTAGATATATCACAAGGTGCAGATCAACTTTGTATCATAAACTAGGATATGATACAACAATAATACTGGGGATACTCCTCAAAATTCAAACGAGAGAGCGTTTCCTCAGGCTATTGAGGTTACTCTGTTCATAAGCTATGTACTGTTGCCTGCATTGTAGGCCCTTAACAACACAAAAAGGTAGAAGAAAGTATTACTATTTTAGGCTTTCTAGCTTTTCAGAAGCCGTTAGCTAGTAGACTATGATCTCCATGACGATGAGGGGCACGAACACCATTGCTTGCAATTTTACAGTTCTTTAAATCCTTCAATTGAAGTTCAGGTGGAAGCTCCTTGTGGCTGAAGGTCACACCGTGATCACCATCCACAATATGCCCATGACCTCTCAGTAGCCTGGAAAGCAGGGGTCAGTAATATGATACTTCAAAAGTTAATATTGTGCATTCTTATGGTGCTTTGGCAAATCACACATCTTTAAATAAGAGGTGACCAAAATATTGAGCTTGCAACAAACTAATAGCTGACACCAAAATTAAACAAATGCTGATTCGGATGCAGCATTGCCCAAAAAGCAATATTTACTCCAGAGCTAAGTGCTTACCATCGTGTTGTCAGCAACCCTTCAACTCCAACAGGTCCCCGTGCATGGATTCTACTGGTACTGATTCCAACCTGCTCAATTCCACAAAATAGAAATTTACTGGAAATCAATATTAACTTCAATATACAAGGAACTATCTTTTACAGTAAAGAAGGAAATGGTTATCTACTTCACCTCAGCACCAAGACCAAACCGAGCTCCATCACAGAACCGTGTGCTTGCATTATGAAACACAGCAGCACTGTCAAAAACAAAAAGTGATCGAGTAGTTAGGAAGATTTATATTTAAACCTATTCCCACACCAACATGGCAAGTAAATGAAGCGTCTGATGTTCCAGATTTTCAATAGAAATTTCATAGAAAAGCTTCTTAAAATATAAATAGCAAACCTATCTAGCTGATGCAAAAAGATTTCTGCAACATCATTATCTTCTGTCACAATGCAATCTGTGTGGGCACTGAAAAACACAAATCTTTTAGATATTTATTAGTTTGTATTAGCAGACAACTTCAAAATGCATGTCATTATTTACTTACACTTCAGGAAACAGGCATATAAATCATACTTAGCTAAGTGGATTTTTTGGTAGGATGTCTTTATAAGAAAGTACCATACGGTACATAAAAGCAGTCCCATTAACGTATAATTATATCAACTATAAGTTCTTGAATATACCTTCCATGCTCGTGAATATGATCTATGGCTGCATAGACGTCCTTTACTATCTCCAAAGTGCATGCCATGGAACTGTACTCGTGATGGAGGGAAGAAGCACTTGGAATATGCAGAAGATTACTAACCCTTGGACCACCATAGAGTTTTACACCTGCACAGAATAGAGAAATTAAAAAGAGACAAAATGAAACAGAACAAGAATATTACAATCTACATTTTTGAGTGCCATACTGCGTTTCCCAACTGCCAGTACTTGCAGGTTGACCAAAATGCATGAAACCACCTAACATTTTTTAGATGTAAAACATGCATCACAACAAAATCTATAGAGTGAAACTCACAACCCTTTTCTATTTTCTATGTATTTATAGTTGAAATCAATGGAATTAGAACCTTTAGGTTCCTTCCTAGACATTCACTGTATCACAAAGATTATGACTAGTATAGATATCTTAAATAAATCTATCTAAAAATATCAATTTAAAATTATTTTATTTACTTTTGAGTTATTTTATTTTACATATACAAAATAATATTTTTGATTTTCTAACATTTTTCTTGAGTTTTATTTTCTGATTTCTTATTACACTTTGAAAAAGAGAAGAATGATGATTATTCAAAGTTCTCTATTGATGACAACATATCTTTGTTCTTACATGCTACTTATTTTGGATTTATATTATGTTTATTATTAAATATTAATATTTTGACATGTAAATGGCTGTCAAATTTAAAGTAAAAGGTAAATATTTTTATTTACATGCTCACTCCATTACACTCAATCCCTTGGTGGGCATTAACTAGCTTGTTTACTTTCTTGCTGTTACAGTGAGGCTTGCCAACAAAATTAGGAAAATCCAAGCTGAAAAATATAAACAATAGCTTTCATCCACTCATTTAAAAAAAAAAAAAAAAACCAAATACTTCAAGAACTACATAACACCCTCCTATTTATGGATCCAATGACATGATCATTTTTAGCTAGATGACCTTGGCCCACTGGGCCTTTCCTGTCATGTCTTATTTGCTGTTCTCTTCCCGCTCTCATGCATAATTAGTAATTACCTTATGTTTTCTAACAAGGCCAAAAAACTCCCAGCAGAATCATTTTTGTTTTCCACTACTATGTTTTATAATAAGTTCATTGAACCTACTCATGTTAACATACTTCTACCATCATATTTACATTTATTTAAATTTACAATATTTACAGGCCGCCCACAATCACAAGCTCGCTCACAGAAATGAATTTACCTGCAGTCTGTAATGCTAAAATAAGCTCATCAAGACCCCCAGTTCTCAATAACTCTTCATTTACAAGAAGTGTTTCCTGAAAATGGTGCCGAATATTAATTAGATGGCATAGATGGCACAGTTAAAAATCATGGTGACACTACATGCACTTTGTTAATAGAAAACTTCAATGACATCCTCACCATGGCATTACAAGCAGCAGGATAGTCTGTCTTAGCATCCAATATAATGCTTTTTGCCATATCCAAATTCACTGTTTTATCAACATACACATGACAGACACCATCTGGAAGCAATAAAAGCCACTAGTTTTCAGTAAGCTTACTAGAATTACAGGGAAAGCATACCATCTCCACTAGTTTAGGCAGCACTGCCGTATGCTTAAGAATATAAAAATATAAGAAATATGATACCAGCATGACCGAGCACGGGGATTTTTGTTGAATCCTTGATTTGTGAAACCAGTTTATTGCTGCCTCTTGGAATGACAAGATCTATAACATCATCCAGCTGAAAATGAAAAAGTGAATGTCCAAACTTAAGCCTTCATCGGAAACTTAAATTTGAAAAGAAAAATCTAAAATACAGGTGCAAATCACACCTTGAGCAGATCCGGAATTTCATCTCTTGAAGTTACAAGGCCAATAAGATTCTTTCCCACAGATTCAGGAAGTGCATCGGTAATAACCTTTTGAGATAAAACCAAGTTATTTTTCATCTCAGCATGCATTAAACAGGCTACTTCTACATATCATAAATAGAATTGAAAGTATGTTATCTTTAGCTGCCAAAGCTGAATGGCCTCCATTAAATTTGACATGTACCTTATGCAAAATGGCATTTGTTCGAACTGCTTCTTTGCCACCCTTCAAAAGAAGGCCATTTCCACTTCGGATTGCCAATGAAGCTATCTATAAACATTGAAAAATCGATTATTGCATAGATGGATCATATAACCAGAGAAATAAATTAATAGCGCCAAAAATTCTGAATGATTTTACTCAAATAACAAAATGGTCTAGTTATAAAAATAAAAACCAGAATTTCCCCAAATAGCAAAATAGTTTCATTATAGAAATAAAAATTCTTTCAGAGCAATGATACCTGAACTAAAGCATCAGGTCGAGACTCAAAAATAATGAGGAGTACACCCAAGGGGCAGGTAGTTTTCTCCAAAATAAGCCCATCTGCCAGCTGCATTCAAACTAAAAGTTATTAATGAACCTTAAGCTGAAAAATGTTGCATCGGAAGTAACACCCATGAAAACTGGATCATTTTCATAAATCCAGATAAGCCAGGATAAAACCCCAAAACTACAGCTTAACAATATATACCATTAGTAATTACAACTAGGTTGCATCATACAAAATATTTTTATTCAATCCAATCTCTCTCTAAAGCTATTCTGAGATCCCTTCACTTAATAGATATCAAAATTTATAAAATAGGTTCCATTAAGCACTGTGTCTTCTAATATACCTCTGTTCTTTTCTGAACTTGTCCAATTGGTTCATCCATGTCTGCAAGAACTCGTATAGACTTGGCCAAAGAAGATATCTGTAATAGTATAGTACAATAGCACATCATTAGAATAACAGATTGTTAATAAATGTTGTTCCTCCAGGGGGTGCTAATGTGAATTAACTACAAAACCCTAGAGAGGAAAGCAGCTCAAACATATTATTTTGTTAATGAAATCTGCAGGGCATAATGGCATGAATAGTACAATGCAAGCTTACACGCAAGTCCACTGGAACAAAGGACAGAAAAAATGTTGGAAAAGATTCTGGAACAGCTGCACAGCCCCCAGGCTCAGAGGGCAGCAAAGGAAACATCCATACAAAAAGCTATATATATTTATCATCTAGCATCACTATAGAAACGCAAATACATGTAAATACACACAACAAATATAACCTGAGAATGGGAATCATAAATCATCACTTATGGCTGTATATGCTCATTGACCTCTTGTTGCAAAAAATTCTGCTTCATCATTTGTACTTGTTCAGTCATATTCAAACATTCATCTTGATTTCTTCTTAGGTGGCTTCCAAAGAACTTCAAGCAACTTCTTTGGCTTGTTTATGGGATTTCTTCATGCTCTTATTGGCAATTTCAAAGCAATGTTGGTGCCTATGGTATTTTATTGTTGTTACACATCCCTATTGAATTTGAGGACTGTTAGGCATCACTAGCCTCCAACCGCCCAATACAGCCAGGGGACGGGGATAGCCTCTGCACTTCCCCACAAGCCAAGGAGAAACCAGGGAGACATTTCCTAGGCATGGGGAGATGCAGAAACACACTTGAAAAAGGTCAAAAGAAATGAATCAGAGAAATTAGGAGTTTAATTACCTTTCCAGGTTTAAGTGTTAAACGAGAAATTAAGGACTCTGGAATGCCAACTACTTGCGCCACAGCTATATCAGCTTCATTCTCTATTCTAATCAAATCCTTGTTTGCTTCCAAAGCATCAGCTACATCTCGTAGAATCTTCCGCCGTTCATCAGTGGAAAGACCCTGCAATTGCTAGAAATCTTTAATGACAAGGACACCATGCTAATCATCACAAAGAAAAAAATTGCAATAAAGAAAATCCAACAAACAATTAAATTGATGCAAAAAACAGAAAACAAAAAAGCAAAATTTAGACATAAAATACAATACTAAATTATTATTCTTTGATTCATGGAGAAATTATCTAAAAATCAAATTACAAAATCACAGAGGCATAACCTGCAAACGCCTACTAGCTTCTCTTGCAGCAACTCCCATCTGACGGGAACTGGCATCTTTTTTTGGCAACCATAAATGAGCATTCTTATGGAAAAGTGTGCCTATACAATCACCTCGCAGAACTCCTATGATCCCATCTGTGGAGTACCCACTACATATGCACAGAAACGTAAGGCTTTAAAAAATGCAAATAAGCATACAGCTAAAATAATTAAATCTGCCATCTATGTATCTTTTTCATATTTCAATGCAGAAGCCAATTTCCCCAAGCTCACGAGTATCAAAGATTATTGCCGACATTGCTACAAGTGTGTGACCAACAGCCAGTTAGACAAGGCCCTAGTCCAAATATATTTGCAAGGATTTAGTACTTGCAGCAAAAGAGTTAGCAGTATTTTCTATTGAGTCACATCATCTACATACAAGTTTTGAAAGCCAAACAATTGGAAAATAAATCCTCAATGTCTAGAGTATTTGCAGCTTCGTTAAAAAACTATAATATGGGATAGAGTCAATTCAATTTGGGATTCACACACCTCATCTTATCCAGCTAGGTTAATATAAGGGTAATATTGCCTACAATTTTTCTTTGGCAACATGTAGATATAACTCCTAACTGTACTTTCATCCCTCATTTTCATTTAGGGAAGCAAACAAAAAATACAATTACAACCATGTTTGGAAAACATTTAGGGCTTTCAAAGTTATCCCCTCAATTGTCTCTTAACCCTACGTCCCAAAATTTCTCCACAAATAAAGCTCTATCACTTCCAACCAAAAGCCTGATTTTTTAAAGGTTAAAGGCAACTTTCATGAGATGAATTGATGCTTTCTAAGAAAAAAAGATGGTTGGGCATAAATCTAGTAAAATGAACAAGAAAGGAACAACCAAAAGATGAAAATATGAGCCATTAATACAAATAAATTGAATAATTCAGTGTACAAAACATAAACAGACATTATTTTAAGAAAAATGTAATAAAATATCTGTGGGAGGCATACCTAGTAATTACAACGGGGATCCCAGCACATGCAGCAGAATCAGCAGCTTTCACCTTTGCTGTCATACCGCCTCGTCCTACCCTGGACTTTTCACCAAAGGTAATTTCCTCATTATGCTTTTCTCTTATGTATGTATGAATAAGCTTTGAACGAGGATCACTAGGAGGTCCACTGTAAAGCCCATCAACATCACTCAGAAGAATCAGAAGATCAGCTTTCAACTCAAGTGCTAAGAGAGCAGCCAAACTGTCATTATCCCAGAAAATCCCAGAAGAATCCTGTAAACATGAAAGAAGAAAAAGAAACATGTTCGATTCCTATGAATTATGAAAACAAAAGAAATCCTGAATAAAAGCACAAATATACGAAAGCCATTGCAAACAATGTGAAACTGAAACATTAAAAATTTCACATGTATTTTACAACTCTAGAAAGGAAATGATTACAGAAACTATAATCCAAGAAAACAATACTGTTCAAAAACTTCAAATAGACACAAAACAAATAAAAAATAAAAACTACAGTTTCGTTTTCTACTCTGCAATGCTAAATGTGGCTTGCAATACAATCTGCATTGTGTAACAGACATTCCAGGTAAGTTGAAAATATTGAAAATGGATGTGAAAAGGTTTGAGAGATATGCAGGATACATCTCAGAGAAAACTTAATCAATTTGACTAATGCATTGAGGTTATAGTCAAATTTCCTAAGAATACTGGTATTTATCAATCCAAAATGCTACGAGACTGAAAATAAAACCCACGAATGAAGAGCACTATTAACAAATTTAGCAAAAAGATCACTACAATATAGCAAGCTTGCCATCATATACAGCCAATGGGTTAGCAGACTACTCTTATTAGATAAAAACAAGACAAATTATAAGCCTCCTAAGGGAAGAGTTTGTCCTCTATCCGTAGAATGTTCCCAAAAATATGATCACACGCCAAGGAACAACAATTACCACATTCTTTTGAAAACAACCTATTCTGATAAAATCCAATCTGTAGCAACTGTTAACATGAATTACCCAATCAAGATTTAGTAGGCAAAAGAGTCAACAAAAAAGATAAACCTCCTCCAAAGCTTACCCTCAAGAGGTTGCCATGTTCCTCTCAGCATACAACATTCCAACATAAGAAATCCACCCAATCAGTAAAAGCCAATGTTCAAGATCAGAGACTGCAGCAATGCAACAGTGTTTGGATGTGAATTTTCAAGAGAAAACCCTGAAGGATACCTATCTCTAAGGAACGTTTGACCAAAAACCGTAAGACGTCACCCGCCCTATCAAGAAATATTAATGTGCAGGATTTCCTGGGATTGCTTCCGACTAGGAATATTTTTGAAGCAGGGTATGGAGGAATCCCCTATGTAAATTTATATGGATGTCAACATCGCCTTCTTTGGACAATAGGGAACTCACAGCCATTCTTGGAAAATTCCTTCTTTTTGTTATTTAAGTAATTACTCTTTGACCAGAACTCTTGTGGAAGTTTATAGAAATGTATCCATAACAGAACCTCCTGCACTAATTCTGAAATGTGGATCAAAACTAGGGGATCAGGCTCTCAAAAAAAGACTGTGTTCTCCACAACCCAAGGACCTCCTTTGAATATTTTACCCCTCTCTGCTTCAGATTGAATGGTACTTTGCAAGAAACCTTTAGCTTAAAAACCTATTTTCGGCCTAGGGCATTCCTTCCAATTCTGCCCCATCCATTGTTTTATCCTATCCATTGAAGGTCAAACCCCAATAAATTTGACTATAATAGCTTTCTTTTTTAAATCAACAATCAAACTATTGAGAAGTTGATCCTGGAAGATAACATCTGGAATCTTATCAGAAATATGGATGTTCGCATTCTGAATTGCCACCCGCATAGGCTTTTCTTCTTCTGGTAGAGTCTTCCCATGTTCTTTCTCCTCTGCCTCCAAATTTGCAAAGATGGAGCCAAACTCTCTGCTATTCTCCAGAGGGCTAAGAAAAACTCTCCTTTGTTCCTTCAGTAATCCATCTTTATTTCACACAGAAGGATGCATGTTGAATGGAGCTGAATTATTTTTTCCAGAAGCCAAAATCTGCTTAGCCAAAAATTCTTCAGCATTTTGTCCATTTTGACTCTACTTCTTCCCATTGTCTCTTTTCTGCTCAATTGATCTATTCCTTTCACCCAAGTTCTTACTCACTCCTTGTCACCTGCTCACTCCCTACCACTAATCAATGACTAAACTTAATCCATCTTAATTTCACACAGAGGGACTCATGTTGAATGGAGCTGAATTATTTTTTCCAGAAGCCAAAACCTGCTTAGCCAAAAATTCTTCAGCATTTTGTCCATTTTGACTCTATTTCTTCCCATTGTCTCTTTTCTGCTCAATTGATCTATTCCCTTCACCCAAAGATGGAGCTAAACTCTCTGCTATTCTCCAGAGGGCTAAGAAAAACTTTATTTCTCCTTTGTTCCTTCAGTAATCCAACTTTATTTCACACAGAGGGATGCATGTTGAATGGAGCTGAATTATTTTTTCCAGAAGCCAAAATCTGCTTAGCCGAAAATTCTTCAGCATTTTGTCCATTTTGACTCTACTTCTTCCCATTGTCTCTTTTCTGCTCAATTGATCTATTCCTTTCACCCAAGTTCTTACTCACTCCTTGTCACCTGCTCACTCCCTACCACTAATCAATGACTAAACTTAATCCATCTTAATTTCACACAGAGGGACTCATGTTGAATGGAGCTGAATTATTTTTTCCAGAAGCCAAAACCTGCTTAGCCAAAAACTCTTCAGCATTTTGTCCATTTTGACTCTATTTCTTCCCATTGTCTCTTTTCTGCTCAATTGATCTATTCCCTTCACCCAAGTTCTTACTCGTTCTTTGTCACCTGCTCACTCCCTACCACTAATCAATGTCTAAACGTTATATATATTAAATTTTAATATATATACCCAGCTTAAAGGGTTAATTGGAAATAAGAAGATTAGATAATTGAATAAATGAATTCCCCCTAGTGATCCAGCTTAAATTTGAACTTCAATGGTGCTTTGAAAGGCAATCCAAGTATGTCAGGTGCAAGATTTTTGTTGCACAAGCATAAGCGCTATTTTGTAAAAGGTGGGTTTTTCTTTCTAGGCTCTAAAATGAACAATGAAGCAAAGCACTAGCACTTCTTGAAGGTCTGCAAAGCATCCTAGAAGAAGTAAATCTGATAGGTAGGAGTTTTTGCTTCTCATAATTTCAGAATTGTTACAAAGAGAACAATGATATCAGACTTCCTTGCAAATGTTGGCATAGATCAATTTTTGTTCACTTCCAAGATTAGTGAGGTTTGCAACAATGGGATATTCCCATCTTATTATGGCAGAGTGGGTTCAAGGCACTCCGAAACCTTATCCAGCTTATCACTCACCTAATAATAATGAAATATAAATGAGCATAAGCTTTGTTATCTATCAAGGCTGCTCAAAGGTGCTCTCCACATTTTTTTGTGTGTTGCCTTGATGTCTCTAGCAGTTCCATTATTTTTTTTGTGTGTGAGGTGTTGTTATGAAGTGGACAAAGGAGTTTCTGTTTTGTGTTTGCAATCTCTTTTTTTGAGCACAGGTGGCTATGGAGTCTTGCTGTTATGGCATCATCAAGATGAAGCATGGAAGGGCTGGTTGAGATGCTCCTAACATGGGAGTCATATTGGATCTGAGATTTAAGCGAATTTTCAACATCAAGAACTTCGCTACCCTCGAGTTTGTTAAGGAGATAACTGGCACAGATGGACTGGGTATACAAGAGTTATGCATACATGTGCCTCAATAGCAGAAGATTTTGCTTCAAAGCTAGAAGCAAGGGGTACCGACACAGTTGTACATGAATGGATCCTTCAAGTTCATTCTATTATGAAGGCATGTGAGGTTCTTTATGGTGAAGGAAGTTCTGAGGTGGAGAATATCGTGATAGAGGAGAAGGCAGCAGGAAAGTTGGTGGTTGGAAGCCCTTCCAAATGCTCCCTGGATTGGTATTTTGTATGCCTTGAGGATATCTCCATTTACAACCAAGACGTGGTAATACATGTTGATAAATTGAGGTTAATCCTTCCGGATGGCTGCCTGGTTATCACCAACCTTTTCATCTTTCCAGGTATTTCTGTCAATGGAGTCTACCAGGCTGTTAAGAAGACCTTTGTGGAGCTCGGGGTTCAAGATATTGAAGGAGAAGATGGAGCTTATGCTATTCCAATAGTAAGAAAGGTGACAGAGGCTTTTCTGTTTCAATGTGGTTGTTACTATACATGCTCTTGGTGGTGTTTGTCTTGTAGTTGTCATTTACGACATTTCACTCTAGTAATAAGTCTCTTATAGACTTTATGTCTCTATGTATGCTTTCTTCTTGGAATGGGCCCCTATAGAACCCACCACTTAATAGTTAATTATCATATATATATATAAACCTAAGTAATTTTTTTTTGGACACGATCAATCAATCATAATGGGATTCCCCTAGTTTTCCAACCACAAATACATCCGGCTAAATCACCACGAAGGCAGTCGCAGGGTTTATTTCTTCATCCACCAAGAAAATGTAAGGCCATGAACACTGGAAAACTCATCATGGAAGAGTAAGGATTGTGGTATGAGGAAAGCTTGTCCATTGCCGAGCGGCAAAGACCTTTAATGGTGATTTACAGAGCTTTATTGGCAATTTTTAAAAATGGATTTATGGTTTACTTTTTTTTGCAGTTTAAATTTAGGTAAGGCAGTGGAGGGGCAGCGGCGGTGGAGGTGCAGCAGGTGGATGTCTCATCCCTTTCTCAGAAAGGTTTTTCACACTGACAGCTACTAATTTTTGTCCTGTCTGTATGTTACCTCAGTTTTCATATCTTGGCGATGCAAGTTACAATCCATGATTGGTCTAAAGTACTCCCTATTTAAATTGATGTTATACACTATAATTCTAGTGCTTGATAGTTCTGTAAATATGTAACAATACTTCAGAAATCTGCAACCTGGCAGTTATCTGTAAATAATTTCATGATAAGGCAATTCATTTCCATATATTCCCTATTGTAGAACAATATAACTTTACCTGTTGAAAGTCTTAATACTATCAATACAGGCATCAGCAAAGATCTATAAAAGACATAAAAGACATCAAAATACCTGCTATGGAGAAGTCTGCCTTCTTTTTTTAACCTAAATCTTTCAGTGTTTTGACAAAATACCGTTTCAAATTACATACAGATCTTGCTAAATGAAGACATTAAATGGAAAGACAATTCTTCTCAGAAAAAATTAAGTATGACATCCAAACAGGTGGCTTTTATGGCTGGCTGCTGCTATAAGAAGACATTATAGGATGAGTTGCTCTAAGAGTTCAACGAAAATGTTGATATTACCTCATATGGAGCTTTCCTTGTGCTGATTGCATCATTTTCATTGAAAATGGGAACTACATGAAGCTCTAGCAATGAGTTTACAGTTTCACTGAGTTGAGTCCGTAAATCTGAGTCTTTGAAGTCATTATCAGTTACAAGCAGTTGGGAGGATGCCACATCCAGCTGCAAAATCCAACCAAAATTGATTTATTATAAAATTGCAAGCAACAAATCCCATGCTGGAATGTTCTCTAGAATATCATCTTACCGTATCTCAATTTGTCTATGTCACTATAGAGATGTTCCTAATAAACGTAGTTATAGTTGTCTATATGTCTTGTCGTCAGTAGGAATCTACATCATAGATAAATGGTATTACCTGGCAATGACAGCAAAAACTTCAAGTTTACCTGGCTGAACATATTATCATAGAGAGCCATTAGACCACTCTGACCAACTGCAGCACATGGCTTTCCATCAAGTTCATCCTGAGGCTTCTGCAAATCTGCAAAGCTGCCAAACAGAAAAGATGTCAAAAACAATTGCATTAGCCTATAATGTGATCTTGATCATATAAAGCAGAAATGATGCAATTTTGCTTGTCTGAGTATTTGAAAATTACAAACAAGCATGCTAGAAAGAAATTGATTCAAAATCTAGGCAAAATATGGTACAATTTTTTGGACACAATTATTAAGGTAGAAATGGCACGTGAACTTGTTTTAATATGTAGACTGTCTGTACGGATGATTTCACCTTTACAATATACCAATAAATACTATAAGAAAACATCACCAAGTATAGAGACTTGGTTGAAATTAAAACCTGCTATTGATCAATTGTCGATACCGAAGTCTCTGCCTTCCAACTCCAACTGCACCAGAGGTGACAAGAATAACTTCAAAGCCCTCAGATATCATTTCTTTGACCTGCAAAGAATTGAATAAGTTGCAATAATACTTTGCATGTCAAATTGTTCAAGTAAAATTCTATACATGTTCGATCAGATTGTATGTTGCAATCCTACCTGCTCACACAAGCAACCAAGACGGCCAAGTGCAAGTCTTCCATCTGATCGGGAGACAACAGCGGTTCCAACCTGCACACCCAGGCAAGTCTAAGTACTTACATTTTTTTTCAATTCTCCCCCTTGCATTTTAGAGGCAGGGGTATGGATTCAACCAGGCTACAAGTGGTAAGCTTTCATCTTAATCATAATGTCAGATTCATGACATAGATACAGTCATCCTAAAAGCTAAATATTTGACCCAAATGGAGTCAATTCATTAGCATGATTTGGGAATTGACCTAGAAGATCTATTTGCTAGAATAAGGAGAAATTATCATTTTCTCATGTGTATATGCATATGTACATAATACATATTTGTACATATATCATTATATGTAGCTAAACACAGAGTCAAGCACAAGCACACATATAACATAAGCCTGGATCAGCGGGCACATGCCCGTTGTAATGACTTTGATTTTAATAACATCAACAAGATCAAAATAGTCTAAAGGATCCAAAAGGAACATAAACATGCCTGGATCCGCCCAGGTGCAGAAACAGAATGATTTTGATTTTAATAACAGTGTTCACTAAAGGGGCTCAAATAACCTGGCACTATAATCTGTAAAAACATTCCAGAGTTCTTGAAGTGCATGCACACCGTCCTGTACAGCATCTTCTTGAGACTCTGTAGCAAATTCTTTTAATAACATCCACCATATCAAAATGGTCTATAGGAGAGCGCCTAAATTTGACAGTCATCTGACTGTATTTAGGCATTTTTACGGTAAAATACAATCAAAATTTTATGAAGACTGTTTCATATGAAGGGATATTTGGATAGACTGCCAAAACTTCTATATAATTATAGCCATACACATATTTACAAATAAGATATGTTTATTTGAAAGGCAACTTTGAACAGACAGCCTTCACAAAATAATTGCTTGACAAGAAGAGTTAAATTTGATGGCCATATTTAGTAATTTTAGCCATAAAATACAATTAAAATTTTGGGAAGACCATCACATTAAAGGGAAAATTTTGGTAAGACAAGTAAAAAATCATATAAGATTACAGTAAAATATATATTTAATTTATGATTTATTTTTAAGAATAAAATATATTTTACGAATCAAAAAAATATATATATTTTCAAATTTAAAAGGCAACTCTGAATGGATAACTGTCGCCAAATATTGACTTGACAGGCAGGGCCGACCGTCAAATTTACGCTGAAAGAAGATATATTAATAACAAATAAACAAATTCATGCAAACACAACTGCCAGAGAAAAAATCCTCTTGGAAAAATCATAAACAGTCAACCAAGATATTTTCCGCCATCCTAGTGAGACTTAAAACATATTTAAAAAATATTCCACCAAACGTCGTCGGTTTTTGGCCTAAAGTATGAGCTCAAAGAAAGCGTAAAGCCAACAACACATCATATCAAAACCAACAAATTAAATCGAGTCATCCGATTGCTCGGATCCTCCACCGCCAGATCAGATCATCGACTTTAATGGGGAACCCTCCACAATAATGAAGTTATAAATAAATCACATTACGTCCGCAAGCGGCGGTGATTCTTTACAGAAAAAAACGTCACCAAACGACATCGATTTTTTACAAAAAGTTAACCCAACACATCATAAAAGAAAATTGAAATGAATAGACCGTATCAAATCTTCTTTTTGGCAAATAAACATCAAAACCAGTGCAGAAAGATCACCGCAAAACTATTGTAAATTCTCACAGATTCTTAAAATAAGAGGTTCAGATATTCTCACCAGTAGACGGGAGAAATTGGATCCCCCTAAATATCGCAACAAAAGGATTGAAATATTCCCGTTAGCAGGCATAAATTTAGATCCGCTTATTAAATCCACTAAAGGGTTAAAATATCCCCATCAACTCACAGTAGGTTAAATTCCACCTCTATCAAAGTAACAAAAGGGTTTAATGTTCCCATCAACTAACGGAGGTTAAATTTCGCGAAAATCGAAGTAACAAAAGCGTTCAAATGTTCCCGTCAACTGACGAAAAGTTAATTCGGCCAAAATCAGGGTTCACGCAAAGGTTAAAATGTTCCCGTCAGCTGACGGGAATTTAAATTTCCCTAGAATCAAAGCAAGGCCTCAGATATTACCGTCGACAGACGAAAATTCATATTTCACCATAAACATAGTAAATAAATGGTTCAGCTATTCCCGTCATTTATTGCGAAACCGAATTCAACTCAATGAAAACAGACGAATAGTTCAAATACTCGCGTCAACCTACTGAAACATAAATTTCACCTAAACAAAGCAAATAAAGGGCTAAAATTCGGCGTTCACTAAACTGGTGCATATTTCCGAACGTTTAAGGTGCTGATTCATTCCGGAGAGCTTAGAGTGCATTCCATAGAGCTTGGAGTGCATGTACATCCTCCCATACAATATTTTTGACAGGAAATTTGCGCCACTTTAGGCAATTCTCTAAAATAATCCCTTCAACTAACTGACGGAAAAAATAAATTTGTTAAAATAACTTCCCAAAGCAAAAAGATTACACAGAACCAAAAAAACAAAATGTAACAGAAAAAGCGGATCTTTTCAATACACATAAAATCCGAATATATGTATTTAAAAAAAGATAAGGAGAAAAAAATATTGCAGAAGAATAAACAATCCTAACTGCTATAAATCACCTTTATAACAACACGCTTGACATCCTTGATGAAAGCTCGAGAGATATCCATGGTTGCTGTGAAATTAGGGTTTGAGCGGAAAAATATAAATAGATGCGCTTAGCCAGGTATCAGAAAGAAAAAAAAATTCTGTAACCTGTTTCTGATACTTGACAGGAGAAATTTATTTTCAGGCAGAAGAACTACAGATGTGAGAGAACAAGGGAGGTAGATTGTGAGGTATTTATATCGTGTTGAAGACATTTTAGTACCTGTTTGCCAATGGGAATGAAACAAGTGAACAAAAATTTTTGGGGTAATTTTTATGGGTTTGCTTAATTTGCGGAGGAGTTCTAACTAAAGCAAAGGGAGGAAAATCTTTTTTTTAATGAAATTTAAAATAGATGAAGGGTTAGGGTTCCAATATAAAGGGAGACACATGCATGTGATGGAGAGAGGGGTAACGAGACTGAATATGGTTGGGATGTAGTGAGGTGTTCCAAGGGAATTGCCTAGATGATCGTTGTTAGGTACTTAAGAAAATCTCTGGGTCTAAGTCTAAGTCTATTTCATATCTGATTTTCGGATATGTTAAGATAGAAGCTAATTAATGTGGAGAGGCATTCTACAATCATAGTAAGGGGTGGAGTGTAATGGTGTGAGCGTGTTAACAAAAAAACTCTTACCTTTTCCCTGGGAATCATTAATATTAATATGTCAAAATAGTAATATTTAATAATAAACATAATATAAATCTAAAATAAGTAGAAAATTAGTGTAACAAGAAAGTTAGAATGAAAGGAAATTATTTTTTATTTAAATTTAACAATCATTTACATGTTAAAATATTAATATTTAATAATAAGCATAATATAAATCCAAAATACACTGCATGTAAAAATAAAGATATGTTAATATAATAGAGAATTTTAGATTCTCCTTTCCAAAGTGTAACAAGAAAGTTAGAATGAAAGAAAATTACCTTTTATTTAAATTTGAGAGTCATTTACATGTCAAAATATTAATATTTAATAATAAGCATAATATAAATCTAAAATAAACTGCATTAAAAATAAAGATATGTTATCTATATTAATAATAAGCATAATATAAATCTAAAATAAACCGCATTAAAAATAAAGATATGTTATCATAATAGAGAATTTTAGATTCTACTTTCCAAAGTGTAACAAGAAAGTTAGAATGAAAGGAAATTATCTTTTATTTAAATTTGTAAGTCATTTACATGTCAAAATATTAATATTTAATAATAAGCATAATATAAATCCATAATAAGCTTGCATTAAAATTAAAACTAGTATATTTATATTTAAAAAAATATGTACGCCAAGGATATCTCTTTTCCATAGTTTATTTTAAAAAGAAATTAGAAAAAATAAAATATAAAATATATATATATATATATATATATATATATATATATATATATATATATATATATATATATATATAAAGTCGAGGGATATCTCTTTTCCATAAAAAGAAATTAGAAAAATAAAAAATAAAAAATATATATATCTAATTTCTTTTCCATAGTTTATTTGAAAAAGAAATTGGAAAAAAAAAAAAAAAATCAAAAAAGAAATTGGAGAAAATAAAAACTAAAAAAAATTGGAAAAAATAAAAAACTAAAAATCAAAAAAGAAATTGAAAATAAGAAAATCAGAAAAACTATGGAACCAAAAAAGAAATTGGACAAGAATTTTTTTCCAATCTGAATCTTTTAGCCTTGGTGTGAGTGTAGAACGCCTCTTGGCGTAATTATAATTTTTACAATAAAATTTATGTGTATGTATATAGTAAATAAAATAGTCGTAATGTGACCCTCGGGTGTATACCGGTTGGTCGAGCCGTAAACGATCAACGCAGGTTCAAACCTCGACTAACCCAGCCGCACGTAGTGGGGGTCCGCTGCCGGGATATCGTGTGGCCCAGAGGATTAGTTTCGGCTCACCTTGACTCGGCAATAGGGTTGCGGTCATTGAGCCGGAGACACCTCTGAGATATCAAAAATAAAATAAAATAGTCGTAATGTAAAATAAAATAACTTAAGTAAATAAAAAAACTTAAAAGTTTAAATTTTAATATTTTGTTAATTTAAATCTAAACTAGTATATTTATATTTAAAAATATATATTGCCGAAGGATATCTCTTTTCCATAGTTTATTTGAAAAAGAAATTGGAAAAAATAAAAAATAAAAACTAGAAAAGAAATTGGAAAAATTTAAAAATTAAAAACTAAAAAAGAAATTGGAAAAAAAAATTGAAAATAAGAAAATCACAATGGAACCAAAAAAGAAATTAGATAAAAAAAAAATTTAAGAAAGAAATTGGAAAAAATAAAAATAAAAATTGAAAATAAGAAAATCACAAAAACTATGGAACCAAAAAAGAAATTGGACAAGAGTTTTTCTCCAATGAATCTTATTTACATGAATTTATTTATTTAAATATTTTATAATTTTTGTTTACGGAATTTAAATGTTTACATGAATCTGAATCTTTCAGCCCTTGCTGTGAGTGTAGAACACCTCTCGATGTAATAAATGTTTACAAGAATCTGAAACTTTCAGCCCTTGTTGTGAGTGTAGAACGCCTCTCGGTGTAATATAAAAAAAAAAATTGTTTAATTAAATCTTGCATTTTCCACTAAGAATTATGGTGTGGTGATTTTCTTTGTAATTATTAAGTTTAGAAAGAGGAGCAAGGCGCTGGTGTGGAAAATAAATTATTATTCTCCATTGTTCTCCTCTTGTTTCCATTAGTTGCCCTTTGTTACCTTTGTGTTGTCAAGATTATGTTAGGATTTCAATGGCAAACCGGAGCAACATCAATTAACAATTATATGCATATTTAAATATACACGAAATAACAATGAAGAATAACACAAATGAACACAGAGATTTAATGTGGTTCACCCAATGTGGGCTACCTCCACAAACACAGTCATCCAATATTATTATTCAACAAAACTCACGATTACAACCTCGCAACCTTATAGCTTAATACTGTTGCTCTGCTACATCACAATCTCAACCGTGACTCATGACTTTTCGCCTTCTCCAGCCTCTTATTTATCAAGTCTTATGGCGGTTATACAAAGTGGTTTTTTACATGTCGGCCAATAACAAACTAATTGTCGATGCCTTTATTAAATACATGTCAATTTTTGCTTTGAGGGTGCTGCCCCCAACAATCCTTGCTGGGGGTGTTGCCCCTAGACCCCCACCGTGGGCTTCGCCTCCAAGCCCCCGTCAAGGGATGAGCCCCCAAACCCCTCAAGAGGGGCTCTGACCCTTACACTCTCCCATTGATTATTTTGGGGGAAACTACAGTTGACAAAGTCACCAAAATTTACCTTGTTGCGTGTACCCGCAACCCTTGCAGCATGACAATCACCACATATTAACATGTGTGTCTTTATTTGGCTTGTCTAATTCATTCTTTTGTTTAATTTTGTTGGTCTCCTTTTTTTGGTTGGTTTTGGTTTTGGTTAGTTTTTGGTTTTTGTTTGGTCTTTATTGTCCTATTAAGGAAGTTGGATGAGCCCCCCAGACCTCGCAAGATGGGCTCTGCCCCCTGCACTCCCTCATTAATTATTTTTGGGAGAAACTGCAACTGACAAAGTCACCAAAATTTACCTTGTTGTGTGTACCCACAACCCCTGCAACATGATCAATCACCACATATTAACATGTGTGTCTTTATTTGTCTTGTCTAATCCATTCTCTTGTTTAATTTTGTTGGTCCCCTTTTTTTGGTTGGTTTTGGTTTTGGTTAGTTTTTGGTTTTTGTTTGGTCTTTATTGTCCTATTAAGTGGGTTGGGCAATTTGAGTTTGGGTATTTTCTCCCATGTAGAGAGTCAAGTATGAGAATAAGATGGGGAAGATTGCTAGTCTTAGGAGAAATGAAAAAAATCATAAAGAAGTTTGTAGAGAAAAAGGAAGTTGTAGGAGCTAGGAAAACCTTTAAGCATATATTAGTAAATAATGAAAGAATAGAGGTTATGGAGGGATCCAATTTGAGGGTCTTTGGAGAAGATGGAAGGACCTTTAAAGTATCAAGTGAGGCAATGAATAAGCAAGTTGAGCATCCCTTTGTCTTTTCTTTGGTTCCCTATAAAGCTATGTAGTCGATTCTAAATAATGAAGAGCAAAGGCTTAAGATATTAGTATCTTTTTTATATCTCACCCCAAAAGCTCTACAATTGAGAAATTTTTTAAATGATTGCATTAGTTACATGTGGGGAAAAAACTAGGAGTATATGATTCTTTCTCTCGTATGCTGCAAAAAGACTTTTCTTTATGTGTTTTAAAAATAATGACATGCATAAGAGAGCCACTGCAAAAAAAAAAAAAGATATTGGGTGTTCATTGTTCAAGGCCTCTCCTTGGGACCCTGTGGTAAACTTAGGGGGAAGTAGCTTTGTAGTCAACCCTTAAATGGAATGAAATGTGTAATGTGACTCCTCATGTCTGGTTTCTAATTCCTCATGTTCTGAGACCCATAGGGGAAGTGATAAAAATTCAAGAGACAAGGTCTTCCCTATCACACATGAATGCAAGAGTCTTGTTTCTCTTAAGTCACCCTCTAGGTCCCCTAAATTTCCATCTTTCATGATTCATGGGACAATTTACTTTTGTAAGATTAATGGTTTGGGGATTTAAACTCTTGCTTTCTTTACAACAAAGATGGACAAGTTAGGAAAAATTGCCCTTTATTAAAGAAAAACTCCAATGAGCTAGGGAGTTATGAGGTTGTGGTTTCAAACCCTACTGAAGAGGGGATGGATATAGATAGTAATGGAAATAACCTGAACATGGATTCCAAGGACTTGAAAGAGGATGTTTCCCATACCAATTTGGACCAAGATGATTATGTGGTTATACCAACTTATAAGGTAATGTGGTTAGTAATTATTCTCTTAATGAGATGGCCCCATGGGAAAAGCTTAGTATTTCCTACTATTATTACTAAGGTGTTGGGAGTATCGAATAAAAGAAGAAAGCCCTCAAGATGATCAATCTCTAAAGGAAAATAACCAAATACACGCGTCTTCCTTTGTGAGCCAAAACATAGTTGAAAGTGGTTTTGATATCCCCTCTATTTCAAAAGGAGGACTTGTGATTCTTTCAAAAGTTCTCATTTCAAGAGACAAAAGGTGTTAGTTGATAATGGAGGATCAAATCCTATGGACAAAGACAATACTAATATGTTAGGTAATGATAGAAATGAAAAAAGAAGTAAGTTCAGAGGAGGACAAACTAGTGTGGGAAACAAAGGAAGAGATTCTAATATTTCTCCTCTCCTGGAACTTGCTTTGAGAAATTATGTAGAGGTGGAGGGAACTTGTCCTCCCTCAAATAAATTAGTTTTAGTTTGACGAACATTGCAAGTTGTAATATTAGATGTATTAAATTTGGAGATAGAAGATTTTCTACACCTTTCTCTAAGTCTAAATAAGCTTTAGACATTGTTACTTCAAGAGGTTAAATCAATTGGGTTTGACCTTGAGTGTACTTTACAAGTGATTTGGTTGAGAGCTAGGTCTTTTTCTTGTTGTCCTCAAAATCAATTGCGCTCATTTTGTAGGATAACCCCTACGAAACTTGTTTGTTTCATAGCCTACACTCTGAGTTCACATTTCAAGGCAAGTCTTCTTGATCTCATGAGAAGTCACCCGACACCCAAGAATAGCTTGTAACATCTCCCTAGGACGGTTTCTTAAAGTTTGTGAAAGCGACTAGGTTATAAGTTTGTCAAAATACCAATTTTGACCTTTTTAGGGTGTTAGACATTTTTCATAGTTAACTTGCAAGGGCGGTTAAATACCCTGCCCTTACATGCATCTTGTTTTTCTCACATGCACGGGCGGTCGATTTCACCGCTCATGCAAGTTTTTGAGTGTAAAGTATAACCTGCATAAGCGGTGGTTTTAACCGCTCATGCAGGTGTTTATGTTTCCTTTGACATGCAAGGGTGGTGAAAATCATTGCCTGAGCATCTTTAGTGTAACTTGAGTGCATTTATGGCACTCATGGGAAGTTTTAATACGCTTCCTTTTAAACCTTTTTTAAACACTTTTATTGTTATTTTTCATTTGTTAAATGTTTGAGAACCTCCCTCTATGTCCATTAAAACCCTCGCAAAGTGATTAAGCGATTTTGGCGCCCAAAGTATTAGATTGGGTTTTCATCTCAATTTCAAATTTGTTTCTTTTTTGCTGTCGGGTATGTTTCGTGTTTCTCTTCATCGTTTTATCTTCTTTCCTGTTAGGGTTTAAACAAGTGTGAATGTCTATCTGCAATTTGTAAAACTATTTGTTTTTGTTAAATATTGTTTATGTAAAATTTAATCATTGTTTAAACCCTAGTTGTAGTTTTTCGTCTTTATTTGTTTTCCGTTTCGTTTTCAGCAATTTTTGCCATTTTTCATCTGATGCCCTTAGAAATACTTAGGTTTTAGGTTGAATGGGAGGGCGACAATAAACACCGCCCATGTTTTTCTTTTGTGTGTTTACCACATGTAGAAGCGGGTGAGATTACCGTTCCTACACTAACCTTAAACAAACTTTAAACATGTTGTTTACCTTATATGTATCAGTGGTAATTTTCATCGCCAATACATCTTTTTTTTGTTTTGTGATACCTCATGAAGAGGTGGTAGAAATTGTCGCCCATGCCTTTCTCTTTTATGTGATCTACCCTAAGTGTAAGGGCAACAAAAATTGCGCCCCTACACGAGTTCGATGACAATTTGAGGTTTCATACACAAGCGGTAGAAATCACCACTCAGACACTTGTAGATTTGAAATCTTTCTCTCATGCAATAGCGGCAAAATTTGCCACTTTGACACAAAACTACGCTTCATCCTTTATATGCACAGGCGGTAGATTTTGATGCTTATACACTGCCATTACTCACTCCTACTTGCAATAGCGGTGAAATTTGTCACCCTGACACCAACAATTCCCCCTAGCATGCAAGGACGACAAAAATCGCCGCCCGTGCACTTACTCTCTAGAATTTGTCTAACTCTGGAGAATTTTTCAAATAGCTATCTTTAGCCTGCTTTCATCTATTTCTTTCAACTTGCTTGCTCTTTAGCCTTTTCAAGCTCATTCATGTGATCATGATCATCAACATGCAGTTTTCCAAATTACCATTTTTTCCCCTAACTACAAGATCATGACTTTTTGTTATAGTTTCTCCTGCAAGTTGTTGAGGTCTTCCATTCATTTGAAGGAGCCTTCTTTTCAAATGACTGACCTATCTCCAAAGAAGGCCAAAGCGATGAAGTACAAGTATCAGGGTGTTTTTCCTGTCACATTAGTCACATCCAATGTGGATGAGATAAGGGACACTGAAATCGGTCATGTGGATATGACCGAATTTGTGGAGAGAATAAAGTCAGATAAACCTAGCCCTTATATGCAAAAGATTATCAAAAGCAATATTCATCTAGTGGTTTCATTCCTTGTTGCTACACACAATACGGAGTTTGTTCTCCAAGTTGCTCATTTCTACAATAAAGACAACAGGACAATGGTAGATGCCCATAGCAATATGATCATGAGACTTGATGCAGATTTTATAGATAAGGTTTTTATGTGCCCCATTGTTGAAGATATTGCAGAGCTGGATTTCAGCATTGCTCAGGGTGAGTATGATAAAGATGTTGAAAAGGCAAAAAGAGTGATCAATACTTAATGGCTCAAGACTACTAGACCAAATTTGTCTAGATGGCCCAAGAGTTTTCCCAGGAGCGACTTTGTGTGTTAGGAACTCATGTTTAACCCTTCTCTTTACTTTGTTAGTATATTACTTTTGGATGCATATGCTTTGTAAGTCGTCCCATGAGTATATTGTATTATCCCACATTCATGGGAAGTAATAGTTGTTTAGATTAAAGACTTGGTATATAAGTATGTGTTGAGGCCAATGAAGGCATCCACTAATTTATTGTATTGGGCTTGCTTAGAGGAGGTTGCCCCCTCGAAGTGGCCTGCGATCAATAAATTTCTTTTGTTTCTACTATTCATATATTTCTATTATTTCGTTCATTTTTCATTATATTGTTGCAAGAGGTTCCTCTCATCTGTTATCAGAGCATTTTCTTGGGCTCACTGGGTGGAATTTCTGTCAATTTTTTTTTCAGTAGTGGCCTCTAGGCGCTGTGATTATTGCAATAGTTCTTTCTTTTTCGCATCTGTATTGTTCATTTCAATTGCAAGTTCGGATCAGGGAATATCCCTATCCGCTTAATTGTGGGAAGTGCCTAGGCACAACCCTAAAACTCATTGTGAAGAGTACCACAGGAACCCTGAAGTAGCTAGCCCATTGAGAGGACCTACCAGCGAAAAGGGCAACGGCCCCTACCTGATTGACTAGTTCCCATTCGTGAGGTAAACCAAGAGCTGTCATTTGTGGCAAAGTGGTTATCAATTTTACTTGAGCCGTGGAGTGAGGGGTACTGCCCCAATACGCAAGTCGTTAGACAACATTGGTGCCTGAGTGACTCCCCTGAACCTTTAGGAAGTCAAACATACTTGGGGCCTAGATCTATTGATAGCCGGCAAATCACAGATTGAATCCATCCAAAGTAGTTTGTAGATTGTTTCCAAAAAAAAAGGTAAAATTCACCATATCTTCCTTGCTTTAGCTTCATTTCCTCTCAAAATTCACTGGAACCCCTGAAATTTCATTCTGCATATTTCCTTCCTTGAAGACCCTATCCCAAATTCCACTTATCGAAGCTAGAAATCCCACATTTGTCTATTTTTAGGGTTTGACATAACTTCGATTCTCACCCAATAGCCTTCAAATTTTTACCACAATGTTCATTTCATATTTCTGCTCCTTTGTCCCTCTTGGACAAATTTTTCCATTCTTTCACCCCGCTTCTGAAATCCCCATTTTTTGCTTCCCTTTCCCTCAGAAAGTGTCCAAAACCTAGTCAAACCCCAATTACCCATCTGATCTTTTCCCAAATCCAAATTTTTCTTTACTAAAAAAGTTTTTGTTTTTGTTTTTCTACCCATTCCCAAAAAAAAACTCTTAGTTATGGTTGTCACCCGCACAAGAGCAAAAAAATGGAGGATGAAATTGTGGTGCTCAAGACCAAACTCCAAGATCTGGATGAAAAAATTCTCGGCCTCAATCTTCAGCATTCAGCCATGAACAATAGACAGCAACCAAAGTCTTCTACAAACACTGGGTTCTCTTCTTCCAGCAATTTCTGTGGACCTAAGCTTGATTTTCCTCGCTTCAGTGGTGATGATCTGACTAGATGGATATATCGGTCAAAATAATATTTCAGTCTACATAATACTTTTGATGTCAACAAAGTCCCACTTGCATCCTTTCATTTGGAACATGAAGCCCTTCAATAGTTTCGTTGGTACATCAAGGCTCATGAAGAGCTAAAATGGACAATTTTTTGCAAACTCATTTTGAACGATTTGGCCCTAGTGCTTTTGATGACTTCATAGGAGCACTCACTAAACTTCGCCAAATAGGCACTGTGAGAGAATATCAGACAAAATTTAAAAAACTGGCCAATCACATAGAGGGATTGTCTAATGAATTCTTTAGGAGTTGTTTTGTCAGTGGTTTGAAGGATGCAATCTGATCTGAGGTAAAAATGTTCCGTCCCAACACAATGATGGAAGCCCTAGGGTTGGCTAAGCTAGCGGAGGACAATATCACAGCTCAACAGTGATCCAAATCCAATTTTGTTCCATTCAGAAATATGGTTTCCCAAAGACCTCCAATCACACCAGCTCCTAGAACAACTCCTGTCAAGCATTTGACTGAAGTAGAGATGCAGGCACGTAGAGAAAAAGGGCTTTGTTATAATTGTGATAAGAAATTCACTCGGGGACATAGATGTGTGGAGCAAAAGCTCTATCTCTTGGATGTGGATTCTCTACCTACAACTAAAGTTTATGAAGATGCTCAGGATACAGTAGATGATCAGGTCGAAACTCAGCAGTCGCTTGTTGACTCTACTTCTTAGGAAGACCACCCAAAGATCTCTCTCCATGCCTTAGCAAGAGTCACAACCCCACAAACCATGCGGGTCAAGGGTTACTTCAAGAATCTCCCTCTTACAATACTCATTGATTCTTGTAGCACTCATAACTTTATTGACCCTTGGATCGCCAAACAAGCTGATTGTTTTGTCTATCCCTGCTCTAGCTTTGAAGTCATGATTGCCAATGGGGATTATAACCTGCGCTCTTACATGTTTGCCTTACCCTTAGGTGGATGTGATGTGGTTTTGGGTGCCCAATGGTTACACACACTTAGACCCATCTTATGGGATTTTGCTGAACTTTGGATGCAGTTTTCAGACAATGGGCAAAAACACACATTGAAGGGCTTACAACTAGGGTCTCTTAGCATCATAAGTTCACATCGCATGGAAAAGCTTCTTAATAAAAATTCACATGGTGTCATCACTCAGCTCCATTCCATTCAAATGCAACAATTAGCAATCTCCACTACTCCTTCGGCTATATAATGAATTTTGTATAGGTATGCATGTGTCTTTGCTGAACTAGTGGGATTGCCACCTTCATGACCAGAGGACCACCATATTCAGCTCCTTCCTGGAAGTGTTCCTCCCAACATCAGGCCCTACCGCTACCCATTTCACCAAAAGAGAGAGATTGAGATGCTTGTTCGAGACTTACTAAAGCAAGGTATTATTCACCCTAGTACCAGTTCCTTTTCTTCGCCAGTTCTTCTTGTTCAGAAAAAAGATGGATCATGGCACCTTTGCATTGACTTCCGAACACTTAATCACATCACAATCAAGATAAGTTTCTAATTCCTGTTGTTGATGAGCTTCATGGCCCTCATTTTTTCTCCAAGTTGGATCTTCGTTCTGGGTATCACCAAATTCGGGTTCATGAGAATGATATCCCTAAAATAGCTTTCTGCACTCATGATGGCCACTATGAGTTTTTGGTCATGCCCTTTGGCCTCACTAATGCTCCTTCAACATTCCAGGCATTGATGAATAAAATATTCCGGCCCTACCGGCGGAATTTTATTTTGGTCTTCTTCGATGATATCCTCATCTATAGTAAAACATGGGCTGAGCATTTCCAACATCTGGATCTCATACTACAACTCTCTCTAATCATCATCTCTATGCAAAACAGTCTAAATGTGTTTTTGGCTAGGAAGAAGTGGAGTATCTAGGGCAAATTGTTTCAGCCCAAGGGGTTTGAGTGGATCCTGCAAAAATAGATGCCATGAAAAATTGGCCACATCCTCAGACACTCAAGAGCCTCTGTGGTTTTTTGGGACTGACTGGCTACTATTGCAAGTTTGTCAGGATTACGGGAAGATTGCAGCTCCATTAATAGCCATGTTGACAAATGATGCTTTTACATGGACACATACTGCTGAGTGTGCATTTGAAAACTTGAAGCAAGCTATGTGTACTACACCTATTCTAGCTATGTCAGATTTTTCCAAGACCTTCACTATTGAGAGTGATGCTTGCGACAATGGACTTGGTGCTGTTCTCCTTCAAGATGAACATCCCATTGCGTTCACCAGCAAAGCCCTTTCTAGTAAGAATTTAGTACTATGTACATATGAGAAGGAAATGATGGCTATTTTGCATGCAGTACAAAAGTGGTGGCCATACCTACTAGGGAATCATTTTTGCATCAAGACTGATCACCAGAGGCTGAAATATTTCCTGGAACAACGGGTCTCCTCCCCAGCACAATAGAAATGGGTTAGCAAACTCATGGGTTATGACTATGAGATCACTTACAAGAAGGATAGGACAATATTGTGGCAGATGCTCTTTCTCACACATTTGATGACCAAGCTTCTCTTTCAGCTATTTCTATGCATGTTCCAAATTGGTTGGAATCTGTTTAGTAGGGCTATGTCAATGACTCTTCATTATCTCAAATCATTCAATAGTTGGCCAATAACCCTTCAGTTGTACCTCATTACTCTTGGGATGGTGCTTTTTTTGCGATACAAGGGTCGTATGGTGCTTCCCCAGAGCACAGATCTTCAGTAGGCTGTCTTCTATGAACTCCATGCTTCTCCATCGACATGGCACTTTGGGTTCCTCAAAACTTATGAGTGGGCATGGCGTAACTTCTTTTGGAAGGGAATGAAAAGGGCAAATCAATAGATGGTGGATGAATGTGATACATGCCAATGCAACAAGGGTGAAACGACACTCCTTTGATTGCTCAAACCCTTGCCCATCCCTACATGGATTTGGATAGATATTTCTATAGATTTCATTGAGGGGCTCCTTAAATCTAGAGGGAAGATAGTGCTCTTGGTTATGGTTGATCGCCTCTCCAAATATAGTCATTTTTGTGCCCTCAGCCATCCCTATACTACCTCCTCAGTCGCACAAATTTTCATGGACCAGATCTTCTGTCTTCATGGCATCTCTTCTTCCATTGTCTCAGATCGTGATGCAACTTTCACCAGTCATTTTTGGACAGAACTATTTCTTCACACTAGCACCAAATTGAAGATGAGTTCAGGGTATCACCCACAAACAAATGGTTAGACTGAAATTATCAACAAATGTTTAGAAACTTATCTTCGTTGCTTCACCTTAGAACAACATCATTGGGCAAAGTGGCTCCCTCTCGCTAAATGGTGGTACAATACCTCCTACCACACTGCATCTAAAATGACCCCATATGAAGCAGTTTATGCTCAGGCATTGCCAGTGCTCCTTCCATACACCCCCAGCAATTCACCAGTTCAGGCAGTTGACATGGTTCTCCAAACCCGGGATCAAATTCTTCTCATCTTGCAAGACAATCTTCACATGGCAAGAAATCAAATGAAACAACAAGCCGATCAGCACCGTTCTGAGTGCACTTTTCAAGTAGGTGATATGGTTTTTCTTCGTCTACAACCATACAAGCAATCATCCTTGAAACTCAAAGGGTGTCATAAGTTGGCTCTAAAGTTCTATGGTCCATATAAGGTTCTTCAAAAGATTGGGTCGGTTGCTTATAAATTGGAGCTTCCTCCTTCCTGCGTTCATCCAGTATTTCATGTCTCTTGTCTAAAGCAAGTTCTTGACACCAACATCAGAGTACAAACTGTTTTACCAGAACTGGATAATGAAGGATCCATCATTTTGGAGCTGGAGGCAATCCTCAATGGGCGCACTCGTCAGCTTCGCTCTCGATCCATCATAGAGGTATTAATTCAGTGGCACAAAATGCAACCAGAGGATGCTACATGGGAACCACTCCTTCAGATTCAACAACAATTTCCACATCTTAATCTTTGAGGACAAAGCTTTTCTAAGAGGGAGGGGATGTTAGGAACTTGTGTTTAACCCTTCTCTTTACTTTGTTAGTATATTACTTTTGGACGCATATGCTTTGTAAGTCGTCCCGTGGGTATATTGTATTATCCCACATTCATGGGAAGTAATAGTTGCTTAGATTAGACTTAGAATATAAGTACGTGTTGAGGCCAATGAAGGCATCCACAAATTTTTTGTATTGAGCTTGCTCAAAGGAGGTTGCCCCCTTGAAGTGGCCTGCGATCAATAAATTCCTTCTGTGTTTCTGTTATTCATAAATTTTTGTTATTTTGTGCATTTTTCATTATATTGTTGCAGGAGGTTCCTCTCATTGTGGAGGAAGTAAGTGATTTAATAACTCTTCTCAGTAGAGTTAGAGGTTTAGATTCATCTTCAACTTTCCATGAATGGATGTACCCATACATTAGGGCTCATACCATTTCAGGCAATACAACTAGACCTGATGTTTGTGAGATGTCAGTAGTGAAGACCATGTACTAAGATTTTCTGAAAAAGAATGATGGTGGCAGCTGAAATTCTTTTTTGTCCCTTAGTATTATTTTCAGTTTTGTATATGCAATTTATATTTTGTTTTAGACATGTCTATATACATTTTGATAAAATATAATTACATATGGAACATAGGAAGTCCCAAGTCAATTAGGACTCCTATTTTTGAATAAGTTAAAGTAGTTAGATTTTTCCTATTTTTGCTCTAGGCTCCTCCCTATAAATAAAGAGGGCCTCTATTGTAATTTGGATCTTTTATCTATTGCAAGAAAACTCTGGCGAATTGAGAAGCAAATCAAGACTGTGTGCTTTTTTTTGAAAATCAATTATCAAATATTTATCAATACAAGAAAACAAGTTCAATTCCAATCTTTGCCTCGGGATTATTTGTGTTATGATAGCATTGTTCTTACGTCTTTCTATCATAATCTTCTTTGGTAATAATTGAGGCGTGGAAATTATTTCAAGTGATTGAAGAGCATTCTTGATTTGATTGTGATAGACTTTGTGTTATCAAATCATTTGTGAGGATTGTGTTAATGTTTGTGAGAGTAAAATAGCTTGAAGACTTTGTGCTGCAAGTTGTTATATTCAATTTACTTTTATCATCTTGGAGAAGAGTGAAGACTTTGGGCTGCATTCAACTTCAAATAGTTCTATTTGCAATTAGTAAGTGAGGCAACATAAGACTTTGTGTATCTGTGGTGTTGCAATAGTTAGTAAGCTCTTTAATATCAGTTTCATTGAAATCATCATCTTGAAGTATAAGCATCTATTCTAAAAAAAGAGAATAGGATGAAATGGAATCACCACGAATATAGTTTTTAGTGTACATAAGTTTTATAAGTTATTTGTTTGTAATAGTTAAAGCAACTAGAGGGAACCTCCTCTTGCTGAGAGGAGAGACTCTGTCTCATCATAGATGTGGCGATATAACCATTTTGTCATTAGTGAGTTAACAACAACATATTCACCCAATAATTTTTTGGCGACTCTACTAGGGACTTACGCGCAACTTAGAGCCTCACACTTTGAGTTGAAGCATTCCGACCTCATTGCTTGAAATAGTTTGTTTAAGTTTTTATCCTTGTTAAGTACATTACATTCTAGCAAACTCAAGGTATACAAGAAGTAAAAGAGCTCAAGGAATTATTGATCCTATGTTTGAGTTAATGCAGTAAAATAATTTTGGTCTTTTGCCTCCAATACCAAGACTTCAACGTACAAGGAGTTTCCCTCCTACCAACGCCAAGTCTCCTATACCCGATGAAGTTTCCAGTACAAATACTAACAGAGTATTATCTACACAGATTCCTCAAAGGTTTTTTATTCCACCTTTCAACCGGCGTATAATGGCAGCTCAAGGCCCTTGGGGTAATTCTTTTGGACCCCTAAATTTGACACCATCGTTGCATGAACTACCTCGTAGTTCAAGAAAGAATTTTCCCAAATTCTATGGTGATGGGAAAGTCCATCCTGATGAGCACATTGCGGCTTTTTGCATAGCATGTGGTGTGCTAGGGGTGGAGTACGAGGATGTATCTGTGAGACTGTTTGTGAAGACACTTCAAGGTGTCGCTGTGGATTGGTTCTACCATCTTCTAGCCCAAACCATCAATGGATGGAATACTCTTAAAACCAAGTTTGAAGCTAGGTTTAAGCATGCTGAAGATGCACATACTTTGTTAGCTCAACTAATACAGATGAAGAAAGCACTGCAAGAGCCCATGCAGAAATTCGTTGCCAAGTTCAACAAATTAACAAATCAGATTCCAACAACCGCCCAACCAACGGAGGAGAATCTGAAATGCTTCTTCATCAACACTTAGCTTCTTGAGGTAAGCTTTTTGTTAAGGTGGGCTAATCCCACTGATCTTGCTATAGCACAAAATTTGGCTACCGAGGTCAAAGATGATCTTATCCTTGTGGGTAAGATAAGAAGGGATTCCAACTGAAATAGAGGTTAGCCCTCTACTGATGTATCTTCCACAAGAACCACAGATCATATGGTGTAGAAGTTAGCCAACGAGTTGCTAGCTTTGAAAAAGCAAATGTCCTAAAATATGTCCACTCCTTCTTATCGGGACATACCAAGAAAGACATTCCCTAATACTTCATATCAAGGCAATGCCAAGAGAAACCAAGGGCAGAATAGGCTTCTGCCAACACAAGGGAAGCTTGCCATTGAAGCATAGTTGGTCAAGTCAGTAGTTGGCTACTATGAAGCTGAGCATGAAAATTTTCCACAACCTAACTTGGATCAGGAAACCGGTGCCAATCTTTTTATGGAAGGAGAAGAGGAATTGGCTGGCAACTCTACTATTGGGTTCCTAAACTATCAAGATGAAGTAGAAAGAGGAGAAGATGTATATGGTGGAGCGTATGCTATTTTCACGAGATCTCAAAATTAGTCAAACCAACAAGTGGCTGATAAAGGAAAATCAAAAGAAGATTCTCAACCTGTGATTTCAATTGCCAAACGAGGAACTCCTTTGCCTTTTCAATCAAGGGATCCAGCTACTGATAAACAAGTAAATTCTTCTAACATTCCTACTTCCTCTGTTGCTATTCCCCAGACTAGTACTTCCCCAATTAAATCCCAGAATGAAGAATTTCCTGCCTCTGTGTCTAATTCATTTTAGCTTTTTGACATAATTGACCATTGTAGGAAAACTAAAATCCAGATGTCTGAGGTAGAATATTTGCAATCTAACCCTGATCACTTTAAAAGGTTGGCCAAATTTGTTAAGAATAAGACTTCCTCTATAGGGAAAGATACTCCTAAAACTACTCATGACTCCTTAAAGAATAGGTCTGCTCAGAACAACCTAGTTACCACTCCTTGTTGCTCCAAGGAAAATTGAACCCTTTTATGTTTCTCTGTTAGTCAATGGTCACAAATTGAGTAATTGTATCATAGATTCGGGGGCTTCTAACAATGTCATGCTTGCCAAGGTGGCAGATGCTCTCGAGCTGACTTTGACAAAGACCTTTAGAAGGTGCTTTTCAATGGAGAATAAACAAGTGCCTTTGTTAGGCTAGATTAAGGATGCACAATTTGCATTCACAATTTTTCCAGAGAAAGGAATAAAGATGATTGTTCTAGTTGCAGATGTCTTGGATTCATATGGTATTTTACTAGGACAAAACTTCTGCAAGGATGTAGGAGTAGAGCTTAACATGGATTTGTCTGAAGCAAGGATACCTATCAAAGGTGTCATGCATAAATTACTTCTTGAAAGGGAAGCAAAATCTATTATTACTCAATTTGAAGATCCAAAAGCTCAAATTTTATTTGAGTCTTCAGGATTGGGTAATTATTTCTTAACTACAGAATATACTTTTGGATCATTAGATGACAGTTTAGAAGAAAGTATGGCGATGGAGGATTCTTCTTCTTCGGATGAAGAGTCTGTTGATCACATACATGTTGAACCAGAAAGTTCAAATGGTATTTGGACTCTAGAATTTGATGGTAGTTGTTCTTCCATAGGGTTTGAGGCTTGAGTAGTCCTAATATCTCCTCAAGGGGATATTTTTCCCTTTTCATATAAACTACAATTTGACAATACCAATAATACTGTTGAATATGAGTCTTTGTTACTCGGGATGGAAGTGGCTTGTACAAAGGGAATAAGAAATCTTCATGCACAAGGTAATCCAGAGTTGATTGTTTGTCAAGTAAGAAATCTGTACCAGACGAAAAAATGAAAGGTTGAAGCATTACCGAAATCAGGTATGGGAGTGCATTGATAAATTTGATGCTTTTGATATTTCTATTGTTCCTAGAGAATATAATGACAGGGCTGATTCATTGGCCGTATCAGCTACCCTTATGGTCCCACATAAAGATTATAAGGGTGATAAGTATACCATTGAATTGGTCTTCTAGCCAAGTGTACCTGATAATGTTGATCATTGGCATGTTTTTAATGGTGATAATCAAATCATAGCTTTCCTAGAGAAAACATATAGCTTTGATGAACTATACTTTGAGGGGAGTGATTCTCCACCTCGAGAGTATGTTTCCGAAGTAAACTCAAAAACTGGTGAAGAGTTTCTTCAATTAAAAGGAAACAAAATTCCAAAAGGTTTAGTTTCCCTTGAAAAGATTTTTGATAAACATGATCGTTATACCAAGCAAAAGCAGCAACTTGATTCAAGTTCATCAATCGAATTTGAACAAGTGAACCTGAATACATAAGTGGATCCCAAGATGGTTAATATTGGGAAATGCTACACTGAAGAGGAAAAGTTCAAGTTCACAACACTTCTACGCCATTATAACGATGTGATTGCATATTCATATGATGACTTGAAGTCCATCAAACCACAAGAGATCCAACATGAGATTCCTCTCAAGGTGGGATCATTGCCTCACAAGTAGAAGTAGAGGCAGTACAATCCAAAAATATCAGGTACAATCCTTGCTGAAATTCAAAAAATGTTGAATGCTAGGATAATTTTCCCTATCCATCATTCCACTTGGATTGCAAATATTGTTCCTGTAAGGAAGAAGAACGAAGAGATCTGTATTTGTGTAGATTTTAGAAATCTAAATCAATCTTCTTTAAAAGATAATTACCCTTTGCCTATAATAGATCAAGTGTTGCAAATTGTAACTGATTCAGAGATGCTGTCTATGTTGGATGGTTTTTCGGGCTATAATCAGGTAGAGGTCAATGAAATGGAACAGTACAAAACTTCTTTCACAACTCCATGGGGCACTTTTGCATATCGCAGGATGCCATTTGGGTTGATCAATGCTAGCGCTACATTCCAGAGAGCAATGGACTTAGCATTCAGAGATGAAATGGGTAGGTTTATTATGTATACCTTGATGATTTGACAGTCTTCTCCAAGAAACATCAAGATCATGCTTATCACTTGCGGCAAGTTTTGGAACAATGCCATCAAAATGGTATTTCTCTTAACCCAAAAAAGTCAATTTTGGGGTTACAAAAGGAAAACTTCTTGGTCACATTGTGTCCAAAGAAGGAACTAAGATTGACTCAGAAAGAGTCAAATCCATCCAAGGTCTTACTTTGCCTGCAAGTAAGACTGTTGTTCACTCTTTCTTCGGAAAAGTGAATTTTCTGTGGAGGTTCATTCCAGAGTTTGCAGAGAAGACTCATCATATTGTTAATATGATGAAAGGTAAGACCACTTTCTGTTGGAGCGTGAAAGGTAAAGCAGCTTTTGAGGACATAAAACGAGCCATAGCCCACGCTCCAATTTTGGTGTGTCCTGACTATAATAAAAAATTCATTATATATAGTTATGCTTCAGAGCATGCATTGTCAGCAATTCTTGTTTAGCAGAACGAGGAAGGTGTAGAATCTCCCATCTCATTCATGAGTTGTCTGTTGAAAGCTCATGAACTCAAGTATTCTAACATGGAAAAACATGCTTTTGTTGTAGTGAAGGCTGTGAAACATTTTAGGTTTTACATATTGAATTCACATACTGTTGCTCTAGTACCAGATACAACAGTGAAATCTATCCTAACTCAACAAGAGTTTGGAACTAAGAGGGGCAATTGGATTGCCAAAATTCAAGAATTTAATCTTGATATTAAACCCACCAAGCTTGTGTGTGGGAGAGGTTTGTGTCAGTTGATTGCTGATAATGTTCCAAAAGAAACAGGTGATGAAGAGGTAGAGGTTGAAGATGTTCCAACTGTTCTCTTTGTTACTACAACTGATGAGTGGTATTCTAATATCGCTTATTTTCTCACATATGGTGAGTGCCCTTCTCATTTGTCTTATAAAGAGAAGCAGACTATCAAGTTTAAGGTTGCAAACTATGTCTTATGGGATAATGGTTTGTATAAGAGAAGTCTTGATGGAGTTTTTTCTCCATTGTGTTGATAAAGCACAACAAAGTAAGTTACTGGAATCTTTCCATAATTTGGCATGTGGACGATATTTTTTAGCATTAGTAACAGCTCACAAGATTCTACGAGCTAGGTACTATTGGCTCACATTATTTCAAGATGCGTATAACTGGGTACATAGATGTGAACTCCGTCAACAGTTTGTGGGAAAGCCTAAGTTGGCTACACTACCATTGAAACCAGTTGTAATTGAAGAACCTTTTCAACAATGGGGCATTGACTTCATTGGTACTGTGAATCCACCATCGAGTGCGAGACATAGTCATGTTCTTACTGCAACAAATTATTTCACCAAATGGGTGGAATCTATTCCAGTTAAGCATGCTACTTCCGAAGTGGTGTGCAATTTCCTCGAGGAGAAAATCATTTCTTGATTTGGAGTTCCAAACAAGATTGTGGCAGATAATGCTACATGTTTTTCCTCAAATGAGATTACTAACTTTTGCTTTGAATATAGAATTATTATTTCACATTCATCTGATTATTATCTGCAAAGGAATGGTCAAGCAGAATCATAAATAGAATTTGGTTACAATTATCAGGAAGCTGGTAGATGATAATCAGAGAACATGGCATAAGGCATTGTTTGATGCTTTGTGGGCAGATAGAATTACCCCAAAGAGGGAAATTGGTATGTCACCATTTCAGCTGTTATATGGTGTGAATGTAGAGATACCGATCACCTTGGAATTGTCGTCTTTGAAGTTGGCAAAGGTAGTGGAAGATAGAACTTTCAAAAGTTCTATTGATAAACACATAATGTACCTTTCTGAACTTGAGGAGCAATGAGTTATGGTTGTAGACCGTATTGCTGAACATCAAAGCTAGGTCAAGAAGCTGTTTGATAAGAAAGCAAAGGCCAGAGCTTTTTAGATTGGGGATCAAGTCTTATTATGGGACAAGAGGAGAGAGCCAAAGGGAATGCATAGGAAATTTGATTCCCTATGGAGAGGCTCATTTGTCATTCACCAACTCTGTGGTGAGAATAGTTTCTTGCTAGAGTATCAAGATGAGACACCATTCTTTTTAACGCACAATGGACAACATTTGAAGCTTTTCAATCCATGAAGCGTGAGATAAGTTCACTTGTATATTTGTATAGTTTGTGTTTTTCTTTTTCATTTTTAATCTTTTTGTGTCTTTTGTTTTATTCGCTCGACTCTATGGACCAATGGCATGGATGAAGGCACTTAGAGACTGGATTCTTCTCCCTTTGATCATTTCAAAGAATGAATGAAGGAAGTTCCCTAGTTAGAGCCAGTTGTTGTCCTCAAAATCAGCTGCGCTCATTTTGTAGGATAACCCCTATGAAACTTGTCTGTTTCATAGCCTACACTCTAAGTTCACATTTCGAGGCAAGTCTTCTTGATCTCATGCGAAGTTGCCCAACACCTAAGAATAGCTTGTAACATCTCCCTAGGATAGTTTCTCGAAGTTCATGAAAGTGACTAGGTTATAAGTATGTCAAAATACCAATTTTGACCTTTTTAGGGTGTTAAACATTTTTCATAGTTAACTTGCAAGGGCGATTAAATACCTCACCCTTACATGCATCTTGTTTTTCTCACATGCACCGGCGATCGATTTTACTGCTCGTGCAAGTTTTTGAGTGTAAAGTATAACCTGCATAAGCGGTGGTTTTAACCACTCATGCAGGTGTTTATGTTTCCGTTGACATGCAAGGGCAGCAAAAATCACCGCCTGAGCATCTTTAGTGTAACTTGAGTGCATTTATGACACTCGTGGGAAGTTTTAATACGCTTCCTTTTAAACCTTTTTTAAACACTTTTATTGTTATTTATCATTTGTTAAATGTCTGAGAACCTCCCTCTATGTCCATTAAAACCCCTGCGAAGTGATTAAGTGATTTTGGTGCGCGGAGTATTGGATCAGGTTTTCAGCTCGATTTCAAATTTGTTTCTTTTTCACTGTCAGGTATGTTTTATTTTTCTCTTCATTGTTTTATCTTCTTTCCTGTTAGGGTTTAAACAAGTGTGAATGTCTATTTGCAATTTCTAAAATTGTTTGTTTTTGTTAAATATTGTTTTTGTAAAATCTAATCATTGTTTAAACCCTAGTTGTAGTTTTTTCTCTTTATTTGTTTTCCGTTTCATTTTTGGTGATTTTTGTCATTTTTCATCTGATGCCCTAGTTTTTAAATTAGCAAGGTCGCGGGTTTTTTTTGCTCACATAAAAAATACTTAGGTTTTAGGTTGAAAGGGAGGGCAACGATAAACACCGCCCATTTTTTTCTTTTGTGTGTTTACTACATGTAGAAGCGAGCGAAATTACCGTTCCTACACAAACCTTAAACAAACTTTAAACATGTTGTTTACCTTGTATGTATCGGCGGTAATTTTCACCATCGATACATGTTTTTTTGTTTTGTGATACCTCATGAAGAGGCAGTAGAAATTGCTGCCCATGCCTTTCTCTTTTATGTGATCTACCCTAAGTGTAAGGGCGAAAAAAATTGTTGCTCCTACACGAGTTCGGTGTTAGTTTGAGGCTTCATACACAAGCGGTAGAAATCACCGCTCAGACACTTGTACATTTGAAATCTTTCTCTCATGCAATAGCGGTGAAATTTGTTGCTCTAACACAAAACTAAGCTTCATCCTTTATATGCACAGGTAGTAGATTTTGCCACTTATAGTGGTGAAATTTGCCGCCCTGACACCAGCAATTCCCCCTAGCATGCAAGAGTGGCAAAAATCACAGCCCATGCACTCACTCTCTAGAATTTGTCTTCTGGAGAATTTTCCAAATAGCTATCTTTAGCCCACTTTCATCCGTTTCTTTCGACTTGCTTGATCTCTAGCCCTTTCAAGCTCATTACATGATCATGATCATCAACATGCAGCTTCCCAAATTACCATTTTTTCCCCTAATTGCAAGATCGTGACTTTTTGTTATAGTTTCTCCTACAAGCTGCTAAGGTCCTCCATTCATCTGAAGGAGCCTTCTTTTCAAATGACTGACCTGTCTCTGAAGAAGGCCAAAACGATGAAGTACAAGTATCAGGGCATTTTTCCTGTCACATCAATCACATCCAATGTGGATGAGATAAGGGACACTAAAATTGGTCATGTGGATATGACTAAATTTGTGGAAAGAATAAAGTCAAATAAACCCAGCCCTTATATGCAAAAGATTATCAAAAGCAATATTCATCTGGTGGCTTCATTCCCTGTTGCTGTACACAATACAGAGTTTGTTCTCCAAGTTGCTCATTTCTACAATAAAGACAACATGACAGTGGTAGATGCCCATGACAATATGATCATGAGACTTGATGCAGAGTTTATAGATAAGGTTTTTATGTGCCCTGTTGCTGAAGATATTGCAAAGCTGGATTTCAGTATTGCTCAGGGTGAGTATGATAAAGATGTTGAAAAGGCAAAAAGAGTGATCAATACTAAATGGCTCAAGACTGCTCGACCAAATTTGTCTAGATGGCCCAGGAGTTTTCCCAGGAGTGACTTTATGGAGGAAGTAAGTGATTTAATAACTCTTCTCAGTAAAGTTAGAGGTCTAGCTTCATCTTCAACTTTCCATGAATGGATGTACCCATACATCAAGGCTCATACCATTTCAGGCAATATAGTTGGACCTGATGTTTGTGAGATGTCAGTAGTGAAGACCATGTACTAAGATTTTCTGAAAAAGAATGATGGTGGTAGCTGAAATTCTTTTTCATGCCTTAATATTATTTTCAGTTTTGTAAATGCAATTTGTATTTTGTTTTGGACATGTCCATATGCATTTTGATAAAATGTAATTACATATGGAACATAGGAAGTCCCAAGTCAATTAGGACTCCTATTTTTGAATAAATCAAAGTAGTAGATTTTTCCTATTTTTGCTCCAGGCTCCTCCCTATAAATAAAGAGGGCCTCTATTGTAATTTGGATCTTTTATCTATTGCAAGAAAACTCTGGCGAATTGAGAAGCAAATCAAGACTTTGTGATTTTTGTGAAAATCAATTATCAAATATTTATCAATACAAGAAAACAAGTTCAATTCCAATCTTTGCCTCGAGATTATTTGTGTTATGATAGCATTGTTCTTACATCTTTCTATCATAATATTCTTTGGTAATAATTGAGGTGTGGAGATTATTTCAAGTGATTGAAGATCATTCTTGATTTGATTGTGATAGACTTTGTGTTTTCAAATCATTTGTGAGGATTGTGTTAATGTTTGTGAGAGTAAAATAGCTTGAAGACTTTGTGTTGCAAGTTGTTATATTTAATTTACTTTTATCATCTTGGAGAAGAGTGAAGACTTTGGGTTGCATTCAACTTTGAATAGTTCTATTTGCAATTAGTAAGTGAGGCGACATAAAACTTTGTGTTTTTGTGGTGTTGCAATAGTTAGTAAGCTCTTTAATATCAGTTTCATTGAAATCATCATCTTGAAGTATACGCATCTATTCTAAAAGAAGAGAATAGGATGAAATGGAATCACTACGAATATAGTATTTAGTGTACGTAAGTTTTATAAGTTATTTGTTTGTAATAGTTAAAGCAACTAGAGGGAACCTCCCCTTGCTAAGAGGAGAGACTTTGTCTCATCATAGCTGTGGCGATATAACCATTTTTGTCGTTAGTGAGTTAACAACAAAATATTCACCCAACATTTCTACAAATCATAACAAAGGTAAAGGTGTTGTTTCTATTCTTATAAGTCCTCAAGAGTCTAATCTTATTATTGAATCTAGTAGCTCCCCTTGTAATAGAATTATAGTGTGGGTGGTACTTTCAATTAATAGTAAATATTTTGGTGTTTGTTTTACTTATGTTGCAAGTTATTATAGTGGGAGGGTTGAATTATAGAATTCGATGGCAAACGGGTCTTTAACATGGTTGAGAGTAAAGAGGGCAAATTAGGAAATTGTAAATTTTAGTGGAAGGGATTTTAATTATTTCTTTGGTTAGCATTAAAAAGGAAAAACAATGTTGTTGATCCTTTATTTGAGGGTAGATATGATTGCAAGGGGGTGTAATTTACTTGGAGCATTTTTTAGAAAGAACTTAAAAGACTCTTTTCTAGATTAGATAGATTTTATCTAGATAGAAGATTCTTTGGTGTATTATCTGTTGCTAATGTGGTGCAAGTTCTTCCTTCCAACCTTTTAGATCATCATCCCACTAAGATGGAATTATTTTTTACACTCATTCCTCCAACCCCTCATGTTTTTAGAGGGTTGTTCAAGATGAATGTTTCTCACTTGGAGGATCAAGCTTGCAAGAATGGGCTCACTAATATTGGAACTTCTCATTCACTTTAAATCAATCTAGATCTAAGATTGAGAATTGAGAAAAAAATTATCAAAGCAACTCAATTTTTTTTAGGTTATATGGAAAAGATAAAGCAAGAACAAGCACTAGAAGGAACAAAACTATTCAGGAAAATCTTATAAACTTAGAATTGCAACTTCAAAACTATTCTTTTGATGTTAATATGTTGCAGAAGGTGTTGCTTTTGAAACATCACTTAAGATGTGACTTGACTTATAAAGGAAAAAGTGCCAAACTTAAATCTATATTAACATGGGGGTACAAGCTATTTCTTCAAATTTCATAATCTTAAGTAGGCAAGAAAGAAAGTTGTTTCAATTGATGTTGATGGTGTCTCAAAGAAAGACGAGGTCAAAAATAAGATTGCTTTCCATGACTTATATAAGGATATTTCTACCTCTAAAGATAAGGGGGAAGAAGGGATGCCAGTGATATTATTGCTAAGATTTTACCTCACAAGTTAAACAATCATCTCTCAAAAAACCTATATAAGGGCATTTAATTGGATGAGATTTATTTAGTGATAACTCTATTGGAAATGAAAAGGGTTCTTGGATTTGACAAAATCCATGTAGAATTTTATAAAAAAATAAAGTGTAGATTGGTCCTTTACTACTAAAAGTGTATAAAGAGGTTATCTTAGTTGATTATTTAGGTAGGGATATAAACAAGGGTATAATTAAGCTCCCTCCTAAAGAAAGGGACGCCACTTAAATTATGAATTTGAGGCCCATCACATTGTTGAATGTTCCATATAAAATTTTAGTAAAAGCTCACCTTTAAGAGTTAAGAAAGGTGTTACCCTTGATAATCTCTCCCTCTCAAACTAGTTTCATGAAAGGGAGATATATTTTAGAAAATATTATTACAACCTGGGAAGGAATATACTATGCTAATAATTAATGACAAAATATTGTATGGATCTTATTGGCTTTGAAAAAACATATTGCATAATTTAATTGAAGTTTACTACCTTGGTAATAAAAGCGCTAGGTTTTGGAGAAATATTTTGTAGGTGTGTGGAAATCCTCTTTAAGTATGTTTTTGCTCAAGCCATTGTTAATGGTGAACTTTATCAACTTGTTCCCCTTAAATATCTATTAGACAAGGGTGTCATCTTTGCCCTACACTATTTGTTATTGTTGTTGAAGCAATACACTACCTTCTTAGGGATTGATTTGTAGGACCTCCTTTAAAAGCACTTATCCTCCCAAATAATGATAGCCTCCTCTAAGTTCAATTTGTCAATGACACTTCCATTTTCCTTGTATTGGATAGAGAAATTTTAAAATATTGATATGAGTCCATCAACATACTCTTATACATGTATGATTCTAAAATTTTAGTAAGTCCTCTATATTGAGTTGGAATGAGTCTCCTCCTAGGTGGATTTTTGATAAAGATTAGGCTTGGGGTGGTCACTCTAAAATGATCAAATTTTGGGGATACCTTTTTTCTTTGTTACCTTCATTTAAAGAAGTGTATGGTTAGGTTATGAATAAGGTCATTAATAAAGTGTCAAAATGATAGGGTCACCTTTTATTTCTAGTGGCAATGAAAAGGGTTCTTGGATTTGATGAAATCCCTATTAAATTTTATAAAAAAATAAAGTGTGGATTGGTCCTTTACTACTAAAAGTGTATAAAGAGGTTATTTTAGTTGATTCTTTAGGTAGGGATATAAACAAGGGTATAATTAAGCTCCCTCCTAAAGAAAGGGACACCACTTAAATTATGAATTTGAGGCCCATCACATTGTTGAATGTTCCATATAAAATTTTAGTAAAAACTCACCTTTAAGAGTTAAGAAAGGTGTTACCCTTGATAATCTCTCCCTCTCAAACTAGTTTCAAGAAAGGGAGATATATTTTAGAAAATATTATTACAACCTGGGAAGGAATATACTGTGCTAAGAATTAAGGACAAAATATTTGTATGGATCTTATTAGCTTTGAAAAAGCATATGACATAGTTTAATTGAAGTTTACTACCTTGGTAATAAAAGTGCTAGGTTTTGGAGAAATATTTTGTAGGTGTGTGGAAATCCTCTTTAAGTATGTTTTTGTTCAAGCCATTGTTAATGATGAACTTTATCAACTTGTTCCCCTTAAATATCTATTAGACAAGGGTGTCATCTTGCCCCTACACTATTTGTTATTGTTGTTGAAGCAATACACTACCTTCTTAGGGATTGATCTGTAGGACCTCTTTTGAAAGCACTTATCCTCCCAAATAATGATAGCCTCCTCTAAGTTCAATTTGTCGATGACACTTCCATTTTCCTTGTATTGGATAGAGAAATTTTAAAATATTGATATGAGTCCATCCACATACTCTTATACATGTATGATTCTAAAATTTTAGGAAGTCCTCTATATTGAGTTGGAATGAGTCTCCTCCTAGGTGGATTTTTGATAAAGATTAGGCTTGGGGTGGTCACTCTAAAATGGTCAAATTTTTGGGATACTTTTTTTCTTTGTTACCTTCATTTAAAGAAGTGTATGGTTAGGTTATGAATAAGGTCATTAATAAAGTGTCAAAATGATAGGGTCACCTTTTATTTCTGGTTGGGAGATTTTGGGGTTGTTAATAAATCTTGTCGAGGTCATACACCATTTTTCAGTCATCATGTTAGTTTACTCTACTCATATTAACCAAATGGATAAAGTTATTAAGAGTTTTCTATGGTCTAATAGTAGAGGTTCTAAGAAAAGGCATGTTGCTTCCTAAAGCACGTGTATTAAACCTAGAGAAATTGGGGGCATGGGGCTTAGAAATATTTTTATTCATAATATTTCCTTGATAGTTAAATGGTTATTCATGCTTTGGATGAAATGAACCATGGAAAGTGTTAATCAAACATAATATCAATGCTACGAACCTTAAAGGTAAACCTAGTTGGAAAGGATTGCATACTTAGGACCTCCTAGTTGATTAGTTTAAAGTGAGACCTAGTGGATCTACTATCTTTGGATTTATTTGGAAGGTATACAAGATGGTTAAAAAATTACATCAAAAGCAGTGAAGGTTTATCTATTGAGAAGGTTATTCTCAATCTCCCATATCCATTTGGTGGGATTTGAAGTAGAACCTTTAGATAAGTCTTTAACTCTTGTAAGAATATTTTCTACAAAATTATGGGTTTATAAAGGTATACAAAGATTTTATATAATTCTAGAAAAAATGGGCTTCTCTCCTTGGAATATCTTTGAGACAAGTACTACTTACCTAATGTGCATGAGAGAGCTTATAATTTTATTTAGAATTCTATTGGGAATTTATTTGTCATGCTAAAAGATTTTAATGGTGACAATGATTAGGAAAAGGTGGAATGGGATAGAGGTTGCAATTTTTTATCGGCATCTTCTAAATACATTTACTCTCTCCCTTCCTTATGAAATTATTTGTTCAATAAACTCAACTCTTTATGGGGCCATATTGATGCTATGAAATACTGGTCTAAAAGGGTTTAAATTATTTTGTCATCTTATCCTGAGCTCCAACATACCTTTTTCAGATGATTTATATATATAGTCTTTATTGAAAATATTAAATTTATCTTTTATGTATAATTTTTTTATTGTTAAATTTGGCTTAAGGGAGCCAAAACCCATGTATAGATAGAACAAAAAATGAACCAAATTTTGGCTTCTTAGTGATTGAGGGCCATCATATATTATCACACATTCGTCAGTTATGTTTCAAACCATAAAATTAACATTTTAACTTTATATATATTCATGGATTTACATCACACTATATATCTATCTATAACCGTGTATATATAGCTATGTATATACTTCATCCTTTGACACATCTTCACACCCCTACAACACTTGAGTCTTCCCCTATATCCTCAGAAAACACCATGTTTGACCAACCCACTCCTACACCATCTGCAAGGTCTACCACCATTTTCAAAAACTCAACCCCCTAGCGAGCCTTGTTACGCCTATCCTCCTGAGAACCACCAACCATGGGGATCACTAATGGTATCCATGGACCATTATAATGCAACAACATTGCTGTCTAGCAACCTCCCTCCGACCTGAAGCGAATGCCCGAAATTATGAAGTCCAACACTCTATCTAGACCCTTGTGCCATTTGGCTCTAATGAGAGCTCTTGCCATCTCTCTCACCACATCCTTTGATTCCCCCAGATCAAGGAGAACACCTATGAACATCCCAACAACATCTGTGTTAACCCTATACTTTCAATTCAAATTCATACACGCCTCACCCAAAATCATTTTGACAACATACAATCCAATTGTTGAGTTCATCTTGAAGATTCCCCTAAGCCTCTTATCTGCAAGCAGGTCGTGAAAGGCCATTTGCCTCTTCTTACTTGTGAGTGGCACCGTCGACTCCATGGCAGCGAAAAAATGCAATGCATTTGGTCTCCAAACACTAGATCTTAATAGCTATCAGTTGGCCTTCAACACACTTAGAAATAAATACTTCATAATTGTACAACCCTCTCTGTCTAATTCCAATGCATAATAGTACTCCTCCTTGCATCACCACTACCTCACATCATCCCCTCTCTGCAAAAACTGTGTCAACCTTCCTGTTTGACGACCACCAACTGCCATGTGTCATCCTTCTCATCATAGCCCTACCATTCAGACTTCCACCTTCGCAAAAAAAGTGTATAAGCTCTAGGCTATGGTCATATGCCTGACCTCGCTACTCCTTCTCTGCCTTCTTGGAGAAGAATATCTAATCCGGGGGCCACCTTAATCCAATCTGCTAGGGAATGACTAACCAACATTTCCTCCTCTAAATCAAATGCATAGTTAGCCATCATATCGGCTACTCTATTTGACTCCCTATAAACATGATTGATTTTATATGCCATAAATTTTTTCAAGAGTGCCATCCCTTTGATAAGTAGATTATTTAATCTCCAATTCGATGTTTGTTTATTATAGATTGCATTAATGATAATATGAGAATCCCTTTAAAAAAAGGATGTACCCCTGGGCAACATGCAAATGCCTCACTCGACATGCTGTGGGTAAATCAAGATACAAGATCCTAGGGGGGCCTCAATTGTTGACATGGTAGAGGGCAACCCCATGAGGTTTGAACCTGAGTTGTTAGCACTACAGGCAAGAATCGCCACCATTTCACCATAGGGTCTCCCCCTAAATTTAGAGGTAAATTCCCTCAATTGTTGACACGATATAGGGTAACTCCACGAGGTTTGAACCTGGGTTGTTAGCACTACAGGCAAGAAGCCCCACCATTTCACCACAAGGTCTCCCCAAGGTAAGGTCCCTAATTGTTGATGCGGTAGAGGGCTACCCCTCGAGGTTAGAACCTTTGTTGTTGGTACGACATGCAAGAAGCCCCACCATTTCACCAAAGGGTCCCCCCCCTATCTTTTATGTATAAATTATGATAGTGGACATTGGTGTTAATATTTGATACTTTCTTTCTAGTAAAGTATGAAGAAAATTTGAGCTATCATGTGCAAAGAGCTCCACATGACTCAAATGTCAATCTAAAAAGTGTAAAGTGACACGAATAATTGTATTTTTGTGGTGAGAACAAGTTAACGAGTTTAGACAATCACCACTTCTAGAAAGAGATATATATTTTAAAGGAAGTTTTTTATTTCATGACTTAGATGTTTGTAATGAAATTGTAAAAAAATTATGTTTATAATACAATTTTTTTTTATAATGAAATTGTAAGGAAATTATGTTTATAATACAATTTTTTATTAAAAAAATATGGGTGGAAAAAGATTATGTTTTAAAATTATAGAATATTATTTTAAGTTTAGGAAGAGTTGTTTATTAGGTAGTTTATTTAAAATAGTATTCTCTAATTTTAAAACATAATCTTTTTCCACCTATGTTTTTTTATAAAAAATTGTATTATAAACATAATTTCCTTACAATTTCATTACAAACATCTAAGTCATGAAATAAGAAACTTCCTTTAAAAAATATCTCTTTCTCAAAATGGTGATTGTCTAAACTGGTTAACTTGTTCTCACCACAAAAATACAATTATTCATATCGCTTTAAGACCCCTTTTAGGCTGACATTAAGTCATATCATATTATTATACATGGAGCTTTTTCACTAGATTACTCAAATTTTCTTCATACTTCACTAGAAAGAAAGTATGGAATATTAGCACTTCATGTCCACTATCACAATTTATACATAAAAACAAATTTAATATTTTCAATAAAGACTACATCAGTAACTAAATTCTATACATTGAATCTGTTCATGAAAACGTAGGCACGCTGTTTTAGGCATAAAAGAATAGTTTAGACTTTTAAGTATTTCTATGTTGTTTGTTCTTATGCTCTTTTTGGCACCAAATACCCCCATTTACGAAAGTCATTAAATCTTCGCTTTTCTTTCATTGTCAAAGACTGCGAGTTACGCTAGAGAAATATGATCTGGATAGTTAGGAAAGAGACAAAATTTCTTTTGTTTTTTCAAATAATGCTGTACGAAGTCGAGTGTGAGAAGTTGATTTTACTTGTAGATTCTTGTTTTTTCTTTCTGCTGGCGGTACACAAATAAACAAGTCACTTGGGAAAAGTGTGATGAGAGAGCAATAAGAGTGTTCAATTATTACTAGCACTTGCACCCATAGGAGGTTAAGGAGGTTAAGGGATACGCCAGTAACATTTAAATATATATTTTTAAGTCAGTTTATAAATATTAAGAATTGATGTTTTAATATTACTTAATTAATTATATAGTAATTAATCAATACATACTTTGACTACAAATTTGTATTTTGATAAGTAATGGCATCTATTTATTCAACCCTTTCAACACTTGTGTGTCAAGTAAGGTGATCCATTTTCCCACATCTTTAGATTGTCTCGAAATATTTTTACAAGGCAATTTCATTGTAGAGGGGATTCATTCATGTTAACATGTGCTCAGATTTATTGAAGATTTAATTTATAGAGTTGTAGAGTTCCAGTAATTGCAAATAAGTGGGCTTGAACAATAGCTATGGTCTTATGTTATGGAGATGACAACCAAAGAAGTCCAAATGTATCATTTCACTTTACTTTCCATTGAGACTACAATTTGGATACCTTAAGGGTCTAACATCTAATTTAAATAAAAGTGGCTTAGAATTGTATCTGGGCATGCCTAATAATAAGCATAGGTTTAAGAGATATAAATTAAAATGTTTATGATTTCGATTAGATTGAACTACAATGGACAGATTGACCATCCAACATTCTCCTACCCAATCATATAACAATGCCAACAACAGTGACCATGTCTAGATTCTTCATATGTTGAATGAAAGACATGTATTACCTTAAACACTAAAATTCATCCCAAAAATCTATTTGGAACACCGGCCTATTTTTACCAATCTCCTCAAAAGCATGTTATTCTCATCATACCCACAATAATTTTGGCATCCCATCTATTTTCCTCCCCTTGAATATAACCAGAGAGTAAGAGTATTATGCTGCTTGCCCTAAAATCTAGTTTCTAAAAGTAACTTATGGTCTTTTCCAACAACTAGATACTTAAAATAAAGCCTGACATGTTTTTCTTATTGATTGAAATCATATATAAGTTTTGAATTTGATGGAGGTAAGGTGTACTTGGGTGATGATTCTCATTTAAATATTGTTGGTTATGGTAAAGTTAAAATTAGATTTCCTAATGGTAGAACACAATGGATTAATGGTGTGTTGCATATCCCTGGATTAGCACAAAATTTATTATCTATGAGCAAACTAATAGATGTGGGTGTGCAGGTAGTCTTTTCTAATACAGGATGTAAGATGGTTAGAGGTGCTATGGTGATCGTTAGAGGTGTTAGACTTGGCACACTGTATAAGCTTGATGCATGCACTATTGAATGCAATGGTATTTCTATGAAAAGCAAATATGTGACTACTTCATTGGAAAAGGAGAGGGTTTCATTTTCAGTGGATGGTCATGGATTGTAGGTACCTAAGGGTGCTCTTTCTTATGAATCAAAATTACCTGCAGAGAAGACTATATTATGGCACTAGAGATTAGTCCACATAGGAGAAAAGGGTCTAAGGACCTTGAAAAATAAAAACCTTGTTGAAGAGGTGATTGATTGTAATCTTGATTTTGATTTCTGTGAGCATTGCATTTATGGTAGACAAAACCACGTTCAGTTTTAATCAAGTACTCATAAATCATGTGGTGTATTGGATCTTATTCATTATGATGTGTTTGGTCATGTAGATGTTCCTTTCATTAGAAATTCTACATATTATGTTTCATTTATTGATGATTATAGCAGAAGGACGTGTATATTTTCTAAAGAGTAAATCTAAAGTTTTTAGTCAATTTAAATAATTTAAAGCAATGGTTGAGTTGTAGACTAGAATGAAAATAAAATGTTTGAGCACTGACAATGGTGGTGAATTTTGCTCTAATGATTTTGATAGATTTTGTAAAGATTGTGGCATTCAGAGACAAAAGACAACTCCATATTCTCCACAACAGAATGTAGTTGCAGAAAGAATGAACAAGACACTGATGGAAAAGGCTAGGAGTATGCTTAGTGGTGCTAGTCTAGAACAAAGGTTTTGGGTTGAAGTTGTTGCCGCTACTTGCTACCTGATTAACAGGTCTCCTACATCAACTCTTGTTGATAAAACGCCTATGGAGGTGTGGTCAGGGCACAAGCCTTCACTAAGACATCTTAGAGTTTTTGGTTGTGAGGCATATGCACATGTGCCAAAGGAGAAGCGAACAAAATTGGAGAACAAGGCTATGAAATGTATCTTCATCAGATACAGTTATGGTGTGAAATGATACAAGCTTTGAGACATTGTTGCACAGAAGGTAATATATAGTAGAAGTGTTATTTTTAGAGAAACTAAGCCTTCTTCTTTTACATTTTACCCAGAACAAAGTGAACAGAAAGATGTGATTCAACTCCCTTCTACACTTGAGAAAGTTTAATCGAGGCCCCTAGATAGAGAAGAAGTTGAGGAGAGCTCATCTGGCTTTGAATCTTCAGAAAAGGAGGAAGAACCTCCAACTCAACTTGTTTGAAGGTCTACAAGGCATAGACAACCACCTGAAAGGTATTCACCTGATGACTAGAGATGTATTTTTGTTTTGAATACTAATATAGATGAACCTAGATCTGTAGAAGAGGCATTAGGTATGAATGATGCAGTCTTGGAAGATGCTATGGATGAAGAAATGATAGCTTTGAAAAAGAATGATACATGGGACCTAGTACCATTGCTTGAAGGATGAAAACCTGTTGGTTGCAAATGGGTGTTCAAGAAAAAGATTGGTTCAGATGGAGGTATTGAGAAGTACAGAGCACAGTTGGTTGTGAAAGGTTACTCTTAGGTTGAGGGTGTTGATTACAGTGAGATATTTTCTCATGTTGCAAAAATAACATCCATTAGATTCTTGCTTTCTATTGATGTTGCTTATGATCCAGAGGTTGAGCAAATGGATGTGAAAATGACATTCCTTCATGGTGATTTGGAGGAGGATATTTATATGACACAACCAGAGCTCTACATGGTGAAAGACAAAAGTAATCTAGTTTGTAAATTGAAGAAATCTTTGTATGGCCTCAAACAAAGTCCTAGGATGTGGTACCAAAAATTTGATACATATGTGTTGAGTTTGGGATTTGAGCATTCTAAATCCAATCATTGTGTTTATTATAAATATAATGGTGATCGTTTCCTATTTATTGCATTATATGTTGATGATATGTTATTTCTTGGTAAAGGGAAATGAATGATTTCATAACTAAAGTGAACATAAAACTATGGCTTGGCTAGAGTAAGTATGCCAATTCAATTTTACATAAGTTTAACATGCAGGATTGTAGACCATTATGTGTTCCTTTTACAGTTGGAATGAAGTTATCTGCTTCACAATATCCAACATTCCCACTAGAGATGGGAGACATGTGCAGAGTGCCTTACCAAAGTGCAGTCAGAAGTTTGATGTATGTTATGGTCTGTACTAGACCAGACATGCCCAAGAAGTGGGAGTTCTTTCTAGATATATGTCTAATCTTGGTAGAGTTCATTGGGATGTAGTTAAAAGAGTCTTTAGATATTTGTGGGGTACCTTAGAGTATCCATTATGTTATCATGGTAATTTGATAGGAGACATGCATTCCCTTGATATTCATGGTTTTGTGGATTCGTCCTGGGCAGGTGATGTTGATAGCAGACGATCCCCCAGTGCTTATGTGTTTACTTTATTTGGTGGTGTAATTGGTTGGATGAGTAAGCGACAGGTTGTGGTTGCTTTGTTCATTACTAAAGTTGAGTATATGATAGCTACTCATGCTTGTATAGAAGCCATTTGGCTTAAGAGACTGTGTTCAAATATCAGAGTAAAACAATGTGTAGTGACAATTTATTGTGATAGTCAGAGTGTGATCTACCTAGCTAAAACCTGATATTTCATGCTAGAACCAAAAACATTGAAGTATAGTATCATTTTGTTAGAGATATGGTCATGGATGGCAGGGTGAAGCTAGTTAAGGTAGAGACTTTGATGAATGTTGCAAATTTATTAACTAAGCTTGTGAGCACAGAGAAGTTCATATGGTGTTTGGAGTCTATGTGCCTCTTGGCCCCTAGAAATTAAATCACGGTGTCAGTACTCCTTTTGCTCTTGCAAGGTGTTTGACAAGTGGGAGAATGTTAGGAAAGGTGTCTCAACCTTGCAACTACAAAAGGTTACTATTCTTCCTAGTTTTGGTCTTTTCGAATACCCTTTAACTTTAAGAATGGTATAGAACTTTCAAAGTTTCAAAAGGGGATAAAAATGGCATGGCTTACTTTTTTAGTAACTCTACATTTGAGCTCAGATGGACCCAAAATTTTCCCAAAAGGTACAGAATTGTCAAGTAAACATCTTGGGTGAGTTTTGACTCAAGATCATACTTGGATTGCAAGATATTCAAGTTTATTTTTTTTAAACTCCCAAAAAAAGTTTCAAACTCATATTTGAAGCACTTAGAGGTCCCTAAATGCCCCAAAAGTTGTCATAACTGGTGAAGTGAGTTATAGCATGATAGATCTCTTCACAAGCTTTTCGATGCATCAAACAATTCATTAATCGAACACCTGGATCAAAAGTTATGGCCTCTGGAAGTTGGACCTCCTATTTTGGGAAATGTGAAAACATGTTAGACACTTAAAAGAGCTGTAAATGGGAGAGTTACACATGTTGGTGTGTGATTTGACACATCACAAGGCATATCTGATTGGAGCTAATTTGGGCACCACTTTTGGGTGGTTTTTGGCTCATGGTTTTATAATTACCGTTGACAGTTTACTATATTGTATCCTATATATCAGGAGCTTGAGATGGAGGTTGTGTGTAAGAGTCTTATAGATGTTGAGTTGCTTTCAAATCTCTGGTTGGTTATACTGCTATGAAAGCTTGCTCTGCAAGTATTTTATAATCTTCTTGATTCCTGAATAATATATTGGGCAGCTTTGGAGCGTTGGGTTTTTCTCCCAAAAGGGTTTCCCACGTAATTATTGTGTTGTGGTATGATTGCTATTTATGTGCATTTTTGTAACTGTTGTAAAGATCTAAAAAGTTCTGCATATCTCTCCCCTCAAGATTAGTGTAGGAAGTTGTTCCGCTACCTTAGCTTCCTTACACAAAGGTCCTTAGATGGCCTCTCCCACTATTTGCCTCAAGTTTTTCTTAAAATTTTTAATTTCAAACCTCGAGTTGGACCTCCAAATGGAAAGAACTTGGATTCATAATCATAATTTCTAAGTTTATATTTAACTTTAAAATCTATCCAAGAGATCCAAATTTTAGTGGCTCTAGAAAAGAGGTTTGAAATATAACAAATCCCTTGTTGAAAAAACTATCATATCCTGGCCATTAAGGAGCTCTGATGTGAAAGATAAATTATTATTCTCCATTGTTCTCTATCTTGTTTCCATTGGTTGCCCCTTGTTACCTTTGTGTGTCTTTATTTGGCTTGTCTAATTCATTCTCTTGTTTAATTTTCTTGGTCTCCTTTTTTGGTTGGTTTTGGTTTTGGTTAGTTTTTGGTTTTTATTGTCCTATTAAGTGGGTCAGGAAATTTTAGTTTTGGGTCTTTTCTTAGTATTAGTGTTTGTTCTCCCATGTAGAAAGTCGAGTGAGAGAAATGGGTGGTATCATAAGTAAATTTGAATGAATATGAGGAAGATTTCTTATCTTAGGAGAAAAAAATCAAATCATAAAGAAATTCGTAGAGATTAATGAAGGTGCAGGAGCTAGGAAAACCTTCAAGCATATATTAGTAAATGGTAAAAAAATAGAGGTTCTAGAGGGATCCAATTTTGAGTCATTGGAGAAGATGGAAGGTGTTGGAAAGTTGGTGCTTTCGTCTCCCAAAAGGTTGGTGCTGTGTTCAGTGCAGCCTTGGGATTCGTGACATGGACTAACCACCTCCTGTGGATTCATTAAATCTAGCGCTTGTATTAGAAATTGATAGGTCAACCTTTTGGTTTAACAACAATCGTGGGCCAACAATTGGTATCAGAGCAAAAGGTCACGAGTTTGAATCATCTCGGGCTAGCGTTGGGGGGTAGATTGTTGGAAAGTTGGTGCTTTCGTCTCCCAAAAGGTTGGTGATATGTTCAACGTAGCCTCGAGATTCGTGACATGGACTAACCACCTCCTGTGGATTCATTAACTTTGGCGATTGTATCAGAAATTGATAGGTCAACCTTTTGGTTTAACGGCAATCGTGGGCCAACGGAAGGAACTTTAAAGAATCGGGTGAGGTGCAATGAATAAACAAGTTGAGCTTCCCTTTGTCCTTTCCTTAGTTCCCTATGAAGCTATGCAACCAATTCTAAATAATGAAGAGCAAAGGTTTAAAATATTGGTCTTTTTGTGTCTCACCCCAAAAGCTCTACAATTAAGAAACTTTTTAAATGATTGGATTAGTTATGTGCGGGGGAAAATCTAGGGTTATATGATTCTTTTTATGATATAAAAATAATTTTATTTATGTGTTTTAAAAATAATTTCATGCATAAGAGAGTCATTGCAAAAAAAATTTAAATATTGGGTGTTCGATGTTCAAGGCGTTTCTTTGGGACCATATGGTAAACTCATGGGGAAGTAGCTTTTTAGTCAAGCCTTAAATGGATTGAAATGTGTAATGTGACTCCTCATGTCTAGTTTCTAATTCCTTGTGTTCTAATACCCATAGGGGAAGCGATAAAAATTCAAGAGACAAGGTCTTCCCTATCACACATGAATGTAAGTGTCTTGATTTCTCTTAAGTCATCCTCTAGGTTCCCTAAATTTCTATCTTTCATGATTCATGGGACAATTTAATTTTGTAAGATTAATGGTCTATGGCTTTAAAATCTTTCTTTCTCAGCAACAAAGATGGACAAGTTAGGAAAAAATACCCTTTGTTAAATAAAAACTCTAATGAGCCGAGGAGATATGAGGTTGTAGTTTCAAACCCTATCGAAGAGGGGATGGATATAGATAAAATTGGAAATAAACTGAACATGGATTCCTAGGATTTGAAAGATGATGTTTTTCATACCAATTTGGACCAAGATGATTATGTGGTTATATCAACTAATAAGGTAATGTGGTTAGTAATTATTCTCTTAATGAGATGCCCCCACGGGAAAAGTTCACTATTTCCTAGTATTATTACTAAGGTGTTAGGGGTTTCTAATAAAATAAGAAAGCCCTCAAGATGATCAATCTCTAAAGGGAAGTAACCAGATACATATGCCTTCCTTTGTGAGCCATAAAATAGCTGAAAGTGGGTTTGATATCCCATCTATTCCAAAATGAGGACTTTAGGTTCTTTCAAAAGTACTCATTCCAGGAGACAAACGGTGTTAGTTGATAATGAAGGATCAAATACTATGGACAAAGACAATACTAATATGTTAGGGAGTGATAGAAATGACAAAAAAAGTAAGTTGGGAGGAGGATAAACTAGTGTAGAAAATAAAGAAAGAGATTCTAATATTTCTCCTCTCCCAACATGCTTTGAGAAGTTACACATAGGTGAAGGGAAAATGCCCTCCCTTAATAAACTAGTTTTAGTTTGATGAACATTGCAAGTTGGAATATTAGAGGTATTAAATTTGAAGATAGAAGAGTTTTTGTTAGGCCTTTCTCCAAGTCTAGATAGGCTTTAGATATTGTTTCTTCAAGAGGTTAATTGGGTTTGAACTTGAATGTACTTTACAAGTGATTTGGTTGAGAGCTAGGTATTTTTCTACAAATCATAACAAAGGTTTAAAGGTATTAATGCTATTCTTATAAGTCCTCAATGGTCTAATATTATTATTGAATCTAGTAGCTCCCCTTGCAATAGAATTATAGTGTGGGCGGTACTTTCAATTAATAGTAAATATTTTGGTGTTTGTTTTATTTATGCTACAAATTATTATAGAGAGAGGGTTGAATTATAGCATTGGATGGCAGACCAATTAAGTGACATTCCCTTGATTTTGGGGGGACATTAACACGATTGAGAGTAAAGAGGGAAAATTAAGAGATTGTAAATTTTAGTGGAAGGGATTTTAATTCTTTATTGCGTCAAAATTAAAAAGGAAAAATAATGTTGTTGGTCTTTTATTTGGGGGTAGATATGATTGCAAGGGGGTGTGATTTAAGAAAGAACTTAAAAGACTCTTTTCTAGATTAGATAGTTTTTATCTAGATAGAATCTTTTTTGGTGTATTAGATGTTGCTAAAAATAATGTGGTGCAAGTTCTTCCTTCCACCCTATTAGATCATCATCCCACTGAGATGGAATTATTTTTTACATCAATTCCTCCAACCCCTCCCTTTTTCAGAGGATTGTTCAAGATGAATCTTTCTCACTTGGAGGATCAAGTTGCAGGAATGGGCTCACTTCTTATTCACTTTGGATCAATCTAGATCTAAGATTGAGGATTGAGAAAAAAGTTATTGAAGCAACTCAAATTTGTTTGAGGTTACATGGAAAAGATAAAGCAAGAATAAGCACTAGAAGGAACAAAAGTATTCAAGAAAATCTTATAAACTTAGAATTGTAAATTCAAAACTATTCTTTTGATGTTATTATGTTGGAGAAAGTGTTGCTTATGAAACACCACTTAAGATGTGACTTGAATTATAAAGGAAATAGTGCTAAACTTAAATCTATATTAACATGGGGGTACAAGCTATTTCTTCACATTCCTTAAGCTTAGGTAGGCAAGAGAGAAAGTTGTTACCATTGATGTTGGTGGTGTCTTAGAGAAAGATAAGGCCAAAATTAAGATGGATTTCCATGACTTATATAAGGAGAATTTTACCTCTAAAGATAAGGGGGAAGAAGGGAAAATGCTAGCGATATTATTGCTAAGGTTTTACCTCACAAGTTAAACAATCATCTCTCAAAAAATCTATATAAGGGAATTTATTTGGATGAGATTTGTTTAGCGATAACTATGTTGGCAATGAAAAGGTTCTTAGATTTGATGAAATCCCTATAGAGTTTTACAAAAAAATAAAGTGTGGATTGGTCCTTTACTACTAAAAGTGTATAAAGAGGCAATCTTAGTTGGTTCTTTGGGTAGGGATATAAACAAGGGTATAATTAAGCTCCCTCCTGAAGAAAGGGACAACCACTTAAATTATGAATTTGAAGCCCATCACATTGTTGAATGTTTCATATGAACTTTTAGTAAAAATTCATCTTTAAGAGTTAAGAAGGTGTTACCCTTGATAATCTCTCCCTCTCAAATTAGTTTTGTGAAAGGGAGATATATTTTAGAAAATATTATTACAAGTTGGGAAGGAATGTAGTGGGCTACGAATTTAGGTCAAAATATTTGCATGGCTCTTATTGGATTTTAAAAAGCATATGACATAATCTAATTGAAGTTTACTACCTTGGTAATAAAAGTGAGGTTTTGGAGAAATGTTTTGTAGGTATGTGGAAATCCTCTTTAAGGATGTTTTTGCTTGAGCCAGTGTTAATGGTGAAATTTCTCAACTTGTTTCCCTTAAAGATCTATTAGGTAAGGGTATCATCTTGCCCCTACAGTATTTGTTATTATTGTTAATAAATCTCCTTATATAAGTCATGGAAAGACATCTTATATTCATAAACCATTTTTTATTGATCACGTTGGTTAGTTTAATCTACCCATGTTAACCAAATGAATAAAGTTATTAGGAGTTTCTTATGGTATAATGGTAGAGGTTCTAGGAAAAGGCATGTTGCTTCCTAGAGCATGTGTACTAAGCTTAGAGAAATTGGGGGCATGGGGCTTGCAAATATTTTCATTCACAATGTTTCCCTGGTAGTTAAATGGATTATTCATGCTTTGATGAAATTAACCATGTAAAGTGTTAAATCAAACATAATATCAATGCTAGTAACTCTAAAGGTAAACCTAGTTGGAAAGGATTGCATACATGGGACCTCCTAGTTGGTTTTAAAGTGAGACCTAGTGGATCTACTATCTTTGCTTAATTTGGAAGCCATGGATGATGGTTAAAAAATTACATTAAAAGTAGTGAAGGTTTATCTGTTATAGAAAGTTATTCTCAAGCTCTAATATCCATTTGGTGGAATTCAAAGTATAAGGATAAGCCTTTAGGTCTTGTAAGAAGATTCTCTATAAAATTATGGGTATATAAAGGTATACGAAGATTTTAGAGAATTCTTGACAAATTGGGCTTCTCCTAAGAATATCTTTGAAACAAGTGCTACATATCTAATGCGCATAAGAGAGATTATAATTTTATTCAAAATTATATTGGGAACTCATCCATTGTGCTAAAATATTTTAATGGTGACAATGATTAGGAAAATATGGAATAGGTTGGAGGTTACAATTTTTATCAGCATCTTCTAAATACATTTATTCTCTTCCGTCCTTATGAAATGATTTGTTCAATAAACTCAACTCTTTATGGGACCATATTGATGTTATGAAATGTTGGTCTAAAAGGGCTTAAATTATTTGGTCTTATTATCTTGAACTCCAAAAGACCTTTTTCAGATTACTTCTACACTATCAAAGGTTAAACATTTGGTCTAATGCAAGTAGGTGGTTTGTTTGTGGTAGGGTTGAGTATGTTATTCATTAATTTTTAAATGTCACTTTTCTCAATTAGATTGAAATTATTTTTCTTCTTGTTTGGACTTACTATTATAAGAAATATATTAACTTGTGGGATGTTCTATTTGGTTTACTTTCTTATAATGTTAAACATTCAAAACTCTTGGTTAAACATTGGTTGATTTTTTTGACTAAATTTCTTTGGTTTTTATGGCTTTTTAGAAACAAAGAAAAAATTCAAGGAGAAAAGAGGGAACTTATTAGCTTCTCCAAAGAAGTCATACTTCCTTTGATTACCTTACAGGTCAATTTTTAGGTCAACAAGGATTCAAAGGATGTTAAGAAATTTATAGCAAAGGGTACATGCTTCACAAGTGAACAAAACAAGTTGGAGGGTAAAATTGTAAAGTGAGTGTGATGTAGGAAAAACTACTTCTCAACTGAATACATCAATCAAGGGAGATTTTCACCAACATTACACTAGGGTTTTGTTAACTAATGTTTCAAATAAAATCTATGTCTAGAGAACCACTTTATGTTTTAACATAAATGAATCAAACTAAACTAAATGTTTAAAGGAAAGAAGGAAACTGATTACAATGCTAGAAAATGAATAATAGTAAATAGAATTTTGAGAAATGAAGTATAGAAATGAAAAGACAAAATTATAAGGAAACTGGGACCAATTAGATAGCCTCACTATCCAGGATGATAGCATGCTACGTGGACGTTTGTGCACCACACTATTATTTGTACGACATAGATATTGTATGGATTCATGATCTCAGCTCTCATGCCAGTCTTTTTAGTCCTTACTCTCGCCACCGAGTTTCTTGACGGAACCTGCAAATGCACAGATGAAAGAGAGGGTTGGGATGTATAGGAGTTTGCCTTAGTCAAACCCCATTTTTAGTGTTTCCACCTCAACGACAACCAAAGATATAGATTGATAAATTGATATAAAAAGTGTGTGCTCTTAATTCTAAGTGCATTTAGAATCGTAATGAGCAGTGACAAAATACGATTTGATAAGATATATAAATGAAATACAATTTAATCTATTCAATGAAATGGCATTCAATGATTACAATCAAACAATGAGCACAAGAGAGATATAGAGTTAGCAACAAGAGTAAGATGATGGCAAGAAAAAAATTGTAGCAATGATGGCTCTCAATTTGGACAGAACTTTGCTATGAAAGGAAATTGATCTCAATTTCATTAGAGATTTTCTACAAAAATGAATTGATCCTTTGCAATGGAAAATCTACTTGCTTAAATAGAGAGGGCAAAGGTGAAAAGTCAAGGAAAGGAACCGTTTGGGTGTGGATAAGCAGCAAGAAAATCTTGACGAATTACACAAGTAAAAAGATAACTTATAAAATGATCGCAAGATTGACAGAGGCTTTCAAGACATTTGTGCATGGTGTTGATGTCTGTACTAAGCTCTAGAGTCTTGGCATTTTTAGTTCTTGAAAGTTCTAATCAACTTGGGACAGAGCCATGATTTTGACACTTTTATGGTCTTTAAACATGATAAGTAGAAAGAGTCAAAGCAAAGTAAAGGCACATGCCATGGGTTGAGGGTAAGGAAAAGGTTGGAAATGATTCTAAAACATGCTAAAGGCATGGACACTAAAGTGAGTGCCAAACACATCATGAAATTGTGAGTGCACATAATTTACGATATTACATTTAGCCCCCACTTTAGCAGGCATATAACACTATGTGTATATGCATGCTAAAGTATAAGAAAGAAAATGTTGAAAGTAAATAAGCACAAAAAGGATACCCAAAAGGATACTGTAGAGGATGTAGATCTCTTCGAGTGGAGGAACAAGCCCCCAAGCTAAGAACCTACAAAACCAATACGTTAGACAACAAAAACCTGCAAGACAATAGTGTTAGAGCATAAACCTGCAAAACCACTATGTCAAAACATCAAAGTGAAATAGACATCAATGTTTGTGTTGTCCCCAAACTACAACAAAAATAAAGAAAAGCACAAATAGAGGAATTCTTAAACAGATTTAGAAGAATATAATGAATCAATCTATTGCTTGAAGGAGAGAAGACATACAGATAGATAGGGAAGCAATCAATATGAACAAAGAGTACATGACTTCGACACTAGCTTGCTTTGTTTATAAGGGTCATGCAAATCACAATACCATCATAGATTACAGGCTAGCAAGTTGCATTATGCTAGGTGACCATGGGTGTATAAAGGTAGGTCATATGAAGCACATGGACTAGCAAGTTGCATTATGCTAGGTGGCTCATAGACCACATGGATCATAGACTAGAAAGTTGTATTATGCTAGGTGATCATGAATACCAACGCCTCAAGGAGCATACCAAAAACCAACACCTTAGGGAGCGTATCAAACACCAACACCTCAAAGAGTGTATCAAACACCAACATCTCAGGGAGCGTATCAAACACCAACACCTTAGGGAGTGTATCAAACACCAACACCTCAGGGAGTGTATCAAACACAAATACCATGTTGCAAGATGTGCTCCCTTGGTCTCCTTGTGTTGTGCAACACAACGCTTGGGTTTGTGACAAGGTTTAACCGCCTCCCATGGACATTAACTCTAGCGGTTGTATCAGGCATTAACAAGTCAATTTTTTGGTGCAATGGCAATCGTCTTGCTAACAATTGGTATCAGAGCCTGGGTCACGGGTTTGAGCCCCTCACTTGTGTTGGGGCGATTGTTGCAAGGTGTGTGCCCTTGGTCTCCTTGTGCTATGCATTGCAGCGCTTGGGTTCGTGACAAGGTTTAACCTCCACCCATGAATTCATTAACTCTGGTGATTGTATCAGGCATTAATAGGTTGATCTTTTGGTGCAATGACAACTGTCTTGCTAACACACCATTGGGGATGAACACTTCAGAGAATGTTAAATAAGCAAAGCCACATGGGGGTGAATTAATATTCAACACCTCAGGGGGTGAATTGATAAGCTACACCTCAAGGGGTGAATTGATGAGGCTACACCTCAAGGGGTGAAATGAAAAGCTACATCTTAGGGGGTGTGAATAAAGAAGGGTTAATATATGGATGCACATGTGAAGAATATATTCCCCCATTAAAATACTAGCATGTATAATATGAAAATATTTTAAGGTAAAGAAAAGGGGAAAGTAGAGGAGGGGAGATCCTTAGGAAGAATGCAAACCCCTATAATAAGTTGTTGGGTGAGGACAACCATGAAAAAGAATATTGTGCTATTACCAAATATAAAGTATAGTTGCATGTGATATTGTACCACCATGAATGACAATGACCAAACAAGGAAAGCTATAGATGCCACATAGTGGGTAACGACACAATAGTCTCATGAGAAGATAGAGGAGAAAATATGAATTGGATAGAGGCCATGCTCAATATCACTTTTTATGCAAAGCAGAGACATGTGCTTCATCAGATGGAATAGTGAGAGTAACCGTGTCAAGAAGTTGTTGTATTTTGTTGCTCAAGGCTTAGCATTCATTGGTGGAATGGCCAAGCACTCGGTGATATGCACAGAAAAGGAAGTGTTGATTGAATATGCTTAGGAAACTTCATGTGTGTAGGAGGAAGACTGATCAATCATGCTTTGAGAAGCCTCAACAAAATATGCTCTTGTTTAGATAGAAGAGAAGAAGTAGGTGGAGTAGGAAGCAACCCTTTCTGTTGTGGATAAAAGTTTGATTTCTAAAAAGAAGAGATCATAGAGACCTTAGACAATGGATGAGGGGATGTAGATATAGGAGAAGGTTGGTAACCTAAATCCACTGTAGAAGGTAAGTACAGTGTAGGTTCCACGGGGACCTTAAATCCTTGTTCCATGCACCCTAGACTATTTTCATTGTATCCATGTTTAGAAAGAATTTTGAATCCAAGCCCTAACGTGTCTCCAAACCAGAAAGAGGAGGATAATCAAAATCACTAGTCTTGTCAAAATGAGATGTGTATGCACATTTTATATGAGAAGTGGTAGCAAAATTTACATGAGAAGAGGGATCAATTCCAATACCAAAATGTAGATCCTTTTTGAACATGGGAATGTTAGAGTGAGAAGAGTCGACCTTATATTCACATGGCCCATGGGGGTGAAGTCTAAGGAACCCCAATCATCACCAAGACATGCATTAGATGAGGAAGGAACATCATCATCAACAAAGGTGTTGCAAAGACGGTTGTCGTTGCACCAAAAGATCGACTTGTTAATGCCCGATACAACTGCCAGAGTTAATGAATCCAGGGGAGGCAGTTAAGCCTTGTCATGAACCCAAGAACTACGTTGTACAACACAAGGAGACCAAGGGCACACACCTTGCAACAATCCCCCCAGCGCAAGAGAGGGGTTCAAACCCATGACCTAGGCTCTGATACCAATTGTTGCAAAGACGATTGCCATTGTAGCAAAAGATCAACCTGTTAATGCATGATACAACCGCTAGAGTTAATGAATCCATGGGAGGCGGTTAAGCTTTGTCACGAACCCAAGCACTACGCTACACAACATAAGGAGACCAAGGGCGCACACCTTGCAACAAGAGGGTGATGACGGTGTTTGAGAATTTGTTGTAGAAGGTATATAATTACAGAGTGAATAAAGAGCGGGATTTGTGTGACCTAATTCAACTTGTTGATAGTATTGAAAGGGGCCAAGATCAACACTTGCCTTATGTACTTTACCAAATTTAGAAATAAATTTAAGACATTGATGAAGGGTAGATGGAACTACACCCATGGCATGAATCCACGGTCTATCGAGGAGAAGATTATAAGAAAGACTCTCCTGCATGACATGAAATTCAGTAGGTAATTTAATGGGGCCTAACATAATAGGCAATGTGATAGTGCCTAAAGTTGGGTGAGCCATATTATCAAAACCTCTGATGAATATGTTTGAAGGAGAAATAGAAGATACATAAATTTCAAGATGATTAAGGAAGTCTAAATTGTAGATGTTAAGATTAGAACCACTATCAATAAGGGTTCTCTTAATCTTAGTCAAGTTTATAGCTACAATAATCATACAAAAGGGAGTTTAGAGAAATGAAAAGTGATATCAGTAGATTTAGAATGAAAACTCTAAAGAATAGGATTTGGTGGAGGAAGGGAAACATGGACATGAGTAGCCTGTTTGTTTCACCAGTATTATATGTGTGGGCTACTCTATGGTAGTGAGGAGCCACAGATATGTTTTGAGTTATAGACTTTACAATTTCTAATTAGTAATTCAAAGGTCGAGGATTTTCAGGAATACCTCGAACAGTGATCACACGACGAGAAGGTCAGGATAGATGAGGTGCCCTATGCACAATGATTTAGGGATAGAAGAGAGATTTTGAACATTAATGCATTTATCCAACGTCACTTTACAGGTGGGATGAGTCGATTAATGATGATTGTATTAACATTATTATCCACTTGAGAAATACATGATGTAGGAGAAGAAATATAAGTATGCTCAACATCTATCCACGGGGGATCTGATGTGAGGTGAGGCTCTTCATCTACTAATGCTTCATCTCTAGAAGGGAGAACATCGAAATAAATAGCAGGCAAAGTACTGTTAAGAAAAGTATCTATGATTTCATCCTCTTGCACCAAAATATCCTAATAAGTAGGAGGAATCTTAGGAGAGGGATCAAAAGAATAGAGTGATATAGGTAGAGCTAAGTCACCATCACATGCATTGAATGGAACATCACTTTCATGAACCATTTGAGCAAACTTGGAAAGTTGTTAGGATTAAGGTGCCATCAACCTTGTAAATCCTCTGAATTTTATTATTCATATTATTGTTTGTAAATCACACATAAGGGATGAAAGGTTTCACCAGCAACGATCTTGTTTCAGCTACATGTTTATATCCGGTCCCCAATGCTAATTCATCTGTGATGGGGGGTCACAAGGGGGTTTCCCCCTTGCGAGGGGTTTGGGGGAATCATCCCCCCAACGAGGGGTCCAGTGGGTAGCGCGCCCCAGCGGGGGCTCGGGGGCATTGCCCCTAGAGCCAAATTTTATTTATATTTTATCATTATAAATCTAGACCATTCGTCATTAGGTCACAGATCTGACAATCGATATTATGTCGGTTCTCTTGCCCTAGAAGGCAACCCTATTTTATAAGGATATTTGTACTACATTTTTAGTAAAGTTGAGAGTAACAGGCACCGCTGGATTGAAAACTGAAGAAGAAGAGGAAGTGCATGTATTTTAATCTCATATTTGAAGATAATACAACTTAGAGCCTCTTTTCTTGGTGGAGTTTTTTACTTGAAAGGGTTTTCTGCATGTTACATATTGTGTTATGTGTTTAGTTCTTAAAGCATGTTATTTTTGTGTAGTGGGTTTTATTTTTGTTGTAATCTCCATTGATTCTACATTATTTAGATGACATTAATAAGGTTTGAATCAGATTTCCATTGTGTGGTTTGCACCTTCACTTCTAACAAAAGTGATGTAAGAAAAGAAGAGAACATGCTAATTTAGAAAATAAAAGGAGAGAATTAAGAAAGGTATTGACAAATCCTACTGAAGGCTAGGGCTCGGGGTAGTGCCCCAAATTTTTTTCAGAAAGAAAAGAAATTTGAATGAAAAAGAAGGTGCTTTAAGTTAGAACGTCAGGTTCACCAAAATGTGATGTAGGAAAAACTACTCCTCAACTGAACATATCAATCAAGGGAGATTTTTATTAACATTACACTAGGGTTTTGTTAACTAATCTTTTAGACAAAATCTATGTCTACAGAACCCATTTATGTTTTAACAAAAATGAATCAAACTAAACTAAATGCTTAAAGGAAAGAAGGAAATTGATTCCAATGCTGGAAAATAAATAACAGTAAATAGAATTTTGAGAAATGAAGTACATAAATGAAAAGACAAAATGATAAGGAACCTGACACCAAGAAGACAACCTCACTGTCTAGGATGACAGTGCGCCATGTGGACATCTGCATGTCACACTATAGTTTGTACGGATTTTTGATCTTAACTCTCGTTCTAGTCTTTTCAATCCTTCCTCCCACCATCGAGTTTCATGACGAAACTTGCAAATGCATAGACAAAAGAGAGGGTTGAGTTGTATAGGATTTTGCCTTAGTCAAACCCTGTTTTTGATATTTCCACCTCAACGAGAACTAGAGATATAGATTGATATAAAATGTGTGCTCTTAATTCTAAGTGCATCTAGAATCGTAATGAGAAGTGACAAAACAAGATTTGATAAGATATATAAATGAAATATGATTTAATCTATTCAATGAAATGACATGCAATGATTACAATCAAACAATGAGCACAAGAGAGCAATATAATTAGAAACAATAGTATGATAATGGTGAGAAAATAAATTGCAACAATGATGGATCTCAATTTTGACAGATCTTCCCTATGAGAGGAAATCGATCTCAATTTCGGTAGAGCTTCACTACAAAAAAGACTCGATCCTTTGCAACGACAAATCTACTTGCTTTAATAGAGAGGGCAAAGGAAAAAATCAAGGAAAGGAGTTGTTTGGGTGTGGATACGCATCAAGAAAATATTGGTGAATTGCACAAGTAAAAAGATAACTTCTAAAACAATCACAAGTCTGATAGAGGCTTTTGGGACATCTACGCATAGTGTAGATATATGCGACAAGTGCTAGAGTCTTGGAAATTTTAGTTCTTGAAAGGTCTAATCAACTTGGGACAGAGCCAAGTTTTTGACACTTTTATGGTTTTTGAACATGGTAAGTAGAAAGGGTCAAAGCAACACAAAGGAAAATCTCGTGGGTTTAGGATAAGGCCAAGGTTAGAAATGATCCTAAAACATGCTAAAGGCATGGACACTAAAGTGAGTGCCAAATACAACATGAAATTGTGAGCGTGCACAATTTATGAAGTTATAGTGAGTTGTAAGTGATGATATTGATAAAGCTTAGTATGATAGGGATGGTTGGCCAAAACATTCTTCAAATTTTGTAGGATCTCCTAAGACTATTGTTTACCATGGATCAATAGATTCCTCCTTAGATGGTGATGGTGATGATGTTCGTATCCCATAGCTAGATGTTACAATCAATTCCTATTTGGAGTGGTATTTAAGATAATGTCTTGATTTTAGAGTGAAGCCTATTGAGTCTCAAATTGAGTAGATGCTCATTACTCTTGACAAGAAAGAGGAAGTTATAAAGAAAGGGTAAGGGAAGCAAGATTAGGTTTGCTCTCTTTAGGTAGTTTTTTATATTGGGCCTTCATGTAGTGTTAAACATTTTTGTAATCTAGTTTATACTATGGCCTAAGTGTTCCATGTAGGTTATTTTGTAGTAGTTTACAAATTTGCTTCTTGTTAGTTGCTAATATTTTTAGACTACATTGGATATATACTCTTTAAGAGACAACTTTTGTTAATATTAGTACACAATTGCTTGAAGGAGCCATATTTGTACTCTTTATTCTCTAATATAAAAATAATTATAATGTAATTGTATTTGGGACACTTATAAGAATATGACACAAGTCTCAACTTTTCATTTAAATTGTCATAGTATAATTGTCATGCCCACATTTTCCATGTGGTCACAACACACATCACACGTGTCATAGCCACATCCGCCATGTGGTCATGACACGAAATATCAAAAAAATTTCTTGCGCTTCCCTAAAAACCCCCTCGCATGCGTAAGCATGCTCGGTGGTGTTCGTTCAAGGCGAAAACACTACAGTTGTCGGTGGGGTACAAGTACAATTGCGTGCAACCAGACACAAGCAGACTAACAAGGGGGTCTCTATGACGCCGTTAACGTCACTACTAGGTTTAAAATATCAGGGTTCCTAAATCTAAATCTCGGCAAAATTTCGTCAGCATAACGCCTTACGGCGTAAGTGGGAATTACTCAACACTATTTTATGCACGTGGTTCACTGATAGATCAACAACTTCCCACGACGCCTTGTTCCGACTAAACCGTCTCGTGATCTCCCTATTTAATAATTTTTCAGCAAGGCACGGTTGTCTGTCTCCTCTCTTGCTTCCTGAAACATACTCCTCCTTCGACTTAGCATTCTCAACAAGGCGGTTCGTTTGCTCTCTCTTCCCTTTTCTCTGGGTCTTAATTTTGATTGTATTTTTATCGTGCTTACCTTAACTATTTCTCTGATAATTTAGTTTGTTTATATTTCGGTCTCTCTCTCTTTCGTTTTCTATGCTTTCTTTATGTTTATCCGGTCCTTTCTTCATATTGGACATCAATCAGGGTTATCACTGTATCTATTATTGACATTAAACCTAACTTCCGGATGATCCAGGTCGCATAGGCTAGTTTACTACTTCGCTGGACTCGGTCTCCTAGTCTTCTCCGATCTAAGTATCTCCTCTTCGTTTGTATTAATTAAACTTGTTCGTAAGCAAATTTTGGCAGGAGGGTCCATCAACTTAGTTCTCTTATCCCATGTGGGAAATGCCGCGCATTTTCTCCTCTGTGTTTTCCAATGTTACTTTTTCTTCTTCTGACTCTCTTACAGGTTTACTTATGTGGACGTTTACTATAGTTGAGATTAAAATGGCCTCACATGGAATGTCTGTGATGGCTTCTTAAGTTTATTTCCAGTGATCCTTTAAGGAAGGTGACGTGTAATTTTCCTCTTCATTTTCCCGGTTATGGAATTATGTTGATAGTTGAAACTTCCAAGAAACTCTTTCCGGAGTAATACAGTATATTCATTTATGTTCTCGTTAAATTATAATTTTATTTTCTCTTATTATGGTGACAAAAAAAAAACGAATGGTTTCTCTGAAAGTCTTAACACTTAATTTATATATGTATGTATCTAATACATTATATATGGATTATATACATACATAAATAAATAATATACAAATATTTTTATTTTGTTATTATTAAGACAAATATTAATCTTACTGTTGTTAATTTATTTAGTTAATTTATTCTATTATTATCACTGTTGTTATTATTGCAATGGTTACTCTTTTATATTGAATATATATATATATTTTTACATTTAAAATCCATTGTATATTTTGTAAGAGGCTCTCCACTTTATAACAAGAATCCTAAACCATGGAAAATCTAACATGGTTTATAAGATTGTTTTGTATAACACAAATCAACAACCCTAACTGAGATCCTCTTTAAATATATATATATATATATATATATATATATATATATATATATATATATATATATATATATTTGAATTTTAAATCAAGATATAAATAGATATCTATATATACAAGGATATGTATATATAAATATATATTTATAAATTAATTTCTATAGATATATATAAATATATATCTTTATATATACAAATGTATGTATATATAGAGGTACATATTTATCATATATAGAGTTATCTATAACCTCAAATACCACTACCAAATAAAGTTTATTTTAATACTTTCGTTCACATATATTATAGGTTTTTTTTTAAAAAACCCTAACAATCTTATTGGTATGCCTTGTGTGCAGGAGTGGGAAGGATTGGCAGCAGCGGAGGCCGAAGCGAGCGGTGGAGGCGATGGAGAGGGCGCAGGGGTCTGTGGCGGGTGGAGGTGGTCGCCACAGGTGGCGAGTGGAGACCGGGCGGCAGAAATGGCCGCGTTTGGAGGGAGCTACACGCCGTGGCGGAGGCAGCGTTTGGAGGGAGCTCTGCGGGGTCGCGGGCGGGAGAAGGCCGCGCGGTTAAAGCAGCGGTGGACACGCATGGTGGCGGAGCGTAGCTCCGCGGGGGTTTAAAACAAAGGCAGGGGGATGTGGGGAGGGGCGGAGCCCCACCCACATCCCACGATGTGGGGTGTGGGTGGGGCTTCGCCCCTCCCCACACCACAGAAATAAACAAGGGACTGCGGTGGGGTTTTCAACCCCACCGCCCACCATGGATTTTATTATATGGTCTGTGTTGAACACAGCAAATTTTAAATTCGCTCCATGATTTTTATTTCGAAATATATAAAGTTTAATTCGCATTAATTACTATTTAATGATATATATATATATATATATATATATATATATTGATTGTTTGTTTGTATGATAACATTCCATTTTCTCAGATGCAACAATACATTTCAGTATTCTCAAATTTCGTGTAAATAAATTAATAAATAGATAAACGAATCAAATATAAATATATATATTTATCTCACCTTTATTTAATTTTTTTTTTTTAACAGAGACTATATATATACTTTTAGCTCACTTTTAAAGGATAAATGAATTTAATAATTTTTTTGTTTTACAAGTAGATGTAAATCCATAACATCACTTTATCTCATAATAACTACAATTTCTTCCATTCTAAGCTTTTTAATATAAAAATTTAACTACTAAACCAATGACAATGGAAGTAGATTTTTCTCAGTTTAATTCTGCAATAAGTAAATTTCCATTTCAACTCTTTGGACAAACAGAAATAAATACAAAAATGACTACCTCGAACTAGTAAAGATTTTTAAGGAAGAAGAAACTTAATCATTTAAAAACTGTATTATCCGTTGTGACATTGAACTTTAAATCTGTCTTTTCAACTAGTTAAGCATATTTATCCTGTTAAGTACATAAACAAAAATCAGATTTAATACAGTAAGATTTACTTTCCAATGCAAACTCACTTCAAACTTTCATTTGAAATTTAAGATAAATACTTACATCACATACAATACAAGAAGGTTAACTCTTTCACTACCCTTAACAAGATGAAAGATAAGGACTTCCTTCTCCCAACCAATATACAAGGAAGTTATGTAAAAACCAAATAACAGTCACACCCAATACAAGATCAGGGAGGATATTTCCTTCACTCCCAGGGTGACAATAAATTACAACAATATCAAGAGAGGTACTCTCTTTTACACTCTTATGAAAAGAACATAATCTAATTCTCATGACAAAGAAGAATAAACTGTTTCTTCATAAATATAATTTCTCCAAATCCAACCATAAGCTCCAAGAGGAAACCTGCGTATCAAAGACAAACAAAGAAGAAAACACCACTCATATAGCTCTCCTCCCTTCCGTAGACCCGCAAGAGGGTCACCCCCAAGCTAGGGAGACCATACTCACACCTGGGTAACTCAAGCACTCCACTTCACAACAGGGACAACAACAAACCCAAAGCACACAAACACCCGTGGTAAATTACACAACATGGAAACTCAACTACAGTGAGTTTCATAAGGGGCAGGAGAGTGGACACACTCGACTCCAGAGTGTCACCCTTACAGATAATTTAACCAACACAATTTCCCTTGGCCTCAAACCAAGTTTGATCACAAATTCTTTTAAGAGATCTGCATTTGACTCTCAAGTCAAAGATACAGTCACTGATACATGCCCTCAAGGCTTTCAACATCCCAAAAGATGGAAACAGGTATGCACCCGAGGAGGATCTCTCCTCCCCTACCCCAAACTTGATGAGCATTTCTCCCAAGTGGGAGAAGCTCTGTCAAACAACCCGACAACAAACCCCACAGAAAAACACATCTAAAACACAAACAAATAATCATCTTTCACACACTTTACATACACATTCAGATATACGAAAGAAAGGTAAAGACCAAACCAACCTTACAAAGCCCTCCTGGAATGAAACTGATGCAGAGCTCCACTGAGTTCTCTTCCAACCTTAGCCAACAACTCCTCTCCCTCTTTTCTCTCCTCTCAGCTAACTTTCCTATTCTCTTACAATAATCATAAAACTCTCCCCAAAATTCAACTATCTCCCCCTCATCCCAAAATTGGAAACAAATAACCCAATTTCTTTTTTTTTTTAGAGGAATGGGGAGGTGACACTTGTCACCTCCTCACTCTCCCCCAAAACCACTATTCTGTCCTGGTGGCTTATGTCACTCACCCATCCCTAGAGTACTCCTTATCCCTCTCCTCCTGTCATTTCTCTTACGCATGGGAGAAATAAAAGGAGTTAAAGGAGTAAAAGACAGGTGACCCATGCCTCTTCTTCCCTCCTTCACATGGATGGCCCCACTACACATGGGGGAATCTCACTAATGGAGAAGGTGACTTCAAGTCAATCCTTCAATAATGGATGGGTTTGTAGTCATCTCTAACCTTGGGGATTGAAGAGGGATGGGTTGGGTGTTGGTACAATCCCATCATGTCCCCCCCATACCCCAATTTTCGCCACTTAACTTCAGGGGGAAGTTAAGATGACTAGATGGAGGTTACTCAAGGGTTACCCATGCCAAATGGGCCCCTGGACCCATGGGGTATAACCCAGGGTCAACTTTAACCCATCCAGAACACCCATGGTCAAGGTAAAGCACATGAAAAGGCCTCAAAGATTTAAATAAAATAAAGAAATTCAAATTCAAACTTTTTACAACACAAATCATAAAATATTGTTACAAGAGGGTAACCAAACCCACTCGACCATATGAAAAACCACATTACAACATCACATCAAACACAGAAAGATCTTGGTTCCTCGTGGAACCAGATCGGCTTAACAGGGGATAACAATAACAAGGTGCGGAATGATCTCCGAAATCTGTGGTTCGATTAGTAAATCCTGCACACTAAATTACAAGATCAGTATCCACATATAATCATCATAGCCGAAGCAAATTAAAAACATGCATTATCATGACATAGTTCTAATTAACATAATGAAATCATATTACAATTTTCCATCATCACCTAATTAACTTTTCTGAAATGTAATTTATCCAAACATCACCCAATTAGTTTTTCTGAAATCATAATAAAGTTTAATAGTTTAACAATTCCGGGAACTGCTATCCCACAAATATAAAAAGTAAAAATAACCGAAAAGTAAATAGTCATAACAACAGAAGTACAAAGGGCGGTCCTCACATCCTCTCCCCCTAAGACGGTACTTCCTCCTGGAAGTCGTCAAAAAGGTGAGGATAAAGGGTCTTCAGTCTCTCTGCATCTTCCCAAGTCGTTGTGACTTCGTCGTATAGGTCCCACTGGACTCTAACCTGGTCCAGCTCTCGACCTCGAAGGGCCAGCGTCTGACGAGCCAATATGCGAATTGGCTCCAGCGCCAGCTGTCCGTCTGCCTCTACCTGAAGAGCACTCCAATCCAACACGTGAGATAAGTCAGAAATATATTGACGTAAAACTGATACATGAAATACATCGTGGATACGTGACAGGCTAGGTGGCAAGGCTAGACGATAGGCTACTGGTCCTATCCGCTCCAAGATTTCGAAAGGTCCTACAAATCAAGGTGCGAGCTTAGAGCCCTTCCCGTAACAGATTGGACTCTTGTGCGGTCGCACTCTCAAAAATACTCTTTCCCCCACAGAGAAGCTTTGGTCTGTCCTCTTAGCATCGGCATACTTCTTCTGCCTATCTTGTGCTTCCTGAAGTCTCTGTCTAATCTGTCTGACCTGTTGTTCCATATTCTGAACTATTTTCTGGACCGATGACCGTTCTGTCCTCTATCCGATCCCAACTCAAAGGTGTTCTGCATGGTCTGCCATATAATGCCTGGAAAGGAGGCATACCCAACGAGCTATGATGCCCATTATTGTAGGCGGACTCAACTAGATATAGGTACTCCTCCCATCTAGACTGATGGTCCATCACATACATGCGAAGCATGTCTTCTAACACCTGGTTAACTCTCTTTGTTTGTCCGTCGGTCTCCGGATGATAGGCTGAGCTGAAGTTGAGCTGTGTGCCCAACGCCTGATGTAAGGCTTTCCAGAATGATGAAGTAAATACGGAGTCTCTGTCAGATATAATGTGGCGAGGTACCCCATGAAATCTAACAATCTGATCAAAAAACACCTTTGCCACTGATGGTGCATTGTATGTTGTGCATATTGGTGAAAAATGCGCCACTTTGGTCAGCTTGTCAACTGTCACCATAATAACATCATGGCGACGTGAGGACATAGGTAGACCAACGATAAAATCCATCGAAATGGTGTCCCATTTCCATTCAGGTATCTCGTGTGGGTACAACAGTCCCGCTGGATGCTGATGTTCGGCCTTGACCCTCTGACATTCCAGGCAACGAGCAACAAATTCGGCAATGTCACGCCTCATCCCGGCCTAATGATAAAGCTGTCGTAAGTCAGCATGCATCTTCTTCACTCCTGGGTGTGCTGCATAGGGTGCTCTATGAGCCTTGGATAGGATTATTGTACGAAGATTACCCGCATGGGGTACATAGATGCGCTGCCGATGTCGAAGCATACCATCAGACTCAAGGGTATATCCTGTAAATTTGCCCTCAAGGGCCTTCTGATTTAGTATTGCCTGCTGCACCTCAAGAAACCACTCGTCTTCCGGCAGATGCTGTAAGATGTGATCTTTCAAGTCCACCTTCAAGGTCAGGGTTAGGATCTCGTGGCGCCTTCGACTCAAAGCATCAGCGACCACATTCTCCTTCCCTTTGATGTAGTGGACATCGAAGTCGTATTCGCATAGGAATTCCATCCAACGCCGTTGGCGGGCGTTCAAATTTGGCTGTGTAAAAATATACTGCAAACTATGATGATCCGAATGGAGTTCAAAGCGTCGACCTAGGAGAAAGTGCCTCCAGCGGACCAAAGCATGAATGACTGCTGCGAGCTCTAAGTCGTGAGTAGGGTAATTTAACTCATGTGTCTTCAGTTTCCGTGATTCGTATGCGATCGCTTGACCATCCTACATAAGCACGGCTCCCAATCCTTCTAATGATGCATCTGTGCAAACTACAAACTCCTCTGTAGAATCTGGGACCGCTAAAATAGGAGCACTGGTAAGACGCTCCTTGAGGACTCCAAAGGCCTTTTCACACTGCTCGGTCCAATTGAAACCCTTCCCTTTTCGCTGAAGGGAAGTAATGGGATGTGCTATCCTGTAGAAGCCCTCGACAAACCGACGATAATATCCGGCTAACCCCATAAAGCTTCTGACCTCTGTCACGTTGGTGGGTGCTGGCCACTCCTGAATTGCTCTGATTTTAGATGGATCTACGGAGATGCCATCGCCTGATAAAATGTGTCCCAAATACTGCACCTCTGTCCTGAAGAAGGCACACTTCGCCAAGTTGCCATAAAGCTGCTGCTCTCGTAATTGCTGCAAAACTTGACGCAAGTGCTCCACATGCTCCTCCTCAGTCCGTGAATAAATCAAAATGTCATCTAGAAATATTATCATGAACCGATCTAGGTAAGTACGGAACACCCCGTTCATGAGGCTCATGAACACTACAGGAGCGTTCGTCAACCCGAAGGGTACCACTGTGAATTCGTAATGGCCATATCTGGTTCGAAAAGCAGTTTTATGAATATCTGCCTCCGTGATGCGCAATTGGTGATACCTAGATTTTAGATCAATTTTCGAGAACACTCTGGCTCCCTGCATTTGATCAAAAAGGTCGTCAATCCTAGGTAGAGGATAACGGTTCTTCACCGTCACCTTGTTCAACTGCCTGTAGTCCATACATAAACGAAGAGACCCATCCTTCTTCTTCACGAAGATAACTGGTGCGCCCCATGGCGAAACGCTAGGTCGGATGTGCCCCTTCTCAAGTAATTCCTCTAACTGCAGTTTAAGTTCGGTGAGTTCATGTGTAGTCATCCTATAAGGTGCACGGGATATCGGTTCGGCACCCGGCACTAAGTCGATGTGGAAGTCCACTTCTCTGCGTGGAGGCATACCTGGTAATTCTAGCAGAAATACATCAGCAAACTCTCTAAGGCCAGGGTGATCATCTAAAGTAGCCTCAGGTTCATCCTCTGCTCTGTCATTGACCGTGATGGCAAACATCTGACATCCCTTCCGCATACAGCGCTTAAGCTGCTGAGCGGATATCATACGAACAGCCGTGGGCTTTTGAATACCCACTATCTCAACCGACGAACCATGATCGTCTAAACAACTAATCATCCTCTGGCGGCAGTCAAGCTTGGCTCTATGTGCCGCAAGCCAATCCATACCCAGAACTACACCGTAGGATCCTAACGGCATAATCCTAAGGTCACATGTTGTGGTGAATGATCCCAATGTGATCTCATAGTCTTTAACCAAGGTATCTACTGACATCCTAGCCCCTGAGGCCAACTCAACTTCCCACCTAATGTCTTGCCTAGAAGCCACCAGCCTGCAACGCTCCACTAACGTAGTAGACAAAAAGGAGTCAGTAACTCCTGAGTCAAAAAGGATCGAGATGGGAAAGTCTCTAATCGTACCTGCTGCCTCGATGACGGAAGCCTGGAAATCAGCCTGGCGGTTATCAACCGCTGCAAACATGTGGTGGGATTTGCCCACGTCACCTACGATCTGCTCAGATCCTCTTGATCGGGGTTGTCCCCCTGCTATAAATCCCTGCGGGCACTCTCTAGCCAGATGCCCTGCCCCACCACACACATAACATGGTCCTCTAACCTGTAACTGCCCTGACTGTGTTCTGCCCGATTGTTGTTGCCCAGTCCGTCCCGTAGACCCCTGTGAGCCTCTGTAAGACTGCTGGGACCTCGCGGGTCCTGCCGATGAACCCTACTATCTCTGATCTCTGCGTGTACCCTGCTGCTGCCATCCATGATTCTGTCCTCCCTGACCGCTCTGTTGAAATTTAGATTTTTGCTGATGTTGCTGTTGCTGTGGAGGCCTAGGAGGTAATGATGAAGAGTTGTATCCTCCTCTCTGTGTTGTGTTTTGAGGCCTTCGAAAGTTTTGCTGTTGTTGGGGATTACGATCCTGATACTGTGGGCGTGAATTCTGCCCTCGTCCCTGAATTTCCTCTGATATAAGGGCCTTTTCAATAGCCTCGCTCATGGTCTGGGGATTTGCCATACGAACTGGTCCTGCTATCCCGTGATTCAGCCCTCTGATAAATTTGTGTATTAAAATTTTCTCGTCGTGGAGGTATTCCGCGTAACGTGAAAGCTCAATGAATCGGCTCTCATACTGAGTAACAGTGAGTCCCCTCTGCTGTAAATCATGGAACTCATCGATCATGCGCTGTCTGTAATATTCTGACAAATATCGCGCATTAAAGCGCTCTATGAAGGTGTCCCATGTGAGTGTCTCTACGGAAAGTCGACGCTTGCACTCCTCTGTGCGCCACCAGGTAGCTGCGGCATCCCTCAGAAGGTGGACTACCACTCGTGCTTTTGTGTTGCTTCCATATGGTTGCAACGCGAAACACCTGTCTAAACTAATCAGCCAAGCCTCGGCCACAGCTCCCTCTGTAGCACCTGCGAAGGTGGGTGGGTTGAGCCTAAGTAGATCTCTGATGGGGTCCCCTCTGTCTCTAAGTCTCACAACTGGCTCTTCCACACCATCCTCATACAATCCATGATGAACCTGTTCTGCCCTCTGGTTCTCATCTCGTCTCAAAGGTCTCGGAGGACTCCTGCTCCGTGCACGGAAAGCTGACCCTACCTCCTCTACTGTTGTGTCGGGAATCTCAACGAAAGGCTCCACATGTGGCACCTCTAGTGGATCAACGCGGGGCTCCTTACGTGGCTCAATACGTGACTCGGCACGTGGCTCCCTACGTGGCTCCTCTCGTGGATCAACACGAGGCTCTACACGTGGCTCAGGAATCACTGGCGGTAACCTGTCTAACATAGCCTGCAGTGCCTGTAAGATCTGTGGACCTATATCCAATACTGGTGTCGCCTGTGGTACTAGTGGTGCTTGTGGTATAGGTGGTGCAGGTGGTGTTGCTATAACTACGGGTGCTAGTCCCTCGGCCGAGGAATCGGTGTGCACCTCGACCGACGCTGTGTGGCGTGACCGCGCTCGTCGAACACGGGGAGGCATCCTACAAAACAAGGTAAAAACTAGTTAGCCAAAGTTGCGGAATAATAACGTGCCCAAATACGCCCAGTGTTTAAACTTGGCTCTGATACCAAATGTCATGCCCACATTTTCCATGTGGTCACAACACACATCACACGTGTCATAGCCACATCCGTCATGTGGTCATGACACGAAATATCAAAAAATTTTCTTGCGCTTCCCTAAAAACCCCCTCGCATGTGTAAGCATGCTCGGTGGTGTTCGTTCAAGGTGAAAACACTACAGTTGTCGGCGGGGTACAAGTACAATTGCGTGCAACCAAACGCAAGCAGACTAACAAGGGGGTCTCTACGACACCGTTAACGTCACTACTAGGTTTAAAATATCAGGGTTCCTAAATCTAAATCTCGGCAAAATTTCGTCAGCATAACGCCTTACGGCGTAAGTGGGAATTACTCAACACTATTTTACGCACGTAGTTCACTGATAGATTAACAACTTCCCACGACGCCTTGTTCTGACTAAACCGTCTCGTGATCTCCCTATTTAATCATTTTTCAGCAAGGCACGGTTGTCTGTCTCCTCTCTTGCTTCCTAAAACATACTCCTCCTTCGACTTAGCATTCTCAACAAGGCGGTTCGTTTGCTCTCTCTTCCCTTTTCTCTGGGTCTTAATTTTGATTGTATTTTTATCGTGCTTACCTTAACTATTTCTCTGATAATTTAGTTTGTTTATATTTCGGTCTCTCTCTCTTTCGTTTTCTATGCTTTCTTTATGTTTATCCGGTCCTTTCTTCATATTGGACATCAATCAGGGTTATCACTGTATCTATTGTTGACATTAAACCTAACTTCCGGATGATCCAGGTCGCATAGGCTGGTTTACTACTTCGCTGGACTCGGTCTCCTAGTCTTCTCCGATCTAAGTATCTCCTCTTCGTTTGTATTAATTAAACTTGTTCGTAAGCAAATTTTGGCAGGAGGGTCCATCAACTTAGTTCTCTTATCCCATGTGGGAAATGCCGCGCATTTTCTCCTCTGTGTTTTCCAATGTTACTTTTTCTTCTTCTGACTCTCTTACAGGTTTACTTATGTGGACGTTTACTACAGTTGAGATTAAAATGGCCTCACATGGAATGTCTGTGATGGCTTCTTAAGTTTATTTCCAGTGATCCTTTAAGGAAGGTGACGTGTAATTTTCCTCTTCATTTTCCCGGTTATGGAATTACGTTGATAGTTGAAACTTCCGAGAAACTCTTTCCGGAGTAATACAGTATATTCATTTATGTTCTCGTTAAATTATAATTTTATTTTCTCTTATTATGATGACAAAAAAAAAACGAATGGTTTCTCTGAAAGTCTTAACACTTAATTTATATATGTATGTATCTAATTACATTATATACGGATTATATACATACATAAATAAATAATATACAAATATTTTTATTTTGTTATTATTAAGACAAATATTAATCTTACTGTTGTTAATTTATTTAGTTAATTTATTCTATTATTATCACTGTTGTTATTATTGCAATGGTTACTCTTTTATATTGAATATATATATATATTTTTACATTTAAAATCCATTGTATATTTTGTAAGAGGCTCTCCACTTTATAACAAGAATCCTAAACCATGGAAAATCTAACATGGTTTATAAGATTGTTTTGTATAACACAAATCAACAACCCTAACTGAGATCCTCTTTATATATATATATATATATATATATATATATATATTTGAATTTTAAATCAAGATATAAATAGATATCTATATATACAAGGATATGTATATATAAATATATATTTATAAATTAATTTCTATAGATATATATAAATATATATCTTTATATATACAAATGTATGTATATATAGAGGTACATATTTATCATATATAGAGTTATCTATAACCTCAAATACCACTACCAAATAAAGTTTATTTTAATACTTTCGTTCACATATATTATAGGTTTTTTTTTTAAAAACCCTAACAATCTTATTGGTATGCCTTGTGTGCAGGAGTGGGAAGGATTGGCGGCAGCGGAGGCCGAAGCGAGCGGTGGAGGCGATGGAGAGGGCGCAGGGGTCTGTGGCGGGTGGAGGCGGTCGCCACAGGTGGCGAGTGGAGACCGGGCGGCAGAAATGGCCGCGTTTGGAGGGAGCTACACGCCGTGGCGGAGGCAGCGTTTGGAGGGAGCTCTGCGGGGTCGCGGGCGGGAGAAGGCCGCGCGGTTAAAGCAGCGGCGGACACGCATGGTGGCGGAGCGTAGCTCCGCGGGGGTTTAAAACAAAGGCAGGGGGATGTGGGGAGGGGCGGAGCCCCACCCACATCCCACGATGTGGGGTGTGGGTGGGGCTTCGCCCCTCCCCACACCACAGAAATAAACAAGGGACTGCGGTGGGGTTTTCAACCCCACCGCCCACCATGGATTTTATTATATGGTCTGTGTTGAACACAGCAAATTTCAAATTCGCTCCATGATTTTTATTTCGAAATATATAAAGTTTAATTCGCATTAATTACTATTTAATGATATATATATATATATATATATATATATATATTGTTTGTATGATAACATTCCATTTTCTCAGATGCAACAATACATTTCAGTATTCTCAAATTTCGTGTAAATAAATTAATAAATAGATAAACGAATCAAATATAAATATATATATTTATCTCACCTTTATTTAATTTTTTTTTTTTTAACAGAGACTATATATATACTTTTAGCTCACTTTTAAAGGATAAATGAATTTAATAATTTTTTTGTTTTACAAGTAGATGTAAATCGATAACATCACTTTATCTCATAATAACTACAATTTCTTCCATTCTAAGCTTTTTAATATAAAAATTTAACTACTAAACCAATGACAATGGAAGTAGATTTTTCTCAGTTTAATTCTGCAATAAGTAAATTTCCATTTCAACTCTTTGGACAAACAGAAATAAATACAAAAATGACTACCTCGAACTAGTAAAGATTTTTAAGGAAGAAGAAACTTAATCATTTAAAAACTGTATTATCCATTGTGACATTGAACTTTAAATCTGTCTTTTCAACTAGTTAAGCATATTTATCCTTTTAAGTACATAAACAAAAATCAGATTTAATACAGTAAGATTTACTTTCCAATGCAAACTCACTTCAAACTTTCATTTGAAATTTAAGATAAATACTTACATCACATACAATACAAGAAGGTTAACTCTTTCACTACCCTTAACAAGATGAAAGATAAGGACTTCCTTCTCCCAACCAATATACAAGGAAGTTATGTAAAAACCAAATAACAGTCACACCCAATACAAGATCAGGGAGGATATTTCCTTCACTCCCAGGGTGACAATAAATTACAACAATATCAAGAGAGGTACTCTCTTTTACACTCTTATGAAAAGAACATAATCTAATTCTCATGACAAAGAAGAATAAACTGTTTCTTCATAAATATAATTTCTCCAAATCCAACCATAAGCTCCAAGAGGAAACCTGCGTATCAAAGACAAACAAAGAAGAAAACACCACTCATATAGCTCTCCTCCCTTCCGTAGACCCGCAAGAGGGTCACCCCCGAGCTAGGGAGACCATACTCACACCTGGGTAACTCAAGCACTCCATTTCACAATAGGGACAACAACAAACCCAAAGCACACAAACACCCGTGGTAAATTACACAACACGGAAACTCAACTACAGTGAGTTTCATAAGGGGCAGGAGAGTGGACACACTCGACTCCAGAGTGTCACCCTTACAGATAATTTAACCAACACAATTTCCCTTGGCCTCAAACCAAGTTTGATCACAAATTCTTTTAAGAGATCTGCATTTGACTCTCAAGTCAAAGATACAGTCACTAATACATGCCCTCAAGGCTTTCAACATCCCAAAAGATGGAAACAGGTATGCACCCGAGGAGGATCTCTCCTCCCCTACCCCAAACTTGATGAGCATTTCTCCCAAGTGGGAGAAGCTCTGTCAAACAACCCGACAACAAACCCCACAGAAAAACACATCTAAAACACAAACAAATAATCATCTTTCACACACTTTACATACACATTCAGATATACGAAAGAAAGGTAAAGACCAAACCAACCTTACAAAGCCCTCCTGGAATGAAACTGATGCAGAGCTCCACTGAGTTCTCTTCCAACCTTAGCCAACAACTCCTCTCCCTCTTTTCTCTCCTCTCAGCTAACTTTCCTATTCTCTCACAATAATCATAAAACTCTCCCCAAAATTCAACTATCTCCCCCTCATCCCAAAATTGGAAACAAATAACCCAATTTTTTTTTTTTAGAGGAATGGGGAGGTGACACTTGTCACCTCCTCACTCTCCCCCAAAACCACTATTCTGTCCTGGTGGCTTATGTCACTCACCCATCCCTAGAGTACTCCTTATCCCTCTCCTCCTGTCATTTCTCTTACGCATGGGAGAAATAAAAGGAGTTAAAGGAGTAAAAGACAGGTGACCCATGCCTCTTCTTCCCTCCTTCACATGGATGGCCCCACTACACATGGGTGAATCTCACTAATGGAGAAGGTGACTTCAAGTCAATCCTTCAATAATGGATGGGTTTGTAGTCATCTCTAACCTTGGGGATTGAAGAGGGATGGGTTGGGTGTTGGTACAATCCCATCATGTCCCCCCCATACCCCAATTTTCGCCACTTAACTTCAGGGGGAAGTTAAGATGACTAGATGGAGGTTACTCAAGGGTTACCCATGCCAAATGGGCCCCTGGACCCATGGGGTATAACCCAGGGTCAACTTTAACCCATCCAGAACACCCATGGTCAAGGTAAAGCACATGAAAAGGCCTCAAAGATTTAAATAAAATAAAGAAATTCAAATTCAAACTTTTTACAACACAAATCATAAAATATTGTTACAAGAGGGTAACCAAACCCACTCGACCATACGAAAAACCACATTACAACATCACATCAAGCACAGAAAGATCTTGGTTCCTCGTGGAACCAGATCAGCTTAACAGGGGATAACAATAACAAGGTGCGGAATGATCTCCGAAATCTGTGGTTCGATTAGTAAATCCTGCACACTAAATTACAAGATCAGTATCCACATATAATCATCATAGCCGAAGCAAATTAAAAACATGCATTATCATGACATAGTTCTAATTAACATAATGAAATCATATTACAATTTTCCATCATCACCTAATTAACTTTTCTGAAATGTAATTTATCCAAACATCACCCAATTAGTTTTTCTGAAATCATAATAAAGTTTAATAGTTTAACAATTCCGGGAACTGCTATCCCACAAATATAAAAAGTAACAATAACCGAAAAGTAAATAGTCATAACAACAGAAGTACAAAGGGCGGTCCTCACAATAATGATGAACATTTTCAAGAATGTGGCCCAATTTTATATGCACATAACCAATATGATAAATTTAAGTGTGGCTCATGTATTTTAAACCTATAAAATATGTTCAAATTTACCCACAATGGAGTGAAGGTAATCAATAACCTTGTCTAATATTCACCAAGGAAAAAGATGTAATTATGATCATGCTAGGTGACATAACACTTCTTCATGTGTATTGTAAAATCCTCTAATATTCTCTATGCTAATGTGGCTATATGATATTACAAAAAACTTAGTGATGTGGTGGTTACATGACATTGTAAGAAGCTAAGGGATATGAGAGAACAATACAAGCATTATATTATAAGAAATATTATGGCATTTCTTTATTTATGATATTGTAAGAAGCAACATGCTCTCTATGTTAGCTAACTAAGATAATTAGTTGGTTATGATATTAGTGCTCCCTCAATTTTTTTAGACAAGGCATTTAAACTATTTAAGATCTCTTTTCCAAGTCCAGCTCTTTTTATCTCTCTTAGCCTGAGGTTAAGGATATATCTTAGCCTGAGGTCAAGGATATATTTTAATTTGAATAGCCAAGAAATCATAGAGGTTATGCCTTCTCATATGCAACACATAAATTTTTAGTCAATCTAGTCAGCCTTGGTGGAAGGATTACAAATGGTATGTGGATACCCCTTTTTGCAATTGCTATCCAAGTAAAGGATGTGGTTGAATTTCTCCTCATTTGCCTATGATTTATAAATTGAATGAGAGATGGTCCCTTCACTCATCTACTCAAGCTTGGAGTAGAAAATTTTAAACAATTTTGAGTGACATTTTGGATCCTAAGCTTGCTCACTTTGTCTACTGTATTCTTTACCAAGGTTTGCCTATCGACAAATGCATGGTTCATTTGGGAGTTTCAAACCCTAAGTGTTCTTTTGTGGTTAGTTTGAGACCCTCAAGCATTTATTTTGGTTATGCACTAGAGCTTAATTGGCTTGGTTACAAATTCATGACTTTTAAAATCCCTTTTAACCTAAATTTTTGTGTACTTTTGTGGTTAGTTTGAGACCTCAAGCATTTATTTTGTTTATGCACTAGAGCTTAATTGGCTTGGTTACAAATTCATGACTTTTTTAATCCCTTTTAACCTGATTTTTTTACTTGGCACAATATTCTTTTGAGAGATGAGCCTAGGCTTCCTATAAAGTTTACTCGAATTTGGCATTCTTTCTAAGTGGAGATTTTTTTCTATTTGCAAATATTTAGTTGATAACCAATTTTCTATTTAATAGTTATCTCCAATATTTTTATAGATTCATATTCAAGTCAACAAGGTGGCTTTGTAGGTGGCTCATCTTTGAACTCTTTTTGGATCATTCAGGGGTTGTTGCATGTACAGTTGCTTGTGTTCCTCTTGCTTTGCCACCTCTTGGTCATTCCTTGCAGTAGTTCCAACGGCATGGCCACAATGACAACTTTGGGTGGTGTTCTCAAAGTTGTGTTGCTTGATCTCCTTTCTCGCAAGTTGGCTGTTAATTCTAGTTTTACTACTCTTGTTGCATAGTTTTTATAACATTTTTATTAAAAACTTAGTGAATTGTTAAATAAATTTTTTTATATTATAAAAACTAACTAATAAACAACTCTTCCTAAACTTAAAATTGTATCTATAATTTTAAAACATAATCCTTTTCCACCCATGTTTTTTATTAAAAAAAAAACTATATAAAGTATTTACATAATACTATAAACATAATTTCCTTACAAACATCAAAGTCATGAAATAAAAAAACTTTCTTTAAAATATATATCTCTTTCTCAAAGTGGTGGTTGTCTAAACTCGTTAAAATATTCTCACTAGACCTACATTAAGTCATATCACATTATTATAAGTGGAGCTCTTTTGTAGTGGATTGCTCAAATTTTCTTCATACTTTACTAGAAAGAAAGTATACAATATTAACACTCCATCTCCACTATCATATTTATACATAAAAGATAAATTTAATATTTTCAACAAAGATTATAAGAGAATCAATTCTATATACATTGAATGAATGAAAGATTTTAATAACTTCATACCAAAGCCACCTATGAGACTAAAAACATTAAAACAATGACACATGGACATTGTTTTAGGTATAAAAGAAAGTTTAAAGTATTTCTATGTTGTTTGTTATCATGCTCTTTTTGGCGCCGTATACCCCTCATTTACGAAAGTCATTAGATCTTCCCCTTTCTTTCCAATTATCAAGACTTTGAGTTACACTAGGTAGACAAATATAATCTCGATGGGTGGTTTAGGAAAAAGACAATTTCTTTTGTTATCTCATAAATGTTGTACGAAGTCCAGTGTTGGATGTTAATAATGGAATGAGCAATAAGAGTATTCAATTATTATTATTTATCGTTAGCCGATAGGAGAAGCGACCCAGGGGATTCGTCAGTCCCGGGGGCTCATATTTTACGCCGGCCGCAAAAGCTTTTAGCTGTCGCATGCATGTAGGCTTTCCACGACCTAGATACAACCTACTCTCATACATAGGGGGAGAGGACTTGAGCACCCTAACTTCACGCTTCACAAAATTATACGTGGCAATTTCAAATCACTCTAAAATTTTTACAGTAGTTGGCAAGGCTTTTGCTTATAATTGAGGTGTCAGTTCCACATCATCAAATATGATGCCACATCAACATACTTTTTGTTGAGGTGTCAAATAGTTCCCCCAAAAAAAGGTGGCACCAATAGGTGTGCATTAAGTAATGTCTGGTTAGTGTGTTGATGTGGCATCACATGATCGGTTGCTTTTTAGATCTAAAAGGCACATTTCATTCAATTTTAGTACTTATATAATCAACACTAACAACCTCAAAGTCACAACTACTAGTGCTAAACTTTTAAAAATATTGGGCCTTAAATGCACAAATACTATCTTAGTGATTCCAACTATCTAAGGTATTGGTCTTTTCTCGTAAATATAGATAATTCGATAACACTTAATAAACTTGGTCGATACATGTTTAAGAAATGTTGAGTACAAAACTTTAAAAACACAATCGAGATTTTTTTTAAGAGTCTAGGAATATAGTTTAAATAAGTATTGAGTTAAAATGATATTAAAATTCACTTTTTTTATGAGTAATATAATATTTAGTTCTTTTATGATGAATAGTGTTTTTTCTATTACATTAGAGTTCCCATAAAAGTGAGTGGAATGGAGTTACACCTCAAAAGTTATTGTGAGAGTTTATGGACAAATAATAGTTGTCACACCACTATGCAACTAAATCATTTCCAATGAGAAGAGGAGGAGAATATCTATCAAGGGGATTGCCCCAACCATCTGAGAGGCCCTGGTCATCAAGAATATGCTCCCAACCTATAATGTTATCCTCTTTATTTTTATCTTCTTCTTGATCAACACGAGCACTACAAATAGGAGATAACGAAAGAACCAACCAAGGGTACTTGCCATTATCATGCCAGTCGAGATTGCCTCTATCACATTAAGAAGTTGAAGACTGACCTCATGTCTAAGGGAACTAGCCACATCCTCTATACTAAGGTGATCCATGAGAACCACATCTAGAATAAACATTATGACTCTGGCCATGAAGATGCCCACATGGGGGGAAGCATCCCTGCTAGCAAGAGATGGTGACATATGAGCAACTGTAGACAAAGCATTAGCCCAATGCTCAATAAGGGTTTGCAAGTGGGAAACCTCCAAAGCAACTTTATTAGTCTAAACTTGAATCTATAACATAACATTATAGTATATCATGGCTTCAGTATACATGGAAAGGTGAACATCCACAACAGCTCTAGAAAACAAAGTAGCATTCCTATCTTTCCATATACTGAATTGAATGTCCACTCTAAAAGCAAGCCAAATTTTGGTGAATCTCACTCGCATTTTAGGCAAGTTGCCCAGAATAATCATCTACCTAGAGAAAAGCTTAAGGTTAAAGAGCTTGAAAAAATCATGGATCTAGGTCCATGTTACTTGAGCCTATGGGTGAGCCTATGGGTAAAACTAAAAGAGATGCTTGAGAGTTTCCATGTGTCCATAAAAAGGATAGAGGGGATTGGAAACACCCAAAGGGATAACATGTGATCCAATGAGAAAATTGATAAAGGAGACACCAAGCTAAATGACTCAATTTGGGTTCCAAAATGACAACAAATTGTTTGAAACTTGTGGTGCCATTAAGTGATAGTGGACTGAAGGTTCCACCAGTCATCGAGTGTTTTAACCATACACAAGTGAGGAGAAAGACATGTATAACCTTTATGGGGCTTATAATCCTTAAAAGGGTTGTTTAGATGCCATTTTCAATCCTTCCACTAGAGTTTGATGCATCTAATCTCAACCTTGTGAATCATTTTTAGAAAAACTGACTCCACAATGGTTTGAAAAGATTCATAATCTTAATTGTCAAGTCTTATATTTAACTTTAAAATCTAGCCAAGATATCCAACTCTTAGTGGCTCTGGAAAAGAGGTTTGAAATATAAAAAAATCCCTCAATGAAAAAACTTCAAGACACAAACCTAGGGAACATTGGGAAGGGATATTTTCTATCAAGTAATCATAAGAGACGCTTGAAGAGATTGATGACCTTGATGGAAACCTCAGTTCTAAAGTCATTCCCATTCCAAATAAGCCAAAATTTAATGGCTTTCCAAGTTTTCCAGATATTTTTGGTAGCAAAAGTGCCTTGAATTTAAATAGGCTCCTTCATAATGAGAATAGAGAGGAAGCCAAGACCTTTCTAGGCATATTTTCCATGAGGAGTGCTAGAAGCAATATAATGCCATAGAATAATTTTCTAAGCTCCATTTCCCTCTAATGCTCTAATTATCCATTTTTCCCACAAAGCCAAGCCTTGATGATGAGTATCTATAAGGCCAAGTCCTCTAGAGTCATGTGGAAGGCAATAGAAGTCCCAAGCGACCCTATGAAACCCTTTTCCCTAATCGAAGGAAGATTAGAGAAAATCCCTTAATAATCTCTCTAGGTTTTGATAAGAGGCTTTTGAAGAAGCCTATCAAGAAGAATAGTAGATATGGATAGCTATAAGCACTAAAATGTGCATGGGTCTACATGGTAATCCAATGATGAGTTGTAGTCTTAAACACATATATGTAAGCATACACATATGAACTCTCAACAACATTCTTCTTGGCAACACATGGATCAAAGTTCTTCGTGCCTTGTTTGTACCTCCCCTATCCCCTAGCTAACCTTCTAAGGTCCTGCTTCTTCACCAATTACCCTATGTTGACAATTCAAATTTGTCACTTTCTAACCTTGTTGACATGACCTATTGGTGCAGGAGCACCAAGGCTCAATGCAGCCATACATAGTTTTTGGTTTGTCAATTTTTAGTTTGCAGCTTGTGTTTTTGTTTTTGGAGTTTTTCAAGCATTTTGAAGGTGTTTGGCATTTTGTTCAACAGTCGAACCATTTCGTTGAACCTTGTGATTGAACCTCACTGTTGAAGTTCAATGGTTCAACGGGTTCATTCTTTTTGTGCAGTGGAGTTGAAATCGCCGATCATTTTGTTTGAGGTTGAACCTCATTGTTGAACCTTGCATTTTGAACCGCTGTTGAGGTTCAATGTTTCAGCCGGTCATGTTTGTGGAGGATGAACCTCAATATTGAACCTTGCGTTTGAACCACTGTTGAGGTTCAATGGTCCAGCGAATGGAGTAGTGGGTTTATCGGAGTGAGATGCCTATCGGGAGGAGATCGGAAGGTTAGGCCGAAGACACAGGTCTAGCCGATGGCACTAACCATCCGGAAGATAATAGATATCGGCAAGCAAGGAGAACGTTCCACCGATGGAGGCAGGTCTTACCGATGTGTGATGTCCATCAGCATGAGGGTGGTCATCGGCGGAGCCTGTGGTTGTGTCTCCGATCGCTTGGTGTTACCCCGATGGAGTGGTAAAGGTTGGTGAAGGCCATCAGCATGAGAATCACTATCGGTGAAGGATGTGGGTGTCACTCTGATTTAATTGTCTGTCCGATGAAGTGTTGCCGAGGCTGGTCATCGGTATGAGGCTTGCTATCGGTGATGGCTGTGAAAGTCACTCTGACAGCTCTGTGTTACTCCGATGGAGTTGGACGTCGGTGCAAGGATTTCTATCGGCGTAGCTTTAAGGCTTTAGGCCGATGCATAGTGATCATGCCGACGAAGGGTGAAGACTTGTTATCGGTGAGACAAGGGACTATCGGAGTGCATGGTTGAATGTTGGCCGATAGTTTGGGTTGTGCCGATGGGGGTAGACAGGGGTCGTCGGTGGCAAAAGTGCCGACAATAGTTTACTAAGCTGTCGGATATATAAACCGCAGTGGCCGCCTTGAATGGGTGCATGTGGGACTAAAAGTTCTCATGAATGCGAAAGTCAAGATATCTTGCTGTTACCACAGAACTGAACGGGCAGTTAGAATATGAACCGTTCTGGTGATCGAACCGTCCTGTAACGGACATGGAATACATTTAAAAAGTAGCATTCTTTCTGTATGAGGAGTTGAGCAGAAGAAACAAGAAAAAGATTTTGATTTGAGAAGCATTCTGATGTAAAGGCAATTTTTGAATAAAAATCAAATTCAGTAGTTAGATCATTTGTGTATTTCTTTTTTGTTTTCAGTTTACCATTCTACAGTAGGTTAGTCTTTTCTGTTTCTGCAAGTTTGCTTTCTTTTGCAAACCATGAATCTGTTTTGATGATTCTTCAAATCCCACTGTACAGTATGGAGGTCATCAAGTAGAGTCATTCTCTTTGTTTGTTTTTCTTTTGTGGGGTGGTCGGATTGCCGGCTAGAGGCAATGCATGCTTGTTCTAGGCGAGCTCAGTGAGGAGTCCGGCTAGATAAACAAGTAGGAAAATAGATTTGCAGGGGTGGAAAAATAGAGAGAAGGAAAGTGAGTACCAAGCAGTCCAGACCCTTGAACAGAGTGAGAAGGGTGGGCAACAGGCTCAGAAAGTTATGTGCCATTTAGGCAGTACCTTGGAAGCAGTGAGGACAATGTATGTGTCCCACACCAAGCAGAAAAGTAGAGTTTTCCATCTCTGCAAAGAGTATGTCTTTTAGCACTTTGAATTGGTAGGAAGGCTAGTGTTGTCAGACAGTCTTGTACACCTACAGGATGCAGAGCAGGCAGCCTAGAGTCCTCCCTATCACCTATCGGCATCACAAAATGGGAAATTCACTTTCTCTAAGCCCCTTTCAACCATTTCAACCCTCTAGATGCCTCCAATTGACCTCCTAGACCATCTCCAATCATTAATTTCAATACCCATTTCCTTAATTCTAGGCCGTCCCCTTTGAATTTTGGATCTCCCAAGGGAGATTTGCCCTAGTGAACTAGGTGACACACACTTCATGTGTTTTCAATAAAAAAAAATAGCACCATTGTGTAGTGCTCAAAAAATTATGCAATTTCAAACAATGGCACCCAAAAAAGGATTTCGTATGTGCCCAAACGAGCTCTTGGAAGTTCCATATGACTTAGTCAAAACATTCCTTCTGGGTCACCCATATTGACCTCTGAAACTTCTCTTGATGACCCTACCTTTTGAGTGGATCTCCCTTGGGTGACTTGCCCTGTCAAATTGGGCGACCCAATAATATTTTAATATGCGTGATTTCTTCTAGTTCTAGCCCAAATTTGCTCCAATTTGATCCTTGATTACATGAGTTACCTGGCCTAACTGATCACCAACTTCTGCTAGTCGATTCAAGACTGCCAATCACTTCATTTTAACTCAAAATTAATTCTACCCATCTCTTAGTAAATCTCATGCTAACTCCATTCCTCCTCTAGTGATAATCTATCAAGGCATGTTCACTCCCTAATCAACCTAGTTCACTCATCAATCAATCATGTTAACTCTTCAATCAAATGAGTTAAATCTCCAATCACCTCCACCATTGATGTGCTTCTCACACCTATAAATACCCCTCACCTCTTCATTTTTTCTCAAGTCTGAGAATGCTCTTCTCATCTTCACAAGCTTTTTTAAGCTTCTTCACAAGATTTTGAGCCTCTTAGTTCATTTCTTTAGTTTTCATTTTTGCAAAGCTTCAAAGATTTCCCTTGGGAGGCAAAATTCATAGTTGCACAATCCATTTCTAGCTTTGCTTTCTTTGCTCTTCATAGCATGTTTATGCTCTTAGCAGGACTTGTGAGCCTTTTGATTTATTAGTATAGTTGCCAAGCTTTCAAAATCTTCAATAGCGTTGTTATGCTCACAAATTTCTTTCGAAAAAGCCAAGCCATAGTGCTTCAATAGCTTCAATATCTCAATTCATTCATCATAGCTTTCATAGCTCAATCTTTTAATCAGTTGCTACCTCATCCCTATTGCCAAGAGGAGTTGTCCGTTGCTGCAAATGAGAGGAGGTTGCCATGAAAAGGACTTCTGAGGATATGCTAGGCTCATGCGCCAAAGATAATCCAAGTTTTTCATGCTTTCATAATTAATTAGATCACACTCTTGCTCTTGGAGAAACAATTTTCATATTGTTCTTCCCTTGATAGGATTAGTTTTGATTTGATTAGATTAAATTGCTTAGATTAGATTTATTGCAATTCATAGGTTACATTTTCATTCAAACAAGTTTAATTTCTAGAATAGATTTGAAAATTGTCTCACAAAATACAAAAACATAGGATTAGATTACATTTGAAAAGCTCATTTAATTGCAGTCATATTTCCCTTTCTAGCTAATTAAACCACATTTCTATTCAATTTGGAAAAATGAACCAAAAGTTGTTTGCATTCATTTAGTTGCATTTCATAAGAAAAACACAAAAATATTAGGAAACATAGAAAGCCAAAAATCCTCGATTTCATCACGAGGTATATACACTCCAAGTCAAAAACAAGGTTAAACCCTCGATCACATCATGAGGTACATCATACATTCAAACAATCACATGTTCAAACAATCAAACAAAAGTCAAACCTAAGCTAAATGCTTAGTTAACACATAATTCTCTCCCAAGCATTCGATGTGCCCAAGGATTAGAGGAGATTGGATCAAGGCTATTCTTGAAGAGATAGAAGAGATCCATCCAAGACTACAACATGGAAAACAAACATTAGAAGAGCAAGAACACACTCTTAGGGATACAATGCATCATCCAAGCAAACGAGGATAGGTTGCAACAAACCAAACTCATCAAAGAGTGAAATAGTCTACCCATGAGGCATTGGAACCTAAGAAATCCAACGCGAGACATAGGACTAGTTACCCTTCGGGTCATATAATTATCTCCACCACAACAATCCTAGAATGAACTTGTCAAATATCAATTCATACTAGGCCTGTAGACTGGCCAACCACCCTCTGCAAAGTTTTGCTTCCATGCAAACAAAACCATCCATGGGTCAAACCTCCACTCGACTGGGTTTTTCCATGAGAGCAAGAGTGAATTGGAGGTTGCCCGAAGCAAGGAGGCGGTTCATGTGTGAAATCGAGGTTGACTCATTCGTGCTATGCTTCAATCATGTTTCGCACCTTATAACAAATCTAGAACTTCCCAGCAATGGAAAGAGGCTTAGCTATCAAAAAATGTAATTTCTTCTCAATATAAGTAAGAATAGATTATAAAAGAGTAAAAGAGGATGATTGAAAGGTAAAAGGGTTGCCAAGAAATATGAAGATTTCCCCTAATGTGGTCAATCTATTTCCACCCAAAAGCGTCAGGCTAGGAAGGTTTGGGCATGAAGGATTGATAATCACATTAGGTTTTTTGCCACTGTATGTTGGAGCTGGAGAAAAGACAAAATATATTTAAAAACTGCAAGGCATGGTTGACATGGTCTTCATCTTCTAAGAGAGTGATAAAGGAATAAGCACCAAACTGGTCATTAACAAGATCAATATTAGAATTAGGAAGCAAAGTACCTTTAACTCTTTTTTGGGCAACCACATTAGCAATTAAATAGCCAAAACCTTTAGTATCTAAAGCATAGAGTGTTCAAGCTAGAGGACAACCTTAGTGAATAGATCTGAAAAGCACAAATGAAGAGGATTGTGGACCATTAATGGTGAAGTAAGTCGACGCATTTGCAAACAACGTTTGGAATGAGAAGAAATTGGCTCAAATGAATGGTTGTTCAATACAATCGTAAGCCTTAGAAACATCAATTTTAATGAAAATGGCATGTTTTTGAGAGAATTAGTCCCATTCCATACTTTCCCAAAATATAATAATGTTATCAAGAATATTGCTAAATATAAGATCATCACCAAAGCTCTTGATAAAACTAATCTGCTTAGGTTGAATAATAAGTGGGAGCAAATGACGAATGTGCAAAGCAAGGGCTTTGGTTATGATCTTATAGGAAGTATTCAACAAAGTGATCATCCACTGGTTATAGATTTCTTTAAGATCACTCATTTTAGGTATGAATTTAATATTGCCTAAGGAGCCTATATCAAAAGCTTCTAGATGGACCTAAAAAAGGCCAGGGCCAATTGTATCCCATAGAGCTTTGTAAAATTCACAAGGGAAGCCATTATATCCATAAGCTTTGTCATTATCCATATAAATTCCTTGGAAACTTTATCCCCAATCCTTCTTGACTAATTAATTTTATCCTTTTCTTGTGTTATAACATAGTATAGGTGGTGAAATCTTTACTCTCAATGTATGGAGGTCATAGTTTCAAAAACATCAAGTGGAGCTAAGTTTTTTCAAGTGGAGCTAAGTTTTTTATAGAATAATCAGGACTAGGGAACTAGTACCTAAAAAATTGACTAATAAAATAATTTGGAATAGGTGGAACATTATGACTTGGAGAAAATCTATAAACAAATAATCTTGTCAAAGAAAATCTAAAAAAACGAATCATATTAAAATGAAGAATGAAATATAATGATGCATGATTATTGCATGTGTTTTATTTGAACTATGTGAGGTTAGTTAATTGGTTAGATAAGCTAAAGATACTATGCTTATTGTTAGCAAAACCAACATCCAGATTTGTAACCTAATCTAACTTGGGTTACATTGTGGGCCCATAATCCACAAGTCCTAGAATCATTTTTCATATCTTAAACTTGAGAAATATGATGTTATTTGTGTTGTTAGTGCAAAATCTAGGGCATAAATCAAAATTGCAGAAATGAAACCTTAACTAGCACCATGAAGCACAAACTAGATTGAAAATGCAAAACATAAATGAAATGCAAACCGATTCTCAAACTAGTGTTGATTGACCTCCATGGCTCTTCTCAACCTTGCATGAGAATGTAAGATTTTGAAGGATTGATCAATGGGGAATTGTTGGTTTCTCAGGATTTCAGTAGCATAACAATACTTGAAAGCTTAATCATGCAAATGGATTATGAGAGGTTTGATTTATAGAAGATGACTGATTTGAATGAACAGTTGTGATTGCAAGTTATGTTGAATGATATGAATGGTTGAGATCGATTAGGGTTGATTAGGGTTTCCCACTTCAAGAGGGATTGTAGTCATGTGACAAGTGTGTGATGGAGGATAAATGAGACCTAATTTAAATAAAAGATTATTTAAATTAGTTTGACATGTGAAGGGGTTAAGTGGAAGATGTAGCATGTGATTCTTGTTGGATTGTGGTAAAAGGTGAGGGATTTAATTCAAATTTTTAATTTGAATTATGTGAGACATGCGAATGGGAATTAATTAAATAAATGTGATTTATTTAACTAATTGGAAAGTGATTAAGATAGGATAAGACTAGGACCTAGGGAAAAACATTACAAGGTCATGTCGACTAGGGGATGGTCAAGACATGGACAAAATTACGTGTCTACATTTTTTCCCTCTTTGAGATGATGTTCGAGATGATGCGATTGATGTCAAGTAACATCATTTCAAAGAAGCTAAGGTATGGATAGAGGAAAAGGATGATGATGGAAAGAATAGGCTGATGATGCCCCTTCAAGAGGATAGGTGGGTTGGACAAACACAGGTAGACTCTCGAAATGAAAAGGGATTGGAATGGATAGAAGAAAGGGAAGGATGAATTATGCTGCAATGAAGGTGAGCAACCATGATGTTTGATATAGCACTAGACATTATGCACCAGGGTATAAGGACCAAGGTGACGATGTGTCTCGTGCCCCAACGTAATACAACCTTGCCTAGATACATGATATGAATATTAGCTTGGTTGGATTCAGATTTGATACAAATGCAAGAAAAAATGATAACACACACCCACAAGCAAGCAAGCATGCACAAATGATTCAAATACAAACAAGGTATTGACCCTGTCAAGCTGTAAACCAATGATTAAGTGATTGATTGATGATTGATAATGATGTGATGATGTCTAGTTTCAAGAAATGAAACATGTCATATAAGACACCTGGTCTGGTTTCGACAATGCAACATCATGTCTAAGACAATTGATTGAATGATTGACACTAGTGTTGTTGGCCATGCGAGCAACACCAGGATTGGATTAATTGATTGATTTGGTTTACGTCAAGATTAGGATCAAGACCATTGAATGTGATTGGATAATTTGACTTGATTGATTGACTTGATTAGTATGGATTGATATGACTTGCATTTGGATTATTGCTTGGAGTTGATTGGAAGAATGATTGGATTGATTAGAAGAATTGATTTGATTAGATGGATTTGAAGAATTGATGATGTGATTGGGAAATTGATTTGATTTGATATGGACTGATGATTACTTGATTTGAGATGGATTGATTTAAAAAAGTCATTGATTTGAATGATTTGATGATTGGATTTGAATGATTGGAAGAAGTGATTTGAATGTTTGAATGAATTGATTAAATGGATTGAAGAATTGGATTGACTAGATTGATTTGAATGATTAAATTAATGAGGGATTGGATTGATGAAGTGATTTGATTAGATGGATAAGGATGATTGGATTGAATTGTTTTAAATGATTAAATTGATTGGATGGGTTGATTGAAATGATTGGATAAGGAGTGATTGATTTGATGATTTGGATTGATGAATTGGTTGAATTGAATGATGAATTGTCTTGGAAGAATTGATTGAATTGATTGGTTGAATTTGATTGAAGTGATTTGAAGAATGTGATGAAATGATTGATTAGGTTGAATGATGAATTTGATTTGAGTGATTTGAAGAGTTGAATTGATTGGATTTTGATGAAGTGAATTGATTGGATGATTAGTGTTGTGATTGATTTGAAGGATTGAATGATTGAAATGATTTGATTGATTAGGAATGACTGGAAAAAATGAATTGATTTGAATTGACTTGATGAAAATGATTTGATGATTGATTTGATTTGGGGAGATGATTAATGTGATTGATTAGAAGAATTGATTTGAAGAATTGAATTGAATGATTTGAAGAATTGATTTGATTTGAAGAATGATTGAATGGATTGATTTGAAATGATTTGATGACTTGGAAGAATTGATTTGAAGAATTTGATTTGATTGGATTGAGTGATGAATTGAATTAGTTTGAATGAATGGATTGAATGATTTGGTGGATTGAGGAATTGGATTGACTAGATTGATTTGAATGATTGAATTAATGAGTTGGATTGATTTGAGGGAATTGATTGAGTTGGAATGATTTGAGTGATGATTTGATTTGAAGAAATGATGTGATTTTATTGGATCAATTGAGTTTGCGTGGTTTGATGAAGTGACGTGGATTGATTTTATTGTTTGAATTTTTGTTGGATATTTGATTTTTTTGAATTTTGGGGAATATTTTGATTTTTTTGGATTTTTGAAATGTATTTTTTTTTAATTTTTGGAATGTTTTGATTCTTTTTGTATTTTTGAATTGTTTAAATTTTTTTTGTATTTTGATATGTTTTGATTTTTTTGTGTTTTTTGAGATGTTTTGGAATGTTAATGGATGACAATTTGTGTAGCCTTTGTGCTAGATACCAATGACAAGGGAGGACCAAGTCTAGGTGGGAAGGGATGAATGGAAGAAAGAGTGGGTGATAGTGGATGGAAGGAACACACGCGTAAGAGGGCAAGGATGTGATCTCCAAGGACTATGTCACATAGGAATAAGATTTCCCATTGTAGGTAGTATGCTTAGGATTTGACATGGCAAAGCTTATGAAAAATAGGATGATCGGATGGATTGGTTGGATAGGGTGAGGTATATCAAGGGATATTCACGACATGTGTTAACATTTGTACCCCCAATCTTCATCAAGATCAAAAGGAAGAAGGGTAGATGAATGGATGCATAAGTGTATGGGTAAGGATGGTAAGATAGGATGAAAATGATAGGATGGAAAATGATACGTTGGATGAGACATTGTGCCCCTAAGTGTAAGTGACATAGAAGATCAACCTACACATGACACCTATTTACCAGGTTTTCATCATGGTACTTATCTAAGGCGCCACCAAGGGTGGTTTTCACCGTTGGACGAATGGATTTCTCTTTACTTTTTTTTGACCTTTTTTGATTTTTGAATGGGAGAGATGGTTATGGAAAGGAGGGACTCAAGTGTCTAGTGCCATGAAAGGTGATAGTCCCATTAGAGAGTGATGTTGTTGCATGGACCATGTCAGATGTCATTATGCCCAAGATGTTGGTAAGGGAGATTGCATGAAAGTGAGATGGATTAGGTAGATAGTGAATTATGAAAGGTACGATAGTGGATTATGATGTGTATTATGTAGGGCCGATAGTGGATTATGATGTGGATTATGTAGGGATGATAGTGGATTATGACGAGGATTATGTAGGACTTATGTAAGGAAGATGGATGAAATGTTTATGCAAAAACATGGACCATAGGGAGGTGATAAGGCATATACGTAGGGTAATGGTTGAATGATGGGGTGATGGAGGTGTGAAAAGGATCATGACCAACGGTTGCACACACTGTGATAAACATGGAAGCTTTTGAGTGGATGGTGGTGTAGGAAGCAATGGTGATGTTTGCTTAGGAGATGGATGACGGAAGCATTTTGTTACCCACATAGACTTAGTGTTTTTATGATTTTTGTTTTTCATGTGGGTTGGAAGAATTTGATATTTTTGAATGGAATGAATGGAAGAGGATGGTTGGGATTTTTTTAGAGGTGGATGCCTCATTTGACTTGTTTTATTTTTGATTAAGGACCCATACCATTTTAGTTTTGGACTTTTGTTTTGAAGGTATGGGCTTGAATGGACTTTTGTATGGATTTTGCTTTGATTCTTTGCATTGATGTTCTAAGGCATGAAGGTCCTTAGGATTTTTGGATTTATGAGTCAAGGCATCCAAATGTTTACTTTTGAATCCCCTGTGGTGGGTGGAATGAGTGGAAGCTTTATGTTTACAAGATGGGTGCATTTGTTGGCCATGGTTAGGAATGTGAGGAAATTTATGGATGATGGGGATATTAGGCATTGGAAGCAATGCTGGTAAAGTGGATGGAGGGATATGCAGAGTTGGAAGAAGTGGAGGTAAATTGGATGGTGGAAGGTGTATGGTCACATGCTTTTGACACTTGTAGGATGATGGAGGTGGAATGGAGACATATGTCTTAGGAATATGATAGGATTTGTGACGGAATGAGGTGGACTTAGCAGGAATGGCGAAAGTACCAACATCTTTAGATTGTTTACCTTGGGGTGTATATCCAAGGCCATATGAGCATGGGGGAAATTTGACATGGATGGGCTCCAAAATATCTTGTTTGTGAAGACCTAAGCCTTTACCTTGGTAGTTCATGTTTTGGAGCATGCAATGGACGATAAGACTATGTGTAGTTTGGACACTAGACACGAGCACATTATTGGAGGGAGAAGGTGAAGTGGAGGACAAAGGTTGCTGTTGTCCTAAGGAAGATCACTCATGAATGAAAGTGGATAGACCAAGTGGATATGATGGTGGATTTGCAATGGGATTGATAGTGGATGAAGAAGGATCATTAGGATCGTGATCATGCTCATTAGGATCCAAGTTATTTATTTGATCTTCTATATATATTTGGGAGGCACATGTCTCATCATGAGTAGTGGATGTTTGCTCATTAGGGTTAGATGGAGGATGGATGGACGAGGTGATAAGCTCTTGACCATGGAATGCATAAAGTTGGCTAAGTGGATCATCATGGTATTCTTGATCATAAGTGGGATTGTGATCATAGATGGGATCAAGTGTGTTATGGATGGGTGGAATGGAAGGGGTTTGATCTTGATTTGAATGAGGGGGTAATGTTTCCTCATGCTTAGGATAATGCTCTTGACATAGCTTTTGACTTTGAGTGGAAGCGGATGACTCTTGGATAGGTTTGATATGTTGTGGACCACATGATGGGATTGAAAGGATGGAGATGGTATTGGAAGGTTCTTTTGCAAGCTCAAGGATAGGACTTTGAGGGCATGGTTGACTCCTTGCTAGTAGCCATTGGATCACATCCTTTGCAAGGGCATGTGTGGAAGGATAATATAATGGATGGATGATGAGGGTAGATGGTGTGGACTTATGATTAGGATTAGGTGGAGTGGAAAGTTCCCATGGTGGAGGGATAAAATGAATGGAGGGTTTCATAGGATTAGGGTTTAGACTTTGATTGGATGGAGGATCAAAATGATTGGATGAAGTGAAGGATATAGACAACCCCTTAGGATTGCTTTTGTAATGTTTGAACTTAGGGTGTGGAATTGATGGAGGATTAGAGTGTGGTGGTAGAATGTACTTATAGGATGGATGAGGTAGACTTATGTTCCCCTTGTCAAAGGTAAAATGAGAATACAAAGGCACTTTGTCTAGTTGCCAAGGTGGACTTGGATAAACTTGTGAAGAGGCTTGGGGTGTTGGAACCTTGTTCTCTAGGATTGGCATGGAATGACATGTGTCTTCATATCATTGTATGTCATCTTGTGGGCTTAGGACCATGTTGACAAGTGCTTGACTAGGATGAATGATGATGTGGAGTGACTAGGAATGTGATAGAGTGCAAGATTGATTGGATGATTAGATGGGTGATTAGAGATGATTAGGTTATGGTTAGGATTGTGATTGGGATGACTTGGAAATGATTAGGGGTGAGGTGATTAGAATGAATGCATTGGTGAGAATGTTGTGAATGATGTGTTCACTATAGGGATGACTAGGAGGATCTACTCCATTTCTCTTCTTTTGCAACTGTGTCTTTACCATATGAGACTTGTGAATTGTGGGATGTTATGTGGATGCCAATGGAAGGTGATGAGGCCCAGACTATGATAGAGGCTATTGATATTAGTCTTCAAAAAGTCTAGCTCCAAGAGGGTACTCTCGTCTACTAATGACCTTGTCAAAGTATAAATTGGATTTATTGAGACCTTGAGATGTGTAAGAAATTATTGATTAAAGTGAACCCATGAGTTTTAGAATTCACTTGGAAGGATGGACTTAAACTAGCCTTGGAGTATTAAGCCCAAGTGAAATAAATGATTGATTAAAGTGAACCCATGAGTTTCAGAATTCACTTGGAAGGATGGACTAGCCATAGAGTTTAAGCCCAAGTGGTGATTGATTTGAAAAAGATGTCAAGGTCTCTTGGTCCACAGATTTGTACTTGTGATACAGTCAAGCTTTGACAATTTCTCCCTATGTTTCAACCTTAGGAAGACTATTTTTGGGAACCTCTATAGATCTCAAGGGCTGAATTCTAATGAAATGTTTTGATGGAATTTGATTGTAAAGGAATGAAATTGGATATGTAGTGGAATGAAATTGAATATGTATGTCTATAAGGCTTTGACACAGTTGTAATTGGATTCGATAGGGAGAGTAGATGCTCAAAGTTTTCCCTAGGGTTATGGTGCGTTGTGATTGGGAATGATTATGATGAAATTGATTGGATATGGAATGAAGATGATTCAAATATGATTAGGACATGATTGAAGATGATGATGTGTGGTGACGAGATTGGAGGACTTTGATGGTTGATGAAGAAGTTGATTGGATTATGAATGAAGACGATTATGTGTAGTGATAAGATTAGAGGACTTGGATGATTGGGATGAGGGTGATTAGATGAAAGAGGTGATTAGGGTTTGATTAGGATGAATAAGATGATGGTGATTAGATGAAAGAGCTGATTAGGGTTAGGTAGGAATGACTTGGATATGAGTAGGAGAATGATTAGGGTGAGGTGTAATGACTAGGAATGATGAAGAGGATATGATTAGGATGAGGTGGAATGATGAATAGTATGATGTATAGGATATGATCAAAACATGTAGGATGAAATTGATTGGCTTAGGAGAGTGATGATTATGATGTTGGAGAAGGACAAGTTTAGATGATTTGGATTGATTAGGATGTGGTTGAATGATGGAGATATTGTTGGTATGTGGTGATTGATCATGCAAGTATTGTACACTTGTCATGTATCCTAGCTGGGGTTTGGGGCCCCTAATTTTTTTTCCCTCTTTTTGCCTGTTCAGAGTCTATTGTAAATTTTTTATTAACTGATAAAAGAAAAATGACATTGTAAAACCCTAATTCTAGAAGCTTCCAAAAGACTTGTTATAAGCGGATGGGATGTATGTTGTGGGTGGGATTTTGATATTGTATTGTATCATTTGCAGCAGTACTGAGTTGCAAGTATTGCTGGTTGTAATCGGTTTGATTTATTGGATCATAATATTGGACTCTTTGTTGGTGGATGTAGCCCGGGTTTGGGTGAACCACGTTAAAACTTGTCTCTTGCTGTTATTATTTTTGTGTATTTCCATTCCTCTGTTTAATATTTATTTGCATTTAATTGATATCTTTTGCCGGCTAACCCTAATAGATATGATCAGACTATGATTAGGAATGATTAGGATAAGATTAATGTGAAATGATGATTAGGATAGAATGATTAGGAATGATGTGGAATGACAAAATTAGGTGACTTGGATTGATTGGGAATGACATGATTGTATGAATTGGATTGATTAGGATAATGACTAGGATGATTAGGGTTTGATTAGAAAGAAGGTGATTTGGAATTATTAGGGTTTGAATTATGATGACTTGGATATGATTAGGATATAAAGTGGCTAAGAAGGGTGATTAGGATGAAAGTGATTGGAATTAAATGTGTTGGAAGAATATTTAGAATGACTTGTCTTTCTGTGTTTGGTGTTTAGAGCTTGATTTGGCAATGTTGAAACAAATGATCACATGTACAAACATGAATCACTCATGCAAGACACATAAGCAATTTTGAATTTTGAAATTGAAAAATATGATGATGATTAAACAAGCACACATGGCAAATACATCAACAAGCCCTAGAATTAGTCAAATAGGGTATGGCCAATTAGGTCTTAAACTAGGTCACACAAGGTTGACTAGGAAATGGATTGAAAGCAAAATCCTGCCACACAGCCAGGAGAAAGGGGTAACCCACCCTTCACCTTCACTTCCCAAAGGTATAAAGTTCTTTGGGGCTCAGCCAAGAGTGACAAAATTTCAACTCCCAATGAGGATGTCTTTCGATTCAGCCTCAGTTGAGGTCATCCCTTGGAGTGGTGTGTATCCAAGCAGACCTCCAAAGATTGGGTATACAAAAGTGAACCAAGTGAGCTGTCACTTAATTCACACTCGCACTTGTAAATTGTCCTTAAGAAATTGAAATGTGAGGTGTGAATATGAATGGATAAGCGATGATTTTGATTCTCAAGGTCGCATAAAGTGCATGAGAAGAGAATACACACCACTTAATCACATGCAAGTTCACCAAACAGTTCAAGCACTGGTTCTTTTTATGCCCAAGTCAAAATGTGAATAGAAGACACTCATTCATTTTATGGCCAATTTTGATGTGTGATGACAAATGTTCATTTTAAAGTCCCAAATCAAAATGTGAGACAAGCAAGATTGATTGAGAAATGAAAGATTAGAAGGAATGCACTTGAATATTTTGCTTCCAATCTACTATGTATGACTGATACAACGCTGCTCCAGCCCCGTATGATCCCCTGCAAGCCACAAAATTAAAAAGGAAACAAGTGAACTTGCACAGAAGAATGTTACGTGAAAATAAGGAATCTGATAAATATCTAATGAAAATGAATAGATATAGGAGAATGGATTGCATGAACAAATTCTATATGAAATTCTATGCACTTTAAAATTTTTTTTGTCGAAACCTGATTAAAAACGTAAGAGATATGAGCATTTGAAGTTGAAAATCAATGTTGAATTTGACTATGAAAAAAGGCATCAAAATGGTACAGTCACCTAATAATTTCCTCATAGCTGCAAAGTTTGTTGATTTAGCTTTCTGACGAGTCCTCGTTTGTGCAATTTGGCCTCCGTATGCGAAAGTTATGAGAAAAAGAAAAAAGGGCCCTATTAGGGCATGTAGGAAGCACAAGGCAAACTGGCAGTCAACATAAACTATTAGCGGTTTGTGGTTTCTCTTGGTCACATGTGCCAGTCTATGCTCTGGAAGTTTTCCCTAGCAGTTAAGTTTAGGCGAAGCCCCTGGTCACTCATATGACTAGGGGCTAGCTGAGGGCAAAATAAAAAAAGGAATTAGATAGAAAAGGGCTAATGGTAAAACCCCCTTCTCACGCCAAAGGAACTAACAAAGCCCCCTCTGACGTGACCATGACCAATACAGAGCCGAACCTATGCTCCACTATTCACACCAAGTATGCAACAATATATATTGATGACGATTAATAAACCCCAAAGTGAAAAGGTTAATATTTCATTATTTATAGGTAGAAAAGCCTAAGGTGTTGGCAGTTAGGGTTTTAGGTTGGTGGAAGGGAGTTGAGCAGGGGCGGAGCTTTGGAAGTGGTCGGGCAAAGTGGTGGCTACGATGGGAGAGGGTGTCATGGTGCTAGGGTTTGGAGATGGAGTGGAGCGGCGGTCGATAAAACAAAAGGCAACAGAGATGTTTGAAGAGCTGACCAGGGTGTTAAGGGTTTTGCAGAAGGTGGTAGCGACCTCGTTTTTGGGAGACAAAGATGGGATTTTAGCTAGCGGTGACCATTATGAGTAGTGGTGACTGTGGAATGTGTAGGTGGTGGAGCCAGAGGTCACCATTGATAGGGGCGATGACCGTAGAACCGGTGGTGGCGCCAAGGTTTCACAGAGGTCGACAGCAGTGGCAACCACAAATTTGAGCCTTCCCTTGCAAAGAAACAAAAACTACAATAAAAACCTATTGACCCTACACAAAAACACACACCCAAATAGTGATGAAATTACAGAATGATGCAGGCCGTACAGTGGGTCCGTACGGTATGGATCTGTACTATACAAACCTGCAATTAAAAAAATTTCAAAAATTTTTAGGAATAAAAAAATGACAAATTTTATATGCTCCCTAGGGTTTTCATGTCTTCCAGACTCAACGACAAGGTCCGTTTGAGCTCTGGAGGTCACCTGCAAAAGTTGATCACAAGAACTCAACCAAAAATGTTATATTTTTGCATGTTCATGTCAAGTTCACCAAAATGTCATTAGGGAAAAATCTAGGACATAAATCAAAATTGTAGAAATGAAATCCTAACTAGCACCATGAAGCACAAACTAGAATGAAAATACAAAACATAAACGAAATGCAAATTGATTCTCAAACTAGTGTTGATTGAACTCCATGGCTCTTCTCAACCTTGCATGAGAATGCAAGATTTCAAAGGATTGATCCATGGGGGATTGTTGGTTGCTCAGGATTTGAGCAGCATAACAGTACTTGAAAGCTTAATCATGCAAATGGCTTATGAGAGGTTTGATTTATAGAAGAGGACTGATTTGAATGAACGGTTGTGATTGCAAGTTATGTTGAATGATATGAACGGTTGAGATTGATTGGGGTTGATTAGGGTTTCCCACTTCAAGAAGGATTATAGTCATGTGACAAGTGTGCGATGGAGGATAAATGAGACCTAATTTAAATAAAAGATTATTTAAATTAGTTTGACATGTGAAGGGGTTAAGTGGAAGATGTAGCATGTGACACTTGTTGGATTGTGGTAAAAGGTGAGGGATTAATTCAAATTTTTAATTTAAATTATGTGAGACATGTGAATGGGAATTAATTAAATAAATGTGATTTATTTAACTAATTGGAAAGTGATTAAGATAGGATAAGACTAGGACCTAGGGAAAAACATTACAAGGTCATGACGACTAGGGGATGGTCAAGACATGGACAAATTTTTGTGTCTACAATTTGAATGAGTTGGTTATAATAACACAATGTTTTTATAGGATGTGCAATTGAAGAGGTTCTCTTAGGCTTAGACAAAGGTACATGTCAAATTTTATATGGGGAGAGACAATCTTTAAAAATTAAAACCAATTATGGATTAAAAGCTTTTTATATGGTATGGAAGTTTAACAAGAATTAAATAATAATACAAACCTATCATACATTAATTTAATGATATTTTTTGTTAAAAAAATTGAACTATCAGAATTGGTCTCCATCCCTAAATTAAATTGAAACTTACTTAACCCAATTGCTTAAGATGCTTTTTGAGATTCTTTGCACCATCTTTGTTTTATTATACTTTGTTATTGGACCCAATTAATCCAGTAACATTGTACATGTGTTTTATAAATATTTTATAAGATTGAGATATTTGGAGTGTTATGTTGTACCATTGATTACTTGTGCGTTTATGACAAGGTGATGTATGTTGGAGTTCTATGTGTGATAAGTTTAGGTTTTATGAATACCCTATTGATATAATTGAATAGATATAAGAAAATAACATATTTTTGATTTATATTGAATCCTTGTTGGATTCAGGTTTATCCCAAAGCCTTGTTTGAGTGATTATGTGAAGCAATATGAACTCTATTTAGGAGTAGTTATGTCCTTGTTACCATTCAAAAGAGAATATTATCAACCAATTAAGTCAAATATGATGCATGATTTGAATTAGCTCTTTGATAGAGGCCTATAGTTTGTAGGCCTGAGCCTTAGGTGGGCCATCCTCAATATCTAAGCTTTATTGTAGATGGTGTAAGTATCTAGATCAATCATGGGCTGGAATTCTACATTTTAAATAATTGGGAGGGGTTGTTGACTCTAAGATCCTAAGAATGAATCTGTTAAGAAAAGGCTTGGAGGTTTCAAATACGATTAAAAATGGGGCTTCATTCATTAAGGATGGTCTCTTTTGGATTGTTAAAAGTGGTTAGAGAACCCTCTTTTGGAATGATTCTGGGGATCTTCACTGCTTGATCCTCTCCTCTTTTACTCTCCTTCTGTTGAAATGCACAAGACAACTGAGGGGGGGGGGGTGAATTGGTTGTAACCAAAACTTAACTTCTTTCAAACATCAACACATCAACCACTTCATCACTATTATTATGATTTAACCATGAAAGCATTAAATCAAAAATTTAAACACATTCACACATTCAACACATGAGACACTAGATTTTTTACATGGAAAAATCAATAAGGGAAAAACCACGGTGAGGATTAGCTCATAGTATAAATGATATATCAAAATTTAAGAGGCTCACTACCTAGAATGCTCACTGCAAAAGAAGGGGTTCACTGCCAAAGGAATAGGCTCACTGCCAGAAGTTGGTGAACTGAGATAGTAGCATCTATACCATGACAAGGTTCAGTTCTATTGAAGCACAATAAAGCTCCTCTACTCTACTCTGCTTTTACACTTCACTCTTATCTTCACATCTTCGCATCATCATCCCTCAATTATGAATTCATTACATGTATATATACAATTCATCAACCTTGGAATGTACATCAAGGTTGGCATTACAATCATCAGCCATTGGAATAATCTCCAAGGTCGGCATACATACATACATTAGAATAGGTCTGGACCTAAATAGATTTGTGAAGGAAAAGAATGAATGCGGACCACACCACACCTTAGCCGGGACTCAAATGCAATCTTCCACGCAACAACATGCTATTACAACTCCAAAGCATAATCGCAAGTAGTGAAAACAACCAAGTCGGCCAAAACTGGTGTTAACACTAAGACCTTTAGGAACACACTTCATGCATGTTCTGAATTACACTTTGCAGACCAACCAAAGAGTAGGAACATGATCTAGAGGCATCTACAAGCAGCCTACAATCACCAAGAACTTCAGCACAACCACCAAACCTTCTATCCCAAAGATTCTTCAAACCGGAGCACTTAAACATTACTGTCAGCCACTGTCATAAAGAAAGATCACTTGCGGAGAACCAAATCACAAACCATTTCAACTGAAGGCACATAACATCATCCCAGACTTAATCCTAGAACCACAAACCATAAAACTTAAATGCAGAGAAATGCGGAACAGAATACATTCTCCCTGTCACCATTGAATACTAAAAAAAATAGAATTTTTATCCTGGTGACCAAAACTCACTCAAATCTTCATACTAGAGGCTCAAACTTGAAACATAGCAACTATAGACATCCCTTAACATAACTTCCAAATCGCAGACAATATTCAATCTACAGGATATGCGAAGCAAAACACTGTACTGTTCTGGGAGATAGAACACTTTTGTAATTATACTCACTTCTCAAACACTTGCTCAAACTCATTCAAATAACTTCCTTGGATGCTGACCTTAGGTGTTGACATCAATGACAACACTTACTGCTCATACTTGCAACAATCTCCCCCTTTGTCATTGATGGCAACACATGATGTGAAAAACCATCAAGACAAGCAAACTTGCCTTGCTTCTTTGCAACCCCTAACTTTATGTTTTCTCTGGGTGCAACTTTCTCAGAATCACTCTCCTTAAGTTTTTCACATGAACTTCTCTCCCCCTTTGACATCAATGGAAAAGGGTGTCAGACATTTTCTCTCTTTAGTTATCATGGCTCAATTCAGATCTTACTGCACTACTCCCCCTATCAGCAACATTGCAACACTTACTGCTCTTAATCAGGAACTCATATCAGCAATATCTACCTACTCTCCCTGAGAGGTAGCCTTCAAAACATCAATCTAGATCAAAAAATGAGCCTTCAATGGGAAAAACTAGACTAATGCATTTCTTATGCGTCTTCGTTTAGAGCAGGAGGGGTAATGATCCCTAACTTCTCCCTGAGATACTCAAAAGTATCCTTAGGTAGAGGCTTTGTGAAAATATCTATAATCTGATCATTTGTAGACACATATTCCATCTTTACTTCATTCTCTATTACCTTTTCTCTCAGAAAGTGATACCTTATTGATATATGCTTTGTTCTTGAGTGCATCACTAGATTTTTTGAAATGTTTATAGCACTTGTATTATCACAAAAGATTGAAATTGGTTCTCCATACAAAACTCTTATATCCTTCAATGCTTGCTTCATCCATAGCATTTTAGTACAACAACATGCTGTAGTAATATATTCTGGTTCTGCAGTAGACAAAGAAATTGAATCTTGTTTCTTGCTCAACCATGAAACCAATCTGTTACCCAAGAAGAAAGCACCTCCACTTGTACTTTTTCTGTCATCAACATCTCTAGCCCAATCTGCATCTATATAAGCACTAAGAGTGAAGTTAGTATCTTTAGGATACCACAATCCATAGTCTGAAGTGCCTTTTAAATACCTCATGATCCTCTTAACTGTTATCACATGTGACTCTCTAGGATCTTCTTGAAATCTTGCCACAAAACAAACTGCATGCATTACATCTAGTCTAGTATAGGTTAGATAAAGTAGTCCTCCAATCATAGACCTGTACTTTTCTAATCAGTCTTAGGTGACTCACCATTCTTGCTCAGCTTACGACCAATTACCATAGGAGTACATATTGGCTTAGAATCCTCCATTCTGAACTTCTTCAACAACTCTTTCACATGCTTGGACTGAGAAATGAAAATTCCTTTTTCTGATTCAGTAATTTGCAGTCCTAGAAAGAAATTCATTTCACCAAACATAGACATTTCAAACTCCTTTTGCATTTCCTCTACAAATCTCTTACACGCACCTTCATTGCCTCCAAAGATAATATCACCAACAAAGACTACAACAATCAAAATTTGATCATCATTAATTTTAAAATAGAGATTACTATTTGCAGCACCTTTACTAAACCCTAATTGTAACAAATACTTATCCGACCTTGCATACCAGGATCTAGGAACTTGCTTTAGTCCATGCAAGGTTTTCTTCAATCTACACACCATGTCACTTTGGTTTGATGACTGAAATCCTTCCAGTTGTTCAATGTAAACTTCTTCCAGCTCTCCATTCAAGAATGTAGACTTCACATCCATCTGGTACACCTTGAAATCATTGTGTGCTACAAATGCCAAAAACATTCTTATTGCTTCAATCCTTTCCATGGGAGCATAAGTCTACTCAAAATCTATGCCTTCAACCTGAGAATATCCTTTCCATACTAGTCTTGCTTTGTTTCTTACTACTTCTCTATTTTCATTCAATTTGTTTATGAAAACCCATTTAGTTCCAATCACATTCTTATCAGTAGGTCTAGGAACTAGTTCCCAAGTTTGATTCTTCTCTATCTACATTAGCTCTGCTTCCATAGATTTTACCCAATTTTCATCTTTGTAGGCTTCACAAACAATTTTAGGTTCAATGTTTGAAAGTAAACAGTAGTTCACCTGTTCTTCTGCAGCTCTTTTCCTTGTCAATACACCTTTGCTTTTATCACCAATAATCTAATCCTCATAATGATTAATCCTTACATACCTGGGAGTCTTAATAGCACTTTCCAAAGGCTTTTCTTCTTCAACTTGACTGTCTTCTTGTTCCACTTTTTCTTCATTTGTTTTAGCAGCAGGTTCATCAAATTCATACCCACTCATATCTAAATATTCTTTCCCTGTCTTCATCAACTTTCACATTAGCACTCTCAATGATCTTTCTCAATCTCTTGTTGTAGCACCAGTAGGCCTTACTTTTAGTGGAGTATCCAAGGAAAATTCCTTCATCACACCTAGCATTAAACTTGCCTAGCTCTTCTTCTCTTCTGATATAACATTTGCTTCCAAAAACTTTTAAATATTCACTGTAGGAATTCTTCCATACCACAATTCATAAGGAGTTTTAGTACCATTACCTTTGACTTGAACTCTATTTTGAATGTAGACAGTAGTATGTATGGCTTCTCTCCAGTATCCTTCTGGTAGGTTGGCCTCCTTTATCATTGATCTAGCAGCCTCTTGAACTGTCATGTTCTTTCTTTCAACAACTCCATTCTACTGGGGAGTTCTAGGAGCAGACAACTGTCTTTTTATCCTATGTTCTTCATAGAAAATATTGAATTCATTTGATGTAAACCCACCTCCTCTATCAGATCTTAAGAATTTGATCCTCAATTCTAACTCATTCTTAACCATCGCCTTGAAGGATTTGAACTTGTCTAGGGTTTCTAATTTATCTTTTAGAAAAGTGACCCAAGTCATTCTATAATAATAATCAATAAGCAACATAAAGTCCCTATCTTGTTGCAGACTTCTTGTTCTTGTAGGAACACACAAATCTGTATGCACTAGCTCAAGCAATCTAGCAGAAAATTATTCTTAACTCTTGAAGCTTGTCCTTATCTATTTCCCCGATTGGCATTCCTTGCAAATAGTATTAGCATGCTTCACAAGCTTAGGAAAATCTCTCACAACTTGTACTGATGTTACCTTCACCAAGTTGTCAAAATTGATATGACACATCCTTCTATGCCACAAGCAACTCTCATCTGTCTGAGCGAACAAACAACATTCATTAGTTCCTCTCAAATGATAAACATTACCTCTAGTCTTCTTACCAGTAGAAATTACTATTCCGGAGCTTTCCATGATCTTGCACCTATTATCCTTGAATCTCAGATCATACCCTTTGTCACACATCTGACCAACACTTAAAATATTATGCTTTAAACCCTTCACATAGAGAACATCATCTGTATTGCGCTTTCCATCAAAAGAAATAGATCCTCTTCCACAAATCTTACTAGCTGCATCATCTCAAAACCTAACCAGTCCTCCATCGTACTTTTCCAAAATTATAAACTTACTTTTATCACCACTCATGTGATGTGAACATCCACTGTCAATAATCCATTCATCCTTGTCTTTCTTAGCCTGGGAGATAGACAAAGCAGTTTCTTCCACTAGTTTTTCTTCCTTCACATAGCTAACAGGATTAGTAGATATAGGTTCTTCCTTGATAGCAATAAACAAGCATTCATTTGCACTAGTATCGTCAGACTCATCATTTGTTACACCATCATCATCAAAATCTCTAACATAATAGCAATTCTTTATAATCCTAGGTCTACTTTCAAAAATTTTCTTGGCTTTTTCAATTCTCTCCGGACACCTGGATGCATAGTGACCAATCTTACCACAGGCAAAGCATTTGAATGGTAATATACCTTTGAAGTTACCGATACCTCCTTGCATTCTATCCACAAAGTTGGCTTCAATCTCATCAAGGTCATCATCTAATTCCACATCATACTTTTCAGATCTTGAAGTCTTCTATGAAGTGCTGGCTTTGAAAGCAGTCTTAGTCTTTGGCAGAGCATCACCAAACTCTCTCATCTCAAAAACAATGAACTTTCTAAGCAACTGATCCTTTGTAATCTTTTTCAAAATCATAAGTTCTTCAACTGCAGACACCTTGTGACCATAGGATTTAGGCAATGATCTAAGAATCTTCAGCACAACCTCATGCTCATTAATGGTTCCTCCAATACCTTTTATTCCATTGACAATTTCATCAACCTTTTGCATGTAGATTGTTATGTTCTCATCATCACTCATCTTTAGGGATTCATACCTCGCCTTCAAGTTTTGTAATCTGGAACTCTTTACATAATCATCTCCTTCATATAAATTTTTCAACCTAACCCAGATCTCATGAGCAGTTTCCAGATCCATAACTTTCACTAACTCAGTGTTAGATAAAGCATTCAACAGAGTGTCTCTAGCCTTTCCATTTAACTCATATTGTTTGAATTCATCTTTGGATGATGGACCATTTAGAGGAATAGTATACTTTGTATCTATCATCTTCCAAACACTATAACCAAGATAAATGAGATGAATTTTCATTCATACCTTCCAGAGAGCATAATCCATTCCATCAAACTGCAGAGACTCCTTGTGCACCATCCTAGATCTACCTCAAGATGTTAGGCTTTCTTCCAAGGAACCCTCACTCTAATACCAATTGTTGAAATGCAAAAGACAATTGAGAGGGGGGGGGTGAATCAGTTGTAACCAAAACTTAACTTCTTTACAACATCAACACATCAACCACTTAATCACTGTTAATATGATTTAACCATGAAAGCATGAAATTAGAAAATTAAACATATTCACACATTCAACACATGAGACAATAGATTTTTTACGCGAAAAACCTAATAAGGGAAAAACCATGGTGAGGATTAACTCACAGTATAAATGATATATCAAAATTTACAACAAGGCTCACTGCCTTAGGGCTCACTACCTAGAATGCTCAATGCAAAAGAAGGGGTTCACTGCCAAAGGAATAGGCTTACTGCCAGAAGTTGGTGAACTGAGATAGTGGCATTTGGACCATGCCAAGGTTCGGTTCCATTGAAGCACAATAAAACTCCTCTGGTCTGCTTTTACACTTCACTCTTATCTTCAAATCTTTGCATCATCATCCCTTAATTACAAATTCATTACATGTATTTATACAATTCATCAACCTTGGAAAGTACATCAAGGTCGGCATTACAATCATCAATTGTTGGAATAATCTCCAAGGTCGGCATACATACATACATTAGAATAGGTTTGGACCTAAATAGATTTGTGATGGAAAAGAATGAATGTGGACCACACCATGCCTTAGCTAGGACTCAAATACAATCTTCCACGCAACAACATGCTATCACAAACTCCAAAGCATAATCGCAAGTAGTGAAAACAACCAAGTCGACCAAAACTCGTGTTAACACTAAGACCTTTAGGAACACACTTCATGCATGATCTAAATTGTACACTTTGTGGACCAATAAAAAAGAAGGAACACTATCTAGAGACATCTACAAGCATGTTACAATCACTAAGAACTTCCACAAAACCCCCAGACATTCTATCTAGAAGATTCTTCAAACCAGAGCACATAAACATTACTGTCAGCCATTTTCATAAAGGAAATATCACTTGCGGAGCACCAAATCATGAACCATTTCAACTGAATGCACATAACATCATCCTAGACTTAATCCTATAAGTACAAACCATAAAACTTAAATGTGGAGAAATGTGGAGCATAATACATTCTTGCTGTCACCATTGAATACTCAGAAAAATGGTTTTTACTCTGGTGACCAGAACTCACTTAAATCTTCATCCCAGAGGCTCAAACTTGAAACATAGCAACTATAGACATCCCTTAACATAACTTCCAAACCGCAGACAAATATATTGAATCTACAGGATATGTGGAGCGAAAAACTGTACTGTTCTGGGAGATAGAACACTTATGTAATTATACTCACTTCTCAAACACTTGCTCAAACTCATTGAAATAAATTCATTGGGTGTTGAGCATAGGTGTTGACATCAATGACAACACCTACTGCTCATACTTGCAACAATCTCCCCCTTTGTCATTGATGGTAACACATGATGTGAAAAACCATCAAGATAAGCAAACTTGCTTTGCTTCTTTGCTCCCCCTAACTTTATGATTTCTCTAGCTACAACTTTCTCAGAATCTCTCTCCTTAAGTTTCTCACACGAACTTCTCTCCCCCTTTGACATCAATGGGAAAGGGTGCTAGACCTTTTCTCTCTTTAGTTATCATGGCTCAATTCAGATCTTACTGCAATACTCCCCCTATCAGCAACATTGCAACACTTACTGCTCTTAATTAGGAACTCATATCAACAATATCTACCTACTCTCCCTAAGAGGTAGCCTTCAAAACATCAATCCAGATCAAAAAATGAGAATTTGGGCACAACTAGACTGATGCATTTCCTATGCATCTTAGTTTAGAGCGGAAGGGGTAATGACCCCTAACTTCTCCCTGAGATACTCAAAAGTATCCTTAGGTAGAGGCTTTGTGAAAATATCTACAATCTAATCCTTTGTAGACACATATTCCATCTTTACTTCATTCTTTGTTACCTTTTCTCTCAGAAAGTGATACCTTATTGATATATACTTTGTTCTTGAGTGCATCATTGGATTCTTTGAAATATTTAAAGTACTTGTATTATCACAAAAGATTGAAATTGGTTCTCCATACACAACTCTTATATCGTTCAATGCTTACTTCATCCATAGCAATTGAGTACAACAACATGCTACAACAATATATTCTACTTGTGCAGTAGGAAAATAAATTGAATCTTGTTTCTTTCTCAACCATGAAACCAATTTGTTACTCAAGAAGAAAGCACCTCCACTAGTACTTTTTCTATCATCAAAGTCTCCAGCCCAATTTGCATCTGTATAAGCACTAAGAGTGAAGTTAGTATCTCTAGGATACCACAATCCATAGTCTAAAGTGCCTTTTAAATACCTCATGATCCTCTTAACTACCATCACATGTGACTCTCTAGGATCCTCTTGAAATCTTGCCACAAGACAAATTGCATGCATTACATCTGGTCTGGTATAGGTTAGATAAATTAGTCCTCTAATCATAGACCTATACTTTTTTTGATTAGTCTTAGGTGATTCATCATTCTTGCTCAGCTTGCAACCAATTACCATAGGGGTACATACTGTCTTAGAATCCTCCATTCTGAACTTCTTCAACAACTCCTTCACATGCTTGAACTGAGAAATGAAAATTCCTTTTTCTGATTGAGTAACCTGCAGTCCTAGAAAGAAATTCATTTCACTAAACATAGACATTTCAAACTCCTTTTGCATTTCCTCTACAAATCTCTTACACATACATTCATTGCCTCCAAAGATAATATCATCAACAAAGACTACAACAATCAAAATTTGATCATCATTAATTTTGAAATAGAGATTACTGTCTGCAGTTGCTTTACTGAACCCTAATTGCAACAAATACTTATCCAACCTTGCATACTAGGCTCTAGGAGCTTGCTTTAGTCCATGCAAGGCTTTCTTCAATCTACACACCATGTCACCTTGGTCTAATGACTGAAATCTTTCCGGTTGTTCAATGTAAACTTCTTCTTCCAACTCTCCATTCAAGTATGCAGACTTCACATCCATCTGGTACACCTTGAAATCTTTGTGTGCTACAAATGCCAAAAACATTCTTATTGCTTCAATCCTTTCCATAGGAGTATAAGTCTCCTCAAAATCTCTGCCTTCAACCTGAGAATATCCTTTGCATACCAATCTTGCTTTGTTTCTTACTACTTCTCCATTTTCATTCAATTTGTTTCTGAAAACCCATTTAGTTCTAATCACAATCTTATCAGTAGGTCTAGGAACCAATTCCCAAGATTGATTCTTCTCTATCTACATCATCTCTTCTTCCATAGGTTTTATCCAATTTTCATCTTTGCAGGCTTCACTTACAGTTTTAGGTTCAATCTTTGAAAGTAAACAGTAGTTTACCTGTTCTTCCGCAACTCTTTTCCTTGTCAATACCCCTTTGCTTTTATCACCAATAATCTGATCCTCAGAATGATTAATCCTTGCATACCTGGGAGTCTTAATAGCACTTTCTAGAGGCTTTTCTTGTTCAACTTGATTGTCTTCTTGTTGAACATTTTCTTCATTTGTTGTAGCAACGGGTTCATCAAATTCATATGCACTCAAATCTGATATTCTTTCCCTATCTTCATCAATTTTCACATTAGCACTCTTAATGATCTTTCTTAATCTCTTGTTGTAGCACTGGTAGGCCTTACTTTTAGTGGAGTATCCAAGGAAAATTCCTTCATCACATCTAGCATTAAACTTGCCTAGCTCTTCTTCTCTTCTAATATAACATTTGCTTCCAAAACTTTGAAATATTTCACTATAGGAATTCTTCCATACCATAATTCATAAGGAGTTTTAGTACCATTACCTTTGACTTGAACTCTGTTTTGAATGTAGACAACAGTATGTATGGCTTCTCTCCAGTATACTTCTGGTAGGTTGACCTCCATCATTGACCTAGCAGCCTCTTGAATAGTCATGTTCTTTCTTTCAACAACTCCATTCTGCTGGGGAGTTCTAGGAGTAGACAATTGTCTTTTTATCCCATGTTCTTCATAGAAAATATTGAATTCATTTGATGTAAACTCACCTCCTCTATCAAATCTTAAGCATTTGATCCTTAATTCTAACTCATTCTCAACCATCACCTTGAAGGATTTGAACTTGTCTAGGGTTTCTAATTTATCTTTTAGAAAAGTGACCCAAGTTATTCTAGAACAATCATCACTAAGCAACATAAAGTACATGTCTCCTTGTAGACTTCTTGTTCTTATAGGAACACACAAATCTGTATGTACTAGCTCAAGCAATCAAGCAGAAAATTGTTCTTTACTCTTGAAACTTGTCCTTGTCTGTTTCCCCAATTGACATTCCTTGCAAATAGTATTAGTAGGCTTCACAAGCTTAGGCAAATCTCTCATAGCTTGTACTGAACTTATCTTCACCAAGTTGTCAAAATTGATATGACACATCCTTCTATGCCACAAGCAACTCTCATTTATCTGAGCCAACAAACAACATTCATTAGTTCCTCTCAAATGATAAACATTACCTCTAGTCTTCTTACTAGTAGCAATTACTGTTCTAGAGCTTTCCACGATCTTGGATCCATTATCCTTGAATCTCAGATCATACCCTTTGTCACACATCTGACGAACACTTAAAAGATTATGCTTTAAACCCTTCACATAGAGAACATCATCTGTACTATGCTTTCCATCAAAAGAAATAGATCCTCTTTCACAAATCTTACCAGCTGCATCATCTCCAAACCTAACCAGTCCTCCATCATATTTTTGCAAACTTACAAACTTACTTTTTTATCACTGCTCATGTGATGTGAACATCCACTGTCAATAATCTATTCATCCTTATCTTTCTCAGCCTAGCAGACAGACAAAGCAATTTCTTCCACTAGTTTTTCTTCCTTCACATAGCTAGCAAGATTAGTAGATACAGGTTCTTCCTTGATAGCAATAAACAAGCATTCATTTGAACTAGCATCATTAGACTCATCATCCATTACACCATCATCATCAAAATCTCTAACATAATAGCATTTCTTTATAATCCTAGGTCTACTTTCAAAAATTTTCTCGGCTTTTTCAATTCTCTCCGGACGCTTGGATGCATAGTGACCGATCTTACCACATGTAAAGCATTTGAATGGTAATTTACCTTTGAACTTATAGGTACCTCTTTGCATTCTATCCAAAAAGTTGGCTTCAATCTCATCAAGGTCATCATCTGATTCCACATCATACGTCTCAAATCTTGAAGTCTTCTCTGAAGTGCTAGCTTTGAAAGCAGTCTTAGTCTTTGGCAGAGCATCACCAAACTCTATCATCTCAAAAGTGGTGAACTTTCTAAGCAACTGATCCTTTGTAATCTTGTTCACACTCATAAGTTCTTCAATTACAGACACCTTGTGATTGTAGGATTTAGGCAATGAACTAAGAATCTTCAACACAACCTCATCCTCATTAATGGTTCCTCCAAGACCTCTGATTCCATTCACAATTTCATCAACCTTTTGCATGTAGATTGTTATGTTCTCATCATCACTCATCTTCAGGGATTCATACCTCGCCTTCAGGTTTTGTAATTTGGCACTCTTTACAGAATCATCTCCTTCATATAAATCTTTCAACATAACCTAGATCTCACGAGAAGTTTCCAAATCCATAACTTTCACTAACTTAGTGTTAGATAAAGCATTCAATAGAGTGTCTCTAGCCTTTCCATTTAACTCATATTGTTTGACTTCATCTTCAGATGATGGACCATTTGGAGAAATAGTGTACTTTGTATCTACCATCTTCCAAACACTATAACCAAGAGAAATGAGATGACTTTTCATTCGTACCTTCCAGAGAGCATAATCCATTCCATTGAACTATGGAGACTGCTTCTTGTGCACCATCTCAGATCTACCTCAAGTTGTTAGGCTTTCTTTCAAGGAACCCTTGCTCTAATACCAATTGTTGAAATGCACAAGACAACTGAGAGGGGGGGTGAATCAGTTGTAACCAAAACTTAACTTCTTTCAAACGTCAACACATCAACCACTTAATCACTGTTATTATGATTTAACTATGAAAGCATGAAACTAGAAAATTAAGCATATTCAAACATTCAACACGAGACTCCAAATTTTTTACATGGGAAACCCAATAAGGGAAAAACCACAGTGAGGATTAACTCACATTATAAATGGTATATCAAAATTTACAACAAGGTTCACTGCCTTAGGACTCACTACCCAAAATGCTCACTGCAAAAGAAAGGGCTCACTGCCATAAGAATAGGCTCACTGTCAGAAGTTTGTGAATTGAGATAGTAGCATTTGTACCATGCCAAGGTTCAGTTCCATTGAAGCACAATAAAACTCCTCTGCTCTGCTATGCTTTTACACTTCACTTATCTTCACATCTTCGCATCATCATCCCTTAATTACGACTTCATTACATTTATTTATACAATTCATCAACCTTGGAATGTACATCAAGGTCGGCATTACAATCATCAATCATTGGAATAATCTCCAAGGTCGGCATACATACATACATTAGAATAGGTTTGGACCTAAACAGGTTTGTGAAGGAAAATAATGAATGCAGACCACACCATGCCTTAGTTGGGACTCAAATGCAATCTTCCACGCAATAACATGCTCTCACAAACTCCAAAGCATAATTGCAGGTAGTGAAAACAACCAAGTCATCCAAAACTAGTGTTAACACTAAGACCTTTAGGAACACGCTTCATGCACGATCTGAGTTATACTTTGCAGACCAATCAAAAAGTAGGAACACGATCTAGAGACATCTACAAGAACGTTACAATCACCAAGAACTTCTACACAACCCCCAAACCTTCTATCCAGAAGATTCTTCAAACTGGAGCACATAAACATTACTGTCAGCCAGGGTCATAAAGGAAAGATCACTTGCGGAGCACCAAATCATAAACTATTTCAACTGAAGGCACATAACATCATCCCAGACTTAATCCTAGAACCACAAACCATAAAACTTAAATGTAGAGAAATGCAGAGCATAATACATTCTCCCTATCACCATTAAATGCTCAAAAAAATAATTTTTACTCTGGTGACTAGAACTCACTCAAATCTTCATACTAGAGGCTCAAACTTGAAACATAGCAACTACAGACATCCCTTAACATAACTTCCAAACCACACACAATGATATTCAATCTATAGGATATGGGAAGCAAAACACTATACTATTCTGGGAGATAGAATACTTCTATAATTATACTGACTTCTCAAACAATTGCTCAAACTCATTCAAATAACTTCCTTGGATGCTGACCTTAGGTGTTGACATCAATGACAACACTTACTGCTCATACTTGCAACAATCTCCCCCTTTGTCATTGATGGCAATACATGATGTGAAAAACCATCAAGACAAGCAAATTTGCTTTGCTTCTTTGCTCCCCCTTACTTTATGCTTTCTCTGGTTGCAACTTTCTCAGAATCTCTCTCCTTAAGTTTTTCACGTGAACTTCTCTCCCCCTTTGACATCAATGGAAAAGGGTGATGGACCTTTTCTCTCTTTAGTTATCATGACTCAATTCAGATCTTACTGCACTACTCTCGTTATTAGCAACATTGCAACACTTACTACTCTTAATCAGGAACTCATATCAGCAATATCTACCTACTCTCACTGAGAGGTAGCCTTCAAAACATCAATCTAGATCAAAAAAATGAGACTTCAATGGGCACAACTAGATTGATGCATTTCTTATGCATCTTAGTTTAGAGCAGGAGGGGTAATGACCCCTAACTTCTCCCTGAGATACTCAAAAGTATTCTTAGGTAGAGGCTTTGTGAAAATATCTGCAATCTGATCCTTTGTAGACACATATTCCATCTTTACTTCATTCTCTGTTACCTTTTCTCTCAGAAGGTGATACCTTATTGATATATGCTTTGTTCTTGAGTGCATCATTGGATTTTTTGAAATGTTTATAGCACTTGTATTGTCACAAAAGATTGAAATTGGTTCTCCATACAAAACTCTTATATCCTTCAATGCTTGCTTCATCCATAGCACTTGAGTACAACAACATGCTACAACAATATATTTTGCTTCTGTAGTAGATAAAGAAATTGAATCTTGTTTCTTGCTCAAACATGAAACCAATGTATTACCCAAGAAGAAAGCACCTCCACTTGTACTTTTTCTTTCATCAACATCTCCAACCCATCTGCATCTGTATAAGCACTAAGAGTGAAGTTAGTATCTTTAGGATACCACAATCCATATTCTGAAGTGCCTTTTAAATACCTCATGATCCTCTTAACTGCCATCACATGTGACTCTCTAGGATCTTCTTGAAATCTTGCCACAAGACAAACTGCATGCATTACATCGGTATAGGTTAGATAAATTAGTCCTCTAATCATAGACCTATACTTTTTCTAATCAGTCTTAGGTGATTCATCTTTCTTTCTCAACTTCCAAATAGTTACCATAGGGGTACATATTGGCTTAGAATCCTCCATTATGAAATTCTTCAACAACTCTTTCAGGTGCTTGGACTGAGAAATGAAAATTCTTTTTTCTGATTGAGTAATTTGCAATCCTAGAAAGAAATTTATTTCACCAAACAAAGACATTTCAAATTCCTTTTGCATTTCCTCTACAAATCTCTTACACGTACCTTCATTGCCTCTAAAGATAATATCATCAACAAAGACTACAACAATCAAATTTTGATCATCATTAATTTTGAAATAGAGATTACTATCTACAGTACCTTTACTGAACCCTAATTGCAACAAATATTTATCCAACCTTGCATACCGGGCTCTAGGAGCTTGCTTTAGTCCATGCAAGGCTTTCTTCAATCTGCACACCATGTCACCTTGGTTTGATGAATGAAATCCTTCCGATTGTTCAATGTAAGCTTCTTCTTCTAGCTCTCCATTCAAGAATACAGACTTCACATCCATTTGGTACACCTTAAAATCTTTGTGTGCTACAAATGCCAAAAACATTCTTATGTTGATAGTAAGGAATACTGAGAGGGTGGGGGGAGAATCAATATTCCACAAAACCACTTCTTAACAAGTTTATTAATCCAATTTCCAATATTAATAAAATGAAAGTAGAATAAGCATAAGATCAGCAACCACAAAGACATAACACATGAACACCAAGATTTTTACGTGGAAAACCAAAAAAGAGAAAAACCATAGTGAGTGTTAGCTCGTAATATATTAATATAGCACAATACTGAATTACAAGAAGGCTCACTACCTTAGGGCTCACTACCCAGAGAAATGCTCATTGCAAGGAAGACTCACTGCCTAGAGAAAGAAAGAAGAAGGAAGAATGGCTCACTATTAAGTTGAACTACTCAGACTGTATCTACACATGCATGGTTGCAGCTCTAATGAAGCATAGAAATACTCTCTCAAAATTCTTCATCTCTAATAGCTCTGTTTCACTGCTCTACTTTTACATAGGAGCAAGATCTCTCTTCTTCTGCTCTCATTACTTCCACACAATCACATTACTTCACATGTTGCACATACATATATTCACATTCGCATCATACGATCCAAACATTGAATTCAATCCCTTATAAATGTATCTGCAACACTTGAAATCTTCAGATTAGGTCAGCCTAATAAAGTGAAGTATGCACTCATACCTTAGTAGCTTGTCGGCCAAATTCATTTACCAAAAATCCTAGCAGACTCAAACAACACTTGAATTGCATTCACATATGTCAGGATCAACTATTGAACAACTTAGGATTAAGTTCTAAACAATAGAACTTACCGCACACAATTCAAACTTATTATATCAACCTCTAACTCAGACTACCATTGATTCAGTTCATCTGTCAAACTACATTTTTTACTGCGGACCACAGGACTTGCTCAAAATCATGTCAAAGAATCCTCAGACATCACAAACCATACCTTCAGAACCACAAGGCAAAATATCCTTTAGTGGCAAAATGCAGACCATCAGAACTCAGACTCTATCACAGTTAAACTCTGTCAAATAGTGTAGCAATACTTAGTAGCTTGTGATTAACTTTCCAGTGGACTTCAAAACTTACAACTCTAGATTTAGACACTTTATACAAGTGTGTACATCACCTCAAAACCACATACCAAGATATACAACACCAGAGGAATGCGGACCAAATCAACTGAGTGTTCTTCTCTGAATAGTACTGTATTTTTCTCTGCCGAACTTAGGCCATTTAAAGATATACTTCCAGAATTGATTGAAGGATGAAACCTTGGATATAAGATCATCTAAGAGTTAGAAAAATCATACCAGAACCACAAAACTTGGTCTTCAACTGTGGACCAATGCCAATCGAGACACTGTTATTCTGTCACTGCTTCTGTACATTGCCAATACTTAGCCAATATGACTAAGTCTTCTTCACTAGACCAAAGACTCTGTTCCTGTAAGGAAAGCACAGGTGCGGAATACAGCTTCCCTAATGTCAATTCAGAGAGGAAAATGTAGACCGGTAACTTTCAATTCAAATACAAAGATAAACACACCAAAAAAATAGAATAAACATTCAAGACAATAAAGAATGACACCAAATTTACGTGGGAAAACCCTTTTGGGTAAAAAACCCACCACCACAAGAGAGACTATCTTTATTACAGTAAATTGAAAGATTACAATAAAGATCCCAACTCTTTTGCTCAGGTATCAATTCTTTTACAATTATACAAAGCCATTTATTTCATCTGCACATCTACAGAATAAACTGTATAATTCAAATCGTTTCATCTATCTACAACGAGACCAATAGATCTGTTTATATTTTTAGTCCTCAAGAGCAAAGACAATTATTCAACTTTTGCCCTAACTGATCGATCTAACTTCCCCAACGCTGCTGCCATCAAACCGTCGTAACTGTTCACATTCTCGCGAGATGTTTAATCCCACATGCGCCAAGTCGCAGACAACATTCCAATTTATATCTCTAAACTCTTAGTAATACCATCATTGACAATTTTGTTGCCGATGATGCCAAACCAAAGACCCATCAGAATAACCTACTCCATCGGTGAGCGCTTCACTTTCTACACCGATAGTTCAATGTCCCCACGATGCCCAAGTCCTCCATCCTTCATTGGTTGAACCTGTTGAACCATTGAACCTTACGAGTGAAGTTCAAGTCTTCCGGTTGAACCTGTTGAACCATTGAAACAGTTGAACCATTGAACCCGATGAATGAAGTTTTAAGAGTTCGCCAGTCAAGCCTGTTGAACCATTGAACCATTGAACCTGTCGAATGAAGTTCAAGTCTTCTGGTTGAAGCTGTTGAACCATTGAACCCATTGAACCATTAAACCTGATGAACTTCCAGAATGGTTCAATGAAGAACAACGATTAAACATGAGGTTCAAGCAGTAATTTGAGACACAAGTTCTCTTCAATCTCCCACTTGTCGAAGAGATTACTGCTACCTCTTAGTCCTCATTCGATTATTGAGAACTATGGGCCTGAAGACCCATTTCATCTGAACACCATTTGAACTTGGCCATGCTCATTGGTTTAGTTAAGGCATCACGACATTTTCCAAAGTGTCCACCTTTTCTAGCTTTATCTTTTTGTCTTCCACTATATCACGAACAAAGTGATATTGGACATCAATATGTTTTGTCCTAGCATGGAATGTAGGGTTTTTCACCAAACAGATAGCACTTTGACTGTCACAACGAATTTGTATCTGCCCTACATTAAAACCAACATCATAACACAACCTTTTCAACCAAACGGCTTCTTGGCATGCACGAGTAGCTGCCATGTACTCTGCCTTTGTTGTGGACAAAGAGACTACAACTTGTTGCTTGCTCATCCAACTAATAGCACCACCATTTAACGTGAATACATATCCAATGGTAGATCTTCTACTGTCAATGTCCCCTACCCAATCAGAATCAACATATCCCTGAATGCTGATAGATCTCTGAGATCCAATTGAGTTTCTATGATAGTAAATAACACAGTCAAAAGTTCCCTTCAAATACCTCATAACTCTTTTCACAGCATCCCAATGTGATCTACCTGGATTCACCATAAACTGGCTCAAAAATCCCACTGCTTGGGCAATGTCTGGTCTGGTACAGACCATTGCATACATTAAATTGCCAACAATCCTTGCATAAGGCACTCTTTTCATGTCATCAATTTCATTCGAAGATTCTAGACAATCTTCAATAGATAGTTTCGTTCCCTGCAAAACTGGAACAACTAACTGTTTGCAATCAGATATATTAAATTTATCAAGAACATTGGTAATATACTTGCTCTGGCTGAGCCAAAGCTTTCTCTTAGATCTATCCCTTTTGATTTCCATTCCCAGAATGTACTTCGCTGCCCCCAGATTCTTCATTTCAAATTTCAAGGACAACTAAGATTTTAATTCTGAGATCATCCCCTTACCATTGCTAATTAACAACATGTCATCCACATACAATGCAATTATAAGAATCTGATCACCATCTATTTTATAATAGACACAATGATCAGATTTAAATCTCACATATCCCAAAGATAAAACATACGTATCTAATTTTAGATACCACTTTCTGGGAGATTGCTTCAAACCATAAAGACTTTTTAAGTTTACATACCAGATGTTCTTTACCTTTTACCACAAAATGCTCTGGCTGGGACATATAAATTTCTTCTTCAAGATCCCCATGAAGAAATGCTATTGTCACATCCATCTGCTCAATTGCAAAGTCATATGCTGCTACAAGTGACAACATAAATGTAATGGATGTCAGCTTAGCTACAAGAGAAAAGATTTCTCCATAATCTATACCTTCCTTTTGGGAATACCCCTTAGCAACCAGTCTTGCCTTGTACTTTTCAATATGACCATCTGGACCATATTTCTTTTTAAATACCCACTTATAGCCCACAGGTTTTCTAACTTCAGGCAAGGGCACTAGATCCCAGGTTCCATTTTTCTCCAATGATGACATTTCGCTATCCATGGCTTCCAACCAGGAATCTAAATCAGGTAAACTAATAGATTCTTTCACAGTCCTAGGTTCATCAGTATCAGTAAGCAAAGCATAGGCACAACTTGAATCAAGCACTGAAAATCCATACCTATTTGTTTGTCTTCTTTCACGTGTAGATCACCTCAATGGCTGAGGTACTGGTTAAGGTTCTTTCTCTGGATTTGAATCTTTGGATCTACCCGAACCCACATCTGAATCATCTACACTTGGTGTTTGTTGTTCCTCTTTTATAGGAGTTAGAGGAATATTAACAACACTCTTTTCTTTCTTCTCTTCTGTCTTCTCCGGCTGAGGATCAATAACCAAAGGTTTCAGCTCTCTAAAAATTACATTCCTACTATAAATTACTTTTTCAGTTTTAGGATTCGAAAGCTTGTACCCTTTAACACCGACACCATAGCCAATAAAGATACATTTGACTGCCTTGTAATCTAGCTTAGACCTTTTCACCTCAGGAATATGAGCATATGCCTCACAGCCAAAGACACTAATATGTCTTCGAGAGGGCTTCTTTCCAGACCATGCTTCCATAGGCGTCTTATCAACCAATGCCGAAGTAGGAGAATGATTCAACAAGTAACAAGCTGTAGCAACTATCTCAGCCCAAAACCTTTGTTCAAGACCAACATAACTCAACATACTTGCTTTCTCCATCAATGATTGATTCAACCTTTCAGCAACTCCATTTTGCTGTGGAGTATAAGGTGTAGTCTTATGCCTTTTTATTCCATGATCAAGACAAAATTTATCAAAATCTACATTGCAATATTCACCACCGTTATCCGTTCTCAAACATTTTATTTTTCTACCAGTCTAATTTTCCACAAGATTTTTGAATTCTTTAAACTGACTGAACACTTCTGATTTATTTTTCAAAAAATATACAAATGCCCTCCTTGAAAAATCATCAATGAACGACACATAGTATCTTGATTTAGACAGAGAAGGAACATCAACTGGACCAAAAACATCAGAATGTACATAGTCCGAAACACCAGAAGATTTATGAGAACTAGAGTAAAATGAAACACGGTTCTATTTTCCATATATGCAATGTTTGCAGAAATTGAATTGTAGATTACAATCAATCAACCCATCTACCAAGTTTTTGTTCTTCAAGGTTTTTAAACCTTTTTCACCTATGTGACCAAGTCTATGATGCCAGAGCATTATTTTTTCTGCAAGATGTTTAACTTCCATAGAGTTTGCATCATGTGTTACAATAGTAGCTTTTTCAGATTTTACAGAGACATTATTACAACACACTGGTTTAGCATCTAACCTATAGAAAGTTCCAATGAGTTCACCCTTTGCTAGAACAATAGAACCTCTAGTCATCTTACAACCACCATTCACAACAGTAACTTGCACTCCAACATCATTAAGCTTACTAACAGAAAGTAAATTTCGAGCCAGACCTGGTATGTGTAGTACTCCATTCATTCCCTTTATTCTGCCATCCAGGAACTGGATTCTAAATCTTCCTCAGCCAACAATTTCTAGTGTCGAATCACTTGCCAGGAAAACCTTCCCACCAACATATAGTTCATACTTAGTGAACCATTCTCTGTGAGATGTCATATGAAAAGACACTCCTGAATCCACTAGCCATACATCTTCAGATGCAGGCATTGCCAAGGCAACAATGAAGGCATCATCATCACTTTGAGAATAATCATAATTAGAGAAGTTCTTCTTCTTCTTTTTCTCCTCTTTGCAGTCTTTTCTAATGTGTCCTTTCTGCCCACAATTCCAGCACTTCACCTCAGACTTTTTGCTAGGAGATTTTGATCTCCCCTCTTATTTGGACTTAGACTTCTTATCCTTCTTCTTGTCTCTTTCCTTTGACCTACCATGAATGAACAGGCCCTCTTTGGCCGTCTTAAAAGATTTCCTCCACATCTCTTCAGATAACAGTGAGGCAACAACCGCTTCAGTTGTAAACGTGGTTGTTGTACTTCCAATAGCCATCACAAGATTATTCCATGAGTTAGGTAAGGAACATAACATAAGCATATAGCGGTCTTCTTCTTCTATTTTTACACCTACAAAAGTCAACTGTGCAACAATTGTATTAAATGTGTTTAGATGATCTGCTATAGAAGCTCCTTTATCCATCTTCAGAGAATACAACTTCTTCCTGAGGAAAAGTTTATTGACCAAGGACTTGCCCTGGTAAATATCTCCCAACTTCTTCCACAAATCTTTGGCTGACTTCTCCTCATGGATGTTCAATAGAACATAATCCACTAGACTCAATCTTATAAGTCCTTTGGCTTTCCTATCTGCCAAATCCCAATCTTCTTGCTTCATGCCTGAAGGTTTAACCCCAGACACAGCAACCAAAAGATCTCTGTCAACCAACACATCTTCAACTTTAAGTTTCCACAACTCAAAGTTTGTGCCATTGAACTTATCAATGTCTATTTTTCCTGATGTACTTGCCATCTTATTTAACAAAATAAACCACTACAAAACTCCCACTCACAGAACTGAAACAAAAAACCCAACCTACCAACAAGGATAACACAACTGGCCAACCTCTGATACCACTTGTAAGGAAAGCATAGGGGCGGAATACAACTTCCCTAATGTCAATTCAAAGAGGATAATGTAGACCGGTAACTTTCAATTCAAATACAAAGATAAACACACTAGAAAAATAGAATAAACATTCAAGACAACAAAGAATGACACCAGATTTACGTGGGAAAACCCTTTCGGGTAAAAAACCCACCACCACAAGAGAGACTATCTTTATTACAGTAAACTGAAAGATTACAATAAAGATCCTAGCTCTTTTGCTTAGGTATCGATTCTTTTACAATTATACAAAGCTGTTTATTTCATCTGCATATCTATAGAATAAACTATATAATTCAAATCATTTCATCTATCTACAATGACACCAACAAATCTGTTTATATTTTTAGTCTTCAAGAGCAAAGACAGTTATTCAACTTTTTCCCTAATTGATCGATCTAACTTCCCTAGCGCCGCTACCATCAAACCATCGTAACTGTTCACATTCTCGCAAGATGTTTAATCCCACATGCACCAGGTCGCAGACAACATTTCAGTTTATATCTCCGAACTCTCAGTAATACCATTGTCAGCAATTTTGTTACCGACGATGCCAAACCAAAGACCCATCAGAATAACCCGCTCCATCGGTGAGTGCTTCACTTTCTACACCGATAGTTCAATGCCCTTGCGATGCCCAATTACTCCATCCTTCATCGGTTGAACTTGTTGAACCTATTGGTACTCATTTATGTTTAGGGTTTTAAGCTTAAACATTTGCAGGTTTCCTCATTAAAACCCTAATTTTTTTGAGTCATGGGATTTTGCATTGTTTTGTCTATCCTGATGGTGGTCTTCTTTGGTGGGTTCCTGGTTATTAGGTCTCATCCTCATGTTTTAGTGTTCGAAGGTTGACCAGCTCCCACGTAATGTCCCACTGCTTTTTCCTGTCGCACTTAAGAAAAATGCTAAATTCTGTATATGCAAAGGTGAATTGTATGTTGGCGAGCCTGTGAAATCTCTATCGGCCTCCAAAAAATGATAAGGAGTTGAGTTATATGCATTTTTATGTATATCGGGTTGCATTCACAAGGGGGAATATTTCACAGATTCCCAGGAATATTCCCTATTTGTATATCGTGTTGCATGAATATTTGGTTTGTATGTTCAAACATACAACGGCTATGTACAAGAGAAAAGATACATTGCAGGCATATTCCAGGAAAGATTCGTTGTTTGTATGTAGAGGAAATATACATTGTAGATATACAAAGGGGGCGTAGATGCTTTTGATACAAGCAAAATATAGAAGGGTCTGCCTCATATGCAAAGTGAACAGTGCAATGTACAAAGTGATCTTGTATGTTCCGCAACATACAAAGCAAAAAAGATACAATTGGTGAGGCCCGCGGATATGCAAAGTAGAATGTACATGAGGTGGCAAATATACAAGTCAACATGCAAACGCACAAATGCAAAGGATATACAAGCCAGCTTTCAAAGGGTTTTTCCAATCCAATTCATAAAAGTTTGAAATCCGCACCTTGTATGTATAAGGTGTATGTATATGCAGATGTACATTGGGATATGCAAGGAAGGAGGATGCAAAGAGGACCCGATGGTGATTGGGACTTGCTCTATAACAGTTTGGGGTTTGCCTTGCATGCTAACTGTTGTATGTATATGCATCCTGCATATACAAAGTTTTGAAAAGGGAATTTGTATACGCATATGTTTATGCATATACAAGGGCGAAAATGGCAAAATGAAGAGGGGGAAAAGTCAGTGATAGATGCATAAGGTGCTGACGTGGCATGGTATTATTAGTTCACGACTTTTCAAAGGTGTTTTGAGCCGTTTATCTCGGTGATGGAATATAGATCGACGACCAATTTTAAACTCCTTGGCAGTGAGGGTTTTCTTTGTATGTAGTCATGTTTTGAGCGGGAAAACTCCATGGGCACGCTGCTATTAATTTTGAGGGGCTGTGGGTAGCTGAGCAGTAATGGCAGAGTTGTAGTGGTATGAGTCGACGATGGACAGGTCAACCACCTGATTGATGAAGAAAGTCCCTGGGCGGCGGTGCAAATCCCGAGGTCACCTGCTCTTTCCTCTTTATCCCTTTGCTGCATTGATTATTTTGAGCGCCATTTTTTCATGCAGTGTATCTGGAAAATTTTTGACTTGCCTTGTAAATTTTGCTGAGTACACAGTCTTGGTATAAAAGCCAAACTATGCTATTCATTTGATGTTGTTGAAAACTGGACATAATTTTGGTGCTGTAATAAGATACGACTTCATTGGTGGCTCTGTCTTGGCTATCTTGTGAATTTATGAGTCTTGTATTGTATGTTTTTCTGCATATATCTACTGATATCATGCTGATTTAAATGAGTAATGCTATATTGCATGTGTTTTGTTATTTGTCTCCAAATTGAGTGTGTTCTTCTTATGAATCTAAGCATCTAAGAGGTGTTTATGAGTCTAGAATATAGGTTTGCTGTGTTGAATGCTTGATTTCTTACTTCTACTCAAGGAGTAGATTAAATGTTTTATATCAAGTGTTGGGAAGAAGACATTGCAATAAGGATATCAATAAGTAGAGATAACAGGATACTCTATTTTGGGAAGTATCTGTAAGGCAGATACTAAAAATCACTTGCTATTCAGTCTTTGGTATATATTTATGCTGGCCATTCACATGTGTATGTCTATTGACTTTGAGCCCCAGATAGGCACTGATCTAGTCTTGTATCGAGGTTGCAACCCAAAGTCTCAGTTTTACATCCAACTTCAAAATCAAACTCAAGATTCAAATCCAAACCATTAGGACTTTAGAAGTAGTTTAGGACTAAAATCCTCTAATTCACAACTGAACATAAGCCCAAAGCTAGCCCCTTTGCACTTATCTCACAGTTTTGGTCTACATAATAGAGGATTTATCTGCCTTGTGTCAGCATCCTAGTCTTTACATTATTATATTTCATGGATGTTGAGTAGGGAATACCCCCCCTTGGTTCTGCAGAGCCTAAAGAAGAAGAGGCGATATTTGTAGAGTCTATCTCCTATACTGTTGGCCCCTGGCCCGGGAATCCTGTTAATCAATGATGGCTACCTTATAGGGATAACTGGGAATAAGCATCCAGCCTAGGAAAAACACCAATAGATTTGGCGACTCTGCTGGGGAATTTGTGTGTAAGAACCCTGGTTTAACAAGAAAATAATTTCTAATAATAGGTGGCGACTCCGAACAATCTCTCAACCAGTAAAGTAAAATTTGTATGCAAGGGAGAAGATCCCTGCGTAATCCTCTGTTTGAAGAGTTATCCATAAAAATGATGTATAGGAAAAAAGGGACTGTTCAAGCCAGTCGAGAGAGTTCTCTCAGAAGTAATGATAATATTCAAGACAATCCTGGATCCTCAGAGCGGACAATACCTTATTTTTCAAACACTAAGGCTGAGATCTAGAATGTATTTGAAAGACAACAATGTAGTGGTTTCCGAATGAGGTCAGAAGTGTTTAAAGAATGGCCTTTTGTAGATTCCCTTGACAGATTTGAAGAAGCTGAATCCCCAAGGGATGATAATGATGATCAGAGTATGATGAAATCATCCTCTTCTATGCCTAGAGATGAGGAACTAGCTAAAGAAATTAAGAGCTTAAGGGCTGAATTAGAATATCTGCAAGTAGTGAAAATCAGAGATGACATGAGACAGAAAGTGCAAGCTCTAAGAGTTGCTCAGAATGATTCAATTCCTACCCTTGAAAATGTAAATATGCAAAGAAATCAACAAAGAAATGAAGTCCAGGATCATCATAATGATCAAAGATGGAATGCAAATAATGCTAGAATACCATTAAATAATGTAAGAAATTAGAATGTCAATAGAAATGCCAATGTTAATCAGTTTGGTAGACAGCCAATGCAGCTGGACAGATTCAGACAGCTTGTTTTTGATGGCATTCCTGGTTATCCAAATCCTATTGACAAACATGTGAGGCTGCAAGTGCCTAAATTTTTAGGAAATAATACAGTGTCAAGGGAAGACCATTTAAAAGCTTTTCAGAATATCATGGACAACTTTGAGGTTGAGCATGAGGATGTTTTCATGAAATTATTTATGCAATGCTTAGTTGATGAAGCCAGAGAATGGTACAAGGGTCTGCCTGACAGGAGTATTTCATCATGGGAGGACTTCAGAAGAATATTCAAAGAATAATATGGTGACAAAACTAATCCAAGTTTCTTTATTAATGAATTCACTGGCATTACCAAAGGATCAAATGAACAGGTTGGTGATTTCAATGCTAGATTCATGAAGGTATTGAACAAATTGCCACATCACCTGAGGCCTAATGAACCAATGTGCATAGTGTTGTACATAAATGCTTTTGATGCCAAAACAACTTATGGGTTAAGGGATAAAGGTTCCACTAGCCTCAGAGATGCTTTCAAAATAACAACTAATATTGAAAATAATAGAAAAGCGTCTGGTAAGACAAACAGAAGAGATGATGTGAAAATGCTGCAGAATCCAAATACTAAATCTCAAAGTGTTCAAGGCAATGCATCTACTTCTGAGGATAAATTAGATAAGTTGACAACTATTGTCAAGGACCTGAGTTATAGAATGGCTAAAAATGAAAAGGGGGTAGGTCCTGACAAGCAAATTTACCGAAGGCAAGAAAGAAGACCATCATTACATGATATGCCATATAGTACCAACTGACATAATGGTAAACCCATTCTTCCAAATAGCAACACAAGTTAGAAATCTCAAAGTGTTAATCAAACACTTGACCCTTCGAAGAAGGCTGTCAATATTGTTAATGACACACCATGGTGCATCATATGTCAAATGCCTCACTCACAGTCACAATGTATGATTGCTCAGTCTTTATATAATAATGCTGTTACCTATGATGAATGTAATGAACCACATTACATGGAAGATGACAATGTCAATATGCTGTCTACAAACCGGGGGTATCCGTCTCATGATGTTGATGCAAGCACAAAAAATGAGATTCAGGTCTTCCAACACTTTCCCTGTGATGAAGATGATGAGGATAATTATGCTTATGTTCAGGACTTACACAATTTTTTGAATAATTTGAGGAGGCCTTCTGATGAAGAGATTAGAGCCCTCACAGCTGCAGCAGTGGCTCCAGTCAAAAGCAATTACAATCTTAGGGGTAAAGCTCAGGTAAGTAACTCACACCAACTAGAGAATACTTCTGTAAACCAGCCAGTGCATAGTTATAAAGGGACTGAATCACAAAAGAAACAATGGAGCAATAATAAGCAAAATTTTAAGCAAAAAATAGGCCATGATTCTCAAAGACCAGAAAATAGAATTCCCCAAGTTGAGAATCAAAATGAAAATTTCCAGATCAAAGCGATAGTCAGCGAGCCATAAAAATTAAAGCTGGATCAACTCAGGATAAAAACAAAACTGTGGATCAGGTTTCAACTGTTATGCAAAATTATACTCCATTTGATATAACTCAAGTCCTATCCCAGATAAAGGTCTCAGTTCCATTGATGGAATTGATGAAAGTGGAAGAATTCAGAAATAAAACATTGTCCCTGATTTCAGGAGTACCCTATCAAGCTGATCAGAATATTGAGACTCAGGGTAAGAAACAAGCCATGTGTATTGATGAGGATGAGACTCCTGAAGTATATTTGGGGATGACCATGAAAAAATGCCCTTCACAGGTTGAACCATTCTATGTCTCCCTCGTCATAAATGGAAAAGTGATTAAGAATTGTATGCTTGATTTTGGAGTATCAACAAATATCATGCCTCTGGCTATTATGCAACAAGCTGGATTAAAAATAGACAAGGCATGTGGAAAATGCTATGCCATGGATGCCAGGGAAGTACCTGTCATTGGAATCATGAAAGATGTAGATTTTAGGCTGGCAACATATCCTGAAAAGGCCTACAAAATGAACATAACAGTTGATATCAAACCACAGTATGGCATGTTGTTGTCAAGAAGATGGGCAACATTGATTGGTGGAAGTATGCAATTGGACCTGTCATATACCATGATCCCAATGAATGGCAAGTATGTCAAACTAATCAGAGAAGAAAGGTCATTAGAAATAGTTGAGGATCAAGAGTCAGAGGAGCATATATGCTTTGTGGACACTGACTGTGATAATTTCAGAGTTGTCTTAGATGATAAAGAAAGTGAAGGGAGAGACATGCACATCCAGGAACTTGACCAAGAAGGTCTTTGGACCATGTATTTTGATGGAGTTTGTTCGAAGGAAGGCTCTAGTGTTGGAATTGTGTTTCTGTCTCTAGCTGGTAAGCGTCTAAAATTCTCTTTCTTGTTGAAGTTTGCTTGCACAAACAATATTGTAGAGTATGAGGCTTTGCTACTAGGATTGAATGTTGCTTTGAAGCATGGAATTAAAATGCTCAAAGTATTTGGGGATTCAGAGTTAGCTGTTTCCCAAGTTAGAGATAAGTATGCATCAAAAAATAAGAGGTTAAAATAGTATAAGCATGCTGTTTGGGATACAATTGAATTGTTTGATTCTTTTTCAATAAACTGGATAGAGAGATCAAAAAATGTCATAGCAGATTTTCTAGCCAATGTAGCCATAAGGCCAGAAGATATCACTCTATTAGATGTTACAAATGTTGAAGTCAAACTTAGACCTGCAGTACCAAATAACGTATGCAGCTGGCAGGTGTTTGATGATGACAAAGATCTGTTGAGATTCCTGCACTGCATAGATGAATATGAAAATCAGGAAGTTGATTTTCAAAACTTTGTGGAGGTTGTAAATGGAAAAGAAACTCTCTTAGGGACATCTCAGGCCCCCAAGAAGGTATATATTGGCAAACAACTCAAGCCACATATCAGGAGTATGCTGATTGCACTATTGAAAAATATAAGCATGTTTTTGCTTGGTCATATGAAGACCTAAAAGCCTATAGAGAGGATTTATTTCAGCATGAAATCCCTTTGAATCCTGGAGCTAAACCATTTAGACAAAAATAAGGACCTATCAACCCAACCTTAGCTCCTAAAATACAAGAACTTATGAGGCTCAGGGAGGCTGGAATAATCATGCCTATTAGGCAATCAACTTGGGTGTCTAACCTTGTTCCAGTTAGAAAGAATAATGGTGACATTAGACTTTGTGTGGACTTTAGAAATCTGAATGTATCTTCTTTGAAAGATAATTATCCACTGCCCAACATGGAAGCCATGCTACAGAGAGTGACTGGCTGTGAACTTTTATCCATGATGGATGGGTTCTCAGGATACAATCAAGTGAAGGTAAAAGAATCTGAGCAATACAAGACTACCTTTACAACTCCATGGGGAACCTATGTTTATGTGAGAATGCCATTTGGACTGACAAATGTAGGTGCTACATTTCAGAGGGCTATGGATGTTGCTTTCGCAGGATTAATTGATTCAATCTTGGCTGTGTATCAAGATGATTTGACAGCTTACTCAGAAAAGGAAGAGCAACACTGTATGCACCTGGAGCAGATTTTTATTAGAGCATTGGAATATGGCATCTCACTCAACCCAAAGAAATGTGTTTTTGGGGTAGTAGAAGGAAAATTGCTTGGTCACATTGTTTCCAAGGATGGAGTCAGGATTGATCCTGAAAGGGGGGCTGCAATTGACAAAATTCAGATGCCTAAAATAGTGAAAGGTATTCAATCCTTCTTTGGACAAATTAATTTGTTAGAAGATTTGTTCCTAACTTTGCAGAGATTACAAGGAACATTTCTAAGATGCTGAAGAAGGGTGAGACTGTCAATTGGGAAAGTGAAGTAATAAAATCATTTCAGAATATCAAAGAGGCTATAAAGATGGCCCTGTGTTAAAATCTCCTGATTTCTCTAAGCCATTTTAGTTGTTTCCATTTGCTTCTTTCCATATTGTAGTTGCATGCTTATTACAAAAGAATGAGGAGGGTTTTGAACAACCTATTGCCTTCTTCAACATGTCATTGCAGGTAGCTGAATTGAAATATGATATCATGGAAAAGTAGGCATATGCACTGGTTAGAGCAGTCAAAAATTTCAGGCCATATTTGGTTGGCTCTCACATAGTTGCATATGTGCCTCATGTAGCAGTCAAGGATATCTTTACTCAACAGGAGGTACTTGGAAGAAGATGCAGGTGGATAAATAAATTGCAAGAGTTCAACATTGAAATACAGATCACAAAATTGGTAAGAGGACAAGGTTTGGCAAAATTGATGACACAGTCAAATCTAGAGGCATGCCAAGTGAATGTAGTGTATAATGAAGTTGTATGTCAAAATCTGAATGGTATAAGGACATAGTACATTATTTGCAGAATTTGAACTGTCCTTCCCATCTCAATGATAATTAGAAGAGGACCTTGAAGGTACAGGCTATTAAATACATCATGGTTCAAGGAGAGTTGTATTGGAAAAATCCTGATGGTGTATTACTTAGGTGTATAAATGAAAATCAGGTTAAGGATATTCTAAGTGATATGCACAATAAAGTGTGTGGTAGACACTATGATGCCCAGACAACAGGCCACAAAATTCTCAGACGCACACAGAACGGTAAGAAAATGTGAGTCTTGCCAAAGGTTCTCAGGAAAGCTAAAATATGAAGGTGCATTGCCCCTTAGGACTGTAACTGTAGAAGCTGCATTTCAACAATGGGGGATTGATTTTATAGGGGAAATCTCAGAAAAATCTAGTGGAGGACATAGTTGGATTCTTGTTGCCACTGATTACTTCACTAAATGGATTGAGGCCATTCCAACTAAAAAAGCTACAAGTAAAGTGGTGATGGATTTTATTCTAGAAAATATTATTATCAGATTTGGAGTACCAGCCAAACTGGTCACAGACAATGCTATGTGCTTTAGGTCTGGTGAATTTATTGATTTTTGTAGCAATTATGGAATTGATTTGTCTCATACATCACCATACCATCCACAAGGGAATGGTCAAGCAGAGTCAAGCAAAAAAAGTCCCATGAAAATCATCAAAAGGGTGATGGATAAAAACAAGAGGGCTTGGGATTCAAAGCTGAAGTTGGCATTATAGGCTGACATGGTGACAGTGAAAAGAGCAATTGGAAGATCACCTTTTGAACTAGTATATGGTGCATCAGCTAGATTGCCTGTGAACAACCTCCTACCAGTTTATAAGTTCATCCAAAGGAATGATGAGGAGATTGGGGACCCAATGATTGAAAGAATAAATTAGTTGTGTTGGTGCCTGCATGAGCAGTCAGTTTTCAAGCATATAAGCATGCAGGCACCTTCCCAAAAAATCCAAAAAAAAGTTCTAAGTCTTTGGGCCTCCTCAGCATGTTTTAACATCAGCATCATATTTTCTTTGGAGGAGGTCATCATCATCATGTTTCCAGACATCACCTTGATGTTGCTTACGAGGGTCATCATATTTTCTGTCAGCATGATCTTTCGCTGGGGTGATATTTGAACATCAGGTGATCTTGGTTAAGATCATCCTGATGATGTTGCTGTAAAGTTCTAAGTGTGACCTGATATTCATCGAGGTCATCATATTTGAACATCAGGTGATCTTAGTCAAGATCATCCTGATGTTGTTTTATCACTTCATGTTCGTTGTTTTATCACCCTGATGATGCTGACGTCATTCTTATGTCAGGGTGATATCTATTTCTCTGCCTATCTGCATCATGATATTTCTGACGGAGGGGGTGATATTTTCATATTTGAATATCACCCGGATGTATGTTTGTTCCAGCATCATGATGATGCTGATATCAGGGAGATATCCACCTGTCGGCTTCATGCATTATCCAGTGGGGGGTGATCATTTCAAATATCTGTCATATTCATATATCACCCCGATCTTATAGCGGAACTACAGTGCAGCATGATATTTGTGCATCAGGATGATATTTCCAAATATCCGGTTATCTTCCGAATATCATCCTGATGCCGACATGTGGTGGTGACATCATCAAGGTCCGGGGGGTCATATTTCTAACATTACTCATCTTATGAAGATCCCCCAATGTTGCGAATATGACGATGACGTCATCCGGATATGAGGAGGTGCGCAGTAGGCAAATATGCTGATGACGTCAGTAGGATATGACGGTGACATCATCAGGATGTTCATCGGCCAGACATTTGGTATCGGCTAAGCAGGAGGATCTTCCTCCGATGGATCAGGTTGTGTCGATGAAGGCGTTTATCATGCAGGTGATATTGCGATATGATGCTGACGTCAAGGTGATATTTCAAGCAACAGGATATCATGCTGCTGGAGGATGATGATGAAGGTTTATACTAGTGTCGTCGGGAGCAAAAGCACCGACATCATATATGCTCGCGACCTAGTATATAAGGTGATGAGGAGCTTGCTGCGGGGTGCATGTGGGATAATTCGACCCTGCATATTTTCAAATATCATGACGATGTATCTTGGCGGGAAACGGTTGCGACGCACAGTATTCTGCATTTCCCAAGGCCGCGGGTTGGTGCGCCATTAATGGCGATTGTTTCAGAGGTATGGGCGATGGTTTGGACGGATCTAGTACCCGATTGAAGATGTGGATCCCTAGGCGGCGGCGCAAGGCTCGAGATTTCTTCCTGTCTCCTCTCCCACCTACTGCATTCATGTTTGGGCGCCAATCTGGTAATGCGTTGAGCGCCAATCTGGTAATGCGTTGAGCGCCATTTTTCTGATACTGTGTATCTGGCGGGATTTTTGGTCAACCATGTAATTAATTGCTGTGGTACACTACCTGGCTGTTATAAGCAGGAAGTGTTACTCATTTTTGGTTGTTGAAAGTTGAAGATTTTTGGCTCTGTAATTCAAAACAAGCTGATCTGGTTGCTCTGTACAGCTTAACCTGTGAGTCTATGTATCTCTTGTTGTATGTTTTGGCATGAACCCACTGATTTTATGATTAATCTTATATGAGAAATGCTATCTTAGCATGTGTTTTGTTAATTCTGTCTCCAGTATTGCATATATCTTTCTTCTGAGTCTGGATATTTAAGCAATATTTGAGACTCTAGAACATAGAATTCCTGTGTTGAATGTATGATCTCTTAACTTCTGCTTGAAGGGTGGATTAAACTATTTTCAGGTTAAACATTGGGAAGGGTATACTGCAGTAGGGATGCCATAAGTAGAGATAACTTAACACTCTGTATTGGGAGATATCTGTAAGGCAGGTATCACATATATCCCCCTGAAATCCAGTTTTAGCTGTTCATGCTGATCATTCATAGGTGTATGTCTACTGACTCCAGGCCCTGGATAGGCACCAATCTTGCTTTGTGTTTGTGTTACAACCATGTCCAGCTTTGCATCCAAACTTAAAATCAAAATCTAAATCTAAAACAATCTTTAGGACATTAGAATTAGTTTTAGGATCCTCAGTCCTCTGTCTACAACTGCAAATAGGCCCAAAGCTAGCCCCTTTGCTCTTATCTTTCAGTTTTGGTCTACTTACAGGAGGACTTATTTGCTTTCTGTCAGCATCCCAGCCTTGTATGCATATCCTCATGGATGTTGAGTAGGGAATACCCCCCTAGGTCTTGCAGAGCCTGAAGAAGAAGAGAAGATAAAATACAGAGTCTATCTCCTACACTGTTGGCCCCTGGCCCAGAGATCCTGTTGATCACTGATGGCTACCTTGTAGGGAAATCTGGGAATAAGCATCCAGTCTGGGAAAAAACCAACAGAAATTGGCGACTCCGCTGGGGATTGAGAAGTAAAAGTACGATCTAATCATCTCCAGTAATATATCTGTGACCCATCCGAGTCACCAACAAAATGGCGACTCTGCTGGGGAGTCTTTCATGTGAAAAATGATGCTCTGCTGGTGGAATGAACCTGGAAAAGTAGCTTTCAGCTATTGAAAATTTTGTCCTCTCTGGAGAGGTGGCAACTCTGCAAAAAAGATCTGAATGCACATGAGAGATGGATGTATGTGATGTGACAAAAATGTGCTGTTCATATTTCAGCATCTGTATGAGAAAAGGTATCTTGTTCCTTCCCCTTTATATTTGTTGTTTTGCTGCATAAGTTAGATGCCAGGGGAAGCCTTAGGTCTTAGGCAGACAAAGGATGTCTAAGAGTAAGTTTTTTATGAATCCAAGTATGAATTATCCCGTACTCAGTGGTGAAATGTTGGAGAAAAGAATAGAAGAGATAAGAAATAGGTTGATATTCTTAGAGGCTGAGCAGGCCCAGTTAAAAAGCAGTAACCATGTTGTGTCTGCTAGTCAGAAGGCTAAACCTCTTCTCAGCCCTTTTGATCCTTTGTATGACCAACTGGATTTGTCATGGGTTGATTATAAAGTAGAAACTATGCCTGCTAGGATATATCGTCAGATGCCTAGATTTAGTGGTCACAGTGTATGTGATGGGAATGCACATATCCAAAATTTTCATGAGTTCATGGGAAAGCATTCATTCAGAGATGAGGATATGTGGATGAGGTTTTTTGTTAGGTCCTTTGATGCAAAAGCAAAAGACTGGTATTTGAGCTTTCCAAAGAGATTTTTTGCCTGTTGGGATGAGCTTGCTGACTGTTTCAAAGAAGAATTTGCAAGAGAACCTACTGATCTTGTTGCAGAATTGATGAACATCAGAAAACAAGATGAAGAGCCATGTGTTGATTTCAGTCATAGGTTTGCAGTAGCCCTTTCACATGTCCCTAAAAGTTTCAGACCTGATATTTTAGCCTGTGTTGGCATATTCTTTGAAGCTTTTGAGGAGGGCTTTAGTGCAATACTAAGGGATTTCAAGGTGACAAGTATGCAGATGGCATACAGGTTCATAGAAAAGATAGAAAAAATCAGAAATGTGCACCTGCTGAAACCCCTGTCCCCAGGCCTTGGTGTGAATAATAGTTGTAAAGCTGCAAATGACCAAATAATTAAGGCATCATGTGAAGATGAAAAGATGAATGTTGAGGATGCCAGTGAAAGGACTAATGAGGATTCCCATTGCAATGATGAGGCATCTGACCATGAAAACAACAATGAGGTTGTGGACAGCAATGAGCAATTTTTGGAATGGACCTGTGGAGATAATTGTGAGTATTGTGCTCAAGATAGAGAAGAAATAAGCATACAGGCTGATACTCCTCCACAGAGGGAATCCATTGGTGATGAAGATGCGTGCTCTGCTGCCCATGAACAAATGGCATACTATGATGAAACTGATGCACTTGGGTCACCCATTTATGACACATATGGCGATGAGGATCTGTTTGAGTATGGTGAAGATCTAGACACTATTTTTGGCTTGGATTCTGTTTCTCATCCTGATGAAAGAGGAAACAACATGCATCAGGTAAGTGACTGTGAAAATGTGCCTGATTTGAAAGAGATGCCAGAGCCTGATCTTTTCCAGCTTGGTGCTACTGATTGTTGTGTACATGATGTGCACAATTGTGATTTTGAAAGCTTTTCTTTTGATGTGCCAGCATATAATACAATGAGCCCTGATCTTCCTAGTTGTGTGGTGGACTCTGAGTGTTTCCTATTTGCAGTCCAGCTAGGAGATCATGTTGCAATGCATGATGATGATACAGATGATAACCTGTGTTCTATACCATTTGAGTATGCATTGCTTGATACATTCTGCATCCACTTGTTGCCGGATGCTGAAGGTTGTCTGCATAAGGGTGACAATGACAAGCCAAATCAGAGGGTTGAATATGCAGATGACAAGGTTTGTTTGTGGGTGGATCTTTGCAGTATCTCCAAGCTTGACCCAGTGCATGCAGATGAAAACAAGATATTTGACAAAGGGAGATACATGTTTTTCTTTTCTTGGTGGCCTTAGGCCATCAAGTGTGTTTGGTGATGCAGGTCGGTGCAGTATTTGACCCTGTGCCCAATGGATAAGGGACTGGTCTGCATCCCAGAGATCTGGGGTTCTCGCTGCAGTCTTTCACCTGCACGTCCCCAGACAGAGCCACTGTTGGTGCCTGCATGAGCAGTCAGTTTTCAAGCATATAAGCATGCAGGCACCTTCCCAAAAAATCCAAAAAAAAGTTCTAAGTCTTTGGGCCTCCTCAGCATGTTTTAACATCAGCATCATATTTTCTTTGGAGGAGGTCATCATCATCATGTTTCTAGACATCACCTTGATGTTGCTTACGAGGGTCATCATATTTTCTGTCAGCATGATCTTTCGCCGGGGTGATATTTGAACATCGGGTGATCTTGGTTAAGATCATCCTGATGATGTTGCTGTAAAGTTCTAAGTGTGACCCGATATTCATCGAGGTCATCATATTTGAACATCGGGTGATCTTAGTCAAGATCATCCTGATGTTGTTTTATCACTTCATGTTCGTTGTTTTATCACCCTGATGATGCTGACGTCATTCTTATGTCAGGGTGATATCTATTTCTCTGCCTATCTGCATCATGATATTTCTGACGGAGGGGGTGATATTTTCATATTTGAATATCACCCGGATGTATGTTTGTTCCAGCATCATGATGATGCTGATATCAGGGAGATATCCGCCTGTCGGCTTCATGCATTATCCAGTGGGGGGTGATCATTTCAAATATCTGTCATATTCATATATCACCCCGATCTTATAGCGGAGCTATAGTGCAGCATGATATTTGTGCATCAGGATGATATTTCCAAATATCCGGTTATCTTCCGAATATCATCCTGATGCCGACATGTGGTGGTGACGTCATCAAGGTCCGGGGGGTCATATTTCTAACATTACTCATCTATGAAGATCCCCCAATGTTGCGAATATGACGATGACGTCATCCGGATATGAGGAGGTGCGCAGTAGGCAAATATGCTGATGACGTCAGCAGGATATGATGGTGACGTCATCAGGATGTTCATCGGCCAGACATTTGGTATCGGCTAAGCAGGAGGATCTTCCTCCGATGGATCAGGTTGTGTCGATGAAGGCGTTTATCATGCAGGTGATATTGCGATATGATGCTGACGTCAAGGTGATATTTCAAGCAACAGGATATCATGCTGCTGGAGGATGATGATGAAGGTTTATACTAGTGTCGTTAGGAGCAAAAGCGCCGACATCATATATGCTCGCGACCTAGTATATAAGGTGATGAGGAGCTTGCTGCGGGGTGCATGTGGGATAATTCGACCCTGCATATTTTCAAATATCATGACGATGTATCTTGGCGGGAAACAGTTGCGACACACAGTATTCTGCATTTCCCAAGGCCGCGGGTTGGTGCACCATTAATGGCGATTGTTGCAGAGGTATGGGCGATGGTTTAGACGGATCTAGTACCTGATTGAAGATGTGGATCCCTAGGCGGCGGCGCAAGGCTCGATATTTCTTCCTGTCTCCTCTCCCACCTACTGCATTCATGTTTGGGCACCAATCTGGTAATGCGTTGAGCGCCATTTTTCTGATACTGTGTATCTAGCGGGATTTTTGGTCAACCATGTAATTAATTGCTGTGGTACACTACCTGGCTGTTATAAGCAGGAAGTGTTACTCATTTTTGGTTGTTGAAAGTTGAAGATTTTTGGCTCTGTAATTCAAAACAAGCTGATCTGGTTGCTCTGTACAGCTTAACCTGTGAGTCTATGTATCTCTTGTTGTATGTTTTGGCATGAACCCACTGATTTTATGATTAATCTTATATGAGAAATGCTATCTTAGCATGTGTTTTGTTAATTCTGTCTCCAGTATTGCATGTATCTTTCTTCTGAGTCTGGATATTTAAACAATATTTGAGACTCTAGAACATAGAATTCCTGTGTTGAATGTATGATCTCTTAACTTCTGCTCGAAGGGTGGATTAAACTGTTTTCAGGTTAAACATTGGGAAGGGTATACTGCAGTAGGGATGCCATAAGTAGAGATAACTTAACACTCTGTATTGGGAGATATCTGTAAGGCAGGTATCACATATATCCCCCTGAAATCCAGTTTTAGCTGTTCATGCTGATCATTCACAGGTGTATGTCTACTGACTCCAGGCCCTGGATAGGCACCAATCTTGCTTTGTGTTTGTGTTACAACCATGTCTAGCTTTGCATCCAAACTTAAAATCAAAATCTAAATCTAAAACAATCTTTAGGACATTAGAATTAGTTTAGGATCCTCAGTCCTCTGTCTACAACTGCAAATAGGCCCAAAGCTAGCCCCTTTGCTCTTATCTTTCAGTTTTGGTCTACTTACAGGAGGACTTATCTGCTTTCTGTCAGCATCCCAGCCTTGTATGCATATCCTCATGGATGTTGAGTAGGGAATACCCCCCTAGGTCTTGCAGAGCCTGAAGAAGAAGAGGAGATAAAATACAGAGTCTATCTCCTACACTATTGGCCCCTGGCCCAGAGATCCTGTTGATCACTGATGGCTACCTTGTAGGGAAATCTGGGAATAAGCATCCAGTCTGGGAAAAAACCAACAAGTTGGTTGCATTAGATGAAATTAGAAGGGAGGCACAGAAAACAAACACCAAGAAACAACAGGAAGTGAAATATCTGTTTGATAAAAGGGCTACAGAGAGAAGGTTTTAGGTAGGTGACCTGGTCCTTATGTGGAACGCAAGGAGTCAGGATAAAGGCAAGCATGACAAATCTGAGCCCTTATGGGTTGGCCCATATCAAATTGGCAACATCCATGAAAATGATTCTTATTTTCTCCAAACCCTCAATGGTGAACTGCTGGAATTACCTGTGCACGGTAAATTCTTTAAGGCTTTTTTCTCATAAATGAGTACCTTATGTGTACACTGTATATTAGGTGTAAATATTTTGTACATGCCTTGTATAGTCGGCCGTGTTTTGAGTTTTGTGTCTTGTTTGGTCTGCTCCAGAGTTGTCTGGTCCTCGCTGCAATCTTGTGCCTGCACGTCCCCAATCGGAGCCTATGTTGGTACTCATTTATGTTTAGGGTTTTAAGCTTAAATGTTTGCAGGTTTCCTCATTAAAACCCTAAATTTTTTGAGTCATGTGATCTCGCATTGTTTTGTCTATCCTGATGATGGCCTTCTTTGGTGGGTTCCTGGTTATTAGGTCTCATCCTCATGCTTTAGTGTTCGAAGGTTGACTAGCCCCCACACAATGTCTCACTACTTTTTCCTGTCACACTTGAGAAAAATGCTAAATTTTGTATATGCAAAGGTGAATTGTATGTTGGCGGGCCTGTGAAATCTCTATCGGCCTCCAAAAAATGATGAGTTAAGTTATATGCATTTTTATGCATATCGAGTTGCATATACAAGGGGGAATCTTTCACAGATTCCTAGGAATATTCCCTGTTTGTATATCATGTTGCATGAATATTTGGTTTGTATGTTCAAACATACAACGGCTATGTACAAGAGAAAAGATACATTACAGACATATTCCAGGAAAGATTCGTTGTTTGTATGCAGAGGAAATATACATTGCAGATATACAAAGGGGGCGCAGATGCTTTTGATACAAGCAAAATATAGAAGGGTCCATCTCATATGCAAAGTGAACAATGCAATGTACAAAGTGATCTTCTATGTTCCGCAACATACAAAGCAAAAAAGATACAATTGGTGGGGCCCACGGATATGCAAAGCAGAATGTATATCGGGTGGAAAATATACAAGTCAACATGCAAACGCACAAATGCAAAGGATTTACAAGCCAGATTTCAAAGGGTTTTTCCAATCCAATTCATAAAAATTTAAAATCCGCGCCTTGTATGTATAAGGTGTATGTATATGTAGACGTACATTGGGATATGCAAGGAAGGAGGATGCAAAGAGGACCCAATGGTGATTGCAACTTGCTCTATAACAGTTTTGGGTCCGCCTTGCATGCTAACTGTTGTATGTATATGCATCCTGCATATACAAAGTTTTAAAAAGGAAATTTGTATACGCATATGTTTATGCATATACAAGGGCGAAAATGGCAAAATGAAGAGGGGGAAAAGTCAGTGATAGATGCATAAGGTGCTGATGTGGCATGGTATTATTGGTTCGCAACTTTTTAAAGGTGTTTTGAGCCGTTTATCTCGGTGATGGAATATAGATCGACGACCAATTTTAAACTCCTTGGTAGCAAGGGTTTTCTTTGTATGCAGTCGTGTTTTGAGCGGGAAAACTCCATGGGCACGCTGCTGTTGATTTCGAGGGGCTGTGGGTAGCTGAGCAGTAATGGCAGAGTTGTAGTGGTATGAGTCGACGATGGACAGGTCAACCACTCGATTGATGAAGAAAGTCCCTGGGCGGTGGTGCAAATCTCGAGTTCACCTGCTCTTTCCTCTTTATCCCTCTACTGTATTGATTATTTTGAGTGCCATTTTTTCATGCAGTGTATCTGGCGAATTTTTGACTTGCCTTGTAAATTTTGCTGAGTACACAGTCTTGGTATAAAAGCCAAACTGTGCTATTCATTTGAGGTTGTTGAAAACTGGACACAATTTTGGTGCTGTAATAAGATACGACTTCATTGGTGGCTCTGTCTTGGCTATCTTGTGAGTTTATGAGTTTCGTATTGTATGTTTTTCTGCATAAATCTACTGATATCATGCTGATTTAAATGAGTAATGCTATATTGCATGTGTTTTGTTATTTGTCTCCAAATTGAGTGTGTTCTTCTTATGAATCTAAGCATCTAAGAGGTGTTTATGATTCTAGAATATAGGTTTGCTGTGTTGAATGCTTGATTTCTTACTTCTGCTCAAGGAGTAGATTAAACGTTTTAATCAAGTGTTGGGAAGAAGACATTGCAATAAGGATATCAGTAAGTAGAGATAACAGGATACTCTGTTTTGGGAAGTATCTGTAAGGCAGCTACTAAAAATCCCCTTGATATTCAATCTTTGGTATATATTTATGCTGGCCATTCACATGTGTATGTCTATTGACTCTGAGCCCCGGATAGGCATCGATCCAGTCTTGTATCAAGGTTGCAACCCAAAGTCTCAGTTTTACATCCAACTTCAAAATCAAACTCAAGATTCAAATCCAAACCATTAGGACTTTAGAAGTAGTTTAGGACTAAAATCCTTTGATTCACAACTGAACATAAGCCCAAAGCTAGCCCCTTTGCACTTATATCACAGTTTTGGTCTGCATAATAGATGATTTATCTGCTTTGTGTTAGCATCCCAGTCTTTGCATAGTTATATTTCATGGATGTTGAGTAGGGAATACCCCCCTTGGTTCTGCAGAGCCTAAAGAAGAAGAGGAGATATTTACAGAGTCTATCTCCTATACTGTTGGCCCCTGGCCCAGGAATCCTGTTGATCAATGATGGCTACCTTATAGGGATAACTGGGAATAAGCATCCAGCCTGGGAAAAACACCAACAGAACCATTGAACATGACGAGCGAAGTTCAAGTCTTTCGGTTGAACCTGTTGAACCATTGAACCAGTTGAACCATTAAACTTGACGAATGAAGTTTTAAGAGTTCGCTAGTCGAGCCTATTGAACCATTGAACCAATGGTTGAACCTGTTGAACCATTGAACCTTTCGAGCAAAGTTCAAGTCTTCCGGTTGAAGTTGTTGAACCATTGAACCAGATGAACTTCCAAAACCTGATGAACTTCCTGAACGGTTTAATGAAGAACAACTATTAAATATGAGGTTCAAGTAGTAATTTGAGACACAAGTTCTCTTCAGTTCCAACCTTGTTCCTTTTCTTGTTGCCATCAATGACAACACTCAATTATTCAACATAGCAGTGTCTCTTGCCAATTATCTCCCCCTTTGGCATTGATGGCAACACTTAGTGAATAATGCTTGACTACCTTGACTGCTTCCCCTTTTCATATACACTTTATATTTCTTCTCCCCCTGAGATGTTTGCCCATTTTTTTACTGATCTTCTTCTCCCTTTTTGACATCAATGGCAAAGGTGTAGGTTCTGGAGTTAAAAATTGTCAAAACTGCAAAATTTGCTAACTGATTCTACATCCGGATCAAATGCCTTGGATGTGTTCATAAATTTCTACTCCAAATCCTTGATCTTCTCTTCTGTTTTCTTTGTGACTTCCAGCCAGGATAAGCAAAATTTGTATATGTCACCAGCTTCTTTAATGGCACTCTAAATGATTTTTATCCTATTATCTAGCTGGACTTTGTCTTTAACTATCATTTCCTTTAACTCATTCAATCTTTTCTCATTAGACTCTTGCCTTACTTTTATTTTTGTAGATTTCTCAAGAGATTCAAAATGTTTACATACAGAGTTTATGAGTTCCTTCAGTTAATTTGTTGATGACATAGATGTCTCCTTCTGGTATGTTGGCATTAGCTTCTCCAAAATGCTAGATGCTTCACCAATGAGCTCACTGTCCTCTATGTGAGACTTTAATATTTCCTCTCTTGCTTTTGCCTGTACAATTGAAGCCAATTTGAGTTTTTGTACAGGGGACATTGTATCCAAGTTTATTGGACCATGTAGAAAATCAGACTCATCCAAAACTTGTTTTTCTTTCTCTAAAAGTTCCTTAACTGATTCTATAGTGTCTCTTGGTGTAGCAGAGACTTCTTCCTTCATGCTCAGCTCTGGATAATCTAGATCCATGTCCTTATTGGTGTCCTCTTTTTGTTCCAGTGGAGGAATTTCCTTGACCTGTTCTTCCTTAGTTTTTTTCTTGTCAGTTTTATGCTCAACTTGATGTTCTAGAGAGGATCTTGTTTCAGTGTCATCAACAGATACTTCTTTCTCTCCAGTCACTTTATCACCTTCATTTATTTCCTATTCAAGGTTCACTTCTGGAACAAATATATCATCCCCAGCATCAGTTTCTTTATTTTCGTAAATGGTAGGGAGATTAAATTCCCCTCATGTGTCCAGAGTGATTTCTTCAGTTTCCTTTACCACCTTTTCAATGTCTCCTCCCATGAGAGTATTCATTCTCTTCTTTGACCTGAATTTGTTGTGAATCGCTTTGGAGATTTTCACTTTTTCCTCCGGAGTGATTTCTGGATATAGTTTTATTAGAGAATGTTCTCTAAGTTTAACATCCTTTGCCATGGCCGTTTCCTTTCTTACAGTCATTATACTTCCTAGAGTATGTGGTAGATCAGTAATTATCTCAATTAAGGCCTTGTTGTAGATGTTTAGGTATTCTACAATAGTAGTTTCAATGATCTTCTTATCTAGATCATTATATTGATCATATAATTATGCAATAGGTTTTAGATTGCCATCCACTATTATGGCTTTGAGGACATCTCCAAGGCTTATGGTAGATTCCTCTGTCTGAGGCACATCTTGCTTTTGCCTTTTCCCTGGCTTACCCTTACTGGAGGGTTTCTTTTTGCTGGTTTCGAAGGCTTTTGTAGCCTCAGTTTTCATTTTCTTTACTTCATCTGATTATGTTTCTTCTTCATCCACTACAATTCTTACATGCATTCTTTTAGCTTTGGTCTTGTTTCTTTTGTGATTGGTGGAAGGAGTTTCCACACTTACAGATGGTGTAGAACCGGAGGGGATAGATGTAGCTTCTGCAAAGGTAGATCCTTTGGTTCTCCTTCTTGTTACCTCTAGTTTTTCTAGTTCACCTTTGGGTTCTTCTGAAGCTCCAATTTATTCACTTTTTCTCTTTTCTTCTATTTCCTTATCAACTTGTGCTTTTTCTCTTGCCTTTGCTACTTGTTCTTTTGTGAACCCATGTTTTAAGGCAATTACTTTTGCCACTTTCTACATTTTCTTAGAGATCTCAGGTTTTCTCACTTCAACAAAGATTTTAGCATGCAATTCCTCATAAGTCCCAAATCTTCCTTCATTGGGATCTTTGGGTTTACTTAACACATGTTGAGCATAATTTTCTTATATTCCTCCATCTACCTCATATCCCATGGGCATAACCCATACCGTTCTAGGCTCAACGGCCTCCATCAAGTATTGATCTTTTGTTACAATAAAGCAGATAGTGTCCTTGTATTTTCCAACTACTGCTCTGGGGATTCTTTCCTTGGCTTGCATTAACCTTTGGAAGTTTTTGAAATAGCCCCATAGGGCTGAATTTTGAGCATCAATACTGCCTATGCTATTTAGATGATTTTTAATTTGAACTGCAACAGATTTATCATTTGTCCAAAATAGATTCTTCATACCTCACAACTCTTGCATGAAGTAAAAGAATAAACAGATACCATACTTGAATGGATATTTTTTCTCTTTGGTCTTCCTTAAGTTTTCCATCAGTTGTTGATGGAGCAGTTCACAAAGATCATACTCTGCATCTTCTTTAATCATCTCAAATGTTATGTAGGTTGCTATATTGGAGACTAAATTTTCCCAGTTTAAGAAATAAACATTGTAGCCAATAACCATGGATGCAAATCTTACTGCATGGCCTTCAATATCATTGATTGTTAGCACCCTTTTGTCAAACTTTACTCCAGTGGCCACCATTACTTTATCATTCTTCACGGTTTTCAACACTGGTACTGATCCAGTGGAGCATAACCTAGTTACTTCCCTTATAGCATCTTTTGTGATCTTAAATGGTCTCTCGAGCCATGTGAATTCATCATGAACCCTACTTAATACATACTGGATCCACTCATCCTCAACAAATGTCAGGAAATCAATGTACCGAGTGAATTTCTTTGTTTCTAATGCCTTGTATTCATTTTTCAAATTGTAACCCTCACCACATAAGTGATCTAGAAATAACTCTATGAGTTTGCTTTTTCCATGTTCTTCTAAGGTAACATGAATATAAGTCCTAACATCCTCTGCATGCAAAAATCCATGTGGAACTTCTGAAAATACACCCATCCAATTAACTTCAACTGATTTAAATGGATGTTTCTTGAATTTAGGTCATGGTCGCTCAGTGATATCAACAACTTGTGGGGTTACCATTGCAAAGTTTCAATAGATTCACAATAAAGTTTCAACGGTAAATACCTTGTTATGCTGAATTAGGGTTTCCTTCGCTTGAATCACTCTGAGTTCTTTGAATTTCTATTGTAATTTGAAATCTTGCTTCAATCTTTCTTGGATATCTAGTGGCTGAAATGCAAAGTGAGTTAGAAGGCAAATGATTTTCTTTTTATCCCCCACACTTGACCTAATTGTCATACATGCTCATTCTCAAAATCTGCTTGACCCCTTTTTTGATAGATATAGTCGATCAAAATTGCTCCGCAATGTGCCACCTTAACTCATTTTCTTCCAGATTTTCTTCCATAAGATCTTTCATATTAGATTCCACCACATATCCTTGTACCAAACTCTAGCACTAACTATCTAGTTGGGGGTTTTGGATTTTCAACACAGCTCCTCGTGAGCCAGAGCACCCAATTTACTTCCCAGAGGAAGTATCTGCACCAGATACTGGTGCAGATCCATCCTTAACTTCAATTACTTCTTTCTTGATCCAGATCTTGTCGATTTATTTCTAAGTTTCAACTAGATCAACTTTTTCTTTTCCCTTATCATTCCTCTACTCTATTTTCCTTTCTTCAGCATGGTAGCTTCTTTTCACATTCTTGCTTCTGCAAAACTTTGCAATATGTCCATACTTGTTGCAATTGTAGCACAAAATGTTTCCTTATCCTTGATTCCTTCCTCTGAATGAATTCATCCTTGATCTACATTAATTAACCATGTGTCCAAATGTATTGCATGCAAAACATCTTCTATTGAATGATTGAGTATTTTGAAAGTCATTTCTTACCAGATTTCTGCATTCATTTGATCTATGACCAATTTTCTTGCAATTGAAATATTGACTAGAGAATGATGGAACATTCTAATTTATTCTACTCTTACACTGAGTAGCTTTATGACCAAACCTTTTGTAATTAAAATAATAGCCATTGAAAGATGGGTACCTTTGAGCATTTGGCTGTTTTGACTGGAGATCTTCTAGGTCTTCCTTTTTTATTCCTGAACTGGTTGCCTTTATTTTGCTTCAACTGAAAATTTTCTTCACCTGATTTTGAACTTTCTCCTTTCTCAAATCCTAAGCCTTGCTTGTCATCTAGATGTTTCTAACTATCAAGCAATTCCTCAAGCTTTGCAGAGCTTATTTTGAATTTTTCTTTATAACTATTGGCTGCTTCCAGATCAAATTTCAGAAGTAGTACTTCTTTGCCCAATTTGTCACATTCCTCTGACTTATCCTTGACAACTTGATTCAAATGCTTTTCAATCTCTTCTTTCTTTTCAACATCCAAAGTCAAACTATTTAGGGTTTCATGTGCTTCATCTAATTGATCATATAGCTCCTTAATTTTCTCCTTAAACTTCCTGACTTGCTCTCTTAGAGTTAGGATGCATTCATCAGCTTCTTGAACATTAGCTTTTAGATCCCTAATTTCTGCCTCAGATTTTTCCAGATCAGTAAGAGCTACTTCTAGTTCATGTTGCTTTCATAATTACCAAATCTTCTTTCTACCATGATTACACTACCCAGATCTTCATTAAGCTGTTAGGCTTCTTCGAAGGAACTAAGCTCTGATACTAATTGTTGATAGTAAGGAATACTGAGAGGGGGGGTGAATCAGTATTCCACAAAACCACTTCTTAACAAGTTTATTAATCCAGTTTCCAAAATTAATAAAATGAAAGTAGAATAAGCCTAGGAACAACAACCACAAAGACATAACACATGAACACCAAGATTTTTATGTGGAAATCCCAAAAAGTGAAAAACCACAGTGAGTGTTAGCTCACAATATATTAATATAGCACAATACTGAATTACAAGAAGGCTCACTGCCTAGAGAAATGTTCACTGCAAGGAAGGCTCACTGCCTAGAGAAAGAAAGAAGAAGGAAGAATGACTCACTACCAAGTTGAACTACTCAGACTACATCTACACATGCTTTGTTGCAGCTCTAATGAAGCACATAAATACTGTCTAAAAACTCTTCATCTCTGATAGCTCTGTTTCACTGCTCTACTTTTACATAGGAGCAAGATCTCTCTTCTTCTGCTCTCATTACTTCCACACAATCACATTACTTCACATGTCACACATACATATATTCACATTCACATCACACGGTCCAAACACTAAATTTGATCCCTTGTATATATATATCCGCAACACTTGAAATCTTCACATTAGGTTGGCCTAATAAAGTGAAGTATGCACTCATACCTTAAGTAGCTTGTCGGCTAAATTCATTTACCAAAACTCCCAGTGGACTCAAACAACACTTGAATTGCATTCACATATGTCAGCCTCAACTATCAAACAAATTAGGATTAAGTTCTAAACAATATAACTTACCGCACACAATTCAACCTTATTATGTCAGCCTCTAACTCAGACTGCCACTGATTCAGTTCATCTGTCAAACTATATCTTTTACTGGGGACCACAAGCCTTGCTCAAAATCATGTAAAAGACTCCTCAGACATCACAAACCATACCTTTAGAACCGCAAGGTAAAACATCCTTTAGCGGCAAAATGTGGACCATCAGAACTCAGACTCTGTCATAGTCAAACTCTGTCAAACAATGTAGCGATACTCAGTAGATTGTGACTAACTTTCTGGTGGAGTTTAGAACTTACAAATTTGGATTTAGACATTTCATACAAGTGTTTACAACACCTCAAAACCGCATACCAAGATATACAACATCGGAGTAATGCAGACCAAATCAACTGAGTGTTTTTCTCTAAATAGTACTATATTTTGCTCTGCTGGACTTAGGCCATTTAAAGATATACTTCTGGAATTGATCAAAGGCTGAAACCTTGGATATAAGATCATATGAGAGTTAGGAACATCATACTAGAACTGCAACACTTGGTCTTCAAATGCAGACCAATGCCTATCGAGACATTGTTATTTTCTCGCTGCTTCTGTACATTGCTAATACTTAGCCAATATGACTAAGTCTATTTCACCAGACCAAAGACTCTATTCCAACCTTGTTCCTTTTCTTGTTGCCATCAATGACAACACTCAATTATTCAACATAGCAGTGTATCTTTCCAACATCTTATTGCTTCAATCCTTGCCACAGGAGCATAAGTCTCCTCAAAATCTATGCCTTCAACCTAAGAATATCCTTTGCATACTAGTCTTGCTTTGTTTCTTACTACTTCTCCATTTTCATTCAATTTGTTTCTGAAAAACCATTTAGTTCCAATCACATTCTTATTAGTAGGTCTAGGAACTAGTTCCCAAGTTTGATTCTTCTTTATCTGCATCAGTTCTTCTTCCATAGCTTTTACCTAATTTTCATCTTTGTAGGCTTCACTTATAGTTTTAGGTTCAATCTTTGAAAGTAAATAGTAGTTCACCTATTCTTCTGCAGCTCTTTCCTTGTCAATACCCCTTTGATTTTATCACCAATAATCTGATCCTCAGATGATTAATCCTTACATACCTGGGAGTCTTAACAACACTTTTCGGAGGCTTTTCTTCTTCAACTTGACTGTCTTCTTGTTCAACGTTTTCTTCATTTGTTGTAGTAGTAGGTTCATCAGATTCATACCCACTTAGATCTGATATTCTTTCCCTATCTTCATCAACTTTCACATTAGCACTCTCAATGATCTTTCTCAATCTCTTATTGTAGCATCAGTAGGCCTTACTCTTAGTGGAGTATCCAAGGAAAATTCCTTCATCACACCTTGCATTAAACTTGCCTAGCTCTTCTTCTCTTCTGATATAACATTTGCTTCCAAAAACTTTGAAATATTTCATTGTAGGAATTCTTCCATACCATAATTCATAAGGAGTTTTAGTACCATTACCTTTGACTTGAACTCTGTTTTGAATATAGACATCAGTATGTATGGCTTCTCTCCAGTATACTTCTGGTAGGTTGGCCTCCTTCATTATTGACCTTGCAGCCTCTTGAACTGTCATGTTCTTTCTTTCAACAACTCCATTCCGCTGGGGAGTTCTAGGAGCAGACAACTATCTTTTTATTCCATGTTCTTCATAGAAAATATTAAATTCATTTGATGTAAACTCACCTCCTCTATCAAATCTTAAGCATTTGATCCTTAATTCTAACTCATTCTCAACCATCGCCTTGAAGGATTTGAACTTGTCTAGGGTTTCTAATTTATCTCTTAGAAAAGTGACCCAAGTCATTCTAGAATAATCATCAATAAGCAACATAAAGTATTTGTCTCCTTGTAGACTTCTTGTTCTTGTAGGAACACACAAATCTGTATGCACCAACTCAAGCAATCCAGCAAAAAATTGTTCTTTACTCTTGAAACTTGTCCTTGTCTGTTTCCCCAATTGACATTCCTTGCAAATAGTATTAGTAGGCTTCACAAACTTAGGCAAATCTCTCACAGCTTGTACTAAACTTATCTTCACCAAGTTGTCAAAATTGATGTGACGCATCCTTCTATGCCACAACCAACTCTCATCTGTCTGAGACAACAAACAACATTCATTAGTTCCTCTCAAATGATAAACATTACCTCTAGTCTTCTTACCAGTAGCAATTATTGTTCTGGAGCTTTCCATGATCTTGCATCCATTATCCTTGAATCTTAGATCATACCCTTATCACACATCTGACCAACACTTAAAAGATTATGCTTTAAACCCTTCACATAGAGAACATCATTTGTATTATGCTTTCCATCAAAAGAAATAGATCCTCTTCCACAAATCTTACCAGCTGCATCATCTCCAAACCTAACTAGTCCTCCATCATACTTTTCCAAACTTACAAACTTACTTTTGTCACCACTCATGTGAAGTGAACATCCATTATCAATAATCCATTCATCCTTATCTTTCTCAGCCTGGCAGACAGACAAAGCACTTTCTTCCACTAGTTTTTCTTCCTTCACACAACTAGTAGGATTAGTAGATACAAGTTCTTCCTTGATAGCAATAAAAAAACATTCATTTGCACTAGTATCATCAGACTCATCATCCATTACACCATCATCATAAAAATCTCTAACATAATAGCATTTCTTTATAATCCTAGGTCTACTTTCAAATTTTTCTTGGCTTTTTCAATTCTCTCCAGACCTGGATGCATAGTGACCAATCTTACCATAGGTAAAGCATTTGAATGGTAATTTACCTTTGAACTTACTGGTACCTCTTTGCATTCTATCCACAAAGTTGGCTTCAATCTCATCAAGGTCATCATCTGATTCCATAGCATACTTCTCAGATCTTGAAGTCTTCTCTGAAGTGCTGACTTTGAAAGCTGTCTCAGTCTTCGACAGAGCATCACCAAACTCTCTCATCTCAAAAGCAGTGAACTTTCCAAGCAACTGATCCTTTGTAATCTTGTTCACACTCATAAGTTCTTCAATTGTAGACAACTTGTGACCGTAGGATTTAGGCAATGAACTAAGAATCTTCAGCACAACCTCATCCTCATTAATGGTTGCTCTAAGACCTTTAATTCCATTGACAATTTCATCAACCTTTTGCATGTAGATTGTTATGTTCTCATCATCACTCATCTTTAGGGCTTCATACCTTGCCTTTAGGTTTTGTAATTTGGTACTCTTTACAGAGTCATCTCCTTCATATAAAGTTTTCAACTTAACCGAGATCTCATGAGCAGTTTCTAGATCTATAACTTTCACTAACTCAGTGTTAGATAAAACATTCAATAGAGCGTCTCTATCCTTTCCATTTAACTCATACTATTTGACTTCATCTTCGGATGATGGACCATTTGGAGGAATAGTATGCTTTGTATCTGCCATCTTCCAAACACTATAACCAAGAGAAATGAGATGACTTTTCATTCGTACCTTCCAGAGAGCATAATCCATTCCATCAAATTGCAGACTCCTTCTTGTGCACCATCCTAGATCTACCTCAAGCTGTTAGGCTTTCTTCCAAGGAACCCTCACTCTGATACCAATTGTTGAAATGCACAAGACAACTGAGAGGGGGGCTGAATCAGTTGTAACCAAAACTTAACTTCTTTCAAACATCAACACATCAACCACTTAATCATTGTTATTATGATTTTGTTGGAACAATTTTTTAGCCCTAAAAAATTGATAAAAATCTATTTCCCGCCATCATGTTATATCTAACATATCATTCAAATTTCCCTGTTTAGAATAATACATTCCTTGAACCCAGAATCATAAACCCATTAAGCCCTAAAAGGCAAAAATCACATTAGAAAAATATGCCGATGTAAATAGGTTCCCCTTAGGGTCTCATTTGATAAAACAAGATTTGACATATCAGGGATGCCATATCAGGGAGACTCACTTTCGGGCCTCTTTGATAGTCCACAAAATTAGAAAGGCAAAACACACAACTAGGCGATATATCGGCCTGATATCAAAAAGTCGAAGGGACTTATAGATCAGTGCATCAAAATAAGTCTTTTAGGGTGTCTTCGATATTCCAAGGACATAAAGGCACATCGAGAGGACCGATGAATATCGGCATGACACCTAAATGTATCCCCTCGATAAAGCGATAAAAATGAAAACATTTTGAAATAAGACATCAGATTTTCGGGGTAACTCAATTCCCATTCCTATCGATAAGCCGTCGGGAATTGTGGATAAAGAGAAGTACTTTGAGGTGACTTCAGGATGTCAAAGAGAGGCCATTTCTAGTCCCTTCTAAAAGACAAATGACCTAATGAACAAGGGGATATCGAAGGGACAAATAAATATCGAAGAGACATTTGTATGAGGGGATTTTGACAGGACACTATCTAAGGTCATTCTGATATTCTGAAGGTAATAAAAGCATAAAAATTTATCAAAGACATAGCTATGAAATTGATCATCCTAATACAATAATGAAATGACATCTTTGGCATGATCAAATGAGCCTTATTTGAAAAATAAAATGTCCCCTTGATGACATGAGAGCTGCTATGGGAAACCATTAATGCACAGTACTAGGTATATTGATGCAAATCTTGAAAAGATTGAATCATTAAGCAAACATGAGGAGCAAGGGCAGGGTGCAACAAAAACCATCATTCAAGAACCAATGACTATCTATCCAAGTAAGTACTCCAAAGCCTAAAATTTACAACTTACTGTTTCGAATTACGTTCACAACAGTAGTGATTTTTTGCATAAGTTTATATTATAGAAGAGACAGTTGAAAACCCTAGAGGGAAAAGACAGAAGTTAGAAGAAAGACACCTAAACCAAGACTTAATAGATCAATGCCCGAAGTCAGGACAAGGGTCTAGGAGAAATGCCCAATTAAATCCCTAAATAGAAAAATTAGAGGATATATATAAACAAATAGGGGATATATAGACTCCAATCAGGGGTTATGATCTTTTTATATATCATTATAGGAAAATGCATAGGCATAAACTTGTCTCAAATCCATGGAGAATGAACCTTGGAAAGCTTATAGTGCCAAATGTATTTATCAATGTGGAATTGTTGAAAGTTGTCGCTGAGAAATACAATGCACAAACTTGTCTAATTGAATAGAAGAATGGATCTGGTTTCATCCGTATCACCAGAGATTTTATAGCAACGGTGTTTTAGTTGGATTCTAGTTTTGATATGAAATTTAGACTCAACGATTTGTTGAACGGGTATTTTAATTTGAGCAATAACTACAATAGGTGGAGGCTACCTTTACACAGGCCCCGAGATGAGGGGAATAAGCTCAAAGTATTTTCAGGGGTGGAGGATCCACCTTATTCCATATAATTGTTTGAAGAATACTTCAAATGCACCTATTATTATGTATGTCAACTACTGGGTCTAGAGTCCTCTATGTTTATGGAAATTGCACCCATGGTTCTCACTATAGATGTATAAAGCCAAGATGCACGACATCTGGATTATGCCAAGTTCCTTGCCAATAACCTTCATATCAAGTTGATTGCCATAAAGAATGGAGCTAATAAATTTAGACACTACTCTTTGCTTATGCATCTTATCCTGTATGAAGGGCAACATATGTGTCTATGATTAACGTTTAAGAATAAGGGGTTTGGACAAGAATGGATATATTAAACCTGTAAAAATGTGGACTGGTATATGGGATATCAGATGTGAAAAATCTCACTATCTTTATTTTGAAGAATATTTTGTAAACCCTGTATATAAATTGTTAGGTCATCCTTGTGATCACAATTTGTCAGTAGAAATACAAAGATTCCTAAGGCCAAAGGATAAAAATGAAAAGGGAAAATTTAGTCACAATTGGGGTGACTGGTATGCTTACAACGACTATACCAAGATAAGAGTGTATAGGTATGAGGGACCACCATTTTTCTACCAAAAACATATCCAGATAGGATTGCCTATTTAGAGATTATAAGGCAATTAGCTTATTCTGACTTTATGCACCTAAATAGTCATAACAAGTAGTCATTCATGCCTGGTACTCTATGTTTTGGAGACTTTACATTACTTTCTGATAAAGGATATTAGTTAATTGATAAAAAAATGGAACATTTCAGATTGCCATCAAGGAATTCAAGGGAGAATTTTGACCCTGAACACTTCATAAGTGCTGTCAAAATAAGTAAAAATTGAAAAGATATCACCATGTGCCATTTATTGAGGATGATTTAATTAGAAATTGTGATGAAAGAATTGCATTTGAAAGAAGGAGTTTGTATCATAAAGTAATGTTGGCTGAGGCTTGGAGGGTAGCCAAAAACCCCACTTATACATGAGCTTTTCTAGATATTGATGATCACATTGAAAGGCTGGATATGCTTATTACACATGCATCAGATCTGACTATGAATGCTCCTTCTCACATTTTAGAAAGAAAAGGATTTTTTTTTAAAGAGACACAAGCTGAGTGTGAGGTACCATTGGATCATATCTCCCCTTAATCTACACTAGACATTAGTTTCTCTCTTGATACTAAAAATGCAGAGGAAGAATTTGATATAGGAGATGAAGATGTATAGAGCTTTGAGCCTATAATTAAAAATTATGAACTTCCTGAGGACATAGAAAAGGTCAGAATGGAAGCCTCTGACAAATTGTCAGATGACATAAGACATATGGCAAATAAGAAATTTGTTTCAGATGATGACTTTATCAGAACCCGTGAATTCAAATCTTTCCTATATGAGTACAAAGGCAAACATGCCAGAGATAAGATGAAAGGTACTACTCCTGAGGTACAAGTTGAGGTATTGCAGGCACTCCAAATAGAAATTGATAAGGCAATGGAGACCATGACTCCAGATAAGGGAAGAGAATTACTTGAAGAAGCAGGGGTGATGCTAGTCTCAAGATGGGATATGACATCTGCCATTGTTTTCGATACTTTCAGAAGAAATCAAGATAAGAAGATGCAGCTAAGCATTGAAGCTATGGATAAGATCAAAACAGGGTCTGGATATGATCCTGACAAAGCAACTTTGTTAATATGGGCACTTTACCCCCCAAATAAAAGGCCTCAAATCATTGATAATCCAGATAAAGTGTTTGGTCATCTCATGATACAAAGGGTTGAAGATATAGATCCTCTTGAGACTGCTGATTTGAATGTTAATGTGGCTAGATTTACAAAGGCTCAGATTGAGCAATTGGTGAAGAAAAATAATGCATATATGGCAGAAAATGCAAAATTGAGGCAAGAAGTTGCCACCTATAAAGATAAGTTTCCAGCATTATCCAATAGTTACTCACCATATCTAGAGGCTGATAAAAAGCTAGTAGAGGCAAGAGTGGATGCCAACTATTGGAGGATCAAAGCAGAGAAATTCTTGAAAAGGAGTGACCAACTATAAACTGAGATAAAAACTGTTAAATACAACATAGCCTTAGAATTGATTAAAAGGAGATTTGAGAAGATAAAGGGGAATAGTGATAAAATATGGGAGTTGCATAGAAGGACACACAATGTTTAACAGGAATATAAGAGATTACACCTTAGGATGCTTGAAAAGGAGGAGTTAAAAACTAAAGAAAGTGTTGAAGAGAAAGTGTTCAAGGAATATGATGATCTAATCAGTGAGCATGAGAGATTCAATTCTTTGTTAACAAAAGACTTAAGTGATTTTGATCAGCGTCTAGACATGGCATTACCTAGTTTCTTTGACACTGAAGGAAATTTGCAAGAAAAGGATATTTGGAAAAGTGAATTGATCCAATTACTACCCACAGCTCTTGAGAAAATCAATAATGAAGATAGAGTAATAGAGAATACACATACATGTTTAGATAAGATCTTTACTCTGGAATCAACCATGAGTGATATAATCTCTACAGATACTTATACAACCTAGGACAACATTGATCATGTGTCTAAGATAAATTTATTCATTGATAGAGCAACATGAAGGGGTTGAGTGAAACGAGAAATAAAATTTTGATATTTTGCGATAAATAAATCAATGTATTGCTTCAACAATAAGAACAGGCAAAGCACATTTGATAGATACTGCAACGTGGAGAGGAGTACCTTGCCAGGCCTATGGTCACGGGTGCTCTACGAAGATTAACAGATCTAGATCTTAATCAAATTGCTTACGCCCATAATCTATTTCTTAATTATGTTTAGTTATGAAAAGATGCAATTTATGAATAGTTATGTCAATTCAGGCTTAAAGCTGGTTTGCTTCCCATATTTATAAGGGAAACCAAGGCCTAGTCAAAATCATCAATCAATTTGCAGCAAGACAATTTATATATTCAATATTATTATCTCCAGTCATTTTTCAAGTTTAAGATACTGAATGCTTATGATATTTTAATATTATAAAGGGTAAGAATGATTTCATTTGTGGATATATATGTGGTGTTCTGAGATTTTGTTGATATTCAAGTTTATGAGTTGCTTGACTGTCTCCATCTTGATTATTTCCATTTATTTAAATCATTAGATTTATCAAGGCACATTTGTTGTCTCCGTGTGGTGTATTCTGATTGGTTTCTATTAGAAGTTGATTTAAGTCCTCCTAAGTGATTTACATTTATTGGTCTCTGCCCTAAGTTAAATCTTTTAAGTGAATCAATTTAGCTGGTTTCCTTCAAAGTAGAATTAAACCCTTTCATACAACCACAATAATTTGGAAAAATTAACTGGATCTTAAAGAAGAGTCTAACAACTAACAATCTTGCATGTTTACATAAGGTGTAAACATTTAAAAAGTGCCAGATAGTCAGAGTTAAGCCAAATAGATCTGCAATTCATATGAGTCTTGATCCCATTACCCAATAGAATTAGTCACTGGTCACAACCATTTTATAACAATCTTTTACATTCCATGATTTTATTCACACATTTAAAAAACTAACAAATTAGGAGTAAGAATAATTCACAACCTTATATCTACTTCACACCCATATGCCATTGTGAAGGTTATACAAGTCTGTATTAATAGTCAAGGTATACCCACCTAGGTCTGGCAGAGCCTGAAGTGAAGGGGGTTTTAACCATATTTGCCCCATGTTGTTAGCAAAAAGCATCAAAAGAGCTTGGCAACCTCTTAAGGTCAACAACTTGTGTTTTTGAGACCTAACATATTTAACCATGAAAGCATGAAATTAGAAACTTAAACACATTCACACATTCAACACATGAGACACCATATTTTTTATGTGGAAAACCCAATAAGGGAAAAACCACGGTGAGGATTAACTCATAGTATAAATGATATATCAAAATTTACAACAAGACTCACTACCTTAGGGCTCGCTTCCCAGAATGCACTGCAAAAGAAGGGGTTCACTGTCAAAGGAATAGGCTCATTGCCAGAAGTTGGTGAACTGATATAGTAGCATCATTACCATGCTAAGGTTTAGTTCCATTGAAGCACAATAAAACTCCTCTGCTCTGCTCTACTTTTACACTTCACTCTTATCTTCACATCTTCACATCATCATCCCTTAGTTACGACTTCATTACATGTATTTATACAATTCATCAACCTTGGAATGTACATCAAGGTCAGCATTACAATCATCAACCGTTGGAATAATCTCCAAGGTTGGCATACATACATACATTAGAATAGGTCTGGACCTAAACAAATTTGTGAAGGAAAAGAATGAATGTGGACCGCACCATGCCTTAGTTGGGACTCAAATGCAATCTTCCATGCAACAACATGCTATCACAAACTCCAAAGCATAATCGAAAGTAGTGAAAACAACCAAGTCGGCCAAAACTGGTGTTAACACTGTAGGAATTCTTCCAGGCCACAATTCATAAGGAGTTTTAGTACCATTACCTTTGACTTGAACTTTGTTTTGAATGTAGACAACAGTATGTATGGCTTCTATCCAATATACGTCTAGTAGGTTGGCCTCCTTCATCATTGACCTAGTAGCCTCTTGAACTATCATGTTCTTTCTTTCAACAACTCCATTCTGCTGGGGAGTTCTAGGAGCAGGCAACTGTCTTTTTATCCCATGTTCTTCACATAAAATATTGAATTCATTTGATGTAAACTTACCTCCTCTATCAAATCTTAAGCATTTGATCCTCAATTATAATTCATTCTCAACCATCACCTTGAAGGATTTGAACTTGATTAGGGTTTCTAATTTATCTTTTAGAAAAGTGACCCAAGTCATTATAGAATAATCATTAATAAGCAACATAAAGTACCTGTCTCCTTGTAGACTTCTTGTTCTTGTAGAAACACACAAATCTGTATACACCAGCTCAAACAGTCCAATAGAAAATTGTTCTTTACTCTTGAAATATGTACTTGTTTGTTTCCCCAATTGACATTCCTTGCAAATAGTATTAGCAGGCTCTGTAAGGAAATGAGAGCATCTCAAAACGTATTTCTAAGAACAGTGGTGTCTTCGACAGTTTTAATTTCTTTTCAATTGCTTCAAAAACATGCACAACTATGCCATTAGAGCGGAAACTGACATAGAACATTTCCAACATTGACCCTTAGAGAAAAGCACAAGCGAACATTAACTAGTTTCAATAGCAGAGACTTTAAACATGAAAGACAAAACAAGAACATAGATTTACGTGGGGAAAACCCTTACGGGTAAAAAACCCCACACTCCAAAACATCAAGCCTTTGTATTATTCAGCAACCAAAAGGTTACAATACATTTACAGGATCATAGCCTTTACAGGAGATTAACATCTTGTTCCTTCTAAAGAATAACTGACAGCATCACCCTTCACAGCCAGAACTCCCTTCATCTGAACTCTGTTTTCACTCTCTCCTCAGCCCCTTCGCATACTGTTAACAAGTCATGTACAACACACAGCACAGAACTTCACCGAAGGAGAAAACCAGAGTTCTCAAGGTTAATCACGCTATCTCAGAGACTCTCACACTTCTAGTCAATCGATTTTTCACATTGCTTTAGTAATCCAATTGAATCCACATGCAGCTGACCGTTCATTCCAACTGCCCAGCATCGCTAACATCCAACTGTCCAAACCATTTGCATAACTGTCTAAACATTCACATTCTCACAGGAAACTTTAGTCCCACATGCACCAGACATTGGACGGTTTCCAGTTTATATACATGACCACAAGTAAGATAACTATAGAAACTTTTGCTGACAAGACTAAGCAGTACACCTTTCACCGACCATCGAAAGACCTTGACCTTTGGTATAACTTCAACCCTCTTTGTTGACAATGTTTTTCCTGCCGATGCCAAACCTTCGCCAACCCTCCATTGGAGTGACAGGTAAGATCAGGAAGACATCTCAATGCGAGGCCGACAAACACTTCTCACACTGACGCTCAAGTCAATGTCATTCATCGGAGTGACCACAAGTTGTTGGAGTAACATTTCAAAGCTGGGCCAACAGTGATCTTCATACTGATGACCGTTCCATTAGAGAGACACCAACTATCGTCGAGACTACACCAAACTTCACCGATAGTGATAGTTATGCTGATCGGTGTATCACAACACCATTGCCAAGACATAGCAAACTTCATACCGATGACCAGGCATCCATCAGAGTAACACAGCATATCAGAGACAACATTCCAATTCACACTGATGTCACATGTCTTACCGATGCCTAACTTCCATCAGAGTGACCCAACACTGTCGGAGCTACTACCACCAGCTTTGCCAACGGTCAACCTCATGCCGATGTCTCACTACCATCGGTGAGACCAAAGAGATCAAAGACACTACCATAGGCTCCACCGATGGTCACCGTCATGCCGATGGACTTCTCTGTTGAACCATTGAAAAACTTCAACTAAGCCCGATGGCTAGAGTCAAGCCAATGAACCACTGAACCAATGAACCGATGATGTACCAAGGAACCATTGAACCTGTAATTTGAGTCACTAGTACTCAACAGGCTCCACAAGCATAGGCAAATCTCTCATAGCTGTTGGCAAGAGACACTATATGGATTCATGGTTGTTGTCATTGATGGCAACAAAGGTCATCCCACATATCCGCAAGTTATGGTGTGTCTCTACCGGAAGTCAGAATGAAGATTGTTGTGGTCCGGTGAACAAGAACAGAGCATGTGGCAAGGTTCGACAGATTGGTCCGGATCTCTCAGAGGAAGTGTCTTGGTGCAGTACGGATTTGGGGAAGTCAAGAGGACTACCTTGAGTAGTATATTCCAAGGATTTAGCCTCTGGTGATGAACAAAGAAAAAGATATGAATAGTTGAGTACCGGGTTCCTGAGAGACAGTGAGAACAGAGGAAGAACTGACTGACAGAGTATCAGACTATTTTTCGGATGTGTTACTGTTGATGGTAAAGGTTGTGAAGGCATGAATCATGTTTGGCTGACATGATTAATGATATCTACAAGTATATGCTTGATCCGCATTGCTTGGTGAGCAAGGATTCAGCCGACAGAACAGAGTTTGTAAGAAACTAGACTGTTCCGGATGCCGACTAGAAAGGTGATGAAATTACTTGTGCGGATATATATAGAGGATGAATTTAGTTGTGAAGTGGGTATTTTGTGTGAAGGTATATGCGAATAAGTGCAGAACAGAGCAGAAGTAGTAAGAAAGATCCGGTATGTGAAAGGATAGCAGAATAAAGAACAGAGGAAAGATGAAGTGCAGCAGATCAGTGTACTGAGCCTAACCGGAACTGAACTCCAGCATATGTAGATGCTTCCAATCAGTTCAAGACTGTGATTCTTATCACTTTGTAGACAGTGTGTCTCCTTGTAGGCAGTGGGCCTCTTTGTGAGCAGTGTGCTCGGGCAGTGAGCCCTAATTGGCAAGTGCCATTTTGTAATTCCTTATTCTTCTAACAGAGAATAATCTTTGGGTTAATCACCCCATGGTTTTCTCCCTTAACAGGGTTTCCACGTCAAAAATACTGTGTCATGTGTTTTTCATTTCATGGTAATGTTTGTTTGTTTGATTCAATGCTGCATTGATTAATAAGAAAGTTCAAAAGAAGAAATAATTAGGATAACTGATTCACCCCCCCCTCTCAGTTATCAACAATTGGTATCAGAGCAAAGTTCCTCCTAATAGAGCCTAACAGCTTGAGGAAGATCTGGGAGTTCAAATGGATGCATATGGTTTAAGGGAGCAACTCAAGACTGCCCTTGAGGAACTTGAACAGTCAAATTCTGAAGTCAATGAATTAAAGGAAAGACTCAAACAGGCTGATGAATTCATGAGAGAATTAAAGGACAAATTAAGTCTCTCTATGAAAAAGAGAAAGGAGCTGCTCCAACAATTGGCAAGACAAAGTGAAGAAAGCAATACAAATGAAGAATTGACTAAGAAAACCAAGTTATGTGAAAAGTTATCAAAAGAAGCCATTATGTTAAGACATGAAATGGAATCAGGAACTATAAAGTTTACTCAAGAGATTGAAGAGAAAAGAAAAACTGAAGACAATCTAAGACAATCTCTTAAGGAGAAATCTGAAGAATGCCTTCAGATGGACAGAATTATCAGACATCTTGAATCTGATCTTGAAGATGCCAAAGATAATGAAGAAAAACTTGAGGATCAAATTGTCTCTCTCAAAAGAGACCTTCAAACAGCAAATGAATATAAAGAGAAATTCAAGATAAGTTCTGCTCAACTTGAAGTTCTTCTTGGTAGTCAAAAGAAGACAGATGACAAGTATGGTTTGGGATATGAGAAAGGAGAAAGCTCTGGATCTGGTCAAAAGAATTTTGGATCAGAAAATCCAAGGAATAGGCCTAGAAGACCTCCGGTAAGATAGCCCAATGCTCAAAGATATCCATCTTTCAATGGATACTGCCACAGCTGCAATCACTTTGGTCACAAAGCTAATCAGTGCAGAAAAAGGATGAATCAAACTAATCCATCCTTCTCCGGACAGTGCTTTAACTGCAAAAGGTATGGACACAAGTCTCATGAATGCAGAAATATGCAAGTAAACAAATCATTCAATGGTAGATGTTTTACATGCAATAGAGTAGGTCATATGGCTAATCAATGCAGATCAAGAGGTTATCAGTCAAATATGCAAAGAAATGTTATTTGCCAAATCTGTAATAGGTCCGGTCATAATGCTAAAGTCTGCAGAAGCAAGAATCAGGACAAAAGAGGTCCGGTGTATAATCAGAATCAAGACAAGGGTAAACAAAAGATGAATACGGATGAAGTTAGGAATCAGATGAACAAGATTTGGGTGAAGAAAAGTTCAGAGAATGTAGAGGTTGGATCCGCACCAGACTCTGGTGCTGATATTTCTTCTGAAAATTAAAAAGTGAGCTCTGGCTCAGGGGGAGACTCAAAGAAAAACCTATTCCCCCAGCCAATCAAGTGGTGCTGGATGTGACACAAGATACGGAGTAAAGGGTTTGAAGATACCAGTCCTGAGATGATCCAGACAAGATTTCAGAGGTCCGCATGAAGATATAAAGAAGTTGTGATCGATCAAGTAAAGACCTGTTCCGGGAGATGCTCCGGAATGACAGAGGACTACAAAAGGGTCCGGAGAGATCCGGAAGTACATTATTTTACTCTGCGGACTGGACAGAATGTTTGGGATGTTCTTGTAATGTGTCATCTCGATTTATTCATGATTGAAAGATTTGCATGATGTTCATAGATCAGGACTGATCCGGGATACTCCAAGCTATCCGGACAAGGCAAACCGGAATAATATAGGTGAAGTATTTATTGCAAACAGATATTAGGGTTTACGAAATGATATAAGGGATTTCTCATAAATCATTTGCTCATTATGCACTCAAGAAGAAGCGAAAAGTGGAGCTCTGCAACAAGACTCATCAAGCACACCGAAGATCTCCTGCCGAAGTCATTACATACAGAAATCAATCCAGCTACTCCGTGCAACCGAAGACACAAAAGGTATTTTCCACTTTCGATATCTTGCTACAAATCTTTTGAAGAAATGGCTACTCCAAATATAGTAAAAATCTCAGATAGGCCCCGACCTGAATTTAAGAAACATCCATACAAGTCATTGGAAGCAGATCCCTTAGGAGCATTTTCCAGTGTTCCTCACGGAGTTTTACACACAGAAGACATTAGGGTTTACATACATGCAAGCATTGAGGAATTTGGGGAATTCAAATTGAGAGATCTCTATCACAAACAACTGATAGACAATGCTTTTGAGCTTAAACCAGAGTATAAGGGTATCCAGAAGAAACAATTTGATCAATTCATTCATTTCCCCTGCTTTGAAGAAGATGAATGGGTCTGGTATGTACTGAGCAGGATGCATGACAACTTCCTATGGCTCGATAGATCCTGCAAGATCACAAAAGAGGCAATTAGAGCAGTAACTGGTCTATACTCTTCCGGAGGGATACCTATCCTCAAATCTGTCAAAAATAACATTGTAACTGAGGCCACCGGATCAAAATTTGATAAGAGGGCAATGACCATTGAAGATATTTCTAATCCGGATATCAAGTATGCGTCCATGATAATAGGATACAAGATCTATCACTCCAGCGGGGGGAATTCTGTATCCGGAACTGCAGTATATACTGCCTATGAAATGCTAAGGAAGAATGCAGAATATGATCTCTGTGAACTGCTCTTAAGCCAATTAATGGAAAATATACAGAAAATCAAGAAGGACAAGAAGAATTCCTTTAAGTATGGTACTCTTATATTATGTCTATTCTTCTACTTCATGAATGAGCTACCCGGATCAAGTGGATGGGCATGGCAGAATGACAAACCTGTTGCAGTCCAAATAAGAGACTATCTACATGGGCTTGGGGATGCCAAAGCAAGAAATACAGCCCTATTGGGATACTTCAAAAACTTCCAAAGCATGATGCAAGCAAGAGAAAGAATTCCCCAGTCTCTTGTTGAAAAATACAAAGACTCAGTGTGCTTTATGGTGGACACTGATCAGTGCCTAATGGAGGCAGTGGAGCCAAGGACTGTCTGGATCATGCCCATGGGGTATGAAGTGGATGAACAGATAGTGGAGCTGCATGTTCAACACATGCTAAGTCAGCCCAAAGATCCAAAGGCAGAAAGGTTTGGAACCTTTGAGGAGCTGAGTGTAAAGATCCATGTAGAACTCAGGGAACCTGAGATAAAGAGGAAAGTGAGAAAAGAAGTAGAGCACATTGCTCAAGGCCTAGGCATCTCAAAAGAGGCACTTGATGCCAGCCGGGAAAAGAGAAGAAAATCTGAGGAAAAAAAGAAAGAGGCAGAAAAGAAAAGTAAAGAAAGTGTTCTGGTTGAAACTTCCACCCGGACCAGATCATCAAAAAGATCTGCACCTCCCACAACCAAAAGTTCAAAACCAGAAGTCCAGGCATCCGGTAAAAGATCTAAGACAAAAGCCACAAGGGCTTATGAAAGCCAAAAGGATGAAGAGGAAACTGAGTCAGATGAGGGAGTAAAAGAAATAAAGAAGCAGAAGAAGAAAGGATCTGGTAAACCCTCCACAGGCCAAGACAAGGATGAAATGGCAGAGGTATTTGTTGAAAAGCCCACTCTGTCTCTAGAGAGTGTAATCAAGTCGGTTACGGTGGATGGAAACCTTCAACCAATGACTGAATTTTATGATGACTACAATGAGGCTGACCAAAAGATTCTGCAGGAAGCCACAATCAAGTATCTGAACATATACAATAAGGCTTTCATTGAGATCATATCTCTAATTCCTAAAAGCCTAGAAAAGGAATTAGAAATAAGAAAGAATAATGCTCATGCAAAAGATCTTGAGATCCGGGAGCAGATAGCTATTCAGCTATATCCTCAAATTGATCCCAAGACAATGAACATAATATTCAAAGACTGCAAAGATGAGTTCAGAAGTAAAGCCAGGATGAATCAACTCATGCTTGGTGAGACTGACAAGGTGGCCAAAGAGACAGAAGAGATCCTCCGGAAGGCCTTCAAAAGGTTCAATCTTCCTGTTGTAGAGGACTTAGGTGCAGAAACAGCTGTGGACTTGGAACCCTCTGCTCCAGAAGAAGTGGCCTATGAACAGGCTAGCATCTCTCCTCCGGTTTCCCCTACAGTCTCTGGATCCAAAGAAGAAGAGAAATTACAGGAGAAGGAAGCAGTGGTGAAAGATAAAGAGGTTGACAGTACCAAGGGTGCAGAGAAAGAGAAGACTCCATCAGAGAAGACCATGACTGATAGTGGTAAGAATGTGGAAGGAGAGAAAATCCCAAAGGACAGTTCCAAGACTGCAGAAGAAAAGAAACATCTGTCTCCGGCAAGAGACACTGCACAAACTGTTCAACAATTTTTGAGCAAAGAAACAATAGAGATCGATGAACCGGAGCTACTACAAGGCCCATTCAACTTTGATTCCCTCTCTCCGGTGCAGACAATGAAGATAGCCTCATTTGCAAATGCTAAGGCAAATGAAAAGCTCCTAAAGTCTCATATGGAAGACTGTGAGTTGATAGAGGCTACCTCCGGAGTGCTTGAGAAGATTATGCCATCGGTCCAGATAGATCCAGCAGCCTCCTCTTCCGGTAATCTCAAAACCTTAGTCAGCAGTGTTAATACACATTTTGAATCTTTAGAAAAATCAGCTGAAGAAAAGCTCCGGAAGGAGTTTTTGGATAAAAGGTTCTCTGAGGTTCAGGGTTTGATCATTAATGATAGGAGAAACATGAACATTGGGATAAAGAGCTTAGAAAATGCTCTTAAGGATGGCGGTGAAATATACAAATTTTGTATCTCCTGGTCCAAGGTAACAGTGACATTGAGAAGAAAATAAAAGCGCAAGAGGACACACTACTAAGCTTGTCTCAAAGTTTTGATCCTCTTTCTTCCTCTATAACAAATCAAGAATGTCAGACTATTGCAGTCTTGAGTGAAATCAAGAAATTGAAGAAGGAAAGGAAAAATAGAATAAGCAGGTTGAGTGAGCTCAGGGGGTTAATTGTCCCTAAGCTAGAGGCCATGCATGAGGCCATAGCAGAAGCTCAAATCACAGCCCAGACAAGTGATCCGAAAGATCTAAAAAGGGCAGATGCATTTGCATTTTTGTTGAGTGGTCACATTTCAATTTTGGATAGAATAAAGCAAAGTTGGGCTACAGAACTGATCCAACTAAAGACATCTTTTGCAGACATTCTTCAGTATATGTGAGTATGTAAATATGTGGCTATGTATAGAAAATTTTTGAAAATTTTGGTGTGCGGACCCTACCCTTTGCCATTGATGTCAAAGGGGGAGTGAGGAGCAGTGAAAAATGAGGAATCCAACTAAGGGGGAGTTCCAGAAATTGTATATAGAGCATCAGCCAAAGGGGGAGCGTAGTATAAACACTTAGTCATTTTTCACTAAGTGTTGCCATCAATGCCAAAGGGGGAGATTGTTGGCAAGAGACACTATATGGATTCATGGTTGTTGTCATTGATGGCAACAAAGGTCATCCCACATATCCGCAAGTTATGGTGTGTCTCTACCGGAAGTCAGAATGAAGATTGTTGTGGTCCGGTGAACAAGAACAGAGCATGTGGCAAGGTCCGACAGATTGGTCCGGATCTCTCAGAGGAAGTGTCTTGGTGCAGTGCGGATTTGGGGAAGTCAAGAGGACTACCTTGAGTAGTATATTCCAAGGATTTAGCCTCCGGTGATGTTCAAAGAAAAAGATATGAATAGTTGAGTACCGGATTCCTGAGAGACAGTGAGAACAGAGGAAGAACTGACTGACAGAGTATCAGACTATTTTCCGGATGTGTTACTGTTGATGGTAAAGGTTGTGAAGGCATGAATCATGTTTGGCCGACATGATTAATGATACCTACAAGTATATGCTTGATCCGCATTGCTTGGTGAGCAAGGATTCAGCCGACAGAACAGAGTTTGTAAGAAACTAGACTGTTCCGGATGCCGACTAGAAAGGTGATGAAATTACTTGTGCGGATATATATAGAAGATGAATTTAGTTATGAAGTGGGTATTTTGTGTGAAGGTATATGCGAATAAGTGCAGAACAGAGCAGAAGTAGTATGAAAGATCTGGTATGTGAAAGGATAGTAGAATAAAGAACAGAGGAAAGATGAAGTGCAGCAGATCAGTGTACTGAGCCTAACCAGAACTGAACTCTAGCATATGTAGATGCTTCCAATCAGTTCAAGACCGTGATTCTTATCACTTTGTAGACAGTGTGTCTCCTTGTAGGCAGTGGGCCTCTTTGTGAGTAGTGTGCTCGGGCAGTGAGCCCTAATTGGCAAGTGCCATTTTGTAATTCCTTATTCTTCTAACAGAGAATAATCTTTGGGTTAATCACCCCATGGTTTTCTCCCTTAACAGGGTTTCCACGTCAAAAATACTGTGTCATGTGTTTTTCATTTCATGGTAATGTTTGTTTGTTTGATTCAATGCTGCATTGATTAATAAGAAAGTTCAAAAGAAGAAATAATTAGGATAACTGATTCACCCCCCCCCTCTCAGTTATCAACAATAGCTTGTACTGAACTTATCTTCACCAAGTTGTCAAAATTGATATGACACATCCTTCTATGCCACAACCAACTCTCATCTATCTAAGCCAACAAACAACATTCATTAGTTCCTCTCAAATGATAAACATTACCTCTAGTCTTCTTACCAGTTGTAATTACTATTCCAGTGCTTTCCATGATCTTGCATCCATTATCCTTGAATCTCAAATCATACCCTTTGTCACACATTTGACCAACACTTAAAAGATTATGCTTTAAACTCTTCACATAGAGAACATCATCTATATTGTGCTTTCCATCAAAAGAAATAGATCCTCTTCCACAAATCTTATTAGTTGCATCATCTCCAAACCTAATCAGTCCTCCATCATACTTTTCCAAACTTACGAACTTACTTTTATCACCAGTCATGTGATGTGAACATCCACTATCAATAATCCATTCATCCTTATCTTTCTCATCCTGGTAGACAGACAAAGCACTTTCTTCCACTGGTTATTCTTCCTTCACACATCTAGCAGGATTAGTAGATACAGGTTCTTCCTTGATAGCAATAAACAAACATTCATTTGCACTAGTATCATCAGACTCATCATCTGTTACACCATCATCATCAAAATCTCTAACATAATAGCATTTCTTTATACTCCTAGGTCTACTTTCAATTTTTTTTTATCTTTTTCAATTCCCCGTGGACACCTAGATGCATAGTGACCAATCTTACCACAGGTAAAGCATTTGAATGGTAATTTACCTTTGAACTTACCAGTACCTCTTTGCATTCTATCCACAAAGTTGGCTTCAATCTCATCAAGGTCATCATCTGATTCCACAGCATACTTCTCAGATCTTGAAGTCTTTTCTGAAGTACTGGCTTTAAAATTAGTCTCAGTCTTTGGCAGAGCATCATCGAACTCTCTCATCTCAAAAGCAGTGAACTTTCCAAGCAACTGATCCTTTGTAATCTTGGTCACACTCATAAGTTCTTCAATTGCAGACACCTTGTGACTGTAGGATTTAGGCAATGAACTAAGAATCTTCAGTACAACCTCATCCTCATTAATGGTTCCTCCAAGGCCTTTGATTCCATTGACAATTTCATCAACCTTTTGCATGTAGATTGTTATGTTCTCATCATCACTCATCTTTAGGGCTTCATACCTCGCCTTCAAGTTTTGTAATTTGGGACTCTTTACACAATTATCTCCTTCATATAAATTTTTCATCTTAACCCAGATCTCACGAGCAGTTTCCAGATTCATAACTTTCACTAACTCAGTGTTAGATAAAGCATTCAACAGAGCATCTCTAGCCTTTCCATTTAACTCATACTGTTTGACTTCATCTTCGGATAATGGACCATTTGGAGGAATAGTATACTTTGTATCTGCCATCTTCCAAAAACTATAACCATGAGAAATGAGATGACTTTTCATTCGTATCTTCCAGAGAGTATAATTTGTTCCTTCAAACTACAGAGACTCCTTCTTGTGTGCCATCCCAGATCTACCTCAAGCTATTAGGCTTTCTTCCAAGGAACCCTCACTCTAATACCAATTGTTAAAATGCACAAGACAACTGAGAGGGGGGCTAAATCAGTTGTAACCAAAACTTAACTTCTTTCAAACATCAACACATCAATCACTTAATCATTGTTATTATGATTTAACCTTGAAAGCGTGAAATTAGAAAATTAAACACATTCACACATGACACACATGAAACACCATATTTTTTACGTGGAAAACCCAATTAGGGAAAAACCACAGTGAGGATTAACTCACAATATAAATGATATATCAAAATTTACAAGGCTCACTGCCTTAGGGCTCACTGGCCAGAATGCTCACTGCAAAAGAAGGGGCTCGTTGCTAAAGGAATAGGCTCACTGCCAGAAGTTGGTGAACTAAGATAGTAGCATCTATACCGTGCCATGGTTCAATTCCATTGAAGTGCAATAAAACTTCTCTACTTTGCTCTGTTTTTACACTTCACTCTTATCTTCACATCTTCGCATCATCATCCCTTAATTACGACTTCATTACATGTATGTTGGGTGAATATTTTGTCGTTAACTTGCTAACGGCAAAATGGGTATATCAGCCACAGCTATGATGAGACAAAGTCTCTCCTCTCAGCAAGGGGAGGTTCCCTCTAATTACTTAACTTTTGCAAATCAAACAACTTATAAAATTTATGTACACTAAAAACTATGTTTGTGGTGGTTCCATCTCATCTCATTCTCTTTTTTCAGAATAGATGTTTATATTTCAAACTCTTGATATAAGACTTGTAAATTATCACAAAATAACAGAAACTCAAAGTTTTCTGTTACCTCACTTACTACTTGTAAACAAAACTATTTGAAGTAGAATGCAGCCCAAAGTCTTCACTCCTCTTCAAGATGATAAAAGTAAATCGAATATAACAACTTGCAGTACAAAGTCTCCAAACTATTGTATTCTCACAAACATGAACATATAACCCACAACCAATTTGATAACACAAAGTTTATCAGAATCAAATTAAGAGCGCTCTTCAATCACTTGAAACAAACTCCACACTTCAATTATTATCAAATAAGATTATGATAGCAAGACATAAGAACAATACTATCACAACACAAATAATCCCAAGACAAAGATTGGAATTGAACTTGCTTTCTTGTATTGACAAATATTTGAATATTGATTTTCACAAAAAACACAAAGTCTTGATTTGCTTCTCAATTCACCAGAGTTTTCTTGCAATAGACAAAAGATAGATATTTACAAAAGAGGCCCCATTTATTTATAGGGAAAGGCCTTGAGAAAATTTAGGAAAAAACTAACTACTTTGACTTATTCAACGAGAGAGTCCTATTTGACTTATGACTTCTCTTGTTTCACATGTAATTACATTTTGGAAAATTACATGTGTAGATGTCCAAAACAAAATTCCATTTATATAATATCTAAGAAAAACAAGCTAAGGCACTAGCTTCCTCCATCCTTTTTCCTCAGGAAATTCTAATACATGGTTTGAACAACTGACATCTCACATGCATCTGGTTTTGCTGTGTTTTCAGAGATGGTGCGAGCTCGGAGAATTGAATCTTTCACTGCCTTTACTGCCTTTTCATGCTTGTCTAGATTATCCTTCAGATTCTCCAGAGTCAAATGTTGATCATACAAGTTGTCCATTGAGAGCATTGAGGGAGCTTCCTCTTCAAATTTCTTTTGTACCATTTCTTCAAAAGAGCTTATCATTTCCTGTGCTGTGAGGAAACTGTGATCTTCCCTTGTCAAAGTGCAAGGGAGTTCTTCCAGCCGGTGTAGGAGTGTGACATCACTGTCTTCGCTAGCTTCTCAAGCTTGGCACAGATCTTCAAGTAGACTCTTTATTATGAAAATACGATGAGCTAGAGTCTCCTTGGTCTTGAGATATGATTCCCTGTTGGTGATGACCCCAATGGTGATCAGATTCTTTATTTTGATCTTCTTCATATCTATCCACTCTTCTAGGCTCTCTTCTTGATCTTGCAGCTCTTGTGAAAGTAGATCTACTAGATTGTCCAGCTCAGCTTTAGCTTTGTCCATTTTCTCCTTTCTTTCCACAGCAGTTTTTAACAGAACTCGTCCTTGGGCCAACAACCGCTCTACTACATCCCCCACTATCTTGCCTCTAGCTTGGGCTTTTTCAACCTTCTGTATTAGGGGATATTCCATTGTCACTTGCATTGGTTCTACTATTTCTGATGACTTCACTATTTTCTGAAGGACAGTAGCCAGTTGTTCTGCTTTTGCTTTGTATTGCTCCTTCTCCCTCTTTGCTTCATCATACTTTTGAAGTAGGGTACTGGCAGTGGTCTGGAAATCTGCTTTGACACCTTCATGAGTCACTTTACCAAGTTCAACCCTTGAGATGACATAACTGCTTATGTCAAAAGTATCAACTATGGCATCTTCAGGAGGTTTGGCAATTTTGGCATGTCTGATTCCCTTTTTAGTGACCAGCCTAGAAACAGTCTTAGGCTTCTTCCTTTGGTTCGTAGCTTTCACGGGCAACAGCTTTTCAATGTCAATCTCATTAGGTGAAATGGCTTGCTTCTTCCTCTTTGGGGTATAGGCAGATAGCCATGGAGGGAGTATAGATGCATCAACAGCTGGAGGGGGATTCACTACTTGCTTGGTTGTATCTATATTCATGCCAGTGATAGTGACAATTGGACTTGTGTTGGTAAATACAACACCCGTGTCAACAACCTTTTGTGAAGCATCAAGAAGGTTCTCCAAAACAGTTTATTCCCTGATATCAAAAGAAGGGGAAGATAAGCTTGGAATGGAACCAGAAGAATCAAAAACGGTTCCAAGACTAGCCCTCATGGATTGAGGAGTATTGTCAGAAGAAACAACAAAAATTGGAGAAAGAGGAACATTTGAAATTACTGGCAAACCATCAGAAAACGGAACATGAGGAGGAGGTGTAAGAACTTGTGTCTTGGAAGGAAGGTATTTCACATGAGTCTGTGGGGAACCATCAAGTCGCTCTACCTCTGTATCTTCATCTTCACCTTGTTCAGCTTCATCAGATACCTTTGTTTTAGACCTTTGAACATTTTGTTGTTCAGTCTCAACATCTTCAATTTCCATCTGATCATCATTGATGTCTTCAACATCTGACTTAGTGGCATAAGAAGCCTCTGTGGTTTCCTTCTTCTTTCCTCCCTTGGATACAAATTTGATCTTTGGTTTGTGTACCTTGGAGGAAGAAGGGGTGTCACTCTTGTTCTTGGTTCGGTTCTCAACCTTCTTACCTGTTTGCTCCTGTGTTCCCTCTTCGGACCCTGTAAAGAACTCTTTCAACTTGATCCCTTTACTTTCCAACCACAAATTGGTGTTTGCCAATATAGGTTGGAATCTTTTCCTGATGGATGTCTCCTCCTTGACTGACCATTTCACCTCTGGGAGAGGTGAAGCCTCAACATTCTCTGCCTCATATTTATGATCTAGGATATCCCCATCATCCTCCATTCCATCTGGAATATCAGCTAGTCCTAGTTCTTCAATTTGGCTCAGATGAAGCCTGTAGAAATCTAGTTTTCTGATCTCATTTTGGGTCCTGAGATCTACTCATATGTCTTCGACCATTGGCTCATGAAAATTTGACTTCCTCTTGATTTTATCTTGAACCCTTCTGAATTCGAAATGATTTCTCTTCTTGTAGGTCTTCGTGGTGACTAACTGCAACTCGGAGTCAATTATTTTTGCTTTGTTGGCAGACTGAACTAAATACCTCCCAATTTCAATGGGAAACTTTATCCCTGACTTCTTAAGCTCCATCTGTTTGTTGTGTACCACAATCAGTTGTCTGCAAAGCTCCATGAGAACAATGCGATCACTGGGATACCGTGGCAGCATGTAAGGGTAACCAGGATAGTATCCTACCCGAAGATATGTGAAGGTGGGGAATTGCAAGAATAAACAACCAAAAGAATTTACAACCTGCCAAGCTTCATCAGAAACTCTTCTTTGAACCAGTTCACCATTCCATAAGCACATGAAAACTGAGAAGAAAGCATCATTGACTCTTCTGAAATGATGAATTGACCCCTTCAGTGTGATTTGGGGGTAGTATTCATACACTGGGACCAACCTCCTGTCCCCTACTTGGGTTAAACCTGGAAAGTTCCTCATGCTTGCAGCAGCGTAGACAAGGTAAGAGGTCATGTAAAATTTGAAGGTAGTATTGACCCTTACCAGTTGCTCGTGCAAAGCATTGCTGATCTGTTCACCCCAAAATATCTTCTGGTTACCCCATAGAATCACCTTGATGTAAGTGTACATCCAGTCCTGGAATTTGGAAGCAGAAGGGAGTCCTCTGATGCGACTCAAGAGTGTAATTAAGTCACACACTTCACAAAATCACTCCTGTGAAGATCTTTTGGCCATCTGGTCAAAGTTGCCCTAGGAATCTTCAACCATTTGCTGTTTATGTGTCTTCTAGCAGATTCCAAGTCATTGTCATAGTCTTGTTGACCCTGAGCAAAATCAATTCGCCCGACATTTTCAATTGGTGGACACATGAAGATTTTGTCCATGAATTCTGCATCCAATCTCATGATAACATTTCCTTGTGAGTCCGTCACAGCTCTAGTGTCTCTATTGTAGTGGTTGGCCACTTGTAGAACAAATTCAGGATTATGTGCACTGACAGGAAATGATGCAACCAAATGAATACTGCTGTCAATGATTTTTTGCATATGCCGGGAGGGATTTGCTTGTTTAGTTCTATCTATGAATTCGGCCATATCTACGTGCCCAATTTCAGTGTCTCTGATTTCATCAACATTTGACTGAACTACTGTTACCGGAAAGACACCCTGGTACTTGTACTTCATGGCTCTGGACTTTGACGGAGATGATTCTGACATGAGCCTTGGAGAAAACTGTGAATTCGAACACCACCACGAATGTTGATTGAGAACTGCAAAAGGCCATGATCTCGCAGTTAGGGGAAAAATTGGATAAACTGAGTCAACTGCGTTTTGATGATCATGGATGGGAAAGCATGCATTTAAAGGGCTTGAGTGTGCAAAACAAGGTGAAGGCGAAAGCGGGCTTTTGGTTTTGAAAAGTGCATTTTCCAGTGTTAGGAAAAATCAAGAAAATATGTTTGAGCGGGTGAAAACACCGCTCTTGCAGGTTGGAAGGATCTCTAGGTGTAAAAGTGGTGAAAAACACCGCTTCTGCATGTGTTTTGGAAGTTTTGGTTTTAACATGCGTGAGCGGCCAAAACGACCGCTATTGCATATAACTTAGTGAAAATCTCAAGTGTTCGGGCAGGTGATTTGGCTGCTTTTACACTTCGTGAGTTTCCTCAACACTGGATGCTCAGGCGGGTGAAAATGCCGCTATGGCAGGTAAGTACTTTATTGGTTAACATGTTCAGGTGGGTGAATCAACCGATCCGGTAGGGGAATGAACATGCTACTTTCAGTGTAAGGGCGGCGGAAATTACTGCCGTTACTTGAACAAATTGGATGTTGAAGGTACTTGAGTGGCGACTCCAATCAATAATGTATATGATATGAACACTTGAGTCTTTATAGTGTTCAGTTGGCGATAATGGCCGACACTGCATATGTTTGGACAAGTCTTTTGTGTGAGGGCGGCGAAAATTACCGCCCAAACACTGCTATTACGTCAAATGCTTCGTCATTCTTACCAACTAGAATTTGGTCTATTTTTGTGGAAAAGACTTCACTCATTAACCCTAAAACCTAGGGCATGAACAAACCACAGAAAATCTATGACTCAACACGAAAGACCAAACGAAAATGCAACAAAATGAATGATAAATTTGGAGCGACAAGAATACTGATAAACATTTAGAGAGACCCTAGAAAGATATTTAACAAACTCACCTGTTAAAGAAGGAGAAACCTTATACGCGAAAATGGCCACTTGAAATCTGTCTGAATTCAATTGCTGGCGCAATCAACAGTTCGAGGAAGGGATCGACAATCAACTGGGAAGGTTTTGAATAGAGAAACTAACAAGGGACAATGAGTAAATCATCATATTTAAAAGATCAAAGTCGAACCATTAATACTGGCACGAATGATCATTAATGTCACTCCTAGTTGAAAGATCCGGAGATCTTGTCGAAGTGGGTATTTCAGCCGTTCTGGCAGGCAGAGTTAACACTCGCATGCAACGATGGGTGATTGGGCCGCTTTTACACAACAAACAGAAATGCAACATATGTAATAGCGGTCAATAACTCCACTATTACATGATAAATCAAACTTCAAAATATGTAATAGCAGGTGAAAACACCGCTCTTACATGATAAATCAAAAATTTGGCTAACACCTAAAAATGACTAAAACTTGACCTTTTAACCAGTTTACGACTTAAATGATCTTCACGAATATCAAGAAATCAAATCAAGGGAATGTCGCAGATGAGTTTAGAATGTCAAATTATTTCGCACAAGACTAAGGAAATCTTTTCTCGATTTGCGATCTTAGAGTGTAGATTCACGAAACGGACAAGTTTCGTGGGGTTGTCTACAAAAATGAGCGTAGCTGATTTTGAGAACAACAATGTATTCATACAATTCATCAACTTTGGAATGTACATCAAAGTCAGCATTACAATCAACAATCGTTGGAATAATCTCCAAGGTCGGCATACATACATACATACATTAGAAAAGGTCTGGACCTAAACATATTTGTGAAGAAAAAGAATGAATGCGAACCACACCATGCCTTAGCTGGGACTCAAATGCAATCTTCCACGCAACAACACGCTGCCACAAACTCCAAACCATAATCGCAAGTAGTGAAAACAACCAAGTTAGCCAAAACTAGTTTTAACACTAAGACCTTTAGGAACACACTTCATGCACGATTTGAATTACACTTTGCGGACCAATCAAAAATCATGAACATGATCTATAGACATCCACAAGCATGTTACAATCACCAAGCACTTCCGCACAACCCCCAAACATTCTATCCTGAAGATTTTTCAAACTGGAGCACATAAGCATTACTGTCAACCACTCTCATAAAGGAAAGATCGCTTGCAAAGCAATCATGAACCATTTCAACTGAAGGCACATAACATCATCCCAGACTTAATCCTAGAACTGCAAACCATAAAACTTAAATGCGGAGAAACACGGAGCAGAATACATTCTCCCTGTCACCATTGAATACTCAGAAAAACATTTTTTAGTTGGTGATGAGAACTCACCCAAATCTTCATACCGAAGGCTCAAACTTCAAACATAGCAACTATCGACATTCCTTAACATAACTTCCAAACTACAGACAAAGATATTCAATCTATAGGGTATGCGGAGCAAAACACTGTACTGTTCTGGGAGATCGAACACTTCTGCAATTATATTGACTTCTCAAACACTTGCTCAAACTCATTCAAATAACTTGCTTGGATGCTGACCTTAGGCACTGACATCAATGACAACACTTATGATGGGCCAAACTGGGGTAAAGAATAAATGAGACTCAGCTTGGTCTAAATGTCAATCCGGGGATCGCAAGCTTGTGAAAGGTGTCGTGGCAATCTGCACAAGGGCTATAGCTAGCAAGTTGAGTGGAGATGAAATGCAACTAGAAAATAAACCTATTGCAAATCAAAATAATTCTAGCAATAGGAATTGTCACTTCCTGGCGACGAAAATTACACAAAGATCAAATTCTAAAACAAACAATTTATTAACAATTGACAATCCTTCTCATCAAGTCAATAATACCGAAATCAAACTTTAATGAACTATTACAAACCAAACTCAAATCACAAAATATTTTATCAAACTAAACTTTAATGAAAATATTGAAATTTAAATCACACGACTATTAAAGTTTAAAAACTAAAAAGAAATAACACAAAAAGAAATAAAACATTACCGAGCTTCCCCGAGGAGTGGGCCCTTGCTCCTGGTTTGCACGATGGATAAAATGAAAGCTTTCTTACGCTGGTATTATCAGAAGAAATATTTCTTTATTTACCAAAGAAAAATGATACAAAGTCTTCTCTTCCATCTCCTCTATGATATTGCCTTTATATAATGAAAATGCATATAACAAATTCTAAACTATATTGTATTCATGTTGCATTATTGTTTTCATATGTTTTTCTCCTCCACCTATTATATTTTTTGCAGCCCTATTTTGTAGCATTTGCTCCTATTTTCTTTCCACATCTTTTGGCATTTTATGGCTTGTGGGGTGGAATAAAATCAGCCACAAATATAGGAATTTGATGTGTCATAAAAATAGGAGTTTGTTGTGCCATGAAAATAGCCATTCTTTTACTGTACATCACAATTTTATTAGTTAAAACAACAAATAATAAATACTATTTCATGCCATATGAGCATGAAAATAAATTATTTGTTGTTATAACAAAATTGCATATTTAGCACAACAAGTAATTACATAAAAATAGATAAATGGCTGAAATTATTTGTTGCCAAGTGTATGCACGTGCCATAGGAATTTTGTTCTTTCCTTCTCCAATATAGCATGTTGCAAATTATTTTCCAAAGATAAAATGATAATAATTGTTGGTAAATAAAATCTAATATTTATTATTCAAGTATTTTATCTTAAAACTAAATTAAATATTACTTATCTATATTAAATCAAATGCAACATAAAAAGGTAAAATGATATAATATGGAATGGAAATGGAATGTGGGAATGGGTATGAAAGCATATGAAATAGGCTAAAACATGGCTTAAAATGAGACATAAATGGCTCTCATCATTCCCCCCAACTTAACATATTGCACATCCTCGTGCAATCTTTACTATTGAGAGGTTGTGATTTGGACTATGATCAGAATGAATTGATTGTACCTTCTTCACCCTTGACTATTATAGCTCATTCATAATCACAACTTCTATCTAGCACTCCTCTCCATAGAAAGCTTCATGGCTTTGCTTTTTTTTGCCAATTTTATTTTCATTTTTGCAATATTCACCCTCTTTTAATTTTTGCTTTTTTTTACCATTTTTGTTTTCATTTTTCTATAGCATTGTTTTCTTAAAATGCTATAATTCCATATACATGAGCTATGTGAAATAGGTGAAATGAGAGACAATTTGAATGATTATGAGAGACAATATGGATACTATGATGGGTTACGTAAGGATAATGATGGGTGAAAAGATAGATAATAAGGATGGTATACCTATCCCCAACTTAAAGTGTTGACCATCCTCGGGCAACAAGAAGAGGATAGGTGGAATGTTGCTTATATGATTAATATAATAAGGAATATTAATAAAGTTAAGAGATAAAATAATGAAAAATAAAATTGATGGTTTTACCAACTTGCAGGTCGATTAATGCCAAGATCTGGTAATCAATGTAACTTTGCAACTGTGACTTTCCAACAAGGAAGGAACCAAAAACTACAACACTTAGAAGATCTCCACCTGACTGAAGCATTATAGAACATATTGCTAGTATTTGAATCTCTCCTTTTGTTGGCTAACACCTCAACTGAATGTGTAGCATGTGCTCTAAGTTATCAAGGAATGTTGATCACAACAAAATGGAACATAGCCACACAAGTGAGTGATAGTAGGTGCTAGAGGCACCTAGATAGAGAGAAACAACCATAGAAGCATCTGAGTATACCTGAAAAATGATTAGCTGAGAAAAACAACACCAATTATTGCATTTTTTTCTTTTCATTTTTAAATTTTTTTTTCATTTATTTCATTTGTCAATTTTGATAATGACAAGTGACCGCTAGCAAGCTAGTTTTCAATCACTTACCGCTTAGTGGCACTGTGAAAATAATTTTCACCACTAAGAATTTTACTCAACTACAATCCACTAGAAACTGGTTTTCAAATTGTAGTTGGCTAACAATGCCCGACGATTTTCATTGTTAGGATTTTTCATTCTTTTTTTCATTTTTTCATTTTTTTTCATTTTTTTCATTTTTTCCTTCTTGATAGACTGCATATAATGACCAAATAAAACATGAAACTCCCATATGGATGACAAAATGATACCATCCAAATCCTAGAGTTCCACCGAAATCCCTTCAATAAAAGTAACTATGAATTGCTTGCAATGCTTGAAAGGATGACCAATAATAACCTGAGCACAATCTGGAACATAGAACCACTGCTACAAATAATCTTGACCCCATTTAGCTCAATCCACTATATCTGGAACATGATTGGAGAACTTTGGAATCCATGCTTGCTCACTTGGTTGAAATAATTACCCACAATGGCTATAATCTTTGAAAGACATGCTACTTTGTGATGACCAATTTGAGACAAATCATATCAACATCTCATGAAGCTATACTATCCTTTTTTCCTTTTACGCATGAGAGATATCCATAACTATTCCAAAAGTTGTATGAAAAGATAGAGTGCAAATAATACAACTTCCTTACCAAAGATAATGTCGCATAGAGAAAGACCAATTGTAGTTTGTCAACTTGTCAAATGTGTCCACACAACTTTAGGTAGGTGGATACTGATCTCAGAGTGTGATGATCTGCACTAGCATAGATTCAAGCTCCTTGATGATGTCTTCAAGTTGTCTCTGGATGTGTAGCTCAAGAACATAGTACTAGAAGATCCATGGATCTCATAGACCAAGTTGCATACTATCTTCCATAGGGTCTAGCATCAAGGATGGTGCAAAATAGAACTTTATTCCATGAATGTCTTGGCAAGAGACACTGTGTGGCTTCATGAGTGTTGTCATTGATGGAAACAAAGTCTATCCCACACTTCCACAGTACATAGTATGCCTATACTAGAAGTCAGATTGAAGATTGTTTTGATCTGGTGAACAAGAATAGAGTATGCAACAAGGTCTGACAATCAGGTCCAGATCTCTCAAATGGTGTAACTCAGCAAGTTGTGGACTTGGATAAGTCAAGAGGGGTATCATGACTACTATATTTCAGAGATTTAGCCTCTAGTGATAAAGCATGAAAAAGATATGAGCATCTGAGTGTTGGTTCCAGACAGGCAGAGCAGACAAAGAAAGAACTGACCGACAGAGCATTAGACTTCAATCTAGAGGAGTAAAAGGTGTTGATCAAGCTATTTGGGGGATTATACATTGTTATACGACATGATTAGATACTTATATGCCCATGTTTTTGATACACATCACAAATCAAGCATGGATTCTGCCGACAGACCAGTAACTTGCAAATATCTTGAAGTGTTCTTGTTGCCGACTAGAAAGTTGATGTAATCCTTGATGCGGATACATATACCAGATGGATTCTAGTATGTAGGGATGTACGTGTAGAAGGGATGAAAAAAAGTGCAAAGAAAAGCAGGGATAAGTGTGAAAGCAACTATTCAAGTATGGTATGTGACAGAGCAACATCACTAAAATAGAGGAAGAATGAAGTGCTTCAGATCAGTGTATTATGCCTAATTGGAATTGAACTCTTGCATTTGTAGATGCCTCTCACTAGTTCAAACACCTAATTACCTTCTATAAGTTTTGTAGACAGCGAGTCTCTTGTAGGCAGTGTGCCTCTTGTGAGCAGTGTGCTCAGGCAGTGAGCCCTAATTGGCAAGTGCCATTTTGTACTCCTTTATTCTTTTAACAAACAATACAATCTTGGGTTAGTCACCCCATGGTTTTTCCCTTAACAGGGTTTTCCACGTAAAATCCTTGTGTTATGTGTGTTGATTTTATTTCTGTTCTTATGTTCACATATGCTTATATGTTTTGATGCTACACTAATTATTAAAGAAGAAAAAAAAAAGTTAAAGAAATTTGAGATAACTAATTCACCCCCCGCTCTCAGTTATCTACCTTGTTTCCAACAGAATGTTGAATACTTTTCCCAAGAATTCTCTTTGTGAACTCCAAAAGCAAAGCACAAAGGAAATTTTCTTTTCACCATCCAGTTGGTAAGGCCAACAAAATGTGCGATTGGATGCTTATGTAGAGAAGCATCATCAACTGGTATTGGTGCAAAAGTGTTGGGTAAACATGATAAAAAAAACCTGTAACCATATTCTCAAAACCAAGCATATCAAGTATAGTAATGCAATATTATCCATTGTATAACTCCACCATTATAATTGATTTATTAGAAAATGAATGGGAGAGTTATTTATATGAATAAATACTTGATAATAATGGATGAGTAAACACTATGCACATTATTATAGTGCATTATTATGTAGAGACAATATGATTCAATTCCAAGTAACACAAGAATGCATACCTTAACTTGGCCAAAGCTTACACGAGCAACATTATCAAGAATCAATCAATGATTTCCAGGATTCAAGGGATTCCCCCCCCCAACTTAATTTTAAAAATATGAGGGCACTAGGATAATCCAAGGAATCAAGAAAGACAGTGACATATTAATAATACCTTATTCAATGAAAATAATCTCTTGTAGAATGCTCAGTATGGTCATTAATGCATTCAAACCCATCTATATGTGCTTAATTAATTAATTATTGGTGGACCTAAATCAATAAGTGTGTGAGGAATACTCATTTTGACAATAGGCCACCAAAGATCTAGATGTTTGAATATAAAAACATTTATAAATGATAGATCTTGTAAGATACCATTATTTATCTCACACAAATCTTGAATTATTAAGACATATAGTTCACCATTTCTTATTGCATGATTAATTGAAACACACATATTTATCATTTCAATGATAAAATTAGAATCACATTGAATTGTTTCCTTATGTGAGTGAATTAATACTAAAAGTTGTGATTCATTAAGTAGATAAGAAGAACTAAATTGATTATCTTTTAGTTGATCATATTGTTCTTCTAATCCAATTAAACCAAAATCAAATCCTTTAGTTGTATGAATAGATTGCAATTGTGATTCACCAATTTCAAGCACATTAACAGAATGTAAAGGGATCATTAAAATCTCATTATTATATGTAGTTTGAACCACCTTATTAGATAATAATAGTTTATTAGGAATTTTAATTTTCCTTGGTGGATATGTTGAAGTGAATGGTGGATGATATGAATGGGATAATGAAAATGGGAAAGGTTGTGTTGGATATAGAGTGGGTGGTAATAAAGAGGATGGATATTTTGGAGATGGTAACATATAAGATGGATGTGGTGGAGATGGTACTATATGGGATAGGTAGGTTGTTGTGAGCATTCATTTTGCCATTTTTGGTAAGATCGAGATTGTTCCCATTCACTAAAAATGTTACGTGGAGAAGCATTTTCTGAAGAAATATATTGTCTTTCAAATTTAATAGAACTATAAGACATTATAAAATCATTAAATATACCATGGTCTGCCTGATTTGATGTGTATGGTTGTCCTTGAGTTACAAAGAAGACATTCTCACTTTCACCTTTGTTTTGTTGAGGCTCACGCATATCTTGGATCTCCTTCACCATGTCCTCTTGAATAACTTGGCATGTGCACTTATCTTCTTCCTTGCAATAATCAGAACAACAAATGGTCAAATCATTATTTTCAAAATTCCATTGTCCTAAAAATTCATCAATTATTTGTTCTTGCTTAGTTATAAGAATAAGATTTATAGATGCTTGTGACAATGGTAAGTGAAGATCATGATAATCTAAGTTGCATTCTTTAGGTAGGGGGAATATAAAAACATCACCTTGTGTCAGTGTGATTTCCCCACCACTTCCTTCTTTGGTTTTGAAATTTAAAATGGATGAGTTTGAACTACCTTGAAAATGGAACATTTTTATGGTTTTTTTTTTCTTGTTTCTTCAAAATTACTTCTTTACCTATCAATTGACTCACAACAACCAGTGTGAATATAAATGATTTTATCTTCTAAGATCTACCTACAAACTCAAACCATGCATCTATATGATTTAAAACAATGCAAATTAGGAGTAGTCACCCTGGCACGACTGGTAGGTGCACGAGCTTTCATCCTAACACATTGGTCCTAACTCATCTCACTAAGCTAAGAGGCCTTTGACACCTCTCCCCAGCAATGACACCAAAATGATGGGGCAAATTGGGCTAAAGAATAAATGAGACTCAACTTGGTCTAAATGTCAATTCGGGGATCGTATGCTTGTGAAAGATGTCATGCAAATCTACACAAGGGTTGTAGGTAGCAAGCTGAGTGGAGATGAAATGTAGCTAGAAAATAAACCTATTCCAAATCAAAATAATTCTGGCAACAAGAACTGTCACTTCCTGGCAATAGAAATTACACAAACATCAAATTCTAAAACAAACAATTTATTAACAATTGACAATCCTTCTCACCAAGTCAATAATACCGAAATCAAACTTTAATGAACTATTACAAACCAAACTCAAATCACAAAATATTTTATCAAACTAAACTTTAATGAAAATATTGAAATTTAAATCACACGACTATTAAAGTTTAAAAACTGAAAAGAAATAACACAAAAAGAAATAAAACATCATCGAGCTTCCCCGAGGAGTGGAACCTTGCTCCTGGTTTGCACGATGGATAAAATGAAAGCTTTCTTACGCTGGTATTATTAGAAGAAGTATTTCTTTATTTACCAGAGAAAAATGATACAAAGTCTTCTCTTCCATCTCCTCTATGATATTGCCTTTATATAATGAAAATACATATAACAAATTCTAAACTATATTGTATTCATGTTGCATTGTTATTTTTATATGTTTTTCTCCTCCACCTATTATATTTTTTGCAGCCCTATTTTGTAGCATTTGCTCCTATTTTCTTTCCACATCTTTTGGCATTTTATGGCTTGTGGGGTGGAATAAAATCAGCCACAAATATAGGAATTTGTTGTGTCTAAAAAATAGGAGTTTGTTGTGCCATGAAAATAGCCATTCCTTTGGCCACCGTACGTCACAATTTTATTAGTTAAAACAACAAATAATATATACTATTTCATGCCATATGAGCATGAAAATAAATTATTTGTTGTTATAACAAAATTGTATATTTATGACAAATAATTACATAAAAATAGATAAATGACTGAAATTATTTGCTGCCAAGTGTATGCACGTGCCATAGGAATTTTGTTCTTTCCTCCTCCAATAGCATGCTGCAAATTATTTTTCAAAGATAAAATGATAATGCTTGTTGGTAAATAAAATCTAATATTTATTATTCAAGTATTTTATATTAAAACTAAATTAAATATTACTTATCTATATTAAATCATATGCAACATAAAATGGTAAAATGATATAATATGGAATGGAAATGGAATGTGAGAATGGGTATGAAAGCATATGAAATAGGCTAAAACATGGCATAAAATGAGACATAAATGACTCTCATCATTCCCCCCAACTTAACTTAGTGCACGTCCTTGTGCAATCTTTACTATTGAGAGGATGTGATTGGGACTATGATCCGAATGAATTGATTGTACCTTCTTCACCCTTGACTATTATAGCTCATTCATAATCACAACTTCTATCTAGCACTCCTCTCCATAGAAAGCTTCATGGCTTTGCTTTTTTTTGCCAATTTTATTTTCATTTTTGCAATATTCATCCTCTTTTAATTTTTGCTTTTTTTTACCATTTTTGTTTTCATTTTTCTATAGCATTGTTTTCTTAAAATGCTATAATTCCATATACATGAGCTATGTGAAATAGGTGAAATGAGAGACAGTTTGAATGATAATGAGAGACAATATGGATACTATGATGGGTTACGTATGGATAATGATGGGTGAAAAGATGGATAATAAGGATGGTATACCTCCCCCCAACTTAAAGGGTTGACCGTCCTCAGGCAACAAGAAGAGAATAGGTGGAATGTTGCTTATATGATTAATATAATAAAGAATATTAATAAAGTTAAGAGATAAAATAATGAAAAATAAAATCTATTGTTTTATCAACTTGCATGTCAATTAATGCCAAGATCTGGTAATCAATGTAACTCTACAATTGTGAATTTCCAACAAGGAAGGAACCAAAAACTGCAACATGAACTGCAAAACTCTGAAGATCTTCACTTGACTGAAGCATTATAGAATATACTACTGGTATTTGAATCTCTCCTTTTGTTGGCTAACACCTCAACTGAATGTGTAGTACGTGCTGTAAGTGATCAAGGAACGTTGATCACAACAAAATGGAACATAGCCACACAAGTGAGTGACAGTAGGTGCTAGAGGCACCCAGATAGAGAGAAACAACCATAGAAGCATCTGAGTATACCTAAAAAATGATTAGTTGAGAAAAAGAACACCAATTATTGCATTTTTTTTCTTTTCATTTTTTTAAATTTTTAATTTTTTTAATTTTTTTTCATTTGTCAATTTTGATAACGACAAGTGACCGCTGGCAAGCCCGTTTTCAATCACTTCCTGCTTAGTGGCACCGTGAAAACACTTTTCACCACTAAGAAATTTACTCAACTACAATCCGCCAGAAACTAGTTTTCAAATTATATTTGGCCAACAACGCCCGAAGGTTTTCATTGTTAGGATTTATTACTTTTTGTTCATTTTTTTCATTTTTTTTCATTTTTTCCTTCTTGATAGACTGCATATAAGGACCAAATAAAACATGAAACTCCCATATGGATGACAAAATGATACCATTCAAATCCTAGAGTTCCACTGAATTCCCTTCAATAAAAGTAACTATGAATTGCTTGCATTGGTTGAAAGGATGACTAATAATAACCTGAGCACAATCTAGAACATAGAACCACTGCTACAAACAATCTTGACCCCATTTAGCACAGCCCACTATATCTGGAAGGTGATTGGAGAACTTTGGAATCCATGCCTGCTCACTTGGTTGAAATAATTACCCACAATGGTTGCAATCTTTGAAAGACATGCTACTTTGTGATGACCAATTTGAGACAAATCATATCAACATCTCATGAAGCTATACTATCCTTTTTCCTTTTAAGCATGAGAGATATCCATAACTATTCCCAAAGCTGTATGAAGAGCTAGAGTGCAAATAATACAACTTCCTTACCAAAGACAAGGTTGCATAGAGAAAGAGCAATTGTATTCTCTCAACTTGTCAAATGTGTCCACACAACTTTAGGTAGGTGGATACTCATCTAAGAGTGTGATGATTTGCACTAGGATATATTCAATCTCCTTGATCGTGTCTTCGAGTTGTCTCTAGATGTGTAGCTCAAGAACATAGTACTAGAAGATCCATGGATCTCATTGACCAAGTTGCATACTATCTTCCATAGGGTCTAGCATAAAGGATGGTGCAAAATAGAACTTTTATCCATGAATGTTGAATACTTTTCCCAAGAATTCTCTTTGTGAACTCTAAAAGCAAAGTAGAAAGGAAATTTTATTTTCACCATCTAGTTGGCAAGGCCAACAAAATGTGCCATTGGATGCTTATGTAGAGAAGCATCATCAACTGGTACTGGCATTGGGTAACCATGATAAAAAATCCTGTAACTATATTCTCAAAACCAAGCATATCAAGTATAGTAATGCAATATTATCCATTGTATAACTCCACCATTATAATTGATTTATTAGAAAATGAATGGGAGAGTTATTTATATGAATAAATACTTGATAATAATGGATGAGTAAACACTATGCACATTATTATAATGCATTATTATGTAGAAACAATATGATTCAATTCCAAGTAACACAAGAATGCATACCTTAACTTGGCCCAATGCTTACACGAGCAAAATTATTATGAATCAATCAATGATTTCCAGGATTTAGGAGATTTTCCCCAACTTAATTTTAAAAATATGAGGGCACTAGGATAATCCAAGGAATCAAGAAAGATAGTGACATATTAATAATACCTTATTCAATGAAAATCGTCTCTTGTAGCATGCTTAGTATGGTCATTAATGCATTCAAACCCATCTATATGTGCTTACTTAATTAATTATTAGTGGACCTAAATCAATAAGTGTGTGAGGAATACTCATTTTGACCATAGGCTGCCAAAGATCTAGATGTTTGAATATAAAAACATTTATAAATGATAGATCTTGTAAGATGCCATTATTTATCTCACACAAATCTTGAATTATTAAGGCATATAGTTCACCATTTCTTATTGCATGATTAATTGCAACACACATATTTATCATTTCAATGATAAAATTAGAATCACATTGAATTGTTTCCTTATGTGAGTGAATTAATACTAAAAGTTGTGATTCATTAAGTAGATAAGAAGAACTAAATTGATTATCTTTTAGTTGATCATATTGTTCTTCTAATCCAATTAAACCAAAATCATATCCTTTAGTTGTATGAATAGATTGGAATTGTGACTCACCAATTTCAAGCACATTAACAAAATGTAAAGGGATCATTAAAATCTCATTATTATATGTAGTTTGAACCACCTTATTAGATAATAATAGTTTATTAGGAATTTCAATTTTCCTTGGTGGATATGTTGACGTGAATGGTGGATGATATGAATGGGATAATGACAATGGGAAAGGTTGTGTTGGATATAGAGTGGGTGGTAATAAAGAGGATGGATATTGTGGAGATGGTAACATATAAGATGGATGTGGTGGAGATGGTACTATATGGGATAGGTATGGTTATTGTGAGCATTCATTTTGCCATTTTTGGTAAGATGGAGATTGTTCCCATCCACCAAAAATGTCAGGTGGAGAAGCATTTCCTGAAGAAACATATTGTCTTTCAAATTTAATATAATTATAAGACATTATAAAATCATTAAATATACCATGATCTGCCTGATTTGATATGCATGGTTGTCCTTGAGTTACAAAGAAGACATTCTCACTTTCACCTTTGTTTTGTTGAGGCTCACACATATCTTGGATCTCCTTCACCATGTCCTCTTGAATAACTTGGCATGTGCACTTATCTTCTCCCTTGCAATAATCAGAACAACAAATGGTCAAATCATTATTTTCAAAATTCCATTGTCCTAAAAATTCATCAATTATTTGTTCTTGCACAGTTATAGGAATAAGATTTGTAGATGCTTGTGACAATGGTAAGTGAAGATCATGATAATTTAAGGTGCATTCTTTAGGTAGGGGGAATATAAAAACATCACCTTGTGTCAGTGTGATTTCCCCACCACTTCCATCTATGGTTTTAAAATTTAAAATGGATGAGTTTGAACTACCTTGAAAATGCAACATTTTTATGGTTTTTTTTTCTTGTTTCTTCAAAATTACTTCTTTACCTATCAATTGACTCACAACAACTAGTGTGAATTAAATGATTTTATCTTCTAAGATCTACCTACAAACTCAAACCATGCATCTATATGATTTAAAACAATGCAAATTAGGAGTAGTCACCCTGGAACAACTGGCAGGTGTGCGAGCTTTCATCCTAACACATTGGTCCTAACTCATCTCTCTAAGCTAACAGGCCTTTAACACCTCTCCCTGGAAATGGTGCCAAAATGATGGGGCAAACTGGGGTAAAGAATAAATGAGACTTAGCTTGATCTAAATGTCAATCCAATGATCGTATGCTTGTGAAATGTGTCGTGGCAATCTATACAAGGGCTGTAGGTAGCAAGCTGAGTGGAGATGAAATGCAGCTAGAAAATAAACCTATTGCAAATCAAAATAATTCTAGCAATAGGAACTGTCACTTCCTGGCGACGGAAATTGCACAAACATCAAATTCTAAAACAAACAATTTATTAACAATTGACAATCCTTCTCATCAAGTCAATAATACTGAAATCAAACTTTAATGAACTATTGCAAACCAAACTCAAATCACAAAATATTTTATCAAACTAAACTTTAATGAAAATATTGAAATTTAAATCACACGACTATTAAAGTTTAAAAACTGAAAAGAAATAACACAAAAAGAAATAAAACATCACCAAGCTTCCCTGAGGAGTGGGCTCTTGCTCTTGGTTTGCACAATGGATAAAATGAAAGATTTCTTACGCTGGTATTATTAGAAGAAATATTTCTTTATTTACCAGAGAAAAATGATACAAATTCTTCTCTTCCATCTCCCCTATGATATTGCCTTTATATAATGAAAAGGCATATAACAAAGTCTAAACTATATTCTATTCACGTTGCATTATTGTTTTCATATGTTTTTCTCCTCCACCTATTATATTTTTTGCAGCCCTATTTTGTAACATTTGCTCCTATCTTCTTTCCACATCTTTTGGTATTTTATGGCTTGTGGGGTGGAATAAAATCAGCCACAAATATAGGAATTTGTTGTGTCATAAAAATAGGAGTTTATTGTACCATGAAAATAGCCATTCTTTTGGCATAAAATGAGACATAAATGGCTCTCATCATTCCCCCAAACTTAACATATTGTACGTCCTCGTGCAATCTTTACTATTGAGAAGTTGTGATTTGGACTATGATCGGAATGAATTGATTGTACCTTCTTCACCCTTGACTATTATAGCTCATTCATAATCACAACTTCTATCTAGCACTCCTCTCCATAGAAAGCTTCATGGCTTTGCTTTTTTTTTGCCAATTTTATTTTCATTTTTGCAATATTCATCCTCTTTTAATTTTTGCTTTTTTTTACCATTTTTTTTTCATTTTTCTATAGCATTGTTTTCTTGAAATGCTATAATTCCATATACATGAGCTATGTGAAATAGGTGAAATGAGAGACAGTTTGAATGATAATGAGAGACAATATGGATACTATGATGGGTTACGTATGGATAACGATGGGTGAAAAGATGGATAATAAGGATGGTATACCTCCCCCCAACTTAAAGGGTTGACCGTCCTCAGGCAACAAGAAGAGAATAGGTGGAATGTTGCTTATATGATTAATATAATAAAGAATATTAATAAAGTTAAGAGATAAAATAATGAAAAATAAAATTGATTGTATTACCAACATGCATGTCCATTAATGCCAAGATCTGGTAATCAATGTAACTCTGCAACTATGAATTTCCAACAAGGAACCAAAAACTACAACATGAACTGCAACACTCGAAAGATCTCCACTTGACTGAATCATTATAGAACATACTGCTGGTATTTGAATCTCTCCTTTTGTTGGCTAACACGTCAACTGAATGTGTAGCACATGCTCTAAGTGATCAAGGAACGTTGATCACAACAAAATGGAACATAGCCACGCAAGTGAATGATAATAGGTGCTAGAGGCACCCAGATAGAGAGAAACAACCATGGTTTTCAAATTGTAGTTGGCTAACAACGCTCGAAGGTTTTCATTGTTAGGAATTATTGCTTTTTTTTCATTTTTTTCATTTTTTCCTTCTTGATAGACTGCATATAATGACCAAATAAAATGAAACTCCCATATGGATGACAAAATGATACCATCCAAATCCTAAAGTTACATTGAATTCCCTTCTATAAAAGTAACTATGAATTGCTTGAAATGCTTGAAAAGATGACCAATAATAACCTGAGCACAATATGGAACATAGAACCACTGTTACAAACAATCTTGACCCCATTTAGCTTAGTCCTCTATATCTGGAAGGTGATTAGAGAAATTTGGAATCCAGGCCTACTCACTTGGTTGAAATAATTACCCAGAATGGCTGTAATCTTTGAAAGACATGCTACTTTGTGATGACAAATTTGAGATAAATCATATCAACATCTCATGAAGCTATGCTATCCTTTTTCCTTTTAAGAATGAGAGATATCCATAACTATTCCCAAAGTTGTATGAAGAGCTAGAGGTCAAATAATACAACTTCCTTACCAAAGACAAGGTTGCATAGAGAAAGACCAATTGTAGTCTCTCAACTTGTCAAATGTGTCCACACAACTTTAGGTAGGTGGATACTCATCTCAGAGTGTGATGATCTGCACTAGAATATATTCAAGTTCCTTGATCATGTCTTCAAGTTGTCTCTAGATGTGTAGCTCAAGAACATAGTACTAGAAGATCCATGTATCTCATAGACCAAGTTGTATACTATCTTCCACAAGGTCTAGCATCAAGGATGGTGCAAAATAGAAATTTTATCCATGAATGTTGAATACTTTTCCCAAGAATTCTCTTTGTGAACTCCAAAAGCAAAGCACAAAGGAAATTTTCTTTTCACCATCTAGTTGGCAAGGCCAACAAAATGTGCCATTGGATGCTTATGTAGAGAAGCATCATCAACTGGTACTGGTGAAAAAGTGTTGGGTAACCATGATAAAAAAACCTGTAACCATATTCTCAAAACCAAGCATATCAAGTATAGTAATGCAATATTATCCATTGTATAACTTCACCATTATAATTGATTTATTAGAAAATGAATGGGAGAGTTATATATATGAATAAATACTTGATAATAATGGATGAGTAAACACTATTGACATTATTATAATGCATTATTATGTAGAAACAATATGATTCAATTCCAAGTAACACAAGAATGCATACCTTAACTTGGCCCAAAGCTTACACGAGCAACATTATCAAGAATCAATCAATGATTTCCAGGATTCAAGGGATTCCCCCTCCCCAACTTAATTTCAAAAATATGAGCGCACTAAGATAATCCAAGGAATCAAGAAAGATAGTGACATATTAATATTACCTTATTCAATGAAAATCATCTCTTGTAGCATGCTCAGTATGGTCATTAATGCATTCAAACCCATCTATATGTGCTTAATTAATTAATTATTGGTGGACCTAAATCAATAAGTGTGTGAGGAATACTAATTTTGACCATAGGCTGCCAAAGATCTAGATGTTTGAATATAAAAACATTTATAAATGATAGATCTTGTAAGATGCCATTATTTATCTCACACAAATCTTGAATTATTAAGGCATATAGTTCACCATTTCTTATTGCATGATCAATTGCAACACACATATTTATCATTTCAATGATAAAATTAGAATCACATTGAATTGTTTCCTTATGTGAGTGAATTAATTCTAAAAGTTGTGATTCATTAAGTAGATAAGAAGAACTAAATTGATTATCTTTTAGTTGATCATATTGTTCTTCTAATCCAATTAAACCAAAATCACATCCTTTAGTTGTATCAATAGATTGCAAATGTGATTCACCAATTTCAAGCACATTAACAAAATGTAAAGGGATCATTAAAATCTCATTATTATATGTAGTTTGAACCACCTTATTAGATAATAATAGTTTATTAGAAATTTCAATTTTCCTTGGTGGATATGTTGATATGAATGGTGGATGATATGAGTGGGATAATGACAATGGGAAAGGTTGTGTTGGATATAGAGTGGGTGGTAATAAAGAGGATGGATATTGTGGAGATGGTAACATATAAGATGGACATGGTGGAGATGGTAATATATGGGATGGGTATGGTTGTTGTGAGCATTCACTATGCCATTTTTGGTAAGATGGAGATTGTTCCCATTCACCAAAAATGTTAGGTGGAGAAGTATTTTCTGAAGAAACATATTGTCTTTCAAATTTAATAGAATTATAAGACATTATAAAATCATTAAATATACCATGATCTACTTGATTTGATGTGTATGGTTGTCCTTGAGTTACAAAGAAGACATTCTCACTTTCACCTTTGTTTTATTGAGGCTCACTCATATCTTGGATCTCCTTCACCATGTCCTCTTGAATAACTTGGCATGTGCACTTATCTTCTCCCTTGCAATAATTAGAACAACAAATGGTTAAATCATTACTTTCAAAATTCTATTGTCCTAGAAATTCATCAATTATTTGTTCTTGCTCAGTTATAGGAAAAAGATTTGTAGATGCTTGTGACAATGGTGATTGAAGATCATGATAATCTAAGCTGCATTCTTTAGGTAGGGGGAATATAAAAACATCACCTTGTGTCAGTGTGATTTCCCCACCACTTCCTTCTTTAGTTTTGAAATTTAAAATGGGTGAGTTTGAACTACCTTGAAAATGCAACATTTTTATGGTTTTTTGTTTTCTTGTTTCTTCAAAATTACTTGTTTAGCTATTGACTCACAACAACTAGTGTGAATATAAATGATTTTATCTTCTAAGACCTACCTACAAACTCAAACCATGCATCTATATGATTTAAAACAATGCAAATTAGGAGTAGTCACCCAGGCACGGCCGACAGGTGTGTGAGCTTTCATCCTAACGCATTGGTCCTAACTCATCTCAAAGCTAACAAGCCTTTGACACCTCTCCCCAGAAACGGTGCCAAAATGATGGACCAAACTAGGGTAAAGAATAAACGAGACTCAGCTTGGACTAAATGTCAATCTGGGTCATAAGCTTGTGAAAGGTGTCGTGGTAATCTGCATAAGGGCTGTAGGCAGCAAGCTGAGTGGAGATGAAATGCAGCTACAAAATAAACCTATTGTAAATCAAAATAATTCTGGCAACAGGAACTATCACTTCCTGGCGACGGAAATTGCACAAACATCAAATTCTAAAACAAACAATTCATTAACAATTGACAATCCTTCTCATCAAGTCAATAATACCGAAATCAAACTTTAATGAACTATTACAAACTAGACTTACATCACAAAATATTCTATCAAACTAAACTTTAATGAAAATATTGAAATTTAAATCACACAACTATTAAAGTTTAAAAACTGAAAAGAAATAACAAAAAAAGAAATAAAACATTACTGAGCTTCCTCGAGGAGTGGGCCCTTGCTCCTGGTTTGCATGATGGATAAAATGAAAGCTTTCTTATGCTAGTATTATCAGAAGAAATATTTCTTTATTTACCAGAGAAAAATGATACAAAGTCTTCTCTTCCATCTCCTCTATGATATTGCCTTTATATAATGAAAAGGCATATAACAAATTCTAAACTATATTCTATTCACGTTGCATTATTGTTTTCATATGTTTTTCTCCTCCACCTATTATATTTTTTGCAGCCCTATTTTGTAGCATTTGCTCCTATTTTCTTTCCACATCTTTTGGCATTTTATGGCTTGTGGGGTGGAATAAAATCAGCCACAAATATAGGAATTTGATGTGTCATAAATATAGGAGTTTGTTGTGCCATGAAAATAGCAATTCTTTTGGCCACTGTAAATCACAACTTTATTAGTTAAAACAACAAATACTATATACTATTTCATGCCATATGAGCATGAAAATAAATTATTTGTTGTTATAACAAAATTGCATATTTAGCACAACAAGTAATTACATAAAAATAGATAAATGGCTGAAATTATTTGTTGCCAAGTGTATGCATGTGCCATAGGAATTTTGTTCTTTCCTCCTCCAATAGCATGCTGCAAATTATTTTCCAAAGCTAAAATGATAATGCTTGTTAGTAAATAATATCTAATAATTATTATTCAAGTATTTTATGTCAAAACTAAATTAAATATTACTTATCTATATTAAATCATATGCAACATAAAATGGTAAAATGATATAATATGGAATGGAAATGGAATGTGGGAATGGGTATGAAAGCATATGAAATAGGCTAAAACATGGCATAAAATGAGACATAAATGGCTCTCATCAACTTACTGCTCGTACTTGCAACACCTTCAATCTTTGATCCAATATTTTATAGCAACTAGTTGGTCTAAGGTTGTTGAATTTAAGAATTCTCTTGAGGTGGGGAGTTCCTTGGTGTATCATTAGAAAGATTCTAGTAGTTGGATTGGAGGGGAAAATCCTAAAGTGTTGGTCACCCTTGTTGGAAACAAGGTGGATAACTGAGAGGGGGGTGAATTAGTTATCTTAATTATTTAACTTTCTTTTCTTCTTTAACAATTAGTGCAGTATCAAAACATATAAGCATACATGAACATGAGAGCAGAAAGGAAATCACACACAACACAAGGATTTTTACATTGAAAACCCTATTAAAGGAAAAACCACAGGGTGACTAACCCAAGATTTTATTTTCTGTTAAAAGAATAGAAGTGCAAAATGGCACTTGCCAATTAGGGCTCACTGCCTGAGCACACTGCTCACAAGAGGCACACTGCCTACAAGAGACTTATTGTCTACAAAGTTATGAAGGTAACCTGGTGCTTGAACTAATGAGAAGCATCTGCTAATGCTGAGGTTCAGTTCCAGTTAGGCTCAATATACTGATCTACTGCACTTCATTTTTCCTCTACTTTGTTGTTGTTCTATCACATATCAGATCTGTATTGCTGCTTCCACACTGCTCTCTGCCTTTCCTCACACATACTAACTTGAAACACACACCTTCATACTGAAATCCATCTGGTCTATATATCCACATCAAGGATCTCAACATCTTTCTAGTCGGCATCCGGAATACTCAAGATTTTTCCAACACACTGATCTGTCAGCTGAATCCATGCTTACTATGTGATGCGTATCAAGGATATAGACATAAGAGTCATCAATCATGTCGGCCAACCATGTATGATCCCTCAAATAGCTTGATCATCATCAATTTCTCATCCGTATTAAAGTCTAATGCTCTGCTGGTCAGTTCTTCCTCAGTCTACCCTGCCTGTCAGGAACCCAACACTTAGATGCTCATATCTTTTCACTCTTTCATCACCAGAGGCTCAATCTCTGGAATGTAGTAGTCATGGTAATCCTCTTGACTTGTCCAAGTCCACAACTTGCTAAGTTACACTATCTGAGAGATCCAGACCTGATTGTTAGACCTTGCTACATGCTCTTTTCTTGCTCACCGGACCACAACATTTTTCAATCTATCTTCCAGTATAGAGATACTATGTGCTTTGAATGTGTGAAATGGACTTTATTTCCATCAATGACAACACTCATGAAGCCACACAGTGTCTCTTGCCAACAATCTCCCCCTTTAGCATTGATGGCAACAATTAGTGAAAAATGGCTAAGTGTTGTAACAAACTCCCCCTTAGTTGATGCTTTGTCTTGTGTACAATTTTACCAGAGCTCCCCCTTAGCTGGATTCCACATTTTTCACTATTCCTTACTCCCCCTTTGACATCAATGGAAAAGGGTGAAACCGCACACCAAAATTTGCAAAAATCAACCTATACATAGCCACATAAGTATATATACATATTATACTTACATATACTTAAGTATATTCACAAAAATGGCTTTCAACTGGACAAATTCTGTTGCCCAACTCTACTTCATCCTGTCCAAAATTGAGATGCGACCACTTAACAAAAATGCAAAAGCTTCTGCCCTTTTTAAGTCTGTCGGATCACTGGTCCGAGCTGTAGTCTGAGCATCAGTTAGGGCCTCATGCATTGCCTCTAACTTAGGGATAATTATCCCTCTTAGTTCACTCATTCTGCTTATTCTATTCTTCTTCTCCTTCTCAAGCCTCTTTATCTCATTTATAATGGCAATAGCCTGGCACTCTTGATTCATTATGGATGAGGTGAGAGGATCAAAATTCTGAGATAAATTTGACAGTTTACCCTCTTGTTCTTCCACCTTTGCAATGTCTGTTGTCGCTGTGGACCAAGATAAAAAAAATTTGTATAATTCTCTGCAATCTTTAAGAGCATTTTCTAGGCTCTTTATCCCAATATCCAAATTTCTCTTATCATTTGCTATGAGTCCCTATACTTCAGAGAATCTCTTACCCAAAAACTCTTTCCAGACTTTCTCTTCTGCTGATTTCTCCAAAGAATCAAAATGTGTGCTAACAGAATTAACAAGAGATTTCAGATTACTAGATGAAGAGGCTGAAAGATCCTTTTGGAATGATGGCATGATTTTCTCTAGCACACTGGATGAAATCTCTATCAGCTTACAATCTTCCATGTGAGACTTCCGAAGCTTTTCTTTTGCTTTAGCTTGAGAAAAAGATGCTACCTTCATTGTCTAGACTAGAGAGAGGAAGTCAAAATTGAGTGGTCCTTGAAATAATTCTAGTTCATCTATCTCTAACATTTCTTTGTTCAAGAAGCTCTTTACTGCCTCAGCAGTGTCTCTTGCCAGAGACAGAGTCTTCTTTCCTTTTCCCACTTTAGAGCTGTCATCTGGGATCTTCTCTGTTTGATCTTCTTCTCTTCCCTTTACCTCTTCTTCTTGACTAATTTTCTCTTCTTTTCTTTCTTCTCCTTTAGTTTCGGAGTCTGCTGGGGGATTTAGAAGAGAAATGTTTACTTCTTCATGGATTTCTTCTGGAACAGAGGGATCCAAGTCCTTAGTCCTCTTCTCACTTATCTCCTTTGGATCTTCTGCATTTTTCTCAGTAGATTCTTCTTTTGATGGACTTAGTCATTTGTCATCCATGGTAGAAGGTTCATCATCTATGTCCTCTATAACAAGAAGATTGAATCTTTTAAATGCATTCCAGAGGATGTCTTCAGTTTCTTTTGCCACCTGATCAGTCTCTCCGAGCATGAGTTTATTCATTCTTGCTTTGCTCCGAAACTCATCCTTGCAGTCCTTGAAGATCATGGTCATTTGTTTTGAAGTAATGGAAGGATAGAGTTGAATTGCAATTTGTTCTTGGATCTCCAGGTCCTTTGCCTTAGCATTCTCCTTTCTTAGTTCAAGTTCCTTTTCTAAACTTTTGGGAATTAGAGAGATGATTTCAATGAATGCTTTATTATAGATGTTTAGATACCTAACTGTAGCATCTTGCAAGATCTTCTGGTCAGCTTCACTATATTCATCATAAAATTTAGTCATTGGTTGCAGATTCCCATCCACAGTGACTGATTTGATGACATCATCAATGGAGAGAGTAGGCCTTTCAACAAATTCTTCTGTCTCTTCTTCTTTATGTTTACCGACAGAGGATTCTATGGTTGATCCTTGAGAGAGTTGAAGCAATCTTATTGCAGAGCTCTTTCTTTCTTCTTCTCGAATGCAAATGTGCAAATGATGAAGAAAAGAACCCTTATATTTCTATGCAAAACCTAATTTTGTATTGCAATAAATGCACACCTTAAGTCATTCCAGTTTCCTTGTTCTGAGAGAGATCCTTCCAAATCACTGAGATACGCTTCGAATTATTCTTGGTGATAATTGACAATCTATCTCCCTTTCTCCAATCATTCCATTTATCCGTAGATCAAGATATTTCAATTTTGAATCATACAGGATCTAACTGTGAAAATCCTGCTTTTACCGGATGACTGTCAAACCAGATCAATCTTGGATGATTAACCTCTTCAAAACTCCTTGCGGATCTTTCATATTTTTAACAAAGGTTATTTAGATATTTCTTTGAGAACCCTTTAATCTGCAAATTTCCATGTGCCAATTTCAGGTACCAATTGACTGGTTGGGGGAATTTATTTTCTTTTGTGACTCCCCCTGAGCTAGAGCTCATGTATTTAGTTTCTAGAAGGAATATCAGCACCAGATTCTGGTGTGGATCCATCCCCAACATTTTCTGTACTTCTCTTCACCAAAATCTTGTTCATCTCCCTTTGAACTTCATCTGCATTCACTTTTCCTTTTCCTTTATCTTGATTTTGATTATGATGCACCGAACTCTTTTTATCTCGATTCTTACTTCTGCAGAATTTGGCAATATGACCAGATCTGTTGCAATTGTAGAAAGCTATATTTCTTTGCATATTTAACTGATATCCTCTTGATCTGCATTGATTAGCCATATGTCCCATTCTATTGCACGCAAAGCATCTACCATTGAATGAATTGTTTATTTGCATATTTCTACATTCATGAGATTTGTGACCATACCTTTTGCAGTTAAAACACTATTCAGAGAAAGATGAGTTAGTTTGATTCATTCTTCTTCTGCATTGATTTGTTTGATGACCAAAGTTATTGCAATTGTAGCAGTATCCATTGAAGGATGGATATCTTTGAGCATTTGGTTGCCTTACCAGAGGTCTTCTAGGCCTGTACCTTGGATTTCCTAATCTAGAGTTCTTCTGACTAGATCTGGAGCTTTCACCTTTCTCATACCCCAAGCCATGCTTGTCATCTACCCTCTTTTGGATTTCAAGAAGAACTTCAAGTTAAGCAGAGCTTATCTTGAATTTCTCTTTGTATTCATTTGTTGTTTGAAGATCCCTTTTAAGAGTGTCTATCTAATTCTCATGTTGTTCTTCATTATCTCTATCTTCTTCAAGATCAGATTCCATATGCGTGATTATTCTATCTATTTTGTGGCAGTCTTCTGACTTCTCCTTGAGAGATTATTTTAGATTATCTTCAATTTTTCTTTTCTCTTCAATTTCTTGGGTGAATTTCAAAACCCCTGATTCCATTTTATGTCTTACCATAATGACCTCTTTTGATAGCTTCTCACATAACTTGTTTTTCTCATTCAGATCTTCATTAGTATCATTGGCTTCACTTTGTCTTGCTAATTGTTGAAGAAGTTCCTTTCTCTTTTTTCACGGAGATACTCAGTTTTTCTTTTAGTTCATTTATGAAGTCATCAGCTTGTTTAAGTCTTTCCCTCAGGTTACTAACTTCAGAGTGAGATTGCTCAAGATCATCTAGGGTAGCCTGAAGTTGTTCCCTCATACCATACATAGCCATTGAGATTCCTAGATCTTCCTCAAGATGTTAGGCTCTGTTTGGAGGAAATTAGCTTTGATACCAATTGTTGGAAACAAGGTGGATAACTGAGAGGGGGGTGAATCAGTTATATTAATTATTTAACTTTCTTTTCTTCTTTAACAATTAGTGTAGTATCAAAACATATAAGCATACATGAACATGAGAGCAGAAAAGAAATCACACATAACACAAGGATTTTTACGTGGAAAACCCTGTTAAGGGAAAAACCACGGGGTGACTAACCCAAGATTGTATTCTCTGTTAAAAGAATAGAAGTACAAAATGGCACTTGCCAAGTAGGGCTCACTACCCAAGCACACTGCTCACAAGAGGCACACTGCCTACAAGAGACTTATTGTCTACAAAGTTATGAAGGTAACCAAGTGCTTGAACTGATGAGAAGCATCTGCTAATGCTGAGGTTTAGTTCCAGTTAGGCTCAATATACTGATCTACTACACTTCATTCTTCCTCTGCTTAGTGCTACTATTCTATCACATATCAGACCTATATTGCTGCTTCCACATTGCTCTCTACTTTTCCTCACACATACTAACTTGACACACACACCTTCATACCAAAATCCATCTGGTATATATATTTGCATCAAGGATCTCAACATCTTTCTAGTCGGCATTCGAAATGCTCAAGATTTTCCCAACTCACTGATCTGTTAGTTGAATCCATGCTTACTATGTGATGCGTATCAAGGATATAGACATAAGAGTCATCAATCATATCGGCCAACCATGTATGATCCCTCAAATAGCTTGATCATCATCAATTTCTCATCCAGATTAAAGTCTGATGCTCTGCTAGTCAGTTCTTCCTCAGTCTACTCTGCCTGTCAGGAACTCAACACTTAGATGCTCATATCTTTTCATTCTTTCATCACCGGAGGCTCAATCTCTGGAATGGAGTAGTCATGGTACTCCTCTTGACTTGTCCAAGTCTACAACTTGCTAAATTACACTATCTAAGAGATCCGGACCTGATTGTCGGCCTTGCTGCATGCTCTATTCTTGCTCATTGGACCACAACATTCTTCAATCTATCTTCTAGTATAGACATACTATGTGCTGTGGATGTGTGAAATGGACTTTATTGCCATCAATGACAACACTCATGAAGCTACACAGTGTCTCTTGCCAATAACCCTATCATTTATTCTTGTAGTTTGGCCATGCTACTCTTTAGAGGATGCTGATATTCTTATGTGGGGCCATGATCCCAAAAGCACTTATATAAAAACTCTTGGTTACAAATCCTTTGATGAGAAAAATGGTGAGAATAGAGATTTCCCTTCATGGAATAAAATCTAGAATAAATTCAGCTATCCTAAATTCAACTTCTTCATTTGGTTGCTTTGTCTAAGTAAACATCTCACCTGGGATAATATTAAAAAGAGAGAATTCTAGGGCCTTTCAAAATGTGTTATGTGTGGTACTACGAAAGAATATGCTATCACCTATTATTCCAATGTCCTTTCACTTTGGGTATTTGGGGGAAATGGTGGTGGCACTAGAATCAACTTGTTATTCATGCTACTTCCTTGTCTGAGTTATAAACAAGTATGGGTCAACCACCTTCTACAACTAATATTCTCAATGTTGCTTGGGAGCTTGTTCCTATTTTATCCTCTGGTAGATTTAGCTAGAATGAAACTGTAAGATTTTCTAGGGTCACTAGAGTCTCATCTCACAAATTTGGCATATTTTGTAAATAAGACCATTGTTACCAAGTGTTTTATAGACAATGACTAGTTTGCCTTTGATCTTTGAATTTCTAAAAACCTCGATCTTCATTCTATTGGTGCTTCCTCTTGTTTCTTTCACTCTCCCTTGTGGACTTCTAGAAAGGTGAATAGGCCTGGTAAAAGGTCTCCCCCTCCTTTTGCTTTCTTTAAAATAAATACCGATGGTTCTTCCCCTAGTAATCCAGGTGTTGCCAGGCTTGAACGGGTCGATTGAGTTGAAGATGGGTTTCTTTTTTTTTCTTCTTTGTTGCTATGGGAATCGACACCAACAACTAGATGGAAGGCCATGATATTCTTTTGGATTTTAAAAAATCTAGTGAGCTAGTTTTTGAAAAAGATTATTTGTGAAATTGATTCCTTAATCATGGTCTCCCTTGTAAATAGATAGAGGATGTAGGAGTTTATTTGGCAATTGACAACTTTATTTGAGTAGATTCTTTTTCTCACTCCTCATTTTGAAGCTATATCCTTTATTCATATCCCTCAAGAATGGAATTCAGTTGCAAACTATCTTGCCAAATGGGCTACTAAGGAAACCACAATTGGAATGTCTCTGAGTGGGGATCTTTACCTCTTGGAATAGCCTCTTAGCTTCTTTGTCTTGTTCATAATTATTGATTCTAAGGCTCCCCTTTCTTCTATGCTATGAATCTAGTTTGATGATTATCACTCTCCTTGGAACTTTGCAATGGTGTCTTTATGTTGGCTTCATATACTTTTCTGGCTTATTTGGCATACTTGATGTCTTGTTAATACTAACCTTACTGATAAGGAGTTCTCGCCCCTCAAAGTTCATGGAGGTTTCATGGGATTTCTTGGATTTTTTTAGGGGATAGGGTTGTGAAAAACCCATTTGGATTTTCTTTCTTATTGCTTTACTTATGGATATGGCCATTTAGAAATCTCTATCATATAACATGTGATGAGTTTCTTTTAATATAATTCTCTTTTTTTTCCCCTACTCCCCCCAAAAAAACATGTTTATAAAATAATACTTCAGCAACAAAAAATTGATATCTAATAATAGTCATATCATTTGGAAGAGGAATTATTTTAGGAGAGCCATAAATTATTGTTAATATTTTAAAAGAATGTTTAAATTTTAACTTTAATAGGAGGGGGAAAAATGAATGTGATTGGTGGTTTGAAAATTATTAACTAAATTTAAATCTAAATTACTCGAGAATGGAATAGAAAAGCCCAAATGAGGTGGATTGGTAACTAGAAATGGTAATGCAAGCAGAGTCATCAACAAAAAACATTTGGATTGTTTGCAAAAATCAAGGTCCAAAGCCTAGGGCCTAAAGCATGGCTAAAATAAAATTCCACTCAATGTGGTCATAAGCTTTTGAAAAATCAATTTTATCAACACAATAGCCTATTGAGAGCAACGCGCCAATTCCATACCTTCCCAGACAACAATGATGTTATCCAAGATAAAGTGGGATTTAATAAAACTATAAGAGACATCAGATTTCCACAGTCCATGATGATTGTAATTACATATTTCAGGAATTAACTGTGTGTGAGTTTTTACCTCAATGTTTCAGATCACACTCTATGATCCATCATCAGAAGTAGCAAGAGAAGAGAAGTAGAAAGGTAATTTGCAGACTGAGACTCTAAATAGGATGGAGGTGCACGGAAACCCAAAGAACAATCAAGAATAAAGAAACAAACAACAAAGCACATTAAGATAAAAACCCAACACAATTAAAACATAAAAGGAGATTAATAAACCTACAAAATAATAGAGGAAATGAATAATATGTTGATAACTGAGAGGGGGGTGACTTAGTTATCCTAATTATTTCTACTTTCTGAACTTTATAGACAATCAATGTAACATTAATTCAAACAAGCAATCATAACCATGAAATGGAAGTACACAAGACACAATATTTTTGATGTGGAAACCCTATTAAGGGAGAAAACCATGAGGTGATTAACCCAAGATTGTATTCTCTATTAGAAGAATGGAAATACAAAATGGCACTTGCCAATTAGGGCTCACTGCCTGAGCACACTACTCACAAGAGGCACACTGCCGACAAGAGACTCACTCTCTACAAAAAGAGTGTTATACAATACTTGAACTAATTGGGAGCATCTACATATGCTGGAGTTCAGTTCCGGTTAGGCTCAGTATACTGATCTGTTGCACTTCATCTTTCCTCTTCTTTTATGCTACTTTTCTTTCACATACCGGACCTTCCTTACTGCTTCTACTCTGCTCTTCTGCTCTTATTCACACATCACAAAACAAAACACAACGCCCCTCACAACTAAATCCATCTTGTATATATATCCGCACAAGTGATTTCATCACCTTTCTAGTCAGCACCTGGAATAGTCAATCTTTTAACAAAATCTGTTCTGTCGGCTGAATCCTTGCACATCAAGTAATGTGGATCAAGCATATACTTGTAGAAATCATTAATCATGTCAGCCAAACATAATTCATGCCTTCATAACCTTTACCACCATCAGTAACACATCTAGAATAAAGTCTGATGTTCTGCTAGTCAGTTCTTCCTCTGTTCATACTGTCACTCAGGAACCCGGTACTCAAGTATTCATATCTTTTTCCTCATCTATCATCAGAGGCTAAATCCTTGGAATATATCACTCAAGGTAGTCCTCTTGACTTCCCCAAATCCACACTTCACCAAGATACTTCCTCTGAGAGATCCAGACCTGTCTGTCGGACCTTGCCACATGCTCTGTTCTTGTTTACCGGACCTCAACATTCTACACTCTGACTTCCGGTAGAGACACACCATGTCCTGCGGATGTGTGGGATGAACTTTTTTGCCATCAATGACAACAATCATGAATCCATATAGTGTCTCTTGCCAACAATCTCCCCCTTTGGCATTGATGGCAACACTTAGTGAAAAATGACTAAGTGTTTACACTATGCTCCCCCTTGGCTGATGCTCTGTTTTTATATACATTTTCCAGAGCTCCCCCTTAGTTGGATTCCTCATTTTTCACTACTCCTCACTCCCCCTTTGACATCAATGGCAAAGGGTAGGGTCCGCATACCAAAATTTTCAAAAATTTTACTATACTTAGCCGCATAAGTATATACATATGGAATACTTACATATACTGTAGTATGTCTGCAAAAGTTATTTTCAGTTGAATGAATTCTGAAGCCCAACTTTGCTTCATTCTGTCCAAAATTGATATATGACCGCTCAATAGAAATGCAAACGCATCTGCCCTTTTTAGATCTGTTGGATCATTTGTCTAGGCTGTGATTTGAGCTTCTTTTATGGCCTCATGCATGGCCTCTAACTTAGGGACAATTATCCCTCTGAGCTCACTCAACCTACTTATTCTATTTTTCTTCTCTTTTTCTAGCTTCTTAATCTCATTCAAAACTGCAACTATTTGACATTCTTGATTTATTATTGATGTAGTAAGTGGATCAAATTTTTGAGAAAGTTTTGTCAGTTTATCCTCCTATTCTTTCAATTTCTTCTCAATCTCCACTGTTGCTTTGGACCAGGAAATGCAAAATTTGTATACTTCACCACCATCTTTAAGAGTATTTTCCAAGCTCTTTATCCCAATAGTCATATTTCTCCTATTATTTGTTATCAAACCCTGTACTTTAGAGAATCTCTTATCCAAAAACTCCTTCCAGACCTTTTCTTCAGCTGACTTCTCTAGAGAATCAAAATGTGTGCTAACACTATTGACTAGAGTTTTGAGATCACCGGATGAGGAGGCTGTGGGATCCTTCTGAAACGATGGCATAATCTTTTCTAGCACTCCGGAAGTAGCTTCTATCAACTCATAGTCTTCCATGTGAGACTTTAGGAGTTTCTCTTTAGCCTTTACATTAGCAAATGAGGCTATCTTCATTATCTATACCAGAGAAAGAGAATCAAAATTAAATGGTCCTTGTAGAAGCTCCGGTTCATTAATCTCCATTGTTTCTTTGTTCAGGAATTCTTGGACAGTTTTTGCAGTGTCTCTTGCTAGAGATAGATGTTTCTTCTCTTCTGCATTCTTAGAACTGTCCCTTGGAGCTTTCTCTCCTTCTACATTCTTACCACTAGCAGTTGTGATCTTCTCTGTTGAGGTCTTCTCTCCCTCTGCAACCTTGGTACTGTCAACTTCTTTTTCCTTCACTCCTGCTTCTTTCTCCTATATTCTATCTTCTCCTTTAGATCCGGAGGCTGTAGGGGAAACTGGAGGAGAGATATTTGTTTGTTCATGAGCCACCTCTTCCAGAATAGAGGATTCTGAGCCCTTGTCTTTACTAGAGTCCTCTGTGATGGGAATGTTGAACTTTTTAAGAGCATTTCGGAGGATCTCTTCAGTCTCTTTTGCCACTTTGTCAGTTTCACCAAGCATGAGTTGATTCATCCTGGCTTTGCTCTGGAACTCATCCTTGCACTCTTTAAAGATCATATTCATTTGCTGCAGAGTGACTGAAGGGAAGAGTTGAATGGTGATCTATTCCCATATCTCAAGATCCTTTGCTCGAGCATTGTTCTTCCTCATTTCAAGCCTTTTATCTAAGCTTTTAGGAATTAGAGAGATAATTTCAATAAAAGCTTTGTTGTAAGTGTTCAAAAACTGAACTGTGGCTTCCTCCAAAATCTTTTTATCTGCTTCATTATATTCAACATAAAATTCTGTTAAGGGTTGCAAGTTCCCATCCACAGTGACTGCCTTCACTACAACATCTAAGGATAGAGTGGGTTTTTCAGCAAATTCCTCTTCCTTCTCTTCTTCTCCTTGACTGGTAGAGTGTTCATCGGATGATTTCTTCTTCTTCTTCAGTTTCTTTATCTCCTCATCTGATTTGGTTTCCTCTTCATCTCTTTGACTAGCATAAGCCCTTGTGGCTTTTGTCTTTGATCTTTTCTCTCCTTTGTCAAATGCCTGGACTTCCAATTTTGATGTTCTTGAGCTTTTGGCTGTGACAGGTGCAGATCTCTTTGATGATCTAGTCTGGGTTGAGGTTTCTACCAGAGCACTTTCCTTGCTTTTCTTTTCTGCCTCTTTCTTCTCTTCCTCAGCCTTTTGCCTCTTTTCCCTATTGGCATCAAGTGCCTCCTTTGAGATGCCGAAGCCCTTTGCAACTTCTTCAACTTCTTTTCCTACCTTTCTTTTGATCTCTGGCTGCCTTAGCTCAGTGTGAATTTTCACACTTAGTTCTTCAAAGGTTCCAAATCTTTTTGCTTTTGGGTCCTTTGGCTGACTGAGCATGTGTTGAACATGTAGCTCTACAATTTGTTCATCAACTTCATACCCCATAGGCATGATCCAGACTGTCCTTGGCTCTACTGCCTCCATTAGGCATTGATCAGTGTCTACCATGAAGCACACTATATCCTTGTATTTCTCAACTACTGATTTGGGGGTTCTTTCTCTGATTTGCATTATATTTTGAAAGTGCTTGAAGTAACCCCACAGAGCTATATTCCTTGCCTTAGTATCCCCAAGTTCATGCAAGTAATCTCTGATCTGAATTGCTACCGGTTTGTCATTTTGCCATACCCATCCATTTGATCTGGGTAGCTCATTCATGAAGTAGAAAAATAAACATAATATTAGTGTACCATATTTAAAAGAGTTCTTCTTGTCCTTTTTGATCTTTTGTATGTTTTCCATTAACTGGCTCAACAAAAGTTCACAGAGATCATATTCTGCATTCTTTCTCAGCATCTCATAGGCAGTATATACTACAGTTTCAGATATTGAATTCTCCCTATTGGAGTGATATTTTGTATCCTATTATCATAGATGCAAACTTGATGTCCGGGTCAGTAATATCTTCAATGGTCATTGCCCTTTTATCAAATTTTGATCCAGTGGCCTCAGTTACAATGTTGTTTTTGACAGATTTGAGGATAGGTATCCCTCCGGAGGAGTATAAACCAGTTACTACCCTAATTGCCTCCTTTGTGATCTTGCAAGGTCTGTTCAGCCATAGGAAGTTATCATGCACCCTACTCAATACATACCGGACCCATTCATCTTCTTCAAAGCAAGGGAAATGAATGAATTGATCAAAATGTTTCTCTTGGATACCCTTATATTCTGGTTTAAGCTCAAAAGCATTGTCTATCAGTTGTTTGTGATAGATATCTCTTAGTTTGAATTCCCCAAACTCCTCAATATTTACATGTAAACCCTAATGTCTTCTGTGTGCAAAACGCCATGCGGAACACTAGAGAATGCTCCTAAGGGATCTACCTCCAATGATTTGTATGGATGTTTCTTAAATTCAGGGCGGGACCTATCAGAGATCTTTACTATATTTGGAGTATCCATTTTTCAAAAGATTTGCAGTGAGATATTGAAAAATGGAAAATACCTTTTGCGCCTTTCGGTTTCACGGGGCCAGATTGATTTCTGGATGAATTGACTTCTGCAAACAATCTTCGATGAACTTGAGTAATTTTGTTGCAGAGCTCCACTTTTCATTTCTTCTTGAATGCAGAATGAATAAGTGATTAATGAGAAAACCCTTATATTGCTCTGCAAACCCTAATGTCAGGTTGCAATAAATGCTCGACCTAAATTATTCCAGTTTGCCTTATTCGGATGACTTGAAGAACCAGATCAATCCTGATCTTTAAACATCTTGTGGATCTTCCAAATCTTAACCACAGTTTGTTTGGATGCTTCCCTTATGAATCCTTCAATCCGTAGCTCTTCTTGTGCTAGTTCTGGCACCAATTGATTGGCTGGGGGAACAAGGTTTTCTTTGTGTCTCCCCCTAAGCCAGAGCTCACTTTTTAATTTTTGGAAGGAATATCAGCACCAAAGTCTGGTGCGGATCCAACCTCTACATTTTCTGTACTTTTCTTTACCCAAATCTTGTTCATCTCACTTTTAACTTCATCCGCATTCACTTTTTGTTTCCCCTTATCTTTATTCTGATTATGATATATCGGACCTCTTTTGTCCTGATTCTTACTTCTACAGAATCTTGTAATATGACCGGATCTATTGCAGATTTGGCAAACATTTCTTTGCATATTTGATTGATATCCTCTTGATCTGCATTGATTAGCCATATGACCTATCCTATTGCATGCAAATCATCTACCATTGAATGATTTGTTTATTTGTAGATTTCTGCATTCATGAGATTTGTGACCATACCTTTTGCAGTTAAAACACTGTTCAGAGAAGGATGAATTAGTCTGATTCATTCTCTTTTTGTACTGATTAGCTTTGTGCCCAAAGTGGATTGCAGCTGTGGCAGTATCCATTGAAGGATGGATATCTTTGAGCATTGGGTTGTCTTACCGGAGGTCTTCTAGGCTTGTTCCTTGGATTTTCTGATCCAAAATTCTTCTGACCAGATCCGGAGCTTTCTCCTTTCTCATATCCCAAACCACACTTGTCATCTACCCTCTTTTGACTTCCAAGAAGAACTTCAAGTTGAGCAGAACTTATCTTGAATTTCTCTTTATATTCATTTGTTGTTTGAAGATCCCTTTTGAGAGAGACAATTTGATCCTCAAGTTTTTCTTCATTTTCTTTAGCATCTTCAAGATCAGATTCAAGATGTCTGATAATTCTATCCATCTGGTGGCAATCTTCTGATTTCTCTTTGAGAGATTGTCTTAGATTGTCTTCAGTTTTTCTTTTCTCTTCAACTTCTTGGGTAAACTTCATAACTCCTGATTCCATTTCATGTCTTACCATAATGATTTCTTGTGATAACTTTTCACATAACTTGGTTTTCTCATTCAGCTCTTCATTTGCATCATTTGCTTCACCTTGTCTTGCCAATTGCTGAAGTAGCTCCTTTCTCTTTTTCATAGAGAGACTTAATTTGTCTTTTAGTTCTCTCATGAAATCATCAGCCTGTTTGAGTCTTTCCTTTAATTCATTGACTTTAGAGTTTGACTGCTCAAGCTCTTCAAGGGCAGTCTTGAGTTGCTCCCTTAAACCATATGCATCCATTTGAATTCCTAGATCTTCCTCAAGCTGTTAGACTCTGTTAGGAGGAACTTGGCTCTGATACCAATTGTTGATAACTGAGAGGGGGGGTGAATTAGTTATCCTAATTATTTATGCTTTCTGAACTTTATTGACAATCAATGTAACATTAATTCAAACAAGCAATCATAACCATGAAATGGAAGTACACAAGACACAATATTTTTGACGTGGAAATCCTGTTAAGGGAGAAAACCACGGGGTGATTAACCCAAGATTGTATTCTCTATTAGAAGAATGGAAATACAAAATGGCACTTGCCAATTAGGGCTCACTGCCTGAGCACACTGCTCACAAGAGGCACACTGCCTACAAGAGACTCACTGTCTACAAAAAGAGTGTTACACAATACTTGAACTGATTGGGAGCATCTACATATGCTGGAGTTCAGTTCCGGTTAGGCTGAGTATACTGATCTGCTGCACTTCATCTTTCCTCTTCTTTTATGTTGCTTTTCTTTCACATACCGGACCTTCCTTACTGCTTCTACTCTGCTCTTTTGCTTTTATTCGCACATTACAAAAAAACATGACACCCCTCACAACTAAATCCATCTTGTATATATATCCGCACAAGTGATTTCATCACCTTTCTAGTTGGCACCCGGAATAGTCAATCTTTTAACAAACTCTATTCTGTCAGCTGGATCCTTGCACATCAAGTAATGCGGATCAAGCATATACTTGTAGAAATCATTAATCATGTTGACCAAACATAATTCATGCCTTCATAACCTTTACCACCATCAGTAACACATTCGGAATAAAGTCTGATGTTCTGCCAGTCAGTTCTTCCTCTATTCATACTGTCACTCAGGAATCCAGTACTCAAGTATTCATATCTTTTTCCTCATCTATCACCAGAGGCTAAATCCTTGGAATCTATCACTCAAGGTAGTCCTCTTGACTTCCCCAAATCCGCACTTCACCAAGATACTTCCTCTGAGAGATCCGGACCTGTCTGTTGGACCTTGCCACATGCTCTGTTCTTGTTTACCGGACCTCAACATTCTTCACTCTGACTTCTGGTAGAGACACACCATGTCCTGCGGATGTGTGGGATGAACTTTGTTGCCATCAATGACAACAATCATGAATCCATATTAGTGTCTCTTGCCAACATAATAATATGCCCAATAAATATAGTTTGTTTATATCTAACAATTACAAGGAGGAAAAGACTAGAGGAGGTAAAATAAAATAACACGAGAGAGCATGAAGATTAGTATATATATAATAAAGCAAAATATAAGAGTATATGTGTGAATATTCATATCTATTTATGAGACAAATAAAAACTCGATAGTGAATAAATGCTAACAATAGAATATATATAAATATATGTGTGTGCAATTGTATAAAAATAAGAACCGAGCAAAAAATAGAAGAAAATTAAGAGACGACAAGCCAAATAAATGAAGAAGTAAAAAATATTATGAACAAACCACTACAAAAAACCAAGAAAAGGAGTGAATGTTTGTAATTGCTTGTTACAAACAAACAAAACCAACAACCATGAAATATATAAGGGAAAATAGAAAAGACCAAGAAGAATAATAACGAAGTGAAATAAATTAGAAAATGAATGAAAGATTGATGAAAGAAAGTAAATGGAATGAAAAAATAGGAGAAAGGGACAGACAACCAAGGAGCAAAACAAGAACACGAGGGAGAGCAGCAGACGAGACACTATCAAAGACAAAGAACAAGGATCAAAAACAAGAAGGGAGAGAGGAAGGAGGAAAAAGAAGTGTAGGAAGAGTCAGGTAACAACATCGAAAGGGAGAGCACTTCTATATAAATATAGGAGGAGAGAGAAGAGAGAGAGAGAGAGAGAGAGAGAGAGAGAGAGAGAGAGAGAGAGAGAGAGAGAGAGAGAGAGAGAGAGAGAGAGAGAGAGAGAGAGAGAGAGAGAGAGAGAGAGAGAGAGAGAGAGAGAGAGAGAGAGAGAGAGAGAGAGAGAGAGAGAGAGAGGAGAGAGAGAGAGAGAGAGAGAGAGGAGAGAGAGAGAGAGAGAGAGAGAGAGAGAGAGAGAGAGAGAGAGAGAGAGAGAGAGAGAGAGAGAGAGAGAGAGAGAGAGAGAGAGAGAGAGAGAGAGAGAGAGAGAGAGAGAGAGAGGTGTCTCTTCTTCCCCTTGGGTCTCTTCTCCTCTAGACCCGCTCTTGCCCCCCCTCCCCTCTTTCTGTCCCACCCCGTGCCTTACCTGGCGTTCTGCCTCCTCCCCGTCCTTTGTAGTCCTCCTCTCTTTCATGCCTTCTTGTCTTCTCCCCCCCCGGCACCTAGCCCATTGACCTCTCTCCCTCCCCCTTCTATGCCTTCATTTGTATTCTTTCCCTTTGGGTCATCCCTCTTCTCCATTGATCGGGTTGCTGCTTGTGTTCCTTACCCCTAAGCTCCTTCTGCTCTTTGTTCTTCCTTGCTTCGGGTCCTCCTAGCTGGGTGTTCGTCCTTTCATGTCATGTCCTCTTTCTCTTTTCTTTTGGTTGTCCTTGGTTGTTGTTGTTCAGTTGTTTGACCTCTCTCTCTCTCTCTTCTATATTTATATAGAAGTGCTCTCCCTTTCAATGTTGTTACCTGACTCTTCTACACTTCTTTTTCCTCCTTCCTCTCTTCCTTCTTATTTTTGATCCTTGTTCTTTGTCTTTGAGAGTGTCTCGTCTGGTTCTCTCCCTTGTGTTCTTGTTTTGCTCATTGGTTGTCTGTCTCTTTCTTCTATTTGTTCGTTCCATTTACTTTCTTTCATCAATCTTTCATTCATTTTCTAATTTATTTCACTTCGTTATATTCTTCTTGGTCTTTTCTTATTTTTCTTATATATTTCATGGTTGTTGGTTTGTTTGTTTGTAACAAGCAATTACAAAAATTCGCCCCTTTTCTTGGTTTTTTGTAGTGGTTTGTTCATAATATTTTTTACTTCTTCATTTATTTGGCTTGTCGTCCTCTTAATTTTCTTCTATTTTTTGCTCGGTTCTTATTTTTATACAATTGCACACACATATATTTTTATATATTCTATTGTTAGCATTTATTTGCTGTCGGGTTTTTATTTGTCTCATATATAGATATGAATATTCACACATATACTCTTATATGTTTGTTTTATTATATATATACTAATCTTCGTGCTCTCTCGTGTTATTTTATTTTACCTCCTCTAGTCTTTTCCTCCTTGTAATTGTTAGATATAAACAAACTATATTTATTGGGCATATTATTATTCATTTCCTCTATTATTTTGTAGGTTTATTAATCTCCTTTTATGTTTTAATTGTGTTGGGTTTTTGTCTTAATGTGCTTTGTTGTTTGTTTCTTTATTCTTGATTGTTCTTTGGGTTTCTGCACACCTCCATCCTATTTAGAGTCTCAGTCTGCAAATTACCTTTCTACTTCTCTTCTCTTGCTACTCCTGATGATGGATCATAGAGTGTGATCCGAAACATTGAGGTAAAAACTCACACATAGTTAATTCCTGAAATATGTAATTTAATAAAACTAGTCTACTCCAGCTAAACAATGAGAGGCAATGGGGAGAAAATTATGAGGTCAAGCACTTTGGAAATGATTTTGTAGGAGACATTCAACAAAGTGATAGGGTGCCAGTTGTTGATATCCTCAGGGTCACCAACTTTAGGTATGAATTTAATATTCCCTTTGTTTATAATATTTCCTAAAGAACCTATGTGCATAGCTTCAAGGTAAACCTTATGAAGATCCCTACCCATAGTATCCCAAACATCTTTATAAAATTCACAAGGGAAGCCATCCAAACCGAGGGATTTGTCCTTAGCTATAGAGAAGACCACCTCCTTAAGATCATCTTGAGAGAGAAGCTAGTCATAGAGAATTATGTGGGCATTAGATAGCCGACAAGGAACTGCCGCAAGACACTGCTGAAGGGCAAGTTGCCTAGTAGGGGTAGATTCTTGGGCTAGAAAAAACTTGCTCATAGTTCCGAACAAAGGCTTGTAGAATATCAGGAAGCTCATGAAGTAGACACTCTCTTTCCTATATTTATTTCACCGATTGGGAAGTATGACTTGAGCTTGATATATTATTCAAGAATCAAGAAGATTACAATATACTTGTAGAGCAAGATTTTATAGGAGAATAACCAACTAGAGATCTAGAGGCAAATCAACATCTATAAGACTCTTATACACAACCCCCATCTCAAGCTCCTGATATATAGGAGATACAATACAATAAATTGTCAATGGTAATTACAAAACCATGAGCCAAAACCACCCAAAAGTGGTGACCAAATTATCTCCAATCAAAGATGCCTCATGATGTGCCAAATCACACACCAACATGTGTAACTCTCCCCTTTACAACTCTTTAAGTTTCCAACATGTTTTCATCGATTGGGAAGTATGATGAGCCTGATATATTAATCAAGAATCAAGAAGATTACAATATACTTGTAGAGCAAGATTGGGAAGTAGCTACTCTCTTTCCTATATTTATTTCACCGATTGGGAAGTATGACGAGCTTGATATATTATTCAAGAATCAAGAAGATTACAATATACTTGTAGAGCAAGATTTCACAGCAGTATAACCAACTAGAGATCTAGAGGCAAATCAACATCTATAAGACTCTTATACACAACCCCCATCTCAAGCTCGTTACTCTCTTTCCTATATTTATTTCACCAATTGGGAACTATGACGAGCTTGATATATTATTCAAGAATCAAGAAGATTACAATATACTTGTAGAGCAAGATTTCACAGGAGTATAACCAACTAGAGATCTAGAGGCAAATCAACATCTATAAGACTCTTATACACAACCCCCATCTCAAGCTCCTAACATATAGGAGATACAATATAATAAATTATCAATGGTAATTACAAAACCATGAGCCAAAACCACCCAAAAGTGGCACCCAAATTATCTCCAATCAAAGATGCCTCGTGATGTGCCAAATCACACACCAACATGTGTAACTCTCCCCTTTACAACTCTTTAAGTTTCCAACACATTTTTACATTTCCCAAAATAGGAGGTCCAACTTTTGGAGGCCATAACTTTTGATTCGGGTGTCTGATTGATGAACTGTTTGATGTGTCAAAAAGCTTGTGAAGAGATTTGTCAAGGTTTAACTTGCTTCGCCAATTACAACAAATTTTAAGGTGTTTAGGGACCTCTAATTACCTCAAATCTGAGTTTAATTTTTTTTCAGGAGTTTCAAAAACATAAACTTTAATATCTTGCAATCTAGGTATGATCTTGAGTTGAAACTCACCTGAGATGTTTACTTCGAAGTTCCACACCTTTTGGGAAATTTTTGGGTCCATTAAAGCTCAAATGTAGAGTTACTAAAAATAGTAAGCCCTGCTATTTTTAGCTCCTTTTGAAACTTTGAAAGTTCTAAACCATTCTTCAAGATAAGGGGTATTTGAAAAGACCAATACTGGGAAGAATAGTAATCTCTTGTAGTTGCAAGGTTGAGACTCCTTTCCTAACATTTTCCCACTTGTTGAACACCTTGCAAGAGCAAAGGGAGTATCAACACCATGATTTAATTGCTAGGGGCCGAGAGGCCCATAGACTCTGAACACCATCTAAACTTCTCTGTGCTCACATGCTTAGTTAATGAATCTGCAACATTCATCAAAGTCTACCTTAACTAGCTTCACCCTGCCATCCTTAACCATATCTCTAACAAAATGATACTATACATCAATGTGCTTGGTCTTGGCATGAAATGTTGGGTTCTTAGCTAGGTAGATCACACCTTGACTGTCGCAATAAACTGTCACTGCACCTTGGTTTATTCCGATATCTAAACACAGTCTCTTAAGCCAAATAAATTCTTTACAAGCATGAGTAGCTAACATATACTTAGCTTCAGTAGTGGACAAAGCAACCACAGCCTGTCGCTTACTCATCCAACTAATTGCACCACCAAATAAAGCAAATACATAAACATTGGTAGATTTTCTGCTATCAACATCACCTACCCAGTTTGAATCCACATATACATGAATATCAAGGGAATACATGTCTCCTATCAAATTACCATGATAACACAATGAATACTCTGAGGTACCCCACAAATATCTAAAGACTCTTTTAACTACATCCTAATGAACTCTACTAGGATTAGACATATATTTGGAAAGAATTCCCACTGCTTAGGCAATGTTTGGTCTAGTACAGACCATAGCATACATGAAACTTCTGATTGCACTCTGGTAAGGCACTCTGCTCTTGTCTTCCATCTCTGATAGGGATGTTGGACATTGTGAAGTAGATAACTTTGTTCCAATTGTAAAAGGAACACATAATGGTCTACAATCCTACATGTTAAATCTCTGTAAAACTAAGTTGACATACTTACTCTGGCCAAGTCATAGTTTTCTGTTCACTCTATCTCTTCTTATTTCTATCCCAAGAATGTGTTTAGCTGCACCAAGATTTTTCATTTCAAATTTAGCTGTAAGTTGAGACTTTAGTTCTGAAATCATTCCTTTCCCTTTACCAATAAATAACATATCATCAACATATAATGCAATAAACAGGAAAAAATCACTAGCAGATTTATAATAAACACAATGATAAGATTTAGAATGCTCAAATCCTAAACTCAACACAAATGTATCAAATTTATGGTACCACATCCTAAGACTTTGTTTGAGGCCATATAAATATTTCTTCAATTTACAAACCAAATTACTTTTACCTTTCACCATGTAGTGCTTTGGCTGTGTCATATAAATATCCTCCTCCAAATCACCATGAAGGAATGTCATTTTCACATCCATTTGCTCAACCTCTATATCATAAGCAGCAACAATAGAAAGCAAGAATCTAATGGATGCCATTTTTGTAACAAAAGAAAATATCTAATTGTAATCAACACCCTCAACCCGAGAGTAACCTTTCACATCCAACCATGCTTTGCACTTCTCAATACTCCATATGAACCAATCTTTTTCTTGAACACCCATTTGTAACCAATAGGTTTTCATCCTTCAGGCAATCATACCAGGTCCCATGTATCATTGTTTTTCAAAGCTATCATTTCTTCATCCATAGCAATCTTTTAGGACTCTCCATTATTCATACCTAATGCATCTTCTACAGATCTAGGTTCATCTATGTTAGTATTCAAAGAAAAAATACATCTCTAGTCATCAGGTGAATACCTTTCAGGTGGTTGTCTATGCCTTATAGAACTTTGAACAAGCTGAGTTGGAGGTTCTTCCTCCTCTTCTGAAGATTCATAGCTAGATGTGCTCTCCTAAACTTCTTCTCTATCTAGGGGACTCAATTCAACTTTCTCAGGTGTAGAAGGGAGTTGAATCACATCTTTTTGTGAATTTTGTTATGGATGTAATGTAACAAAAGAAGGCTTAGTTTCTCTAAAAATAACACTTCTACTATATATTACCTTCTGTGCAACATGGTCCCAAAGCTTGTATCCTTTCACACCATAAGTGTACCTGTTGAAGATACATTTCACAGTCTTGTTCTCCAACTTTGTTCACTTCTCCTTTGGTACATGTGCATATGCATCACAACCAAAAAATCTAAGATGTCTTAGTGAAGGCTTGTGCCCCGACCACGCCTCCATAGAGGTTTTATCAACAAGAGCTGATGTAGGAGACCTGTCAATCAGGTAGCAAGTAGTGGAAACAACTTCAGTCCAAAACCTTTGTTCTAGACCAGCACCACTAAGCATACTCCTAGCCTTCTCCATTAGTGTCCTGTTCATTCTTCTATAACTCCATTATGTTGTGGAGAATACATAGTTGTCTTTTGTCTCTAAATGCCACAATCTTTACAGAATCTATCAAAATCATTAGAGAAAAATTCATTGCCATTATCAGTCCTCAAATATTTTATTTTCTTTCCAGTCTAAAACTCAACCATTGCTTTAAATCCTTTAAATCAACTAAAAACTTCAGATTTACTCTTTAGAAATTATACCTATGTCCTCCTATAATCATCAATAAATGAAACATAATATGTGGAGTTTCTAATGGAAGGAACATCTACAGAACCAAACACATCAGAATGAATAAGATCTAATATACCACAAGGTTTATGAGAACTCAAGTAAAACTGAACGTAATTTTGTTTACCATAAATGCAATGCTCATAGAAATCAAAATCAAGATTACAGTCTGTCAACCCTTCAACGAAGTTTTTATTTTTCAAGGCCCTTAGACCCTTTTATCCTATGTGACCTAATCTCTGGTGCCATAACATAGTCTTCTCTATAGGCAATTTTAATTCAAAAGAAAGAGCACCCTTAGTTACCCAAAATCCATGACCATCCACTGCAAGTGAAACCCTCTCCTTTTCCAATGAAGTAGTCACAGATTTACTTTTCACAGAAGTACTATTGCACTCAATAGTATATGCATCAAGCTCATATAATGTGCCAAATCTGACACCTCTAGTGATCACCATAGCACCTCTAACCATCTTGCATCATGTATCAAAAAAGACTACTTGCACACCCACATCTATTAGTTTGCTCATAGATTATAAATTTCATGCTAATACAGGGATATGTAACACACCATTAATCATTTTTAATCTACCATCAATAAATCTAATTTTAACTTTACCATGGCCAACAATATTTAAATGAGAATCATCACCCAAGTACACCTTACCTCCATCAAAATTTTTATATTAAAAAAACCAATCTCTATTCGGGTCATATGGAAAGATGCACCCGAGTCAATTAACCATGCATCATTACCTGCACAGGTGGCCAAAGATTTAATGAACGCATCGCCATATTCCTTCTCAGACTTAGAACCATAATCAAATTTCTTCCTTTTCTTCTTCTTTTCTTCTTTACACTCCTTACGGAAGTGTCTAGGCTTACGATAATTCCAAGATATTACTTTGGACTTTCTAGGAGATTGGATATCCCCTTAGACTTTGATTTGTCACGCTTCTCGCTCATCTTGCCTTTTTATTTAGGTCTTCCACGAACACTTAGGGCTTCTTTGGCACTAATGGATATCTTCCTCCTCATTTCTTCAGAAAGAAAAGAACCCACAAAATCTTCAACTTTCAAGATAACAAAAGTACTCCCAATTGCCATAACAAGAGAATCCCATTTATTAGGCAAAGAACAAAGCAAGATTTGACATCTCTCCTCATCCATTTTTACACTAATTGTTGACAATTGAGCCACCAAAATATTGAATTCTTCCAAGTGGTTTAAAATTTGTCCACCCTCTTCCATTCTCAAGGAATACAATTTCTTCCTCAAGAAAATCTTGTTCACTAAAAATTTAGCTTGATACATTTCACCAAGTTTCTTCCATAGTTTCTTTGCAAAGGGCTCTTCATGGAAATTGATTAAAACAGAGTCTGTCAGGCAAAATATGATTAAACCCTTGGCTTTATGATTCATAACATCATATTCAACAACCAAAGTAGCATCTGTGGGCCTTGAAAATTTCTCATCAATAGCATCCCACAGATCTTGATCAATTAACAGATCCTCCATCTTTAGCTTCTGTTAGAAATGAAGGTGCAAACCATACAACAAAAATCTAATTCAAACCTTATTAATATCCTCTAAATAATGTAGAATCAATGGAGATTGTAACAGAAATAAAACCCACTACACATAAATAACATGCATTAAGAATTGAACACATAACACAATATGTAACGTGGAGAAAACCCTTTTAGGTAAAAAACTCTGCCAAGAAAAGAGGCTCCAAGTTGTATTATCTTCAAATATGAGATTACAATACATGTACTTCCTCTTCTTCTTCATTCTTCAATCCAGGGGTGCCTATTACTCTCAACTCTGTTAAACAAATATTGTACAAATATCCTTATAAAAGGGGGTTGCCTTCTAGGGCAAGAAAATCGACATAATATCTACCGTCAAATCTGTGACCTAATGATGAATGGTCTAGATTTACAATGATAAAATATAAATAAAATTTGGCTTTGACATGCTACCTCCAAGCCCCCTCTGGGGCGTACGGCCCCCTAGACCTCCTTGTTGCAAATATGTGCCTAATCGGTGTTGTCATTGATGTTAACATATCCTTGTTGCCATTGGTGTCAACTATATCCTATTTTGTTGCTTGTTTAGAAGACTGGAATGTTGAGGATATTGAGAAAATTAATGAAGATCAATGTATGAAAACCAAATGGTTGTGTAGAGGATTTCTTGAAGTAGCTCTAGTTAAGTTTTGAGAGGTCCACATGAAGATTTGAAGAAGATATGGTCATCTAAATTGAACTAGGTTTTGCTGTGTTTAGAAGAGACAGAGTGATAGTAAATTGATTTGGATTGCTCCGCATTGAAATATTATGATCTGCGGTTCAGAGGCATGCTTGGGAAGTCAGTGTGTATCATCAACTCAAGTGGTTCATGGTTTGGAAGTCCGCAAGCAATCTTTCTAGTGTGATAGTCATGGCAGACAGTGTTATTGAGGTTCCAGAAGAAGATGCAATTAATTCTGTTGATTTGAAGTATTGCGAATGTTATTGCTGAATTCATTATGCTTGTGGGGGTCTCTGGATCATGTGCCTATTGTGTTGGAGGTCTACATTGAAGACCAAGCTCATTGTTGAAGATTTTCTTCTTGGTGTTGCTGTTCTTCCCAGTCTTGGCTGACCGGATGATTCTAGTGTGTTGTGGATGATCTAAGAGAAATTCTATGGAGTGTGGCATGTTGATCAAGGAAGATTTGAGTCCTAGTTATTTTTGGCCAACAACTTAGTGATTCACATTAAGTCAGACACTTGTAGTGCCTCCCTTGATGTTTATTCCAAGGTTGATGAAGCATATAAAGGCATGCAGTTGAGTTGTTGAAAATTATCCTTGTGCAAAATAATCAAATCCCAAGAAAGGATCAAAGGTAGAGTAGAGAAGAGGAGCAGAGGAACAAGAACAGTAAAGGATGAAGTGATAGTGAAGAAGTATTTAGGAGAAGAGCAGAAGTTTTATGAGCATTCAATGAGACTGACCTAAGCATGAAGAAGATGTTATTTCTCAGTTAATTCCTTTTGTATTAAACATAAATTCTGTAGGCAGTGAGCTCTGGACAGTATGCCCGAAGGCAAGTACCTTCCTATTTTCAAGTGCTTTTAACAGGGTACAAATCTTGTGGGTTAACCCCCACCGTGGTTTTCCCTTAACTGGGTTTCCACGTTAAAAATCTTGGTGTCGAGTGTGTTATTTGTGTTTCTGCTCATGTGTTATTGTTTCATGCTTTAATGTTTACATCATTAATCTATTTTTAAGTTGTGAAAGAAGATTAAAAGAGAAAAGCTTAATTTTGTGGGGCAACCGATTCACCCCCCCTCTCAGTTGTCTAGCCTAATTCCAACAATTGGTATCAAAGCCAAGTTCCTCAAAAGAAGTTGACCACTTGAGGAGATCTAGAATATCGACTTACAAGAAAGACAGTCCGAGATTTGATGGAATAAATTACTCTCTATGGAAGATGCACATGTAGTGTCATTTGCAATGTATGGGTGATGCCTACTAATTGATAACTAAGGATGAGTATAAGATTCTAGAAAAAGGTCCTGCAACTCCTGATGAAATCAAAGATGTTGAGAACAACATTTAAGCTAAAGAAGCCTTATGGAGTGCCCTATCTGATACATAAATGACAAATGTACTAGAATTGAAAACCATGCATGAAATCTGGGAGAATGAAGGTAATGATCATGTCAAATGTGCCAAGCTACAAAGCCTAAAGGGTAGATATGAAAGCTTAAGGACAAGTGAAGATGAAAATATTACCTCCTACATGCTAAAAGTGAATGAACTTGTGAGTGGTATAAGATGTGCTGGTGGAGTATTGGATGAATCAGAGATTGTTGCCAAAGTGCTCAGATCCTTACCTCCAGCATACACGCATAAAGTTGCTGCCATTGAAGAAATCAGAACTGTGACAACTGTTACAAGGGACTAGTTGGTTGGTAAGCTTTCAACATTTGAAATGAGTGAGTTTGGTGATTCTCTTCCTAAGTCTGAGTCTGCATTTAAGGCCAGTGTTCATGGAAAACAAAAATATGATCCGGGTGAAATCTCTTCAAGAAGATCTAACAGATTTGACAAGACAAGGAAGGATCTTGAAGGTGATGAAACTGAGTTCGATGAACTTGAAGCCCTTTTTGCCAAAAGATTGCCAAGAGGATCCAATAAGTATGAAGGAAAGATTCCATTCAATTTTTTTTCTTGTAATAAGATTGGTCATTTTGCCTCAAGGTGTCCAGAGAGGGGTTCAAGGCCAAACCCCAATAGACCTAGAGTTCAGAAGAAATGCTACTATGTCCAAGAAGCTGGTGAAGGAGTCACATATGATGAATTTGATCATGGAGGTTTCATTGAAAATGATTGGATATTTATTGCTATCAAAGAAGAAGATCCGGTGCCTACTGAATCTGCTAGCTGTGCAAATGTGGAAAGTGCCTTGGTTGCTCAGGTTGTAGAAAAAGATGATTGGGTAATTGATAGTGGATGTTCTCATCATATGACTGGTGATAAAAGTAAGTTTGTAAGCTTTGAAAAATATGAATTTGGAATTGTGAAATTTGGAGACAACTCAACCGGTAGAATCCGTAGCAAAGGATCTATCTCTTTTGATGGTAAGAATAACACTAATGATGTTCTCTATGTGGAAGGATTGAAGCATAATCTTCTTAGTGTTGGATAGTTGGTTGACAAGGGTTATGATCTCTGATTCAAGGATGAAAAATGCAGAATCTTGGAAAGCTCCAGAACTGAAATTGCATTTGGTACTCAGACTAGAGGTAACATCTTCCATTTAAGTAGTTCTGAAAAAAGTTGTTTGATTGCTCAGATTGATCAAAGTTGGTTATGGCATAGGAGAATGTGTCATGTGAATTTTGATAACATTATCATGATAAGTTCTACTCAGGCTATGAGAGATCTTCCAAAACTTGTGAAACTTGCTAATAGCATGTGTAGAGAATGTCAATTGGGTAAACAAGTAAAATTTCATTCAAGAGTAAAGAACAATCTTCAAGTGGATGGCTGGAACTTGTGCATACTGATCTATGTGGCCCTGCTAGAATTAGGAGTGTGCAAGGAGAGATATTTTATGTTGCTAATTGATGATTACTCTTGGATGATGTGGGTAACCTTTTTGAAAGAAAAATCAGAAGCTCTCGACAAGTTCAAGGTGTTCAAGGTTATGGTGGAAAATGAGATTGGTGAAAAAATAAAGTGTCTGAGATCTGATAGAGGTGGAGAGTTTACCTCTGGTGAGTTTGATACATTCTATGAAAAACATGGAATAAAAAGACAATTATTTGCTCCTAGGACTCCTCAGCAAAATGGAGTCATGGAAAGAAAGAACAGGACCATGATGATGGAAGCAAATATTCCACAAGTCTATTGGAGAGAAGCTGTGAGTACTGCTATCTACACTCTCAACTAGGTGCAGGTCAAAGGCAATTTTGGTAAGACCCTTTATGAACTATGGTTTGATCATCCTCCTACTGTGAGATACTCCAGAGTTTTTGGTAGTAAGTGCAATATCAAAAGAGATGAGGATCTAGGCAAGTTTGAAGAAAGAAGTGATGACAGGATATTTTTAGGTTACTCTACTCAAAGCAAGGCATACCGGTGCTTTAACAAAAGATTGAAAAAGATTGTTGAAAGTGCAAATGTTAGAGTTGATGAGAGCAAGGAAGGACATTGCAAGTCTTGTGGATATGAATCAGATGATCAAGATGAAAGTCAAAGTCAAGGAAGACAAGTTCAAATCCAGACTTAGATTCAGATTGATCTAGAAAATCCAGTGACTCAAGAGGTTAGTACAGATATTGAAGAACAAGCTCAAGAAATAGAGGTTCAAATAAATCCCAAAACTACTAGGTATGTAAGAGCGAATCATCCTAAAGATCAGATCATAGGAGATAGATATAAAGGTGTTTGAACTAGGAAAAGAATTACTGAAGATTAAGAGGAAATTTGTTTGATTTCAAAGATTGAACCAAATTTAGTAAGTGAAGCTTGCAATGATGAAAACTGGGTAAAATCCATGGAAGAAGAATTAATGCAAATTGAAAAGAATCACACTTGAGATCTTGTTCTAGACCTAAAGACAAAAATGTGATTGGAACTAAATTGGTCTTCCAGAATAAACTAAATGAAGATAGTGAAGTTGTAAGAAACAAAGCAAGGTTGGTCTGCAAAGGATATTCTCAAGTGGAAGGAATTGATTTTGAAGAAACTTTTCCTCTAGTGGAAAGAATAGAGGTAGTCAGATTATTTCTTGCATTTTCTACTTATAAAGATTTCAAGGTCTATCAAATGGATGTCAAGTCAGCATTCCTAAATGGAGAAATAGAAGAAGTCTACATTGAGCAACCAGAAGGATTTTAGTTGTTTGATCAGAGAGATGTGGTCGACAAGTTGAGGAAAGCATTGTATGGACTCAAACAAGCCCCAAGAGCCTAGTATGCAAGATTAGATAAGTATCTGCTAAAGCTAGGATATAGTAAAGGCACTGCTAATAGTAATCTTTACTTCAAGATTGATCATGAGCATATTCTGATTGTTGAGGTATTTGTTGATGATATCATTTTTGGTGGAAATGAGAGTATGTGCAAAACATTTTCTGATCAGATGCAGAGTGAATTTGAGATGTCCATGTTTGGTGAAATGAATTTCTTCTTAGGTCTGCAAATCATTTAGCCAGATAAAGGTATCTTCATGTCTCAATCTAATTTTGTGAGAGAATTGTTGAAAAAGTTTAGAATGGAAGATTCAAAACCCGTGGGTACACCCATGGTAACTAGATGTAAGCTGAGTAAAGATGATGACTCCCTTAAGACAAATCAGAAAAGGTATAGATCAATGATTAGAGGACTGCTCTATCTGACTCAGACCAGACCTGATATCATGAATGCAGTTGGACTTGTTGCTAGATTTCAAGCTGATTCTAGAGAATCCCATGTTCTAGCAGTCAAGAGAATTTTTAGATATCTCAAAGGGACACTTGATTGTAGCTTATGGTATCCAAAGGATAATGACTTCACTCTTCATGCATAGACAGATGCTGATTGGGTAGGAGATGTGGATGATAGAAAAAGTACTAGTGGTGGTGCATTCTTCTTGGGAAGCAGATTGGTTTCTTGGTTGAGCAAAAAGTAGGAGGCAATATCCCTATCTACAGTAGAGGTAGAGTATATAGCAGCATCAAACAATTGTACTCAAGTTCTATGGATGAAGCAAATGCTGAAGGACATCAGAATTGTATTTGAGGAGCCTATCACAATCTTATGTGATAATTCAAGTGCAATAGCCATCTCAAAGAATCCGGTGTTGCATTCAAAGACAAAGCATATATCAATCAAGTTTTACTTTTTGAGAGAGAAGGTTAATGAGAATGAAGTCAGATTGGAGTTTATTTATTCAAAGGATCAGATTACAGATATTTTCACCAAGTCTCTACCCAAGGATACTTTTGAGTATCTCAGAGAGAAGTTAGGGGTTATTACCCTCCTGATCAGAACTAAGAAGCACTAGGGTGCATTAGTCCGGTGGAATTCACAGTAATATCTTGTGATCCAGATTGATGTTAAGGAGATACTACTCAGAGGGAGTAGTCAGTATTCAAATTTTGAGATCAATCTAAAACAAAAAAGGGAAGAAAAGATTGCAAATATGTGCCCTTTGCCATTGATGTCAAAGGGGGAGAGAAGTCATGTGAAAAACCAGTTGTTGAAGGAAGGGGGAGCAGTGAAGAAAGTAGTTGCAAAAGTGATAAGAGAAAGGGGGAGAAGTTCTTGTCTTGATGGTTGAATCAGTTTTTCACATCATATGTTTCCATCAATGACAAAGGGGGAGATTGTTGCAAATATGTGCCTAATCGGTGTTGTCATTGATGTCAACATATCCTTGTTGCCATTGGTGTCAACTGTATCCTATTTTGTTACCTGTTTAGAAGACTGGAATGTTGAGGATATTGAGAAAATTAATGAAGATAAATGTATGCGGACCATATGGCTGTGTAGAGGATTGTCTAAAGTAGATCTGGTTAAGTTTTGAGAGGTCTGCATGAAGATTTGAAGAAGATATGGTCATCAGAATTGAACCAGGTTTTGCTGTGTTCAGAAGAGACAGAGTGACAGTAAATTGGTCTGGATTGCTCCGCATTGAAATATTATGATTTACGATTCTAGAGGCATGCTTGGGAAGTCAGTGTGTATCATAAACTCAAGTGGTTCATGGTTTGGAGGTCCACAAGCAATCTTTCTAGTGTGACAGGCATGGTAGACAGTGTTATTGAGGTTCTGGAAGAAGATGAAAGTGATTCTGTTAATTTGAAGTATTGCGGATGTTATTGCTAAATTTATTGTGCTTGTGGGGGTCTCTGGATTGTGTGTCTACTATGTTGGAGGTCCACATTGAAGACTGAGCTCGTTATTGAAGATTTTCTTCTTGGTGTTGTTGTTCTTCCTAGTCTTGGCCGACCGGATGATTCTAGCATGTTGCAGATGATCTAAGAGCAATTCTATGGAGTGTGGCATATTGATCAAGAAAGATTTGAGTCCTAGTTATGTTTGGCTGATAGCTTAGTGATTCACATTAAGTCAGACACTTGTAGTGCTGACCTTGATGTTTATTCCAAGGTTGATGAAGCATATAAAGGCATATTGTTGAGTTGTTGAAAATTATCCTTGTGTGAAATAATCAAATCCCAAGAAAGGATCAGAGGTAGAGTAGAGAAGAGGAGCAAAGGAACAAGAATAGTAAAGGATGAAGTGATAGTGAAGAAGTATTTAGGAGAAGAGAAAAAGTTTTATGAGCATTCAATGAGACTGAACCAGGCATGAAGAAGATGCTATATCTCAGTTAATTCCTTCTGTATTAAACATAAATTCTGTAGGCAGTGGGCCTCTTTTTGAGTAGTGAGCTCTGGGCAGTGCACTCGAAGGCAAGTGCCTTCCCATTTTCAAGTACTTTTAATAGTGTACAAATCTTGTGGGTAAAACCCCCACTGTGGTTTTCCCTTAACCGGGTTTCCACGTTAAATTTTTTGGTGTCAAGTGTGTTAATTGTGTTTCTGTTCATGTGTTATTGTTTCATGCTTACATCATTAATCTATTTGTAAGTTGTGAAAGAAGATTAAAGGAGAAAAGGTTAATTTTGTGGGACAACTGATTCACCCCCCTCTTAGTTGTCTGGCTTAATTCTGACACTCCTGCTGAGGGGATGATCCACCCAAACCCTCGCAAGGGGGAAACCCACATGTGATCCCCCATCTCAGACAAATTAGCATTGGGAACCATATATAAACACATGGTTGAAACAAGATCATTGCTGGTGAAACCTTTCATCCCTTATGGGTGATTTACAAACAATAATGTGAATAATAAATTACATAGGATTTACAAGGTTGATGGCACCTTATTCCTAACATTCTCCCACTTGACATCATACATTGTAAATACCCATAGGAAAACCATAAAATAATCAAGCACTAGAAACAAGGCCCATGGCCACTCTACACCAAATAAAATTCTCTGTGCGCATAGGATTAGTCAAAGCATCTGCAACATTCTCCTGAGTGTCTACCTTCTTCAGCTCAATCTATCCATTTGTAACCATTTCTCAAACAAAGTGATACTATACATCAACATGCTTAGTCTGAGCATGATACATGGGATTCTTGACCAAACAAATAGCATTCTAGCTATCACAACCAATCTGAATGATCCTGCAATCAAAACCAATACTTGTACACAATCTTCTCAACCAAACTACCTCCTTAGAGACATGGGTAGTAGCCATATAGTCAGCTTCAGTGGTGGACAAAGAAAACATAGGCTACCTTTTGCTCATCCAATTGTTGGTTTAGGTCCAGACAACTGAGGGGGGGTGAATCAGTTGTCACATATTTCAATCTTTTCTACCTTTAATCTTCCTTTATACCTTACAATCAAATTAATGATATAAACATTTCAGCATCAATCAATAACACATGGGTAGAAACATAAATAACACACTTGACACCAAGATTTTTGACGTGGAAACCTGGTTAAGGGAAAAACCACGGTAGGGGTTAACCCACAAAAAGTAATACCCTGTTAAAAGTATTTTTACAAATGGGAATGTACATGCATTCAGGGTCACTGCTCAAATGGAGGCTCACTACCTACAGAAAGATTACAAGAGAATAACAGAGATTTTGAACTGATAAATAGCATCTACTAATGCATAGATTCAATTCTGATTAAGTACAAAATATTGATCTTACACATTTCATCTTCACTCTACCTTGTTTACTGTTCTGCCTTCATCTGAATCTTAGATCTCTGCTTTTTTATCTTTACTCCATTTTTGCAACACACACTCTCCCAAAAATCATCCAATTCCATCAGATATATATATTCGCAACAAGATCTACAATCATTTTACTAGTCAGCTTCAAGAACATTTAGAATTTTGTTGAGTACTCAGCTCTGTCGACTAGATCCATACATAATATGGCATGCGGACCAAAAATTACACTTGTAAATCATCAATCATGTCGGCTATCATTACTTATCATCACCAATTGCCCAATAAACAACTTCTATACATCTAGAATTAAGATCATTCACAAGGTCGGCCTGTTCTTCTTCTATCTGTTCTGTCAAACTAAAACCTAATACTCAGAAGATAATATCTTTTGAGTACTTCATCTTTGGAGGAAAAAACTATGGATTTACGGTGTCTTGACAATGCTTTCAACTACCTCAGATCTATAGCAAACCATGCCTTTCCACCAGATAGATCCGGACCAACATACTGGACCCTGTCACCTGCTCTATTCCTGACTGTCTAGACTTAGACAAATTCTGATTTTGACTTTCGGTGTGAACAAATTGTGTTATGTGGATGATTGGGATGATCTTAGTTGCCATCAATGACAACACATATCATGCCTAGCAGTGTATCTTGCCAACAATCTCCCCCTTTGGCATTGATGGCAACACTTAGTGAAAAATGACTAAGTGTCTAGAGTAGGTCCCCCTTTGCTTGTGCTCCATACTATTGTTCAAACTACTTTTTGGTGCTCCCCTTAGCTGGATTCCTCATTTTTCACTGATCTTCACTCCTCCTTTGACATCAATGGCAAAGGGTGGGGTCCACAAGCCAAAATTCTCCAAAAATTTGTATATAGGACCGCATATGTACAACTAATCATTAAGTTCTATTTACATGAACTTGAGAATGTCTGCAAAGATGGTTTTTATTTGCACAAGTTTAGAGGCCCAAGTACTCTTCATTCCATCCAAAATTGAGATGTTCCCACTCAACAAAAATGAATATGCTTCTGCCTTTGATAGATCTGATGGATCACTAGTCTGAACTGTAGTTTGAGCTTCAGATAGGGCATTATACATTGTCTCTAACTTAGGGGCAATCAATCCTTGGAGCTCACACATTCTCTTCATATTGTTGCCTTTTTCTTTAACAAACCTCTTTATCTCATCTGTCAAGCTAATTAATTGACATTCTTGACTTATAGGCGAAACTATTAGAGGATCAAAAATTTGAGAGAGATTTGACAACTTCTGTTCTTTCTCCTTTATCTTCTTCTCAATATCTTCACTAACTTTGGGCCATGATAGACAGAATTTGTACATATCACTTCCATCACTTAGAGCATTTTGAACACTCTTTATACTGATAGCAAGTATAGTCCTATCATACCCTATTAGACTCTTAATTTCACTAAATCTCTTATCCAAAAACTCATTTTTGACTTTTGTCTCTGCAAACTTCTCAAAGGACTCAAAATGAGTATTTATAGAACTTACAAGATTTTTTAGATGTCTAGAGGGGGAATCAGATGGACTCTTCTAGTAGGAAGGCATTAAATTTTCCAAGATCCTGGTTGCAAGCCCCAGTAGCTCATTGTCCTCCATGTGGAGCTTTAACATCTTTTCTCTAGCCTTTACTTGGGTGAATGATGCTATTTTCATCAATTGAATTGGAGAGAGAGCATCCAGATTAGCTAGACCTTGGAGTAGTTTAGGCTCATCAAGCTCAATCATCTCTTTTTTAAGAAGACTTTTCACTGCATCTGCAATGTCTCTTGTAACATTTTCTGAACCATCCTTTTGTTCATCAGATTTCTCAGTATCTGCTTTAGGTGCTTCAATATTTGTACCATCTTCTTCTGCTTTATCTTTCTTTCCTTTTTCTTCCTCTTTCTCTGCTTTACTCTTCTTTGTGTCCTCTATAAAGGGACTCTTTCTTGTTTACTCACCACTTGCTACCTGATCCAGAGGGCTCTATGGAGTAGTAATATTATCTTCTTTTCCTAACGGGTCAGGTGGATTAGGAGTATCTCCTGCATCAACTACTTTATCCGTCATTTTTGTATCATTCTGATTTACTTTTTCCACTTCTGGAACAGATGCTTCACCCAAATCAGATTACTGCTCGATGATGTTTTCTTCTTCACTATCCTGAACTTCTTCTGTGACTATGGGAAAATTATGCTTGTCCAATGCTTTCAAAAGAATTTCTTTAGTTTCTTTAATGATTTCACTTATTTCTCCAAGCATGAGTTTGTTCATTATCTTTTTGCCTCTAAAGTAATATTTGAATTCCTTGAATATCTCATCTATTTGATCAGGTGAAATCCGAGGACAGAAATTTATTAGCTCATGTTCCCTGATCTCTATGCCCTTGCTCTTGGCATTTTCTTTTCTCAACTCTAAAACATTTGCCAGACTTTGTGGCAACTCAGAAGTTATCTCAATTAGTGCCTTGTTGTAGATGTTGAGATATCTGATAGTTGCTTCCTCCAACACCCTTTTATTCACATCACTGTATTCATCATAGAATTCAATCATGGGTTTTAGATTACCATCTACAATGACCAACTTTATCACATCCTGTAGGGAAAGTGTGGGCTTCTCAACATATTCCTCATATGCTTCTATCTTTTGCTTTTTACTAGCCCTTTTGCTTTCAAAGGACTTTTCTTTGGTTACTTTTGCATCTTTTGTTCCGGTGGCCTTTATTTCCTCGATTTCAATGTTAGAATCTATACCTTCTTCTTCTTCTCTTATGCTTTCATAAGTCCAAGATGCTTTTGTTTTCTTCCTTTTCTCCCATTTTCTAGATGATTTTGCTTCTGGTTTTGTATTCTTGGAAGGAATAGGGGCAACATCAGAGCTCCTAGTAGTTCTTGAAGTGGAAGAGAGTTCCACTAGAGATTCTGATTGTTTCTTATCTTGTTTCTCTTTCTCAGCCTTTTCAGTTCTTTCTCTGAGTTTCCTCACAACCTCCTTAGTTAGGCCTAGATTTTCAGCTAATTGCTCAACTTCTTTTCTTACTTTCCTATTGGTTTCAAGTTCTCTGAATTCAATATGCAGTTTTAAATTTAGCTCCTCATAAGTTCCAAATCTTTCAATCGTTGTGTCTTTAGGCTTGCTTAGAAGATGTTGAGCATACATATTCAAGATTTTTTCATGTACTTCATACCCCATGGGCATGATCCAAGTAGTTTTGGGTTCCACTGCTTCCATTAGACACTGATCAGTATCAACCATGAAGCATATTTCTTTTTTGTACTTCTCAACAATTGATTTAGGGATTCTTTCCCTTAAGTGCATCATACTCTAAAAATTCTTGAAGTAACCCCATATTGCAGTTTTCTGAGCTTTGAAATCACCAATGCTACAAAGACGATCTCTGATCTAAATGGAACCTGGCTCATCCTTAATTCAGTGCACACCTTTTACTCTAGGTACCTCATTCATAAAGTAAAAGAATAGACATAGAACCAATGTACCATACTTGAAAGTGTTTTTCTTATCTTTCTTGATTTCGTTTAAATTTTCAATCAGTTGATTCTGTAGTAATTCACACAAATCATAATCAGTATTTTCCTTTAGCATCTTGTATGCAACATATATGGCTGTTCTGGAAACATAATTTCTCTGCTCGAATGGTAAATCTTGTACCCAATCACCATGGAGGTGAATTTGGCATATGGTTCTATAATATCATTAATGGTCATTACCCTTCTGTCAAACTTGGCACCGGTAGCATCAGTCACTGTCTGGTTATTCACAACTTTTAGCATGGGCAATCCTCTAGTTGAGTTTAACTGAGTTACAATTCTGATAGCATCCTTGGTAATCTTGGATGGTTTTAACAACCAAATGAATTCATCATGCATCTGACTCAAAACATATCGAACCCATTCATCCTCATCAAATGTTGGAAACCCTATAATCTGAATAAAGTGTTTATCCTGTAGTACCTTATACTCGGGTTTAAGTTCATGATTTTCATCCCTGATTTGTTTCTCAAACAAGTCTACATACCTTGAATCTCCAAATTCATCTATGTTTGCATGAATATAAACCCTAATGTCTTCAACATGCAGCACACCATACATAACACTTGAAAAAGCACCTAATGGGTCGACCTCTATTGATTTTTGAGGATGCTTCTTAAATTTGGGTCGAGGCCTTTTAGTAATGTCAACAACATGAGGAGTAGCCATCTCAACAAATTTTAGATTCAAATCTTTACAGAGAGGTACCTTTTTCTTTCGTGGGGTTAGGGTTGATCAATTACCGGTTGAATTCACTCTTTGTGCCTCAGTCTCTGAATTTGCAGCTCGAATGCTCTTCTTCTTGTTTCCTCCAAATGCAAAGTGATTCAAATGAGTGACCAAGTGACCTTTTATCTTTTGCAAAACCTAATTTTTCATTGTAATAAATACGTTTCCCTAACTATATCCGGTTACTATGTTTTGACAGTTTTTCATGAATCACTCCGCAAGTTTTCATATTAACATCTTTTCTTCCTCTTAGTTGCCATAAATGACAACACCTATCATGCCTAGTAGTGTCTCTTGCCAACAATCTCCCCATTTGGCATTGATGGCAACATTTAGTGAAAAATGACTAAGTGTCTAAAGTAGCTCCCCCTTCGCTTGTGCTCCATACTATTGTTCACACTACTTTCTAGTGCTCCCTCTTAGCTGGATTCATTATTTTTCATTGATATTCACTCCCCCTTTGAAATCAATGGCAAAGGGCGAGGTCCACAAGCCAAAATTCTCCAAAAATTTGTATATAGGATCGCATATGTACAACTAATCATTAAGTTCTATTTACATGAACTTGAGAATGTCTCTAAAGCTGGTTTTTATTTGCACAAGTTCAAAGGCCCAAGTACTCTTCATTCCATCCAAAATTGAGATGTTCCCACTCGACAAAAATGAATATGCTTCTGCCTTTGATAGATCTGATGGATCACTAGTTTGAACTACATTCTGAGCTTCAGATAGGGCATTATACATTGTCTCTAACTTAGGGGTAATCAATCCCCAGAGCTCACACATTCTCTTCATAATGTTTCCTTTTTCTTTAACAAGCCTCTTTATCTCATCTATCAAGCTAATTACTTGACATTCTTAACTTATAGGAAAAATTGTTAGAGGATCAGAAATTTGAGAGAGATTTGACAACTTCTGTTCTTGCTCCTTTATCTTCTTCTCAATATCTTCACTAACTTTGGGCCATGATAGACAGAATTTGTACATATCACTTCCATCACTTAGAGCATTTTGAATAGTCTTTATACTAATAGCAAGTATAGTCCTATCATACCCTATTAGACTCTTAATTTTAGTAAATCTCTTATCCAAAAACTCATTTCTGACTTTTGTCTCTACAGACTTCTCAAAGGACTCAAAATGAGTATTTATAGAAGTTACAAGATTTTTCATATGTCTGGAGGGGGAATCAAATGGACTCTTCTGGTAGGAAGGCATTAGCTTTTGCAAGATCCCGGTTGCAAGCCCCAGTAGCTCATTGTCCTTCATGTGGAACTTTAACATCTTTTCTCTAGCCTTTACTTGGGTGAATGATGCTATTTTTATCAATTGAGTTAGAGAGAGAGCATCTAGATTGGCTAGACCTTGGAGTAGTTTAGGCTAATCAAGCTCAATCATCTCTTTTTCAAGAAGACTTTTCATTGCATCTGCACTGTCTCTTGCAACATTTTTTGAACCATCCTTTTGTTCATTAGATTTCTCAGTATTTGCTTTAGGTGCTTCAATATTCACACCATCTTCTTTTGCTTTATCTTTCTTTCCTTTTTCTTCCTCTTTTTCTGCTTTACTCTTCTATGTGTCCTCTGTATAGGGACTCTTTCCTATTTGCTCACCACTTTCTACCTGATCCGGAGGGCTCTATGGAGTAGTAATATTATCTTCTTTTCCTGACGGGTCAGGTGGATTAGGAGTATCTCCTGCATCAACTACTTTATCCATCATTTTTGTATCATCCTGATTTACTTTTTCCACTTCCAAAATAGAGGCTTCACCCAACTCAGATTGCTGCTGGATGATGTTCTCTTCTTCACTATTTGGAACTTCTTCTGTGACTATGGGAAAATTGTGTCAGTCCAATGCTTTCAAAATAATTTCTTTAGTTTCTTTAATGATTTCACTTGTTTCTCCAAGCATGAGTTTGTTCATTCTCTTTTTTCCTCGAAAGTCATCTTTGAATTCCTTGAATATCATATTAGCTCATGTTCCCTAATCTCCATGTCCTTGGTCTTCGCATTTTCTTTTCTCAACTCTAAAACATTTTTGAGACTTTGTGGCAACCCAGAATTTATCTCAATCAGTGCCTTGTTGTAGATGTTGAGATATCTGACAGTTGCTTCCTCCAACACCCTTTTATCCACATCACTATATTAATCATAAAATTCAATCATGGGTTTTAGATTACCATCTGAAGTGACTAAATTTATCACATCCTCTAGGGAAAGTGTGAGCATCTCAACATATCCTCATATGCTTCTATCTTTTACTTTTTACTAGCCCTTTTGGTTCTGGAGAACTTTTCTTTGGTTACTTTTGCAGCTTTTGTTTAGATGGCCCTTATTTCCTTGATTTCAATGTTAGAATCTGTAGCTTCTTCTTCTTCTCTTATGCTTTCATAGGTCTAGGATGATTTTGTTTTCTTCCTTTTCTCCCATTTTCCAGATGATTTTGTTGGCAAGAGACACCATATGGATTCATGATTGTTGTCATTGATGGCAACAAAGTTCATCCCACACATCCGCAGGTCATGGTGTGTCTCTACCGGAAGTCAGAGTGAAGAATGTTGTGGTCCGGTAAACAAGAACATAGCATGTGGCAAGGTCTGACAGACAGGTCCGGATCTCTCAGAGGAAGTATCTTGGTGAAGTGCAGATTTGGGGAAGTCAAGAGGACAACCTTGAGTGATAGATTCCAAGGATTTAGCCTCCGGTGATAGATGAGGTAAGAGATATGAATACTTGAGTACCGGGTTCCTGAGTGACAGTGTGAACAAAGGAAGAACTGACTGGCAGAACATCAGATGTTATTCCAGATGTGTCACTAATGGTGGTAAAGGTTATGAAGGCATGAATTTTGTTTGGCCAACATGATTAATGATTTCTACAAGTTTATACTTGATCCGCATTACTTGATGTGCAAAGATTCAGCCGACAGATCAGAATTAGTGAAAAGATTGACTATTCTGGGTGCCGACTAGAAAGGTGATGAAATTACTTGTGCGGATAAATATACACGATGGATCTAGTTGTGAGATGTGTTGTTGTTGTTGTTGATGTGTGAATAAAAGTAGAAGAGCAGAGCAGAAGCAGTAAGAAAGGTCTGGTATGTGAAAGAAAGCAGCTTAAGGGTAGAGAAAAGATGAAGTGCAGCAGATCAGTGTACTGAGCCCAACCGGAACTGAACTCCAGCATTTGCAGATGCTACCAATCAGTTCAAGTATTGTATAACACTCTTTTTGTAGACAGTGAGTCTCTTGTAGGTAGTGTGCCTCTTGTGAGTAGTGTGCTCGGGCAGTGAGCCCTAATTGGCAAGTGCCATTTTGTATTTCCTTATTCTTCTAATAGAGAATAATCTTTGGGTTAATCACCCTGTGGTTTTCTCCCTTAACAGGGTTTCCACGTCAAAAATATTGTGTCATGTGTATCTCCATTTCATGGTTATGTTTGCTTGTTTGAATTAATGCTGCACTGATTAATAAGAAAGTTCAGAAAGAAGAAATAATTAGGATAACTGATTCACCCCCCTCTCAGTTATCAACAATTGGTATTAAAGCTAATTTCCTCCTAATAGAGTCTAACAGCTCGAGGAAGATCTGGGAATCCAAATGGATGCATATGGTTTAAGGGAACAACTCAAGACTGCCCTTGAGGATCTTAAACAGTCAAACTCTGAAGTCAATGAATTAAAGGAAAGACTCAAACAAGATGATGATTTCATGAGGGAACTAAAAGACAAATTAAGTCTCTCTATGAAAAAGAGAAAGGAGTTGCTTCAGCAATTGGCAAGACAAGGTGAAGCAAATGATGCAAATGAAGAGCTGATTGAGAAAACCAAGTTATGTGAAAAGTTATCAAAAGAAATCATTATGGTAATACATGAAATGGAATCAGGAGTTATGAAGTTTACCCAAGAAGTTGAAGAGAAAAGAAAAACTGAAGATAATCTAAGATAATCTCTCAAAGAGAAATCAGAAGATTGCCACGAAATGGATAGAATTATCAGACATCTTGAATCTGATCTTGAAGATGCTAAAGAAAATGAAGAAAAACTTGAGGATCAAATTGTCTCTCTCAAAAGGGATCTTCAAATAGCAAATGAATATAAAGAAAAATTCAAGATAAGTTCTGCTCAACTTGATGTTCTTCTTGGAAGTCAAAAGAGGGCAGATGACAAGTGTGGTTTGGGATATGAGAAAGGAGAAAGCTCTGGATCTGGTCAGAAGAATTTTGGACCAGAAAATCCAAGGAACAGGCCTAGAAGACCTCCGGTAAGATAGCCCAATGCTCAAAGATATCCATCCTTCAATGGATACTACCACAGCTGTAATCACTTTGGTCACAAAGCTAATCAGTGCAGAAAGAGAATGAATCAGACTAATTCATCCTTCTCCGAACAGTGTTTTAACTGCAAAAGGTATGGTCACAAATCTCATAAATGTAGAAATATGCAAATGAACAAATCATTCAATGGTAGATGCTTTGCATGCAATAGAATAGGTCATATGGATAATCAATGCAGATCAAGAGGATATCAATCAAATATGTAGAGAAATGTTGTTTGCCAAATTTACAATAGATCTGGTCATATTGCAAAATTCTGTAGAAGCAAGAATCAGGACAAAAGAGGTCCAGTATATCATAATCAGAATCAAGACAGGGGGAAACAAAAAGTGAATGCGGATGAAGTTAAAAGTGAGATGAACAAGATTTGGGTAAAGAAAAGTACAGAGAATGTAGAGGTTGGATTCGCACTAGACTCTGGTGCTGATATTCCTTCCAAAAATTAAAAAGTGACCTCTGGCTCAAGGGGAGACACAAAGAAAACCTTGTTCCCCCAGCCAGTCAATTGGTGCCAAAACTGGCACAAGAAGAGTTGCGGATTGAAGGGTTCATAAGGGAAACATCCAATCAAACTATGGTTAAGATTTGGCAGATCCGCAAGATGTTTAAAGGTCAAGATTGATCCGGTTCTCCTAGTCATCCAAATAAGGCAAACCGAAATAATGTAGGTCGAGCATTTATTGCACCTGACATTAGGGTTTGCGAAGCAATATAAGGGTTTTCTCATTAATCACTTATTCATTCCGCATTCAAGAAGAAACAAAAAGTGGAGCTCTGCAACAAAATTCCTCAAGTTCATCAAAGATTATTTGCAGAAGTCATTACATCCAGAAATCAATCCGACCAACTTCGTGAAACTGAAAGGCGCAAAAGGTATTTTCTGTTTTCAATATCTCACTGCAAATCTTTGGATGATGGCTACTCTGAATATAGTAAAGATTTCTGATAGACCTCACCCCACATTTAAGAAACATCCATACAGATCATTGGAGGTAGATCCCCTAGGTGCATTTTCCAGTGTTCCACATGGTGTTTTGCACACCGAAGATATTAGGGTTTATATACATGCAAATATTGAAGAGTTTGGGGAATTCAAACTAAGAGATATCTATCACAAACAACTGATAGATGATGCCTTTGAGTTTAAACCAGAATATAAGGGTATCTAAGAGAAATATTTTGATCAATTCATTCATTTCCTCTGCTTTGAAGAAGATGAATGGGTCCGGTATGTATTGAGTAGGGTGCATGATAACTTCCTATGGCTGAACAGACCTTGCAAGATCACAAAGGAGGCAATTAGGGTAGTAACTGGTCTATACTCTTCCGGAGGGATACCTATCCTCAAATCTGTCAAAAACAACATTGTAACTAAGGCCACCAGATCAAAATTTGATAAGAGGGCAATGACCATTGAAGATATTACTGACCCGAATATCAAGTTTGCATCTATGATAATAGGATACAAGATATATCACTCCAGTAGGGAGAATTCAGTATCCAGAACTGCAGTATATACTGCCTATGAGATGCTAAGAAAGAATGCAGAATATGATCTCTGTGAACTTCTTCTGAGCCAATTAATGGAAAACATACAAAAGATCAAAAAGGACAAGAAGAACACTTTCAAATATGGTGCACTAATATTATGTCTATTCTTCTACTTCATGAATGAGCTGCCCGGATCAAATGGATGGGTATGGCAGAATGACAAACCAGTAGCAGTCCAGATCAGAGATTACTTGCATGAACTTGGGGATGCTAAGGCAAGGAATACAACTCTGTGGGGATACTTCAAGAATTTTTAGAACATGATGCAAGCAAGAGAAAGGATTCCCCAGTCTCTTGTTGAGAAATACAAAGACACAGTCTGTTTTATGGTAGAGACTGATCAGTGCCTAATGGAGGCAGTAGAATCAAGGATAGTCTGGATCATGCCCATGGGGTATGAAGTTGATGAACAGATTGTGGAGCTGCATGTTCAACACATGCTAAGTCAGCCAAAGGATCCAAAGGTAGAGAGGTTTGGAACCTTTGAAGAGCTGAGTATAAAAGTTCATGTGGAACTTAGACAATCAAAAATGAAGAGGAAGTAAGAAAAGAAGTTGGAGAAATTGCAAAAGGCCTAAGTATCTCAAAGCAGGCACTTGATGCCAACAGGGAAAAGAGGCAAAAGGCTGAGGAAGAGAAGAAAGAAGCAGAAAAGGGAAGCAAGGAAAGTGCTCCAGTAGAAACCTCTACCCGGACCAGATCATCAAAGAGACCAGCACCTGTCCCTACTAAAAGCTCAAAACTAGAAGTCCAGTCATCCAGCAAAGGAGAGAAAAGATCAAAGACAAAAGCTACTAGAGCTTATGCCAGTCAAAAGGATGAAGCGGAGACTGAATCTGATGAAGAAATTAGGAAAATGAAGAAAAAGAAGAACACATCCAGTCAACCCTCTACCGGACAGAAGGAAGAAGAAAAGACAGAGGAATATGTTGAAAAACCCACTCTTCACATTGATGACATAATCAAATCAGTCATAGTGGACAAAAATCTTCAGCCAATGGTTGAGTTCTATGATGATTATGGTGAAGCAGATCAGAAGATATTCCAAGATGCCACAGTCAGGTACCTAAATATCTACAACAAAGCATTTATTGAAATTATATCTCTGATCCCTAAAAGCTTGGAGAAGGAACTAGAATCAAGAAAGAACACTGCCCAATCTAAAGGCCTAGAAATTTGGGAACAAATAGCAATTCAACTATATCCTTCAATCGACCCCAAGACAATGAATATGGTATTCAAAGATTGTAAGGATGAGTTCAGAAGCAAAGCAAGGATGAATCAACTTATGCTTGGTGAGACTGACAAAGTAGCCAAGGACACAGAAGAGATCCTCCGGAAGGCCTTCAAAAGATTTAATCTTCCTACTATAGAGGACTTGGGTACTGATCCCTCGACCACAAATGTTGTAGAAGAAACTACTTAGAAAATGATAGAAGAGGTGGGCCCTGAACAGACTAACATTTCTCCTCTAGTTTCCCCTACAGTCTCCGGATCTAAAGAAGAAGAAAGATTATAGGAGAAAGAAGCAGAGGTGAAGGAAAAAGAAGATGACAGTGCAAAGGTTGTGAAGGAGAGGAAGCTCCAAAAGACAGTTCAGTGACTGTAGAAGAAAAGAAAAATCTGTCTCTGGCAAGAGACACTGCAGAATCAGTCAAGGACTTTTTGACAAAAGCAGCTATAGAGATTAATGAACCGGATCTACTAAAAGGGCCTCTGGACTTTGACTCTCTATCTCCGGTGCAAACAATGAAGATAGCTTCTTTTGCAAATGCGAAGGCCAAAGAGAAGCTACTGAAATCTCACATAGAAGACTGTGAGCTTATAGAGGTAGCATCTGGAGTTTTGGAAAAGATCATGCCATCTTTTCAGAAGGATCCCTTAGCATCCTCTTCCGGTAATCTCAAAACTCTAGTCAGCAGTGTTAATACACATTTTGATTCTCTAGAAAAATCAGCGGAAGAAAAGGTTTGGAAGGAGTTTTTCAATAAAAGATTCTCAGAGGTACAAGGTTTGATCATTAATGATAGGAGAAATATGAATATTGGGATAAAGAGCTTAGAAAATGCTCTTAAAGATGGCGGTGAAGTATTCAAATTTTTTATTTCTTGGTCCAAAGCAATAGTGGAAATTGAGAAGAGAATAAAAGAGAAAGAGGATAAACTACTAAGTTTGTCTCAAAGTTTTGATCCTCTCTCTTCATCCATAGTAAATCAAGAGTGTCAGTATATTGCAATCACAAATGCAATAAAGACTTTTGAGAAGGAAAAGAAGAACATAATTAGCCAGATGGGTGAACTCAGAAGAATCATTATCCCTAAGTTAGAGGCCATGCATGAGGCCACAAGTGATGCTCAGACTACCGCCCAAACCAATGATTCGATAGATCTTAAGAAGGCAGAAGCTTTTGCATTTTTGTTGAGTGGTCACATCTCTATTTTGGATAGAATGAAGCAAAGTTGGGCTGCAGAACTCATCCAACTGAAAACAACTTTTGCAAACATGCTGCAGTATATGTAAGTATTCCATATGTATATACTTATGAGGCTAAGTATAGTAAAATTTTTGAAAATTTTGGTATGTGGACCCTACCCTTTGCCATTGATGTCAAAGGGGGAGTGAGGAGCAGTGAAAAATGAGGAATCCAACTAAGGGGGAGCTCCGAAAAATGTATATAAAAATAGAGCATCAGCCAAGGGGGAGCATAGTATAAACACTTAGTCATTTTTTACTAAGTGTTGCCATCGATGCCAAAGGGGGAGATTGTTGGCAAGAGACACCATATGGATTCATGATTGTTGTCATTGATGGCAACAAAGTTCATCCCACACATCCGCAGGTCATGGTGTGTCTCTACCAGAAGTCAGAGTGAAGAATGTTGTGGTTCAGTAAACAAGAACAAAGCATGTGGCAAGTTCCGACAGACAGGTCCGGATCTCTCAGAGGAAGTATCTTGGTGAAGTGCAGATTTGGGGAAGTCAAGAGGACTACCTTGAGTGATAGATTCCAAGGATTTAGCCTTTGGTGATAGATGAGGTAAAAGATATGAATACTTGAGTACCAGGTTCCTGAGTGACAGTGTGAACAAAGGAAGAACTGACTAGCACAACATCAGATGTTATTCTGGATGTGTCACTGATGGTGGTAAAGGTTATGAAGGCATGAATTATGTTTGGCTGACATGATTAATGTTTTCTACAAGTTTATACTTGATCTGCATTACTTGATGTGCAAAGATTCAGCTGATAGATCAGAATTAGTGAAAAGATTGACTATTCCGAGTGCCGACTAGAAAGGTGATGAAATTACTTGTTCGGATATATATACACAATGGATTTAGTTGTGAGATGTGTTTTTGTTGTTGTTGATGTGCAAATAAAAGCAGAAGAGTAGAGCAGAAGCAGTAAGAAAGGTTCGGTATGTGAAAGAAAGCAGCTTAAGGGTAGAGGAAAGATGAAGTGTAGCAGATTAGTGTACTGAGCCTAACCGAAACTAAACTCCAGCATTTGCAGATGCTACAAATCAGTTCAAGTATTGTATAACACTCTTTTTGTAGACAGTGAGTCTCTTGTAGGCAGTGTGCCTCTTGTGAGTAGTGTGCTCAGGTAGTGAGCCCTAATTGGCAAGTGCCATTTTGTATTTCCTTATTCTTCTAATAGAGAATAATCTTTGGGTTAATCACCCCGTGGTTTTCCCCCTTAACAGGGTTTCCACGTCAAAAATATTGTGTCATGTGTATCTCCATTTCATGGTTATGTTTGCTTGTTTGAATTAATGCTGCACTGATTAATAATAAAGTTTAGAAAGAAGAAATAATTAGGATAACTGATTCACCCCCCCTCTCAGTTATCAACAATTGGTATCAGAGCTAAGTTCCTCCTAACAGAGTCTAACAGCTCAAGGAAGATCTAGGAATCCAAATGGATGCATATGGTTTAAGGGAGCAACTCAAGACTGCCCTTGAGGATCTTGAATAGTCAAACTCTAAAGTCAATGAATTAAAGGAAAGACTCAAACAGGCTGATGATTTCATGAGAGAACTAAAAGACAAATTAAGTCCCTCTATGAAAAAGAGAAAGGAGTTGCTTTAGCAATTGACAAGACAAGGTGAAGCAAATGATGCAAATGAAGAGCTGACTGAGAAAACCAAGTTATGTGAAAAGTTATCAAAAGAAATCATTATGGTAAGACATGAAATGGAATCAGGAGTTATGAAGTTTACCCAAGAAGTTGAAGAGAAAAGAAAAACTAAAGATAATCTAAGATAATCTCTCAAGGAGAAATCAGAAGATTGCCACCAAATGGATAGAATTATCAGACATCTTGAATCTGATCTTGAAGATGCTAAAGAAAATGAAGAAAAACTTGAGGATCAAATTGTCTCTCTTAAAAGGGATCTTCAAACAACAAATGAATATAAAGAAAAAATCAAGATAAGTTCTGCTCAACTTGAAGTTCTTCTTGGAAGTCAAAAGAGGGCAGATGACAAGTGTGGTTTGGGATATTTCTTTTATTCCTTGGTTGAAAATTTCTTTATCCAGATCTGGAGCTTTCACCTTACTCATATCTAAGATCATGCTTGTCATCATCCTTTTTTGTTCTTCAATTAGTGCTTCAAGTTTAGTTGAGCTTATCTTGAACTTCTCCTTATACTCATTTGCAATTTCTAGGTCATGTCCAAGAGTGATAATCTGTCTCTCATGTTTTCTCTCATTGTTTCTGCTTTCTTGTAGATTAGATTCTAGGAGACCATCTATTCCATCCAATCTGCAACATTCTTCAATTCTCTCTTTCAGATTTTGCTTCATTTCTTCTTCAGTTTTCTTCTTATCATCAATTTCCTTGGTTAGTCTCATCACCCCAGTTTCCATCTCATGTTTTAGGAAAACAACTTCTTTAGCTAACTTTTCACATTCCTTTGTCTTCTCTTTTAGGGCCTTCTCTTTCAATTCAAGAGGTTGATCCTTTCCTTTTGCATTGGATTTGCTCAAATTTTCTTTTAAAATCTCAATGAAGTTTTCAGCGTTTTTGAGGTTATCTTGCAGCTCTTGGACTTCTACCTTGGACTGCTTAAGATCATCTAAGGTGAAATTTAGTTTCCCTTGAAGGTTATATTCATCCATTTTTACTAACTTCCCAGATCTTCCTTAAGTTGTTAAACTTTCCAAAAGGAGCTTTGCTCTGATACTGATTGTTGGTTTAGGTATGAACAACTGAGGGGGGGGGTGAATCAGTTATCACATATTTCAATCTTTTCTACCTTTAATCTTCCTTTACAACTTATAATCAAATTAATGATATAAACATTTCAGAATCAATCAATAACACATGAGCAGAAACATAAATAACACACTTGACACCAAGATTTTTGACGTGGAAACCTGGTTAAGGGAAAAACTACAGTGGGGGTTAACCCACAAAAATTAATACCCTGTTAAAAGTATTTTTACAAATGGGAATGCACATGTATTCGGGCTCACTGCCTAGAGCTCACTGCTCAAATGGAGGCTCACTACCTATAGAAAGATTACAAGAGATTAATAGAGATTTTGAACTGATAAATAGCATCTACTAATGCATAGATTCAGTTTTGGTTAAGTAGAAAATGCTGATCTTACACATTTCATCTTCACTTTGCCTTGTTTACTGTTCTGCCTTCATCTGAATCTTAGATCTTTGTTTTTTCATCTTTACTCCATTTTCACAACACACACTCTCCCCAAAATCATCCAATTCCATCGGATATATATATTCGCAACATGATCTACAATCATTTTACTTGTCGGCTTCAAGAACATTTAGAATTTTGTTGAGTACTTTATTCTGTTGACTAGATCCATACATAATATGAGATGTGGACCAAAACTTACACTTTCAAATCATCAATCATGTTGGCTACCATTACTTATCATCACCAATTGCCCAATAAATAACTTCTATACATCTAGAATCAAGATCATTCACAAGGTCGGCCTGTTCTTCTTCTGTCTATTCTGTCAAACTGAAAACTGATACTCAAAAGCAAATATCTTTTGAGTCCTTCATCTCTAGAGGACAAAAATCTAGATTTAGAGTGTCTTGACAATGCTTTCAACTACCTCAGATCTGTAGGTCCAGACCCTGTCACCTACTTTGTTCCTGACTGGCCGGACTTAGACAAATTCTGATTCTAACTTTCAGAGTGAACAAATTGTGTTATACAGATGATTGGGATGATCTTAGTCACCCATCATGCCTAGTAGTGTCTCTTGCCAACACCAACTTACTACTCTGCCAAACAAAGTAAACACATAGCCACTAGTGGATCTTTGACTATCCAAGTCACCTATCCAATCTGTATTAATAAATCCATGTACACCCAAAGTTTTATCAGCATTGTTAGTACCAGAATAAACCAAATAGTAATTAGAAGTACTTTCTAGATATCTAAACACCCTCTTCTCATAATTCCAATGGTGTCTACCAGGGTTAGACATAAATCTGCTCAAAACTTCCATGGCTTGGGTAATATTTGGCCTATTGCAAACCATTGCATACATCAAACTCGCTACAACACTAGCATATGGCACATTAGACATATCCTCTAAATCATCCTCATTCTTTGGACACATATCTAATGAAAGCTTAGTACAAATGGGTAAAGGAACTCTAATTAGGTTACAGTCTTGCATACTAAATCTCTACAAAATGGTATTCACATACTTACTTTGAGACAACCAAAGCTTTTTGTTACCTCTATCCCTCCTGATCTCCATACCTAGAATATACTTGGTTGTTTCAAGATCCTTCATATCAAATGCACCTGAAAGTTGGGCTTTCAATTCACTGATTGTACCCTTAGTATTGTTGAAAAATAACATGTCATCAACATATAATGCAATTATCAAAATAGTATCATCAATACAATTAATGTACACACAATGATCCTCCTCATTTCTAACAAAACCCAATTTCAACACAAATGAGTCAAAATTTTGGTACCACATTCTAGGGGATTATTTCATACCATAAATAGACCTCTTCAATATGCAAACCCAATGTTCTTTCCCTTTTACCTCAAAACCTGTAGGTTGTTGCATGTAAATTTCTTCCTCAAGATCTCCATGCAAATCCATTTACTCAATGTCAAAATCATATGCTACAACAATAATAAAATAAATCTAATGAAAGATAATTCAGCAAAAAGAGAGAAATTTTCACCTAAATCAACTCCCTCTCTCTAGGAGTAGCCCTTGGTTACCAGTCTAGTCTTGCACTTCTCCAATGAATCGTCTACTCCAAATTTCTTCTTGAAGACCCACTTGCAACCTATGGCCTTTCTTCCTTTGGGAAAATGAACAAGATCCCAAGTGTTGCAAGAGTCTAAAGCCATCATCTCCTCTTGCATGGATAACTACCAAGACTCACTATCATCTGCATGAATAGCTTCCCTTTAGGATCTAAGCTCATTGTCGGTACTCAATAAAGCAAATACACAACATAAATCTAGTGGGCTATACCTGTCAACTAGGTTCCATTGTCTTTTGAATATTCTTAGAGGTGGAGTAAGAGACTCTTTAGGTTCTTCTGCATTCTCATCTGTACCAATTTCTTTTGTTACAATAGATTCTTCCTCATCAGAACTTTCACTCGAGTCTTCTTCTGTTTCTTCACCCCCCCAATCCATCATTATGTTCTTCCTGAGGCGCTTCTTCATGTTCTAACTCAAAATGCACTCTCTTCACCTTTTCTTCTTTTTCCTTTTGCTGTTCAAGTTCTAAAATAACACTAAGTTCCTTGAAAATAACATCTCTAGAATAGACAATCTTCTAGGTTAGTGGATTCCAAAGCTTATAACCTTTTACATTATCACCATATCCAATGAAAATACACTTCTCAGCTTTTGGATCCAACTTAGTTCATTTTTCTTTAGGTAAGCCTCACAGCCAAATACCCTTAAATTTGAAGCAAAAGGTTTCTTTCCTGTCTACATTTCATAAGGAGCTAAAACAAGAGCCTTACACAGAGATCCGTTAACCAAGTAGTTTGTAGTACACACAACTTCTGCCCAAAAGCATTTGTTCAACTATGATTCACTTAACATACTTCTTGCTCTTTCCATTATTATTCGATTCATCCTTTCTGCCACTCCATTCTGTTGTGGAGTATATGGAGTAGTCTTCTGTCTAACAATACCTACATTCTTACAGAATTCATCAAATTCCTTCGAACAATAAATTCCCCTCCATTGTCAAATCTCAAAACCTTTATCTTATAATTTGATTGCTTTTCAATTAAATCTTTAAATTCCTTAAACTTTCTAAAAACTTTAAATTTGTGACACATAAAATAAATCCAGGTAAACCTTGAGACATCATCAATGAAGGAAACAAAATATCTAGATTTTCTAATTGATTCAACATCCACTAGACCAAAAAAATCTAAATGAATAAGTTCCAATTTATCATTAGATTTATTATTGCCTAAAGGAAATGGAGATCTATTCTATTTTCCAAACACACAATGTTCACAAAATGTGAAACTCTCATCAGAATAGGATAAACCGTCTAACAATTTTTTATTTAAGATAGTCTTTAAACCAAATTGACTTATGTGGCACAATTTACGGTGCCACAACATACATGTATTTTTAGTATTAGCCTCAGATGCATAAGAGGCATTACAAATAGTAGTGACTTCTAGCTTAAACAGAGTTCCCAATCTTTTCCCCTTTGCTACCACCAAGTTTCCTCTCACCAATCTACATCCATGCTTATCAAATGTTACATGCCTTCCAAAATCATTCAACTTTGAAATAGAAATCAACTTTCTAACTAATCCAGGTGTTGCAAGTATATGCCTAACCGGTGTTGTCATTGATATCAACATATTTGTGTTGTCATTGGTGTCAATTGTACTCTTGTTTTGATGCTTTCTTGTATTAAGTTAGTTGCTTTATACTGGCCTATGTAAGTGTGGAAGATAATGAGTAAATGATCCTGATATTATGTTTCCAAGTGCTTTTGAGAAAATTTGTTCTCCTAGTGGTAACAGTGTGTTGAAGAGTATCTTTGTTTACAATAGAACAGTCCAGTAATTTGCTCCACATTTCTTGTAGAATGAAGATCCTTGTTTTTGGATTAGAAGTCATTTAGAGGGATGTCTAAATATGCTATATTCCAAGTTTGAGCCTCCGGTGTGAAGAATTGAGAGAGTTCTATTCACTAGAGTAAAAACTATTTTTCTGTGTATTTAGTGGTGATAGGGAGAAAAATTTTGGCTCCGCATTCCTCTACATTGAAGTATTATGGTTTGTGGTTCTAGAGTTAGGTCTTGGATGATGTTATGTGCCTTCAACTCAAATGGTTCATGATTTAGTTGTCCACAAGCAATCTTTTCTTTATGACAGTGGCTGACAGTGTTGTTTAAGTGCTCCAGTTTGAAGAATCTTCTCGACAAAGTGGTTATAGGTTGTGTGGATGTTTCTAGTGATTACAATGTGCTTGTAGATGTCTCCTGATCATGTTCCTACCTTCTAATTGGTCCTTAAAGAGTAATTTAGATCGTGGATGAAGACTATTGCTAAAAGATTTAGTGTTAACTCCAAGTCTTAGCTGACCTGGTTGTTTTCACTACTTGTGGAGATGCATTGAAGATTGTGGAAGTGTGTTGTGGCATGGAAGATTGCATTTGAGTCCTAGCTAAGGTGTAATGTGATCCGCATACATCTTTTCCTTAGCTAATTTTGTTTATGTCTGAACCTATTTCTATGTATGTTTGTAATGTCAACCTTAGAGATTGCTCTAATGGTTGATGAATGTAATGCCGAACTTGATGTACATTCCAAGGTTGATGAATTGTATAAATACTTGTAATGAAATCATGAAAAAGGTAATGATCATGAAGATGTGAAGATAAGAGCAAAGTGTAAAAGCAGAGCAGAGCAGAGGAAATATTTTGTGCTTCAATGGAACTAAATCATGGCATGGAGTAGATGCTATTATCTCAATTCACAAATCCTTGGTAGTGAGTCTCCCCTTGGCTGGTGAGCCGATCTTGGTAGTGAGCCCTAACTTTTACAGTGAGCATTTTGGGCAGTGAGCCCTAAGGCAGTGAGCCTCTGATTTTTGGTATTGCTATAACATATTATTTTGTGAGCTAATACTCACCATGGTTTTTCCCTTATAGGGTTTTCCATGTAAAAAATCTAGTGTCTCATGTGTGATTGTGGTTAAGTTTTTGATTTCATGCTTTCATGGTTAAATCATAATAACATTGATTAATTGATTGATGTGTTGATATCTATAAGAAGTTATGTTTTGGAGACAACTGATTCACCCCCCCTCTCAGTTGTCTTGTGCATTTCAACAATTGGTATTAGAGAAAGGTTCCTTAGAAGAAAGTCTAATAGCTTGAGGAATATCCAAGATGTTGCACAAGAAGGATGCTCCGTAGTTTGATGGAATATATTATGCTCTTTGGAAGGTACAAATGAAAAGCCATCTCATTTGTCTTGGTTATAGTGTTTGGAAGATGACAGAATCAAAATATACTATTCCTTAGAATGGTCCACCAAGTGATGATGAAATCAAACAATATGAGTTAAATGGAAAAGCTAGAGATGCTCTGTTAAGGGCCTTGTCCAACACTGAGTTAGTAAAAGTCATGGACTTGGAAACAACTCATGAAATCTAGGAAAGTTGAAGAATTTATATGAAGGAGATGATTCTGTAAAAGGTACCAAATTGCAGAATCTGAAAGCTAAGTATGAAGGTTTTAAAATGAGTGAAGGTGAGAACATAATAGTCTACTTACAAAAGGTTGATGAAATTGTCAATTGAATCAAAGGTCTTGGAGGAACTGTTGATGATAAAGATGTTGTGTTGAAGATTCTTACGTCATTTCCTAAATCCTACAGTGAAAAAGTATCTCCAATTGAAGAAATCATGACTATGAAAGATGTTTCAAAAGATCAGTTGCTTGGAAAACTTATAGCCTTTGAGATGAGAGAGTTTGGTGATGCCCTACCTAAAACAGAGATCGCTTTCAAAGCTAGTACTTCAGAGAAGACTTCAAGAGCTGAGAAGTATGCTATAGAATCTAATGATGACCTTGAGGAGATTGAAGCCAACTTTGTAGACAAAATGCAAAGAGGTACCGATAAGTACAAAGGTAAATTACCATTCAAATGCTTTTCATGTGGTAAGATCGGTCACTATGCTTCTAGGTGCCTGGAGAGAATTGAAAGAGGTAAAAAGAAATTTGAAAGTAAACCTAGGGTTGTAAATAAATGCTATATTGTTAGAGATCTTGATGATGATGGTGTAAGAGATGATGAGTGTAATGATGCTAGTACTAGTGCAAATGAATGCTTGTTTATTGCTATTAAAAAAGAACCTGTATCTACTAATCCTGCTAGGTGTGTGAAGGAAGAAAAACCAGTGGAATAAAGTGCTTTGTCAGTTTAGGTGGAGAAAGATAAGGATGAATGGATTATTGATAGTGGATGCTCACATCACATGACCGGTGATAAAAGTAAGTTTGTAAGTCTAGAAAAATATGATGGAGAACTAGTTAGGTTTGTAGATAATGCAACTAGTAAGATTTGTGGAAAAGGATCTATTTCTTTTGATGGAAAGCATAGTACAGATGATGTCCTATATGTGAAGGGTTTAAATCATAATCTATTGAGTGTTGGTCAGATGTGTGACAAAGTTTATGATCTGAGGTTTAAGGATAATGGATGCAAGATCATGGAAAGCTCCAGAATAGTGATTGTAACTAGAAAGAAGACTAGAGGTCATATTTATCAATTAAGAGGACCTAATGATTACTATTTGTTGGCTCAAACATATGAGAGTTGGTTGTGGCATAGAAGGATGTGTCATATCAATTTTGACAACTTGGTGAAGATAAGTTCAGTATAGGCTGTGAGAGATTTACCTAAGCTTGTAAAGCCTACTAATATTGTTTACAAGGAATGTCAGTTGGGAAAGTAGACAAGAACAAGTTTCAAAAGAAAAAAACAATTTTCTACCAGATTGTTGGATCTAGTACACATAGATTTGTGTGGTCCCACAGGGATAAGAAGTCTACAAGGAGACAGGTACTTTATGTTGTTTATTGATGATTATTCTAGAATGACTTGGGTCACTTTTCTAAAAGACAAATCAGAAGCCCTAGAAAAGTTTGAATCGTTCAAGGCAATGGTTGAGAATGAGATAGACCTGAGAATCAAGTTCTTAAGGTCTGATAGAGGAGGTGAATTCACATCAAATGAATTCAATATTTTATGTGAAGAACAAGGGATAAAAAGACAATTGTCTACACCAAGGACTCCTCAGCAAAATGCAGTTGTTGAAAGGAAAAAAAAGACAATTCAAGAAGCTATCAGGACTATGATGAAGGAAGCTGACCTACCAGAAGTATATTGGAGAGAAGCTATACACACTGCTGTGTACATCCAAAATAGAGTTCAAGTCAAAGGTAACAATACTAAAACTCCTTATGAATTGTGGTATGGAAGAATTCCTACAGTGAAATATTTCAAAGTTTTTGGAAGCAAATGCTATATCAGAAGAGAAGAAGAACTAGGCAAGTTCGATGCTAGGAGTGATGAAGGAATCTTTCTTGGATACTTTACCAAGAGTAAGGCCTACCGGTGCTACAACAAAAGGATGAAAAAGATTGTTGAGAGTGCTAATGTAAAAGTGGATGAAGACAAGGAACGAATATCAGATCTGAATGGCTATGAATCAGATGAACCTGTTACCACAAAAAAATGAAAATAAAGTTGAACAAGAGGACAGTCAAGATGAAGAAGAAAAGGCTCCAGAAAGTGTAGTTAAGACTCCCAGGCATGTAAGAATCAACCATTCTAAAGATTAGATAATTGGTGATAAAATCAAAGGAGTTTTGACAAGGAAAAGGGCTATAGAAGAATAGGTGAATTACTGTTTACTTTCAAAGATTGAACCTAAAACTATAAGTGAAGCTTGCAATGATGAAAATTGGGTAAAGGTCATGGAAGAAGAACTAATGTAGATAGAGAAGAATCAAACTTGGGAATTGGTTCCTAGACATGTTGATAAGAATGTGATTGGAACTAAATGAGTCTTCAAGAACAAGCTGAATGAGAATGGAGAAGTGGTAAGAAACAAAGCAAGGCTGGTATGCAAAGGATATTCTCAAGTTGAAGGGATAGATTTTGAGGAGACCTATGCTCTTGTGGCAAGAATTGAAGCAATTAGAATGTTTTTGGCATTTGCAGCATTCAAATATTTCAAATTGTATCAGATGGATGTTAAGTCTGCATTCTTGAATGGTGAGTTGGAATAAGAGGTCTACATTGAACAACCAGAAGGATTTAAGTTATCAAACCAAGATGACATGGTGTGAAGATTGAAGAAGGCCTTGTATGGACTAAAGCAAGCCCCCAAAGCCTAGTATGCAAGGTTAGAAAAGTATTTGTTGCAATTTAGATTAAGTAAAGGCACTATAGATAGTAATCTCTATTTCAAAATCAATGATAAACAAATCCTAATTGTTGTAGTCTTTGTTGATGGCATTATCTTTGGAGGCAATGAAGGTATATGCATGAAATTTGTAGGGGAAATGCAAAATTAGTTTGAGATGTCTATGTTTGGTGAAATGAATTTCTTTTTGGGTCTACAAATTACTTAATCAGATAAAAGAATCTTTATTTCTTAGTGTAAGTATGTGAAAGAGTTGTTGAAGAAATTTGGGATGGAGAACTCTAAATTGGCATGTACTCCCATGGTAACTGGTGTTAAGTTAAGAAAAACTGATGAATCACCTAAGACTGATCAGAAAAGGTACAGATCCATGATTGGAGGATTACATTTATCTAACACAAACCAGACCTGATATAATACATGCAGTTTGTCATGTGGGAAGATTTCAAGAAGATCCTATAGAGTCACATGTGATGGCAATTAAGAGAATCTTGAGGTATTTAAAAGGCACATTAGATCATGGCTTATGGTATCCAAAGGATAATGATTTCACTCTCAATGCTTATACAGATATAGATTGGGTTGAAGATGTTGATGACATAAAAAGTACAAGTGGTGGTGCTTTCTTCTTGGGTAATAGATTGGTTTCATGGTTGAGCAAGAAGCAAGATTCAATCTCTTTGTCTACTGCAGAAGCTGAGTATATTGCAGCAACATGTTGTTGCACTCAAGTGTTATGGATGAAGCAGAGATTAAAGGACATAAGAGTTGTGTATGAAGATCCAATTGCAATCTTTTGTGACAATACAAGTTCTATAAAAAGAATCCAGTGATGCACTCAAGAACAAAGCATATATCTATAAGGTATCACTTTTTGAGAGAAAAGGTGACAGAGAATGAAGTAAAGATGAAATATGTGTCTATAAAGGATCAGATTACATATATTTTCACTAAGCCTCTGCCTAAGGATACTTTTAGGTATCTCAAAGAAAAGTTAGGGGTTATTACCCCTCCTGCTCTAAACTAAGATGCATAGGAATGCATCAGTCCAGTGGTACCCAAAGTCTCATTCTTTAATCTGGATTGATGTTTTAGAGGCTCCCTCTCAGGAGGAGTAGCTAGATATTGCTGGTATATGTTCCTCACAAAAAGCAGTAAATTTTAATTTGATCAGAGAAGCAGAGTGCAAGTATGTGCCCTTTGCCATTGATGTCAAAGGGGGAGAGAAATCATGTGAAAAATCTAAGGGGAGAAAGAGTGCAAATGTATAAAAAGAAAGGGGGAGAAAGTAATCAGTGTAGAATCTTATCTCGATGGTCTTTACATTTTTTCACATCATATGTTGCCATCAATGACAAAGGGGGAGATTGTTGCAAGTTTGTGCTTAACCGGTGTTGTCATTGATGTCAACATATCTGTGTTGTCATTGGTGTCAACTGTGCTCTTGTTTTGATGCTTTCTTGTATTAAGTTAGTTTCTTTATACTAGCCTATGTAAGTGTGGAGGATAATGAGTAAGTGATACTGATATTATGTTTCCAAGTGCTTTTGAGAAAATTTGCTCTCCCTGTGGTAACAATGTGTTAAAGAGTATCTTTGTTTACAGCAGAATAGTCCATTAATTTTTTCTGCATTTCTTGTAGAAGGAATATCCTTGTTTACAGATTGGAAGTCATTTAGAGGCATGTCTAAATATGCTATATTCCAAGTTTGAGCCTTCGGTATGAAGAATTAGGAGAGTTTTGTTCACCAGAGTAAAAACTATTTTTTTGTGTTTTCAGTGGTGATAGGGAGAAAGTATTTGGCTCCACATTCCTCTGCATTAAAGTATTATGGTCTGCAGTTCTATAGTTAAGTCTTGGATGATGTTATGTGCCTTCAATTCAAATGGTTCGTGACTTGGTGGTCCGCAAGTGATATTTTCTTTATGATAGTGGCTGACAGTGTTGTTTAAGTGCTCCAATTTGAAGAATCTTCTTGACAAAGTGGTTATAGGTTGTGTGGATGTTCCTGGTGATTACAATGTGCTTGTGAATGTCTCTTGATTGTGTTCCTACCTTTTGATTGATCTGTAAAGAGTAATTTGGATCATGGATGAAGATTGTTCCTAAAAGATTTTGTGTTAACTCCAAGTCTTAGCCGACCTAGTTGTTTTCACTACTTGCGAAGATGCATTGAAGATTATGGAAGTGTTTTGTGGCATGGAAGATTACATTTGAGTCCCAGCTAAGGTGTAATGTGATCCACATACATCTTTTCCTTAGCTAATTTTGTTTAGGTCCAAACCTATTTCTATGTATGTTTGTAATGCTGACCTTGGAGATTGCTCCAATGGTTGATGAATGTAATGTCGACCTTGATATACATTCCAAGGTTGATGAATTGTATAAATACTTGTAATGGAATCATGAAAAAGGTATTGATCATGAAGATGCGAAGATAAGAGCGAAGTGTAAAAGTAGAGCAAAGTAGAGGAAATATTTTGTGCTTCAATGGAACTGAATCCTAGCATGGAGTAGATGCTATTATCTCAATTCACAAATCCTTGGAAGTGAGCCCTAAGGCAGTGAGCCTCCGATTTTTGGTATTGCTATAACATATTTTTTTGTGAGCTAACACTCATCGTGGTTTTTCCCTCATAGGGTTTTCCATGTAAAAAATCTAGTGTCTCATGTGTCTCATGTGTGATTGTGGTTAAGTTTCTGATTTCATGCTTTCATGGTTAAATCATAATAACAGTGATTAATTGATTGATGTGTTGATATCTATAAGAAGTTAAGTTTTGGAGACAACTGATTCACCCCCCCTCTCAGTTGTCTTGTACATTTCAACACTAGGAACATGCAAAACACCAGGGAGGGTTTTAATTCTCCCATCACTAAAACACAAAATTACCTTCCCTTGTCCAACAATAGGATATGTAGAGTTGTCCCTAAATTACACATTTCGTCCATCATACTCTTCATATGTAGAAAACCATTCCTTATGCGAGGTCATGTGGTATGAGCATCCTAAGTCAACCAACCAATGATCATGAGAAACAAAAATACATGCATAAAGTAAAACCTCATCATTTGCATTCGAAGACTTATCAATATCAGAATCCCATTGTTTCTTCAAGTTTCTACATTTCTTTTTTACATGTCCTCTCTTTCCATAGTTCCAACACTTAAATCTATTCTTCTTTCTAGGAGTCTTAGAATGACCATTGTCTGTAGACCCTTTTTGATATCCTTTTGGTCCTCTTTCCTTAGACCTTCCCTTGATACTGAGAGCATCCCCTGAACTATCTAAACTTTCCTTCGTCAATTCCTGTGACAGTAGAACTGTAACAAGAGCATCCAACTTCAGATCTATGAGATTAACAATGATAGCCAAAATAACATTCTCCCATGACTCAGGGAAAGAATATAGAAGCAATATAGATTTATCTCCGCCATTCACCTCAACATCTACAGATGCTAGTTGACTCAATAACAAATTAAATGAATTCAAATGCTCTGCAACCAATTCACTCTCGTTAATTTTCATGGAAACTAACTTATGCATTAAATAAAGCTTATTTATCATACTCTTGGCTTGGTAGATCTCACCCAGATGCTTCCACAAGCTATGTGTAGGCTTCTCACTTGCAACATTCAGTAGAATAGAATCTACAAGACACAGGTGGATTGGACTTTGTGCCTTTTTATCTAGTCTTTCCCACTCATCAGGAGAAACATCATCAAATGTCTTCTATTTCATAATAGCCAACCATTGGTTTCTTTCTTCTAGCAAATCCTCCATTTTTAGCTTCCACAATTCATACCCCATACCATTGAACTTTTCAATGTCCAACTGAGATGTAGAAGTAACAGTGGATGAAGCCATGATATATACACAAGATCTGCAAAAAAACAACAACCAAATCTCCAATTGCAACTAAAAAATCTTCACACTACCACCCAAGAATCAAAACTAGCTATGCTCTGATACCAAATGTTAGAAATGAAGGTGCAAACCACACAACAAAAATTTGATTCAAGCCTTATTAATATCCTCTAAATAATGTAGAATCAATGGAGATTGTAATAGAAATAAAACTCACTACATAGAAATAAGATGCATTAAGAACTGAACACATAACACAGTATGGAACATGGAGAAAACCCTTTTGGGTAAACAACTCCACCAAGAAAAGAGGCTGCAAGTTGTATTATCTTCAAATATGAGATTACAATACATGCACTTCCTCTTCTTCTTTAGTCTTCAATCCAGCGATGCCTGATACTCTCAACTCTGCTAAAAAGATAGTATAAATATCCTTATAAAAGGGGGTTGCCTTATAGGGCAAGAAAACTGACATAATATTGACTGTCAGATCTGTGACCTAATGACAAATGGTCCAAATTTACAATGATAAAATATAAATAAAATTTGACTCTGGGGATGCTACCCCCAAGCCCCCTACCGAGGCGTGTGACCCCCTAGACCCCCTAGACCCCTCGCAGGGGGAAATCCCCCGTCATAGACGAATTAGCGTTGGGGACCGGATATAAACATGTGGTTGAAACAAGATCATTGTTGGTGAAGCTTTTCATCCCTTATGATTGATTTACAAACAGTAATAGGAATGATAAATTACATAGGATTTACAAGGTTGATGGCACCTTAATCCTAATAGCTTCCACATCTCAAAATTATTACCAGAAAATTTTTCTACCTCTATTCTCCATGATGTGCTCACCATCTAAAAATCCATGCAACAAGATCACAAAGTGTCTTCTGCACAAGCTCCCACTCAAAATTAGATTAGTTCAAAAAACCCAACAACCCACAACTAAAAACAAAGGTGATCAAGCTCTGATACCACTTGTAAGGAAGCTAAGGTAGAAGAACAAATTCCTACACGAATCTTGAGGGAGAGATATGCAAATCTTTTCAGATCTTTACAACAGTTATGTAGAAATAAACACAAATAGCAATCATACCATAAGACAATAATTACATGGGGAAACCTTTTCGCAAGAAAAACCCCACACTCCAAAGCTGACCAATATATTATTCAAGAATAAGGAAGATTACAATATACTTGCAAATCAAGCTTTCACAAGAGTATAAGCAACTATAGATTGTTGAAATTAGGGCAGACAACTGGGGGGGGTGAATCAGTTGTCACAAAACTTTAACTTTTGCTACATTTAATTTCCTTTACCACTTATTAACAGATTAATGATATAACCATGAAAGCATGAATCGAAAACACATAAGCAGAAACGCAATCAACACACATAACACCATGATTTTTACATGGAAACCCAGTTAAGGGAAAAACCATGGTGGGGGTTAACCCACAAGATTTATTCTCTGTTAAAAGAATAGAAAAATGGGAAGGCACTTTCCTTTGAGTGCACTGCCCAGAGCTCACTGCTTAAAGGAGGCTCATTGCCTACAAAAATATTCACATGGTTAACACTGAAAGGTTGAACTGATAAATAGCATCTTCTCCATGCCAAGGTTCAGTTCCATTGAAGCTCACAACACCTCTGCTCTGCTCCCAAACACTTCTTCGCTATCTCCACATCTTCGCTTACTTACCCACATTTACATGACTTCATTACACTTATTTATACATGACATTGACTTTGGAATGATCATCAAAGTCAGCCTTACAATCATCTATCTGGAACATTCTCCAAGATAGGCATTACAAGTAATTACAATCACACGACTTGACTTGATACAAAATGCTACATGCAAACCATTACACTATCAGCCAAACATAGCTGGGACTCAAATCTTCCTCAAACAACACACCACGCTCCATAGAACTTCTCTTAGATCATCCGCAACATGCACAAAGCATCCGGTCGGCCAAGACTGGAAAGAACAACAACACCCAAGGAGAAATCTTCAACTACGAGCTCAATCCTCAATGCAGACCAGCAACACAATAGGCACATGATCCGAAGACCTCCACAAGCACAATGAAATCAATAGGAACAAATGCACCACCTGAAATCACCAGAATCACTTGCATCTTCATAAGGGAACTCAAGAACACTAACTGTCATGACTGTCACACTAGAAAGATTGCTTGCGGACCTCCAAACCACAAAAAAATTGAGTTGAGGATACATACCAACATCCCAAACATACCTCTAGATCTGCAAACTATAATATTTCAATGCGGAGCAATCTGGACCAAATTCCTGTCACTTTGTTACCTCTAAACAACTACAAAAACTGGTTCTACTCAGATGGCCATAACTTCATCAATCCTCCATACAAATCTCTCAAATCTTAACTGGAGCAACTTCAGAAATCCTCTTCAAATCCCTATAGTCCACAGACTCTAATCTTCATCTCACTAGGAATGAACTACACTGTCTTCACTATTTCTGACAAAGAGATATGTTGACATCAATGACAACACATCAAAGGTACATATTTGCAACAATCTCCCCCTTTGTCATTAATGGCAACATATGATGTGAAAAACCAATCCAACCATCAAGACAAGGACTTCTCCCCCTTTCTCTTATCACACCTGTAACCACTTTCTTCACTACTCCCCCTTTTACCAGCAACTACTTCTAAGTTTTTCACATGACTTCTCTCCCCCTTTGACATCAATGGCAAAGGGCAAATATTTGCAATCATCTCTCCCCCTTTTTGTTTCTTAGATAAAACCAAACTAAACTCTAGAATTAACATATTGACTACTCCCCCTGAGTAGCATCTGCTTAACACCAATCCGGATCACAAGATATGATTGTGAGTTCCACTGGACTAATGCACACTAGTGCACCTTAGTTCTGAGTAGGAGGGGTAATAACTCCTAGATTTACTCTGAGATACTCAAAAGTATCCTTAGGTAGAAGCTTAGTGAAGATATCTGCAATCTGATCCTTTGAAGGAACAAACTCCAATCTAACTTCATTCTCATTTACCTCCTCTCTCAAGAAGTGGAATTTTATGGATATGTGCTTTGTCTTTGAATGCAACACTAGATTCTTTGAGATGTTTATTGCACTTGAATTATCACAGAAGATTGTAATAGGCTCTTCAAACACAATTATGATATCCTTCAACATTTGCTTCATCCACAAAACTTGAGTACAATTACTTGTTGCTGCTATATACTCCACCTTTGCAGTAGACAGAGATATTGCCTCCTACTTTTTGCTCAACCAAGAAACCAATCTCTTTCCCAAGAAAAATGCACCACGACTAGTACTCTTCCTTTCATCCACATCTCCTGCCCAATCAACATCTGTATATGCATGAAGAGTGAAATCATCATCTTTAGGATTCCCCTTCAGATATCTAAAAATTCTTTTGACTGATATAACATGAGATTCTCTAGGATCAACTTGAAATCTAGCAACAAGGCCAACTACATTCATAATATCAGGTCTGGTATGAGTTAGATAAAGCAGTCCTCCAATCATTGATCTATACCTTCTATGATCTACCTTAGGGGAATCATCATCTTTACTCAACTTGCATCTGGTTATCATAGGAGTACTCATTGGTTTTGAATCCTCCATTCCAAACTTTTTCAACAACTCTTTCACATACTTAGATTGAGATATGAATATGCCCTTATCTAACTGAATGATTTGCAGACCCAAGAAGAAATTCATTTCACCAAGCATGGACATCTCAAATTCACTTTGCATTTGATCAGCAAAATTTTTACACATGCTCTCATTTCCACCAAAGATGATATCATCAACAAATACCTCAACAATCAAGATGTGTTCATGATCAATTTTGAAATAAAGATTACTGTCAGTTGTGCCTTTGCTAAAACCTAAATTTAGCAGATACTTATCTAATCTTACATACCAGGCTCTTGGGGCTTGTTTAAGTCCATACAATGCTTTCCTCAATTTGCAGACCATATCTCCCTGATCAGACAACTAGAATCCTTCCAGTTGCTCAATGTAGACTTCTTCCAACTCTCCATTTAGGAATGCTGACTTGACATCCATCTGGTAAACTTTGAAATCTTTGTAAGCAGCAAATGCAAGAAATAATTTGACTGCTTCGATTCTTGCCACTAGAGCAAAAGTTTCTTCAAAATCAATTCCCTCTACCTAAGAATATCCTTTGTACACCAATCTTACTTTGTTTCTCACAACTTCACCATCTTCATTCAATTTATTCTGGAAGACCCATTTAGTTCCAATTACATTTTTGTTTTTAGGTCTAGGAACATGATCCCAAGTGTGATTCTTTTCAATTTGTATTAATTCTTCTTCTATTGCTTTTACCCAACTTTCATCATTACTAGCTTCATTTACTGATTTTGGTTCAATCTTTGAAATCAAACAATACTCCACTTGATCTTCAGCAATTTTTCTTCTAGTTTGAACACCTTTATTTTGATCTCCTATTATTTGATCTTTAGAATGATTCAACCTTACATTCCTGGGAGTTTTTGGATTTTCTTGAACTTGTTCCTCAACATTTGCACTATCTTCTTAAGTCACTAGATTCTCTGGAGCAATCTGAATCTCAGTTTGAGTTTGAACTTGCTTTCCTTCATTTGGACTTTCATTTTGATCATCTGATTCATATCCACAAGACTTGGAAGGCCTCTCCTTACTTTCATCAACCTTGACATTAGCACTTTCAACAATCCTTTTCAATCTCTTGTTAAAGCACCAGTATGCCTTGCTTTGGTTAGAATAACCCAGAAATATTCCTTCATCACATCTTGCATCAAACTTGCCTAGATCTTCATCTCTCTTGATATAGCATTTACTACCAAAAATTGTGAAGTATTTCAGAGTAGGAGCATGACCATACCACAGTTCATAAGGTGTTTTACCAATATTACCTTTAATGTGCACCTGGTTAAGAGTTTAGACATCAGTACTCACATCCTCTCTCCAATAGACATGTGGAACATTTTCCTCCATCATCATGGTTCTAGCAGCCTCTTGAATAGTCTTGTTCTTTCTTTCCACAACTCCATTCTACTGAGGAGTCCTAGGAGTAGATAACTATCTTCTTATTCCATGCTTTTCACAAAATGCATTAAACTCACTAAAGGTAAACTCTCCACCTCTGTTAGATCTCAGACATTTTATCTTCACACCAATCTCATTCTCCACCCTAGCCTTGAACACCTTGAATCTATCAAGAGCCTCTGATTTATCTCTCAAGAAGGTGACCCAAATCGTCCGGGAGTAATCATCAACTAGCAACATAAAGTATTTGTCTCCTTGCAAACTCCTAACTCTGGAAGGACCACACAAATCAATGTGCACAAGTTCCAACAATCCATTTGAAAATTGTTGTTTACTTTTGAATGTAGCTCTGTTCTATTTGCCTAACTAACATTCCTTACACATGCTATTAGCAGGTTTCACAAGCTTTGGAAGATCTCTTATAGCCTAAGTAGTATTTATCTTGACAATGTTATCAAAGTTTGCTTGACACATTCTCCTATGCCATAAACAAATTTGATCAATCTAAGCAATCAAACAACTTTTACTAGTACCACTTAAATGAAAGATATTACCTCTAGTCTATGTACCAGATGCAATCTCAGTTTCAGAGCTTCCCAAAATTCTTCATTTTCCATCCTTGAATCAAAGATCATACCCTTTGCCAACCAACTGTCCAACACTGAGAAGATTATGCTTCAACCCTTCTACATACAAAACATCATTAGTGTTATTCTTACCATCAAAAGAGATGGATCCTCTACCACAGATTCCACCAGCTGAATTGTCTCCAAACTTCACAATTCCACCTTCATATCTTTCCAAACTTACAAACTTACTTTTATCACTAGTCATATGATGAGAATATCCACTGTCAATCACCCATTCACCCTTTTCTTCAACCTGAGCAACCAAGGCACTTTCCACATTCACACAGCTAGCAGATTCAGTAGGCACTAGATCTTCTTCTTTGATAGCAACGAACACCCATTCATTTCCAGAGGTACTTCCCATATCAGATTCATCATCTGTGACTCCTTCGTCAGTAGCTTCTTGGACACAGTAGCATTTCTTCTGAACCCTAGGTCTGTCAGGGTTTGGCTTTGAAACCCTCTCCGTACATCTTGAAGCAAAATGACCAATCTTATTGCAAGAAAAACATTTGAAAGGCAACTTTCCTTCATACTTACCAGATCCTCTTGGTACTCTTTTGGAAATAAGGGCTTCAAGTTCTTCAAGATCAGATTCATCTTATTGAAGTTCCTTCCTTGCCTTCTCATATCTAGTTAGTCTTCTTGAAGAGCTTTCACCTAGATCAAATCTTTACTTTCCAAAAACACTAGCCTTAAATGCATATTCTGATTTAGGAAGAGAATCACCAAGCTCACTCATTTCAAATTTTGAGAGTTTTCCAACCAACTGATCCCTTGTAACATCTGTCATAGTCCTGATCTCCTCAATAGTAACAACTCTGTGCTTGTATGAAGTAGGTAAGGATCTGAGCACTTTGTCAACAATCTCTGATTCTTCTAGTTTTCCACCAGCACACCTGATACTGCACACAAGTTCATTCACCTTCTGCATGTAGGAAGTGATGTTTTCATCTTCACTCATCCTCAAACTTTCATATCTACCCTTCAGGCTCTATATCTTAGCACATTTGACATATGCATCACCTTCTTATAGAGTTTCCAACTTCTTCCAGATTTCATGAGTAGTTTTCAATTCCAAGACATTTGACATTTCTGTATCAGCTAGAGCACTCAACAATGCTTCCTTAGCCCAAATGTTGTTTTCAACATCTTTGATTTGAACTAGAGTTGTAGGACCATTATGTGAAGTATACTTATTCTTAGTTATCAACCAATAAGGATCACCCATGCATTGCAAATGCCACTCCATGCAATTCTTCCAAGGAGAGTAATTTATTCCATCAAATCTTGGACTATCCTTCTTGTATGTTGACATCTTGGATCTCCTCAAGCGGCCAAGCTTCTTTTAGAGGAACTGACTTTGATACCAATTGTTGAAATTAGGGTAGGCAATTGAGAGGGGGGTGAATCAGTTGTCACAAAACTTTAACTTATGCTGCATTTAATTTTCTTTACCACTTATTAACAGATTAATGATATAACCATGGAAGCATGAATCAACAACACATAGGTAGAAACATAATCAACACACATAACACCAAGATTTTTACATAGAAACCTAGTTAAGGGAAAAGCCATGGTGGGGTTAACCCACAAGATTTATTCTCTCTTAAAAGAATAGAAAAATGGGAAGGCACGTGCCTTCAAGCACACTACCCAGAGCTCACTGCTCAAAGAAGGTTCACTGCCTACAAAAACATTCACATCGTTAACACTGAAAGATTGAACTGAGAAACAACATCTTCTCCATGCTAAGGTTCAGTTCCATTGAAACTAACAACACCTCTACTTTTCCCCCAAACACTTCTTTGCTATCTCCACATCTTTGCTTACCCACATTTACACGACTTCATTACACTTATTTATACATGACATTGACTTTGGAATGAGCATCAAAGTCAACCTTACAATCATCTATCTGGAACATTCTCCAAGATAAGCATTACAAGAAATTACAATCACACAACTTGACTTGATACAAAATGTTACATGCGAACCATTACACTATTAGCCAAACATAGCTGGGACTCAAATATTCCTTGAACAACATGCCGCACTCCATATAACTTCTCTTATATCATCCACAACACACACAAAGCATCAGGTTGGCCAAGACTGGAAAGAACAACACCCAAGGAGAAATCTTCAACTATGAGCACAATCCTTAATGCAGACCACCGACACAATAGGCACACAATCCAAAGACCTCCACAAGCACAATGAAATCAATAGGAACAACTACACCACCTCAAATCACCAGAATCACTTGCATCTTCATATGGGAACTCAAGAACACTAACTGTCATGACTGTCACACTAGAAAGATTGCTTGTGGACCTCCAAACTACAAACCACTTGAGTTGAGGATACACACCAACATCCCAAACATACATCTAGATCTGTAGACCATAATATTCCAATGCAGAGCAATCTAGACCAAATTCTTGTCACTCTGTTACCTTTGAACAACTGCAAAACCCAATTCTACTCAGATGGCTATAACTTCATCAATCCTCCATGCAGATCTCTCAAATATTAATTGGAGCAACTTCAGACAATCCTCTTCAGAGCCCTTTAGTCCACAGACTCTGATCTTCATCTCACTGGGAATGAACTACACTATCTTCACTGTTTCTAACAAAGAGATATGTTGACATCAATGACAACACATCATAGGCACATATTTGCAATAGAGATTTGGAGGCAAATCAACATCTATAAGACTCTTACACACAACCCCCATCTCAAGCTCCTAATATATAAGAGATACAATACAGTAAACCGTCAATGGTAATTACAAAACCATGAGCCAAAATAACCCAAAAGTGGCACCCAAATTATCTTGAATCAAGTATGCCTTGTGATGTTCCAAATCACACACAACCACATGTGACTCTCTCCTTTACAGTTTTTTTAAGTGTCTACCATGTATTCACATTTCCCAAAACAGGAGGTCCAACTTCCGGAGGCCATAACTTTTGATCCAGGTGACCAATTGATGAACCGTTTGATGCATCAGAAAGCTTGTGAAGAGATCTATCAAGCTATAACTAGCTTCACTAGTTATGATAACTTTAGGGGTATTTAAGGACATCTAAGTGCCTTAAATATAAGTTTAAAACTTTTTCTAAGAGTTTCAAAAATAGAAACTTTACTATCTTGCAATCTAAGTATGATCTTCAGTCGAAACTTACCCGAGATGCTTACTTCACAGTTTCACACCTTTTGGAAAAATTTTGGGTCCATCCAAGCTCAAATGTAGAGTTACTAAAAATAGTAAGCCCTACCTTTTTTAGCCCCTTTCATAACTTTGAATGTTCTAAACCATTCATCAAGATAAAGGGTATTCGAAAAGACCAAAACTGGAAAGAATAGTAATCTTTTGTAGTTGCAAGGTTGAGTAACCTTTCCTAGTAGATTCTTGGGCTGGAAAAATCTGCTCATAGTGCGGAACAAAGTCTTGCAAAATGTCAGGAATCTCATGAAGTAGCTAGTCTCCTTATTGAATTTATTTTACCTATTGGGAAGTATGACGAGCCAAAAGGGCTTGAAAGAATTCTTTGAAAACTTTGTCCCTGATCTTAAGCCAGTGATGCCGGGCATTGATTTGAGGTCCTCTAGTAGTGTGAGCATCTATTATTTGCTTCTACTGGTGATGTTGGGCTAGTTGAAGCTGAGCGGTGAAATCAAATGGTTGAGCTTCCAAAGTGGCAGTAGCAAGGCGAAGATCATGAGTATTGGCCTCATACGAGCAATAGCAAAAAATGGCAAGTTGCCTTCCATAAATGTGGAGAAATTGTGAAGTATGGGTGATGGAATCATTCCACTTGGTGATCTACTCCATGCCATGTAAAGGACGTGATTCCATATTCTAGACATGTTGGATGCGTGCTGACATGGCCTTGTGATTGAGAAAAGACGTGTTGAGGAAAAACTAACATTTTATGACTTTGGGATTAGAAATCTTCCACTCAAAATGGAACCATATTGGGAAATGATCTGACAAGACTATGTGAGATAATGGTTTGACCAACAGAGAATAACAACTAGAAATTGTGAAAAGAGATTGAGAAAAAATCATAGCTTGATCCAGCTTCTTTAAAACCCTGTTAGTACCAGCCCAAAAATTGTTCCAAGTGTACCATATCGTATTATCATGATGATGACCAATACTAGGGTTGAAAAGACCTAATTTATTGCACATAAAAAAACTAGGCCTCCCTTCTGCCAATTGTCCAATGCATTGGCAAAGCCCCAAATTTATCATAGTCCATTTCAATCATATTAAAGTCTTGGCATAAAATCCAAGTGGTAGCATGCATTGAATTTTCAATCCATCAAAAGAGAGGATCTCTCAGTGACATCATTTAGAGCATAAACATTAATAATACCAAAGGAATGATTATTAACATTGAATAGAGCCCATAGGACACGATTCGTGGGATCACATCCATGGTCAACCAAAAATTGATGCCACGTAGGTGAAAGAAACATGACAACACCTCCACGACCAACTTCATGGTTCCTATAGAGAAAAAAGTTGAAGGCCAAATAATTTGCATGCAGTAGTAAGTAAAAACCCTGACACTTTAACCTCCTGAAGACAGAGAATATTAAGACTTGGAAACTAACAACAAGCATCACGAACAAAGTATTTTTGAGGGAGGTTAGTGAGACCCCTCACATTCTAGGAAATATAGTTCATTTAAGCATCATCAAGGGACATCTCCTTGTTATCCAACCCCTTGAGATCTGAATAACTATTCTAAAACAAAGAGTCAAGTGCTTCATAACTTCTAATTTAGAAGTTAAGCTACATAGGTTGCCTACACAATGAGGCACAAACTCGCCATCCTCCTGTTGGAAAGAGACACTGCAAGGCATGTCATGTGTTGTCATTGATGGAAACTATGTCCATTCCACACATCCACAGTGCAGTATCAGATCATTCTGAAAGTTAATTCCAAGATTTGCCTAGTCTGGATAAACAGGAATAGGGTATACGACAGAGTTCAGTATTTTGGTCAACAGATCTCTCCAGTTAATCATTGTGTGTTGCAAGTCTGAGGGAGTGTAGAGGAATATGAGGACAATATAAATCCAATATTTTAGCCTCCAGTGACAAAGGGATTAAAAGTTATGAGCATCTGAGTACTGGGTCCTAATATGATAGAACAGTTCAGTGAAGTACAGGCCGACTTGTGTTAGATCCTTGTGCGGATCTAGTAGAAGTGATTTGGTGAGTTGCGTATGGGATATAATGTTAGTGGTCGACATGTATGGTGACCTGCAAGTGTTATTTTTGGTACGCATCAAGATTGGTGTATGGATTCAGCTGATAGAACAGAGTACTTGTATTGTTTGTTAAGTTCTTCATAAGGCCGACAGAAAGGTGATTGAATTTCTTGAGGCGGATATATATATAGTCGATGGATTCGAGTGTATGTGTGCATGTTGCTGTACGATGATCTAGTAGTGTGAAAAAGGTAGAAAGAGAAGAGATCTAAGGTCTAGATTCTGGCAGAGCAATAAATAGGGCAGAATAAAGATGAAGTGTGTAAGATCAGTATTCTGTGCTTAACCAGAACAAAATTCTTGCATTGGTAGATGCTACTCATCAGTTCAAACAATCTATAATCCTTTTGTAATCATTCTTGTAGGCAGTGAGCCTCTTTTGAGCAGTGAGCTCTAGGTAGTGAGCCCAAAGGCATGTGCCTTCCTCTTTTGTAATACTTTTAACAAAGTGTAATATTTGTGGGTTAACCCCCACTGTGGTTTTTCCCTTAACCGGTTTTCCACATAAAAAATCTTGGTGTCAAGTGTGTTCATTTGTTTCTACTCATATGTTGTTGATTCATGCTTTAATGTTTACATCATTAATCTGGTTTGAGTAGAAAAGAAGAATTAATTGCTGCAAGTATTAAGGTTTTTAAGACAACTGATTCACCCCCCCTCTCAGTTCTCTGCCCTAATTCCAACAATTGGTATCAAAGCAAGGTTCCTTGAAAGAAGCCTAACAGCTTGAGGAAGATCTGGGAAGGTATTACAATGGAGTCATACAGCCTCGAAGAACAACTTCAACTTGCTTTGGATGATCTTGACTAGTCCAGAGCAGAAGTCAAAGAACTACAAGAAAATCTTAAAGATGCTAAAGACTGCATTGAGATCTTAAAAGAAAAATTGAGTAAACCTAATGGGAAGAGAAAGGAGCTACTTCTTCAACTAGGAAAACATAATGAGGACAATGACATGGATAAGACCTTGAAAGAGAAGACAAAGGAACGTGAGAAGTCAGCAAAAGAAGTTGTTGTTCTAAAATATGAAATGGAATTCGAGGTGATGAGGCTAACCAAGGATATTGAAGAAAGAAAGAAGACTAAAGAAAAATTGAATCAATCTCTGAAAGAAAGAAAGAACTGAAGAATGCTATAGATTGGATAGAATAATTGGCCATCTAGAGTTTGATCTACAAGAAATCAAGGAAAATGAAGAAAAACTTGAGAGGAAAATTGTTATCCTCAAACATGACCTAGAAGTTGCAAATGAATACAAGGAGAAGTTCAAGATAAGCTCAGCTAAACTTGAAGTGTTGCTTGAGAGTTAGAAGAAGGTTGATGGTAAGCATGGTCTTGGATATGAGAAAGGTGAAAGCTCCAGATCTAGACAAAGAAATTCTCAATCAAGGAATGGGAGAAACAGACCTAGAAGACCTCTAGTAAGACAACCTAGTGCTCAAAGGTATCCATCTTTCAATGAAAATTGTTTCAATTGTAATAGATTTGGTCATAGAGCTACTCAATGCAAAAGCAGAGTAAATCAAAGTGGTCCATCCTTCTCCGGTCAATGCTTCAAGTGTAAGAGGTATGGTCATAGATCCAATGAATGTAGAAGTGTAATAATGAACAATTCTAACAATAGAGGAAATGGCAATTCTTTTAATGGAAAATGCTTTTTATGCAATAGATTTGGACATATGGAAAATTAGTACAGATCAAGAGGAAATCAATCAAATGGGAAAACAAATGTTGTATGTTTCAACGATAATCAATCTAGTCATTTTGCAAGATTCTACAAAAACAAGAACAATGAAAGAAGAGGTCCAGTAAACAGAAAACTAGATGAGTAGAGACAAGACAAAGGCAAGGATAAAATTGATGTGAATGAGATCCAGAATGAAATGAAGAAGACATGGGTCAAGAAAAGTGTTATGAACAATAGTAATGGGTCCACACCGGAATCTGGTGCTAACAATTCCTCCGAGAATTGAATTAGGAGCTCTGGCTTAGGGGGAGAAGCATTAAAAATCAAATTTCCCCAGCCAATAAGTGGGTGCCTAAATTTGGCATGTTGAGAGAGAATAATTTGGGTTATTATAGATCATTTGAAAGGATTTTTGGAAGAAAAGAAGTGAATATGACGATTTGCTGAGCAATTCAAGGTTGACTGTATGCAAAAACAGAGTAATTGGATGTGTTAGGACAGAGCATTTATTTCAAAGGCAAATTAGGTTTTGTGGAGCATAAAAAGGTCATTCAATCCTCATTTGAATCACTTTGCAGTCGAAGGGAGCAAGAAGAATAGTGTCTGAGCAGAGATTTCAAGGATTTGAAGTGCGATCGACGAATTTGCCCGCCAACCCTAATTTCATGAAAACAGGTATTTATCTGCGAAGCTTTGAACTTGTAATCTTTTGCAAATGGCTACACCTTTGGTGGTTGTTATTACTGAAAGTAATCAACCTAAATTTAAGAAGCACCCACACAAATCAGTAGAAGTCAACCCATTAGGTGCATTTTCAAATGTTCCATATGGTGTGCTGCATGTTGAAGATATCAGGGTTTATATTCACGCGAGCATAGATGAATTTGGGGACTCCAGGTTTGTAGATTTATTTGAGATTTATCTAAGGGATAAAAATCATGATCTTAAACTTGAGTACAAGGCACTGCAAGATAAACATTTTATTCAGATTATGGGTTTTCCAACATTCGATGAAGATGAATGGGTCCGGTATGTTTTAACCCAAATGCATGATGAGTTTTTGTGGTTGTTGAAACCATTCAAAATTACAAAGGATACTATCAAGATTGTGATTGGGTTGAATTCTACCGATGGTTTACCCATGCTGAAATCCATGAAGAACTAGACTGTAACTAATGCAACCAGTGCCAAATTTGACAAAAGGGTAATGACTATCAATGATATTGTTGATCCAGATGTCAAGTTTGCTTCAATGTTAATTGGTTACAAAATTTATCATTCCAGTAGGGAGAACTCTATCTCTGAAACGACCATGTATTGTTGCATACAAAATGTTTAAGGAAAATGTAGATTATGACTTGTGTGAATTATTGCAGAACCAACTAATTGAGAACTTGAACAAAATTAAGAAAGATAAGAAAAACACCTTTAAATATGGTACATTGGTTCTGTGTTTATTTTTCTACTTTATGGATGAGGTACCTAGAGTAAAGGGTGTGCACTAGACCAATGATGAGCTAGTTGTTATTCGGATCAAAGATCATCTACACAACATTGGTAACTATAAAGCACAGAAAACTACAATCTAGGGATACTTCAAGAATTTTTAGAATATGATGCATTCCAGAGAAAGAATCCCTAAATCGATTGTTGAGAAGTACAAGAATAAAATATGTTTTATGGTTAACACTGATTAATGCTTAATGGAAGTAGTAGAACCCAGAACTATTTGGATCATGCCCATGTTGGATCTAGGGCATACAACTGAGAGGGGGGGTGAATCAGTTGTATAAAAACCTGCTCTACTTTAAACACTTGATTCTTCTTTGTTAGTTAATAGTATATCAATTAATCATCCATGAAAGCATAATGCACAAACACAAGAGCAGATAAACATCAACACATTGAACACCAAGATTTTGACGTGGAAAACCCGGTTAAGGGAAAAACCACGGGGTGATTAACCCAAGGATTATTCTCTGTTAGAAGAATAAGAAAAAGAATGGCACTTGCCAATTAGGGCTCACTGCCCGAGCACACTGCTCACAAAGAGGCCCACTGCCTACAAGGAGACACACTGTCTACAAGGTGATAAGAATCACAATCTTGAACTGGAGAATGACATCTCTACAATGTCTGGATCAGTTCCATTTAAGCCCAAAAGTCTCTGCTCTGCCCTTCGCACTTCTCTTTGCTAAACTCCACTCATCCACATAATCCACACTCTGAAATGAACTCACAAACCTTTATTTATACAAGACATCGACTTAGGAACAATCATCTAAGTTGGTAATCAACCATAAGAGTATCCGCAAGATGAATCACACATCCGGTCGGCCACCATAAGAACATTCGCAGGATGAACAACTCATCCGGTCGGCTAGTCAGAACAAGAACTTCATCCGGAAGAATATCTTCAATTCCGCGCTCTACCATCAATGCGGACCAACAACACAACCTCAACATGATCCAAGAACCTTCACAAGCCTACCTGAATGACCAGGTACATCCGTACTATCTCTACATACTGGAATCTCTTCTCTTCCACATCTGGAACTTCAAGAACATAGTTTGTCATCACTGTCATAATGCAAAGGGTAGTTCCGGACCTCAAAATCATACACAACTCGACATGACACATCACAAGGACATCCCAAACACACCTTTCAATCCGTAGATTAGGATTATACAATTCCAGACCTCACCGGACCTTTCTGTGATCCTCTATCACCTCTGAACACTTGCCGGAACCGGTTCCACACAGACAGCCATAACTTCTTCAGATCTTCATGTGGACCTCTAAAATCTTAACTGAAACATCTCAGGACACATATCTACAAACCCTTTGATCTGCATCCTCCGGTTCTCAACCTATACAATACATTCTCCTTCTTCTCATCACTATTCTTCACTGTTTCTGACTGAGGCTAATTTTCTCAATATCCTCAGCACACTGCTCATCCAATCCTTCTTGTCAATGCAATATGAGTATGTTGACATCAATGACAACACTGGTTCACCTTCATACTTGCAACAATCTCCCCCTTTGTCATTGATGGCAACATATGATGTGAAAAACCATCAAGACAAGAACTTCTCCTTTCTGTCACAGCTCCCCCTATCAGCAACATGTCTTCTCCTCATTTACTGCTCCCCCTTTGATCAACAGCCACTTGTTTTTCACATGTCTTCTCTCCCCCTTTGACATCAATGGAAAAGGGCTCATACTTGTAATTCTACACATCAGAATCATACCAGCAGCTCCCTCTTAGTAGCAGCTCCCCATCATCAATCCGGATCACAAGATATGACTATGATATCCACCGGACTGATGCACATCAGTGCATCCTAGTTCATTAACGGAGGGGCCATGACCCCTAACTTCTCCCGGAGATATTCAAAAGAGTCCTCGGGAAGAGGTTTAGTAAAGATATCCGCAATCTGATCCTTGGAGGGAACATACTCCAATCTAACTTCTTCCTTGTTCACTTGTTCTATCAAAAAGTGAAACTTGATAGATATGTGCTTAGTCTTAGAATGCAATACTGGATTCTTAGAAATATTAATTGCACTTGAATTATCACAGAAAATTGTGATAGGCTCCTCATATTCAACTTTAATGTCTCTTAGCATCTGCTTCATCCATAATATTTGAGTGCAACTACCTGCTGCTGCAATGTATTCTGCTTCAGTTGTAGACAGAGATATTGCATCTTGTTTCTTGCTTAGCCAAGAAACCAGTCTCTTTCCCAAAAAGAATGCTCCACCACTGGTGCTCTTCTGGTCATCCACATCTCCTGCCCAATCTGCATCTGTGTAAGCATGAAGAGAGAAATCTGGATCTCTAGGGTACCATAGACCATACTCAACTGTTCCTTTCAAGTACCTAAAAATTCTCTTGATTGCAATAACATGAGATTCTCTAGGATCAGCCTGGAATCTTGCCACAAGACCAACAGCCTGCATTATATCTGGTCTAGTCTGAGTGAGATACAATAATCCACCAATCATTGATCTATACTTTGTCTGATCTGCCTTTGGAGAATCATCATCTTTGCTCAACTTACATCCTGTTGCCATAGGAGTGTTCATTGGCTTTGAATCTTCCATACCAAATTTCCTCAATAATTCTTTTACATATTTGGTCTGTGAAATGAAGATCCCTTTCTTTGTTTGAGTAATTTGCAGACCCAAGAAGAAATTCATTTCGCCAAGCATAGACATTTCAAACTCACTTTTCATCTGATTTGCAAAAGTTTTGCACATACTATCTCTTCCTCCAAAAATGATATCATCCACAAATACTTCAACAATCAAAATATTTTCATGATCAATTTTGAAATATAAGTTATTGTCAGCAGTACCTTTGTTGAATCCAATCTGCACAAGATGCTTATCCAACCTATCATACCATGCTCTTGGGGCTTGCTTCAATCCATACAAAGCTTTCTTCAACTTGCAGACCATATCATCATTATCAGACAATTGAAATCCATCTGGTTGTTCAATGTAAACTTCTTCTTCCAGATCACCATTTAGGAAGGCAGACTTGACATCCATCTGATATACCTTGAAGTCTTTGAAGGTAGCAAATGCAAGGAGTAATCTGACTGCTTCAATTCTTGCCATCGGAGCAAAGGTTTCTTCAAAATCAATTCCTTCTATTTGAGAGTAACCTTTGCAGACCAATCTAGCTTTGTTTCTAATTACTTCACCAGCTTCATTCAGTTTGTTCTAGAAGACCTATTTGGTTCCAATCACATTCCTGTCTCTTGGTCTGGGAACAAGATCCCAAGTATGATTTTTCTCAATTTGCATCAATTCATCTTCCATTGCTTTGGTCTAGTTTTCATCATTGCAAGCTTCTTTTATTGTTTTAGGTTCAATCTTTGAAATTAGACAACATTCATCCTAATTTTGAGCAACATTCCTTCTAGTTTGCACACCTTTGTTTCTGTCACCTATGATCTGATCTTCAGAGTGGTTCTGTCTTACATACCTTGGAATTTTGGGAGTATCCTGTACTGCTGCTTCTTGATCAGGCTCACTCAGACCTATCTCTTCTTCCTGATTTACCGGATCAGGTTGACTCTGACTTACCGGAGAGGATTGAGTTCCTTGAACCTGAACACCATCTTGATCATCTTCATCAAACTCATAAAATCTTGAGGGCTTCTCAATTCCTTCATCACTTCTATCATCAAACTTTCCTAGATCTTCATCTCTTTTAATATAACACTTGCTACCAAATACTCTGAAATACTTCGCAGTAGGAGTGATGCCAAACCAGAGTTCATAGGGGGTCTTACCAGTGTTGTTTCTGATTTGAACTCGATTGAGAGTGTAGACTGCAGTGCTGATAGCTTCTTTCCAAAACATTTGAGGGACATTTGCTTCCAACATCATTGTCCTGGCAGCTTCCTGGATGGTCTGGTTCTTTCTCTCAACTACTCCATTCTGCTATGGAGTCCTAGGAGCAGACAATTGTCTCCTTATACCTTGCTTCTCACAAAAGTCAATGAACTCACCAGATGTAAATTCACCACCTCTATCAGACCTTAGACACTTTAGTTTCAATCCGGTTTGATTCTCTACCATAGCTTTGAAGATTTTGAACTTCTCAAGGGCTTCTGATTTCTCCTTTAGGAAGGTAACCCACATCATCCGGGAATGATCATCAATTAGCAACATGAAATATCTATCACCTTGCAGACTCTTGATTCTTGTCGGACCACAGAGATCAGTATGTACTAATTCCAACAATCCGGTAGAGGACTGATCTTTGCTTTTGAAGGAGACTCTGCTCTGTTTACCTAGCTGACATTCTTTGCACAAACTATTTGTAGGTTTCATCAATTTTGGAAGATCTCTTACAGCCTGAATATTGCTTATCTTGATGATGTTATCAAAATTTACATGACACATTCTTCTATGTCATAACCAACTCTGATCAACTTAAACAAACAGACAACTTTTATTTGAACCAACCAGATGAAAGATATTACCTTTTGTTTGAGTACCGGATGCAATTTCAGTTCCGGAGCTTGTAAAGATTCTGCATTTTCCATTCTTGAACCGGAGATCATAGCCTTTGTCCACTAACTGACCAACACTGAGAAGATTGTGCTTCAATCCTTCAACATATAGTACATTACCTATTTTGCTCTTTCCATCAAAGGAAATAGTTCCCCTACCTCTGATTCTGCCAGCAGAATTGTCACCAAACTTTACCATTCCTCCTTCATACCTTTCCAAATCCAAGAATTTATTCTTGTCACCAGTCATATGGTGAGAACATCCACTGTCAATGACCCAATCATCCTTTTCTTCCACTTGAGCAGCCAAAGCTCTTTCCACAACCTTGTGATTGACAAATTCAGAGGATATTGAATCTTCTTCATTGATGGCAATAAACACCCATTCATTTCTGGATTTGCTTCCTAGTTCTGATTCATTATCTGTTACTCCTTCATTGTCATCTTCTTCATGAACATAATAGCAGTTCTTTTGAAACCTTTGTCTGTTAGTATTAGACCTTGCAGATCTTTCCAGACATCTTGAAGCAAAATGACCAATCTTATTGCAGTTGAAGCACTTAAAGGGTAGTTTTCCTTCATACTTATCAGATCCTCTTGGCAGTCTCTTTGCAATGAGGGCTTCAAGTTGAGCTGTTTCTGCTTCTTCTTCTTCCATGTCTCTTCTTGCTTGATCATACCATGACATCTTCCTTGAAGAGTTTTCACCTGGATCAAATCTCTGTTTGCCTTTTACATAGGCACTGGCTTTGAGAGCAGATTCAGTCTTGGGAGGATCATCTCCAAACTCGGTCATTTCAAATGCAGCTAGTTTGCCAGCCAATTATTCTCTTGTGACAGTTGTGTGGGCTCTGAATTCATCAATGGCAGCAACTTGGATTTTGTAGGCAGCAGGAAGGGATCTAAGGATTTTGCAAACAATCTCATTTTCATCCAGAGTTCCACCAGCATTTCTAATTCCACATACCAGCTCATTCACTCTTGGCATAAAGGTAGTGATGTTTTCATCATCTCTCATCTTCAATCTTTCAAATTTCCCTTTCAGACTTTGCAACCTTGCACTCTTGACAAACTCGTCTCCTTCATACAGAAGTTCCAATTTAGTCAGGATTTCATATGCAGTTGGTAGGTCAATAACATTTGAGAGATCTGAGTCGTTCAATGCGCTTAGCAGAGCTTCCTTGGTCCGCAGATTATTTTCAGCATCTGTGATTTCATTTAGAGTTGTTGGACCACCTTGTGGAGGTACATATGGTTTTGAGACCATGGCCAAGTATGCTTTTCCCATACATTCCAAGTGACATTTCATGCGACCTTTCCAGAGAGTGAAGTTGGTTCCATCGAACTTCGGACTATCCTTCTTGTATGACGACATCCTGGATCTCCTCAAGTGGTTAAGCTCCTTTCAGAGGAACTTGGCTCTGATACCAATTGTTGGATCTAGGGCATACAACTGAGAGGGGGGGTGAATCAGTTGTATAAAAACCTGCTCTACTTTAAACACTTGATTCTTCTTTGTTAGTTAATAGTATATCAATTAATCATCCATGAAAGCATAATGCACAAACACAAGAGCAGATAAACATCAACACATTGAACACCAAGATTTTGACGTGGAAAACCAGGTTAAGGGAAAAACCACGGGGTGATTAACCCAAGGATTATTCTCTGTTAGAAGAATAAGAAAAAGAATGGCACTTGCCAATTAGGGCTCACTGCCCGAGCACACTGCTCACAAAGAGGCCCACTGCCTACAAGGAGACACACTATCTACAAGGTGATAAGAATCACAATCTTGAACTGGAGAATGACATCTCTACAATGTCTGGATCAGTTCACCAGATGAGTTTGCAGAAATTCATACTTAACATAAGATTGTTGAATATACTCTTTTACCCTAGTATTAGTATCATAGGCAATATTACCACACTTTTTTAGATCGGTTTGTATATGACCAAGAGTTTCTTTCAGACTTAAAACATCTTGACAACAGTCATCTATGTTCTGTTGCAGATGAGCACAGAATCTACCAAAATAATTTCTCTGTTTATACTCAAGAGATGGTTCCTTTTCCTCTGGAGTCTTAGGCTAGAAAGCATACTGAAATAAACTAATAGTTCCTTCAGGTGCTTGATATAAACCTTTAACAGGAGGCCATCTACCATTTTTATAGTAAGTAGATTCTTGTTCTTTAAACCACTCTAGAGTCTCAGCTCTAGGTAAAGTCTGAGCCATATTGCAAAAAGGATGATCAACATTAAAGGCTTTCTTCTCAGATTTAACCTTCCCTATCTTTTCTTTCCCCTTTTTGTCAGGTTCAGGACCTGTATTTAGAGGATCATCTTCTACTTGTACATACAACTGAGCTTTCTTCCTAGAACTTTGAGATCCAGTAGAAGAAGTAGACTTAAAAGAACTTTGAGGGGTAAGGAAAGGATTTGACGATTGTCCTTTAACAGACAAACTTCTAGGCAAGATCCTAATTTGGTTAGAAGAAATTTCATGTACAGGTTTAGTTCCTTCTAACAATCTAGGGGATACATGCTTCATCCAATCAATTCTCCATGAAGCAGGAATATCTATATGATTCATATGACCCTTTTGTAACTGAACTTCACCATGCAAAGCCTTTGCATAAGGTAACTGTTCAAGAATATCTGGATTATTGGTATTAGTCATAGAATACAAAACTTGAACTTGGACTGAGGTATATTTAAATTTCCCAAACATATTTAGTCCAAACAGAGAACTAAATACTCCCCAACAGTTTAAGGATCCTTTCTTGACTTCAGGACAACCCTTATCTCTAGCAGCAACAGTCAAATTTGGATAATATGTAAAACAGACTGCATTTTTAGTAAGACGAGACAAACTAGACAACTGACAGGCATGACTATAATCAACTTGACGTCTATCACACAAGGACAAATAACAGACGGGACGAATATTGTCAGGTACACATGATCCTATCAGTACTCTTATAGCTCCAAAATGAACAAAGTTAACATCTTGACGACTTCTAATATATTCAATTTCTTCAGAAGGCAAGACAGGTAACATTTTGGTTTGATATGTAACACTAGGATCATATTCTAAATTTACCATAAAAGCATAGCAATTAAATTCTGACTGAGAATGGATAATATATTTTCCTTTTTTTAGTTCTTCAATAGCAAGAGCCATATCTTCATAGTCATCTGCTGGAATAGGTATTCTTTTTCCACTTTTTATCTTGGCTCCATCTTTCAGTCGAATCTCCATTTCAGGCATCTCTTTCTCCCAGAATTTTTGTGGATCATCAGAACAAACATCTTTTAACAGAGCAGCTTTCAATTCTGGCAAGGGTTCTTTTGTCTGAACATGATGAATTAATGGAAATTTCTCTGAAGCATAGATCAGTCTAGGAGTACTGATCTTCTCACCATTCAGAGTAAACATGACACTTTTCTTTGTACATCCATAAGGTGTATATCTGTCAATAAAATTTCCTCCAAGTAGAATATCAACAGGCATATGATTCATGGCAAAGAAATCACATTTGAAAGGTCTAGCTTCGATGAGCAGAGGTTGCTGATGACTATATTTATCACAGACAAACTCATTACCTTGGATATCTTTGGCTGTATAGGTTGTTCTACTGGTTAATTGTTCCCAATTAGAAAGAATTTGGGGTTTACAAAATGACAGAGAAGCACCGGTATCTACCTGAGCATCATATTGTCGACCATTTATTTGAACAGTAATGTACTGAGAGAATTTTCCAGTCAACAAATGAACTAGGTAAGTAGGATCTAATTGTTAAGAGGGTTCTGGCAAAACAGACAGAACTAATTTCACTTTACTGGGATCAATGGGAGCTTTAGGTTCATTACTCTCAAATTCTTCTTGCTCTTCCTCATACAGAGTTTGGATCTGTTCCTGGAAAGGAGAATGGTCCTCATATGGATATTGTGTTCCAGAAGTAGAGGGAAGATCTTCAATATGAATGCCATAAGAAGGAGGAGATGGTTTACATATTGGACTAGGACAACGAGAACTGATATGGAAATTATCTAGGGCTTGAATGACTGTATCATTGTGATATCTGCTGTATTTCTTTTCTTTCACAGAAGTAACAATAGGGAAATCTCCAGAAAAGACAGTTACCTGAGGAGGCATAGCTGGTTTAGCGGAAAAGGAAACTGGCTGATTTCCTTGTTGTTGTATCCCTGGAGGATAATGAGACGGAAATGTAGGTCTTTGCTGCTGCACTAGTTCATCAGGCTCATAATACTGATAAGGTCTTTGGGCACCTCTTCTTCCAGAGCCTCTTCGTCCACGACCAGGTGATCTCCAGGTTTGATTCATGAAAGCAGGAGGCTGTTCTGCATCATAATACTCTAATTGTTCTTCAGCATCCATTAAAGTATCAGCAAGATCAGCTAAAGCATCTTCATCTTCATCTTCATATTCATACATTTAAGCCCAAAAGTCTCTGCTCTGCCCTTCGCACTTCTCTTTGCTATACTCCACTCATCCACATAATCCACACTCTGAAATGAACTCACAAACCTTTATTTATACAAGACATCAACTTAGGAACAATCATCTAAGTCGGTAATCAACCATAAGAGTATCTGCAAGATGAATCACACATCTGGTCGGCCACCATAAGAACATTCGCAGGATGAACAACTCATCCGGTCGGCTAGTCAGAACAAGAACTTCATCCGGAAGAATATCTTCAATTCTGGGCTCTACCATCAATGCGGACCAACAACACAACCTCAACATGATCCAAGAACCTTCACAAGCCTTCCTGAATGACCAGGTACATCCGCACTTTCTCTACATACTGGAATCTCTTCTCTTCCACATCTGGAACTTCAAGAACATAGTTTGTCGTCACTGTCATAATGCAAAGGGTAGTTTCGGACCTCAAAATCATACACAACTCAACATGACACATCACAAGGACATCCCAAACACACCTTTCAATCCACAGATTAGGATTATACAATTCCAGACCTCACCGGACCTTTCTGTGATCCTCTGTCACCTCTGAACACTTGCCGGAACCAGTTCCACACAGACAGCCATAACTTCTTTAGATCTTCATGCAGACCTCTGAAATCTTAACTGAAGCATCTCAGGACACATATCTATAAACCCTTTGATCCACATCCTCCAGTTCTCAACCTATACAATACATTCGCCTTCTTCTCATCAGTGTTCTTCACTGTTTCTGACTAAGGCTAATTTTCTCAATATCCTCAGCACACTGCTCATCCAATCCTTCTTGTCAATGCAATATGAGTATGTTGACATCAATGACAACACTGGTTCACCTTCATACTTGCAACAGCCCATGGGGTATGAGGTAGATGAGAAAATCTTGAACATGTATGCTCAACACCTTTTGAGCAAGCCAAAAGACACAACAATTGAAAGATTTGGGACATATGAGGAGCTAAGTGTAAACCTACATGTTAAGCTCAGAAAACCTGAAATCAATAGGAAAGTAAGAAAAGAAGTTGAGCAATTGGTCGAGAATCTAGGCCTCACAAAGGAAGCTGTGAGGCAATTCAAGGAGAGAACTGAAAAGGCAGAGAAGAAGAAGCAGGATAAGAAACAAATAAGTATTCTGATAGAATCCTCCTCCACATGAAGAACTACTAGAAGCTTTGCTACTGCCCCTGTTCCTCCAAACCCTACCAATCCTAAGAAACCAGAAGGAAAATCACAGAAAAGAATGGAAAAGAGTTAAAACTAAGGCCACCTGGACATATAAAAGCATGAAAAATGATGAAGAAGAAACTGATTCTGATATTAAGATCAAAGAGTTGAAGGCCTCATGTACAAATACAGCCAAGATAACTAAGGAGAATCCCTCCAAAAGCAAAAGGGCAAGCAAGAGGCAAAAGACTGAAATATTTGTTGAAAAGCCTATTCTCTATGTGGATGACATCATCAAATCAATCACTGTAGATGGGAACTTAAGACCAATGACTGGATTCTTTGATTATTACAGTAATACTGATGAGAGGGTCCTAGAGGAAGCAACTATCAAATGTTTGAACATCTACAATAAGGCTTTGATTGAAATAACTTCTGAAATTCCAAGAAGTCTTGCAAATATTCAGGAGTTAAGAAAATGCAAAAGATAAAGACATTGAGAATAGGGAGCATGTATTGATAAATTTGTGCCCTCAAATTACTCCAAATCAGATGAACATGATATTCAAAGAAGTCAAGGATGACTTCAGGAGCAAGAAGAGAATGAATAAACTCATGCTTGGTGAAATAGATGAGATAATCAAAGATACTCAGGATATTCTCCTGAATGCATTGAAAAGACACAATATTCGTATTGTTGAAGAAGAGATTGATGATAGGATTGACTCCTCAATTCCAGATGTTGAAGAATTGAAAATCAATGAGCAACAAACTGAGTTAGATGACTCCTCTATTCTGGAAAAGGAAACAATGAACAAGGAAGATGAAAAGATGACATATGAAATTGATGATGCATGAGGTATTCTAACTCCTCTGGATCATTCTAACAAAGAAGATATAGAGATGAATACAGAAGCAGATGATCAAATTGAAGATGATTCATTGAAGATTAAAGAACATGAAATAGAAAAGGCTAAGAACCAAGAAGAAGAAGAAGTCAAGGGTAAGGAAGATAAAGTAGAAGAAGATGGTGCAAATGTTGATGCACCCAAACAAAATAGTCCTGATACTAACACTAAGAAAACTCAAGGAAAGGAAGGTGGTCCAGAAATTGTGGCAAGAGACACTGTAGATGCAGTGAAGAGTTTCCTGAGTAAAGAAATGATCAAGTTTGATGAATCAGAACTGATTCAAGGACCAATCAACCTAGATACTCTCTCTCTGGTCCAAATGATGAAGACAACATCTTTCACACAAGCCAAGGCAAGAGAAAACATATTGAAATCTCACATAGAGGATAGTGAGTTGTTAGGCCTTGCATCCGGTATATTGGAGAAGATAATGCCAACTTTCCAGAAGAATCCATCTGATTCTCCCTCTGGAAATCTGAAGAGCCTTGTAAATTATGTAAGTACACACTTTGAGTCCTTTGAGAAATCTGCAAAGATTAAAGTCTGAAATGAATTTTTGGATAAGAGATTTAGTGAGATAATGGGCCTAATAGGGAATGATAGAAAGGTACTTGATATCAGTATAAAGAGTATTCAAAATGCTCTTAATGACAAAGGTGATGTATACAAATTTTGTCTATCTTGGCCCAAAGTTATTGAGGATATTGAGAAGAAGATAAAGGAGCGAAAACAAAAATTGTTGAATCTATCTCAGAATTTTGATCCTCTAACAGTTTCTCTGGTAAGTCAGGAGTGTTAATCAATCAGCTTGACTGATGAAATAAAGAAATTTGTTACAAAAAAGAGCAATATTGTGGAGAGAATGTGTGATCTCAGGGGATTGATTGCCCCCAAGTTAGAAACAATGTTTACTGCTTTATCAGAAGCTCAAGTTGCAGTCCTGACAGGTGATCCTTCAGATCTGAAGAAAGGAGAAACACATGCATTCCTACTAAGTGGACACATCTCAATTTTGGATGGCATGAAAAGAAGTTGGGCCTTTGAACTTGTGCAGTTGAAAAATAGTTTTGCAGATATTCTCAAGTTCATGTAAATATAATCCATGGATTATTTGTACATATGCGGCCTTGTATATAGATTTCTTGTGTAAATTTTGGTTTGTGGATCCCACCCTCTTCCATTGATGTCAAAGGGGGAGTGAGAGACAGTGAAAAATGAAAGAAAATCAAGAATCCATCAAAGGGGGAGTAGTGGAAGAATATATAAGTGTACACAGTAGGAGGAGTCAGTCATGATACTTAGTCATTTTTCACTAACTGTTGCCATCAATGCCAAAGGGGGAGATTGTTGGCAAGAGACACTGGAAGGCATGTCATGTGTTGTCATTGATGGCAACTAAGTCCATTCCACACATCCACAGTGCAGTATCAGATCATACCGGAAGTCAGTTCCAAGATTTGTCCAGTCCGGATAGACAGGGACAGGGTATATGGCAGAGTTCAGTATTTTGATCAATGGATCTCTCCAGTTAATCATTGTGTGCTGCAAATCTAAGGGAGTGTAGAGGAATATCAGGACAATCTAAATCTAGGATTTCAGCCTCCAGTGACAAAGGGATTAAAAGTTATGAACATCTGAGTACCGGGTCCTAACATGACAGAACAGTTCAATGAAGAACAGGCCGATTTGTGTTAGATCCTTGTGCGGATCTAGTAGAAGTGTTTTGGTGAGTTGCGTATGGGATATAATGTTAGTGGTTGACATGTATGATGACCTGCAAGTGTTATTTTTGGTACGCATCAATATTGGAATCGATAGAACAGAGTACTTGTATTGTTTTTTAAGTTCTTCATAAGGCCGACAGAAAGGTGATTGAATTTCTTGAGGCAGATATATATATATATATATATATATATATATATATATATATATATATATATATATATATATATATATATATATATATATATATATATATATATATGAATAGTGAATGGATTCGAGTGTATGTGTGCATGTTGTTGTGGGATGTAGTAGTCAAAAAAGGAAGAAAGAGAAGAGATATAAGGTATGGATTGTGGTAGAGCAGTAACTATGGCATAATCAAGATGAAGTGTGTAAGATCAGTATTATGTGCTTAACTGGAACTAAATTCTTGAATTGGTAGATGCTACTCATCAGTTCAAACAATCTGTAATACTTTTCTAATCATTCTTGCAGGTAGTGAGCCTCTTTTGAGTAGTGAGCTCTGGGCAGTGAGCCTGAAGGCATATGCCTTCCTTGTTTGTAATACTTTTAACAGATTATAATCTTTGTGGGTTAACCCCCACCATGGTTTTTCCCTTAACCAGGTTTCCACATCAAAAATCTTGGTGTCAAGTGTGTTCATTTGTTTCTTCTCATATATTGTTGATTCATGCTTTAATGTTTACATCCTTAATCTGGTTTGAGTAAAAATGAAGAATTAATTGCTGCAGGTATTAAGGTTTTTAAGACAACTGATTCACCCCCCCTCTTAGTTGTCTACCCTAATTCCAACACCTCCAAACACTCAAATAGGCTTCAAGATCTCCTCTACCCAATGAGAGGAGGAGAGGCATGTCATGCATTGGAAACAATAGTTGTGAAGGAGCCATTGTAGGAGCTTTGGATGCCGTCGCTATGCTTGATGCACTTGCGTTGGCTAGCTTTGATACATTTTGTGCAGAACCCCCTTGGCCTGAAGGCTGAGAGGAGGGTTTAGTATTGTTAGAGTTTTTGGTCTTACAAGAGACCACTGTAGACCATCGTCCCTTGTCCTTGTTGGGATTAAGGTACCATCAACCTTGTAAATCCTATTGCATAGTTTCCACTATTCTTGGAAAGTTCCAAGGTTCTTGGAGAGTTCCAACATCCTTGGAGATAGGGTGTTAATTTTGTAAATTTATTCATAAGGGATTAAGGTTTCACCATCAGTGGTAAATTATTTTTTACTGGTATGGTAAATAATTATTTATTGGCCTCAGTAATTAATTAGTTATCGGCAAGTTATTATAGACTTACTTTTATTACTCAAGGAATCTTGATAAATAGTAAATGAGGTGAGGTGGAGAATCTTGGTGCCAATCTTAGGGAAATGTACTTTTGGGCTATTATGATGCCTGCCATAAGTTTGCAAGAGCATCTATGACAACTTACAATTGTCATAAGGTGTAAGGGATTCTATGACAACATATGACAGCAATTATTGTCTTTTAAGTTCCTATTCTTGATCCTAGGTGCCTATATTGGTAAGATACCGATGACAGGTGTAAGGGAATCTGTAAGAAGATGATTTTGGTGTATCCTAAGATAGAAAAGTTGGATTTTGTCTATCTCCCACGAATTTATTTGGTGGGTACTCATTTTGTATAAATATGAGACTTGAGAGTGAAGTTTGGTTGAGTAACAGGAAGAGGAAAACTTGTTTGTAGGTAACAGGCTGCATGAGAGAGTTTCTTCTGTACATAGGTGCTGATGGATTGAACTAAAGAGGAGATTGGAAGTGGATGTATTGTAATCTTGTTTTGAAGATAATACAACTTGAGCCTCTCTTCTTGGTGAAGTTTTTTCTAGCAAGGGTTTCTCCACATAAATGTTGTATTATGTGTTTATTCTTCTGCTCCATTGTTACCTTGTGTTGTGAGATTTTGCATTCTTATGTTGTTGATTTATACCTCTTTGTTGCTGCTATCTTATGGTGATGTTATTGTTGTTATAAGTTCATCTAAGGTGATTTTATCAAGCATGTTAGAGTGGCTCATTTTAGCACCATAAATAAGTTAAATCTCTTCATGGTATTTCAAGGATTAAGCAAACTTAATTTTTAGATTTGCATACAATTTTTAGATTTCTATTTAATTGTCAATGAGATCTATGGTGGGCTCTTAAGGCTCAGGGTTATGGATCTTCATGGAGTTGATCTTGTGGTAGTGATCTAGAGCTCTAGTTTGGCAATATTTGAGTATCCTCTTGTTTGGTGGTTTTATTCCTTTACCTTGTGGTCGTGCGAAGTGAATGGGTTTTCATGTTGGGTGGTTGATTTTGGTGCCATGGTCACATGGAAGAAAATTTATTTTTTTGACTATAGTATGGAGTGCTTATGTTGGATTCATGGTTTTAGCCCTTGGTTACATGAAAGCGCTGGATGATTTTCCACCGGTTGCATGTGGGTTGTGGAGTTGGTATTTTAGTGATATGGAAACTCTTGAACAACCTGGTTCCTTTTCTTTCATATTCATGTTATTTTGGATATGAAGGTTTTACAGTTTTCCTATTTAAAAAAGACGTGGATTCATAGATCTATGATATTTCATTATTTCAGATGACATATATGGTGTGAATGTCTGGATGTTTAAGTGATTTCAGATTTACAGAGAGATGGTTTTGCAGGTTTTATATGTTAACTAAAAACTGTGGTTTGTAGATCTATGGAAAAATTGTATTCAAACTCTTAGAGTATTCTAGATGGAAACAATTACAGATTTACATGGCTACTTGTTGGGTTCTTATGATATATGGTTACTCTTATGTGGATTTGTTTGGCAAATCAGGTCTAGCGTTGATCTTGGTGTTTGAGTCTTGGAAATCTACATGTTATACCTGGTTATATTTTTTTGCATGTTACTATTGTGGAGTTGAATCTATTTTTTGGTTATTTGAGATTGGAGCACTTACCATGTTTTTCTCCTTTGAGATGTTACATGAGTGCAGATCTTGTAAATTATCTGATGAGGATTCTGTTTGGTTGGCCTCTTCTTGGTCACCTTGATTACATTGGTATGTTTATTGCAGTGAAATAAAAGAATGGTTTGGAGTACCGATATAGTTGTTCATTAGAATCTATAGTAGTAAGCTATGGTGCATGAAAAGATCTATTCACTTGTAGTGGAGTTTTGGTAATGATGTAGGTCATGATACCATGTATACAACTTAGTATCACTTTCAGTGGGAGTTTTGTGCAGTTACATAGTGTGTTCTATCTTCTTGGTTTGGAGATTATGGTTTACTTGACCTTTTGGGAGTTATTGTTATTACAGTGGTTTTATTTGATTGTGTTGGGGCCATGGATGATCTTCATTTAGGAGATGGTTATCATGATGTCTTGGATAGCTTGGTTACATGTTTTAGTGGGAGCTTTTGACAGTGATGGTTTGATGTTTATCTTGTTGCCATGTATATCTCGATATCACAGTTTAGTGGGAGATTTGGCAGGATATGGTTATCTTCATGTGATTTGAAGAGGTTTTAACATCTTGTTTCATGGATGACCCTTAGAGTCTTTGGTAAAGGTATTATTGTTCTTCCTTTGGAGAGGATATAGTTCTCTTTGGTTTTGAGTATTAATCATTTGCTTGGAGCTTCATGATTTTGCAAGTTGCATTTGAAGTTGGCATGGATTGATTGGTAGATGCTCATGGATACTAGAGAGACTTGGGTTAGGCTGGAAATCTCTTGTACTTAAGAGATATGTTGGAATGGTTACTTGTTATGAAAGTTTTTAAATAGTAAAGACTAAGGAGCCTACACTTGGAAATGGATATGAGTCCATCATAGACTTGATGAGAAGGTTGTCTTTATTGAAAGCTTATATTTCTTGGTGTTGCATGCACAAGACAATCTTGTATCCCACTCTTGGTCTACTCAGTAGGTAAATGATCTAAGAGGTGTTGCCCGCTTGATTATTAGATGCATTCTTTATATGTATCTTGTCTTCTCTTGTGCATTAGTCTTGAAAGTTAAGTTCTAAGGGCTTGTCGAGAAGTAGATGCATGATTTTATGTATTTCCATTATTCTCCTTGTAATCTTGAACTTGTGTTAGTTCTGAGGATTTGGTAGGAGAGGTACAGGAGATGGTTAGTGGCTCTGGGAATATTCCCTTATGTTGTGGTAATGTTTGGCTAGTTTGATCTACTTTTTGTGAGAGGTTTACATCTATTGCTGCCATGTTTCATTATAAGTTGAATGGTTAGATGTTGATATCCTTTCAGTTTGGGAGTGTTGAAGGAGATATGTAACTTTACACAGTTTAGAACATGTTAGTGTAGTATAAGGACATGGTTTGATTTGTAGGTTCTCTCTTTCTGGGTATATTGTCTTCTTCCTGAATGTTCTTATGTTTACGGAGTTGAGGTTTGGATTGGAGTCATGTGTTGTTTTTTGTACTTCATTATTTTTTAGCAATAGTTTTGTAGCTCCTTGATCTCTTTCTTCATTGGTTTGGAGGACTTGGGAGAGTTATTTGGATTGGTAATGAGAGATGTCCTTTGCATATATTGCATACTTCTTTGACACTATGATAGAGGAGTTAAGCAAATCCTCTATGTGAAGTGCTATAGGAGGACTTGTTAATGCTGAGATCTTGTTTTCAGATTTGACATTACCTATGCAATGGGAGTTCCAAAAGGCATATGTGTTCTATATGGGAGGGGCACCTCTCTTGGATTGGTTACACTTTACTGCAGTGAGTTACTTCAGAGGTTTTTTGTCACATGCCTATGTGTGTTATTACCTTGGAGTCTTCTTTTGCAGGTTGGTGGATATACAGGGACTTGTTTGCAGATTTTAGGTTGTTATGTTGATAACATGAAGTTCTACCTATGATAGTTTGCTTACCCTAGTTTGAGGTATGGATAGTTTGGATGAGCTAGAAACTTGTTGTGGTTTCTATTCCAATTTGGTATGAGGTGTGGCAGTCACTCAGAGTCATTTGTTATTATTTGAATTTGATGCTTGTGTTCATGTATAGATTGGTTCAGGTTTCAGTGACAGTTGATATGTTTCACCTTGGCATGTTCCTTGTCCTATTATGGGTAACATAATGTGAGGATTTCTTGCTTGAGATGGTGGTTATCATGGTTTGTTTTGCAAGTATCTTGTTGGAGCACAAAAGCATGTTAAAGAATCAATGGTACATGGTTGGATAAGGGATGTTTTTCCCTTGTTGATTTTTCCTATGGATATGTATTTACAATGTATGATGTCAAGTGGGAGAATGTTGGGATTAAGGTGCCATTGACCTTGTAAATCCTATTGCATAGTTTCCATTGTTCTTGGAAAGTTCCAAGGTTCTTGGAGAGTTCCAACATCCTTGGAGATAGGGTGTTAATTTTGTAAATTTATTCATAAGGGATGACGGTTTCACCATCAGTGGTAAATTATTTTTTACTAGTATGGTAAATGATTATTTACTGGCCTCAGTAATTAATTAGTTATCGTTGGTTATTACAAAGTTACTTTTACTGCTTAAGGAATCTTGATAAATAGTAAATGAGGTGAGGTGGAGAATCTTGGTGCATATCTTAGGGAACTGTATTTTTGGGCTGTTATGATGCGTGTCATAAGTTTGTAAGAGCATCTATGACAACTTACAATCATCATAAGGTGTAATGGATTCTATGACAACATATGACAACAATTATTGTCTTGTAAGATCCTATTCTTGGATCTAGGTGCCTATATTGGTAAGATGCCTATGATGGGTGTAAGGGAATATGTAAGAAGATGATTTTTGTGTATCCCAAGATAGAAAAGTTGGATTTTGTCTATCTCCCATAAATTTATTTGGTGGGAACTCATTTTGTATAAATATGAGACTTGAGAGTGAAGTTTGGTTGAGTAACAGGAAGAGGAAAACTTGTTTGCAGGTAACAGGTTGAATGAGAGTTTTTTCTGTACACAGGTATTGATGGATTGAATTGAAGAGGAGATTGGAAGTGGACATATTTTAATCTTGTTTTGAAGATAATACGACTTGGGCCTCTCTTTTGTGGAGTTTTTTCCTGCAGGGGTTTCTCCACGTAAACATTGTGTTATGTGTTTATTCTTCTGCTCCATTGTTACCTTGTGTTGTGAGATCTTACTGTTGACCCTCCTTGGTTCACTTTGGCATTGTGGTTTGTCATTGATGTCAAATGTTGCATGAGTGTCTTGATTTCTTCTATGGTGCTTGTTGCATACAAGGATGTCAAAGCATAATATAAGGTGAATTTATAAGACATGGCATTAAGCAACTCTAAGGTATTTGATTGTCATTCTATGATTGCAAATAAAGGAACTTGTGTAAGGGTTTCATCTTTATCATATTATTGATAAAGTGGCATTTTAATTTAAAACATGGTCATTTAAATTAAAGATTGTAAGGTTTTATTCATCGATGAAAAGGAATGTTTTAAACCTGTGATTGAAGGTTGTAGTGACTCAAAGGAAAGGTTGAAAGAGGTATTCTCCATGTTTTTCACTGGCCCTTTTTAGGGTTAGCTGGGACAACAGGTTAACGTTGTATAATGTGGAAAAAGCAATGTAAGTTTTTCATTTTACAAAGTTCAATCTTGGTGAATGAAAAGTTGCGACCTAGGGTTTGAAGAATGTTAAAAAAATTGGAGATTCAGTGGAATGATTAGTGTTGCTATGTGATGGTAGTTTGATTTGACTATGTTTAGCTGATAGTCTTCGAGTGTAAGTAGTTGAAAAGAACATAGTTGAACCTCTAGACATTTATTCTTGTCGCCATAGTTCAAGGGCACATCACAGCACAATGGTGGTTTGCCAATTGTCAACAGGTGATATCTAGTTTGGTTTTATTGTTATTTCATTTGCATACAAATAAAGATTTAAAGAAAAGGGTTTGTTAAACTAAAGGTTCGTTAATGGGTTTACATTGCATTTGACCTAAGTTTCACTAAGCAAAATAGAGATTTGTTAATGTTGCTTTGCACATGACTTAAGATTTGTTTTTTGGGTTTGTTCAAAGCCTTGTTAAATGAATAGTATGAGTTTTTTTTGTTATACCCATAAGCAAATAAGGTTATGATGGTTTTGTTAAGATTATTAACAACTATTTTCACAAATACACAAACCTCTTTACTATGACAGTTGTCAACAAAATTGGAAACTGTTGCAGGCAGTTTGGAAAAGATAGTTATTTGTATAAACTGTTTGATGAAAAGAAAAAGATAAATATAGAAACAATATAAAAGGATAGTCACCTTGTTGAGATGTTGATGATAGTGTAATTCTCTGCAATATCATTAGTATATCAACATTGTGCTTTGATGCAAAATCCTTCTTGAATTGTAAAAGCACTTCATAGTGCAGGATTGTATGTGCACATTTATGATTATGGATTCTTGAGTCTCAAATGAAATGAGACAGTCAAGATAGGTTTTATAGTGAAACAAAGAAACCCTCTATGTTGTATATCTTCATTTGATCTTTGAGATGTTATTATGCCAGTGAGGCACATTTTGCCAGTGAGGTAGTTGTATTTTCCAGTGAGGCACATTCTTGTCAGTGAGACACTTTGCCAGTGAGGCAGTTGTATTTGCCAGTGAGGCACATATTTCTAGTGAGGCAGCTGTATTTGCCAATGAGGTACATTCTTGTCAGTGAGACACTTTTCCAATGATGCAATTGTATTTTCCAATGAGGTTTTCTTGTCAGTGAGGCATTTTGTGTAGCCAGTGAGGCATGTTTTTGATTAAGCTAGTGAGGCATTTTCTGAGTGGTTTTTCATCCCTATGAGGGTTTTCCACTCATGAAATTACTGTGTTATGATGTCTCATTATTTGTGGTCTATTTGGTCTTCATGTTTAAACATTCAGTCTTGTGTTTCTTTCAGTATGTGAACCTCTATGTTGACCAAGCATTTAATCTTGCTTATCTGATAAAACTACTTTCTGCATTTGAGCTACCAAATTATTACTAATCATTTAACAGTTGGGTGAGGATAGTGGCAACACAATACAGTTGATCTTCCTTTGCTATGATGTTCATAATCAGTTTCACATGTTGCTCATAACAGTTATTCAAGGTTGTCAATCCATTTACTATGCTATGCATGCTTCATTTTAGTTTCAAGTTGCATGCTTCATTTTAGTTATGATGCTAAGTCACAAGGTTCAGCTTCATTTGTTCTAGGTTCAACATTTCATATTATTGCTAGTTTCAATGCCTTCCATTCTCATAACAATCATGTTTCACCATACTATCATGTTTCAATAGTCATGTTTCATTTAATAATGTTACAGTCATTTAGTACAGTCTCATTTAGTTTAGCCATTCAATGTGGTGTATATAACACATATGTTACATGTTTCAGTTCATGATATCATGTTTCCATTCATTTGCTCATTCATTCATGAGGAGAAGCTTTATGATTTAAAACATCATGTTGTTCCTTTGCTCATTCATTCATTACATTCATGTACTGTACTTACCATTGGAAAGTGAAAGGATGTTTAAGTTATTTGTTGGATGAAATTATTAGTTTGCAACAAGGGGACAGTGATTAGTTATTGGTGACAGTGTGGAGTTTTGGATTATTGACACATGTTGCAGTGATGATAGATTGTCTCCTTTATCAGTTTGTGGTTACTTGTTTTATCTTTCACCATGGATTTATTCTGAAAGTGGTTATAGTGTACTGGTGCTTGTTGAATATCATTTATCTTGTCAAAAGATATGTTTGCACACTTGAGAGATAGATTTAGAGTCTTATCTCTTGTATCTCTTCACTAATTCTTTCAAGTGCAAGGTTTTAGGGGGAGGTTTCCTACATATCATATTACCCTGGTTCATATTTCATGCATATTATTCATTGTTGGCATCTGTTCAGTGGCTCTATGATGCATTATTGTAGAGTGATGACACTCTGATCTTCCTTTTCAGTGTGTGATTGCTCTTATTCTCTTGCACTATATGTTCACTTGGCATTCTCAGCAGTACTCAGGTGTATATTTGATGTCCATTGTTCCATTTTAGTGATTTGCATTGCTTCATTCTTTCACAGGTTACATATTTCTATTGTTCTCCTTTAGCATTGTTGTCAAAAAGGGGAGATTAAATTGGTGATACATTTGACATATTTTTTGGTATCACATATTATAGTGGACATTATGCTTGATAGTGGTATTTGGTATCACATATTACAGTGGACATTGTGCTTGACAGTGGTATTTGGAATCACATATTACAGTGGACATTGTTGTTTTTGGTATTAATGTTTTGGCATATGATGCCTTTGGTGTTGACATTACAGTGTCTGGCATTATAGTGCTTGGCATTACAATGCTTGGTTGATTATATTATAGTACTTGGATACTTATTTGTGATTTATAAGTTTGGACAATTGACAGTAACATGTATATTGTATTGCATGATAGTGATAGTGGTTCATTGACTAGACAGTGGACAAGTTAAGCAGTTGATGCTTGTTGATCACAGTGTTGTTGTAATTTTAGGTTTATTAATTTCTCAATTGGCATTCATTGTTTCATTTGTTTGACATCAATGCCAAAGGGGGAGTTTGTTGACCCTCCTTGGTTCACTTTGGCACTGTGGTTTGTCATTGATGTCAAATGCTGCATGAGTGGCTATATTTCTTCTATGGTGCTTGTTGCATACAAGGATGTCAAAGCATAATATAAGGTGAATTTATAAGACATGACATTGAGCAACTCTAAGGCATTTGGTTGTCATTCTATGATTGTAAATGAAGGAAATTGTGTAAGGGTTTCATCTTTATCGCATCATTGTTATAGTAATCTTTATCATATCATTGATAAAGTGGCATTGTAATTTAAAACATGGTCATTTAAATATTTAAAGATTGTAAGGCTTTATTCATTGGTGAAAAGGAATGTTTTAAACCTGTGATCAAAGGTGGCCCATTGACTAAAAGGAAAGGTTAAAAGGGGTATTCTCCATGTTTTTCACTGGCCCTTTTTAGGGCTAATTGTGAGAGCAAGTTAAAGTTGTATAATGTGGAAAAAATAATGTAAGTTTGTCATTTTACAAAGTTTGATCTTGGTGAATGAAGAGCTGCGACCTGGGGTTTGAAGAATGTTAAAAAAATTTGGAGGTTTGGTGGAATGATTAGTGTTGCTGTGTGATGGTAGTTTGATTTGACTATGCTTAGCTGATAGTCTTCGAGTGTAAGCAGTTGAAAAGAACATAGCTGAACCTCCAGACAATTATTCTTGTCGACATAGTTTGAGGGCACATCACAACATAATGGTGGTTTGTCAGTTGTCAACAGGTGATATCTAGTTTGGTTTTATTGTTGTTTTATCTACATACAAATAGAGATTTAAAGAAAAGGGTTTGTTAAACTAAAGGTTCATTAATGGGTTTACATTGCATTTGACCTAAGTTTCATTAAGCAAAATAGAAATTTGTTAATGTTGCTTTGCACATGACTTAAGATTTGTTTTTTGGGTTTGTTCAAAGCCTTGTTAAATGAATAGTAAGAGGTTTTTTTGTTATACTCATAAGAAAATAAGGTTACGATGGTTTTGTTAAGATTATTAACAACTGTTTTCACAAATACACAAAACTCTTTACTATGATAGTTGTCAACAAAATTGGAAACTGTTGCAGGCAATTTGGAAAAGACAGTTATTTGTATAAACTGTTTGATGAAAAGTAAAAGAAAAATATACAAATAGTATAAAAGGATAGTCACCTTGTTGAGATGTAGATGATAGTGTAATTCTCTGCAATATCATTAGTATAGCAACATTGTGCTTTGATGCAAAATCCTTCTTGAATTGCAAAAACACTTCATAGTGCAAGATTGTATGTGTACATTTATGATTATGGATTCTTGAGTCTCAAATGAAATGAGACAGTCAATATATGTTTTACAGTGAAACAGAGAAACCCTCTATGTTGTATATCTTCATTTGATCTTTGAGATGTTATTATGCCAATGAGGCAACTGTATTTGCTAGTGAGGCACATTCTTGTCAGTGAGACACTTTGCCAATGAGGCAACTGTATTTGCCAGTGAGGCACATTTTGCCAGTGATGCACATTCTTGTCAGTGAGACACTTTGTCAGTGAGGCAGTTGTATTTGCCAGTGAGGCATGTTTTTTATTAAGCCAGTGAGGCATTGTCTGAGTGGTTTTTCATCCCTATGAGGGTTTTCCACTCAAGAAAATTACTGTGTTATGATGTCTCATTATTTGTGGTCTATTTGGTCTTCATGTTTAAACATTCAGTCTTGTGTTTCTTTCAGTATGTGAACCTCTATGTTGACCAAGCATTTAATCTTGCTTATCTGATAAAACTACTTTTTGCATTTGAGCTACCAAATTATTACATGTGCATTAGTTTAAAAAGAAGCAAAGAAATTGAATTTGGTTATTGAAACACTAATTCACCCCCCCTCTCAGTGTTTCCCATACTCCAACAGTTACATTCTTATGTTGTTGATTTGTGCCTCTTTATTGCTACTATCTTATGGTGATGTTATTGTTGTTATAAGTTCATCTAAGGTGATTTTATCAAGCATGTTAGAGTGGCTGATTTTAGCATCATAAAGAAGTTAAATCTCTTCATGGTATTTCAAGGATTAAGCAAACTTAATTTTTAGATTTGCATACAATTTTTAGATTTCTATTTTGTAGTAGTCAAAGCCTTGTATCTCACCAATTGGTATCATATCTTGGTGATTTGATGATTAACAATTGGATTAGAGATTGTTCATTTATTCCAACAGTCCTTTTCTTGTGGAGCAGTTGAGTTGTAGGTTTTGGTTGTTGAGAAACCAATAGGTAGTCCTAAATTTTATGGTCAGTAGACTAACACCTATAGCAGGTGTTAGGCCAATTAATATACTGCACATGCTGAGAATAATGAGTTTGGCCGACTTAAATGTCTACAAATTCCTTAAGGTCTTTGGAAAGGTCGACCTCAACGCAGACCTTGCACTGGGGACGAGTCGCGTAGAACTTCTTAGGTTCTAAGCAAAAAAAAAAATCAAGAGAAGAAGCTATCTTGCTAACAAAATTCCAATAAGGCAAATGAAGGTCAAGGAATTCAACCCAAACAGGGACTCGAATGGACTTTTCGTCAGCTACAGAAAAGTTGCAGGTCCATGGTTTGAACACAAGGAGAGAAGAATGAACAAGCCAAGGTCCTCGATTGAGAACAATCTCAACGTGGTTGGTCTTAGTGAAGGGAAAGAGGAAAAACCCTTAGTAAGGTTTTGGACCATATCAAGGCGAATCCCATGTGGGGTCTAGGCCCTACCAATCTATTCATGAAGCATGCTTTTAGGGGGGACTCTAGCCACAAAAAACCCAATGGGAGTGAAATTTTCTAGCCATTTACACGCATTATCAAACTCTGGAATGAGAAGAACAACATCTGGAGGTGGCTCAGCAAACTTACCTCATGGAATACCTTAGTGATGAATTTTTGAGGCCATTTGGGAGGGGGAGCCATTGATGTTCTTCATGAAACCTTTAGTTCCAATAGTAGCAGCTGTGGAGGAATGAAAGGTTGAGGCCATATAAAGGGGCAAAAAAATGCCCTCAGGTTAAGGACACTATAATGCACCACAATAAATGCAAGTAAAGGCAAAGAAAATCCTGCAGAAAGTTGTGGTATGACATATGCAAGGGAAACCAAGAAACCCTAGCAGAGCAATTTTCTGATTGATATTCAAGCATTTATTTTGGTTATGCACTAAAACTTAATTAGCTTGGTTACAAATTCATGACTTTTTTAATGCCTTTTAACCTAAATTTTTTACTTGGCACAATATTCTTTTGAGAGATGAACCTAGGCTTCCTATAAAGTTTACTCAAATTTGGCATTCTTTCTAAGTGAAGATTTTTTTCTATTTGCAAACTTTATTTGCAAATATTTAGTTGATAAACAATTTTCTATTTAATGGTTATCTCCAAATTTTTTTATAGATTCATATTCAAGTCAACAAGGTGGCTTTGTAGGCGGTTCATCTTTGAACTCTTTTTGGATTGTTTAGGTGATGTTGCATGCACATTTGCTTGTGTTCCTCTTGCTTTGCCACCTCTTGATAATTCCTTGCACTAGTTAACGACATGGCCACAATGACAACTTTGGGTGATGTTCTCAAAGTTGTGTTGGTTGATCTCCTTTCTCGCGGGTTGGCTATTAATTCTAGTTTTATTACTCTTGTTGCATAGTTTTTATAATTTTTTTTATGAAAAATTTAGTGAATTGTTAAATAATTTTTTTATATAAAAAACTAACTAATAAGCAACTCTTCCTAAACTTAAAATTGTATCTATAATTTTAGAACAAAATCTTTTTCCACCCATGTTTTTTTATAAAAAACTATATAAAGTATTTACATACTAATATAAACATAAATTCCTTACAATTTCATTACAAACATCTAAGCCATGAAATAAAAAAAACTTTCTTTAAAATATATCTCTTTCTCAAAGTGGTGATTGTCTAAACGTGTTAACTGTTCTCACCACAAAAATACAATTATTGGTGTCGCTTTACATTGTCTAGACTTACATTAAATCATATCACTCTTTTGGAATGGATTGCTTAAATTTTCTTCATACTTTACTAGAAAGAAAGTATCAAATATTAGCACTCCATGTCCACTATGGTAACTTATATATAGAAGGCAAATTTAATATTTTCAAGAAAATATTAAAGAATCGTTTTATACATAGAAGGCACATTTTTCCAGTGAGGCACATTCTTGTCAGTGAGACACTTTGCCAGTGAGGCAGTTGTATTTGCCAATGAGGCTATAACCAGTGAGGTTTTCTTGCCAGTGAGGCATTTTGTGTAGCCAGTGAGGCATGTTTTTGATTAAGCTAGTGAGGCATTTTTTGAGTGGTTTTTCATCCCTATGAGGGTTTTCCACTCATGAAAATTACTGTGTTATGATGTCTCATTATTTGTGTTCTATTTGGTCTTCATGTTTAAACATTTAGTCTTGTGTTTCTTTCAGTATGTGAACCTCTATGTTGACCAAGCATTTAATCTTGCTTATTTGATAAAACTACTTTCTGCATTTGAGCTACCAAATTATTACATGTGCATAAGTTTAAAAAGAAGCAAAGAAATTGAATTTGGTTATTAAAACATTGATTCACCCCCCCCCCCCCCAGTGTTTCCCATACTCCAACACTTACATTCTTATGTTGCTGATTTGTGTCTCTTTATTGCTGCTATCTTATGGTGATGTTATTGTTGTTATAAGTTCATCTAAGGTGATTTTATCAAGCATGTTAGAGTGGCTTATTTTAGCATCATAAAGAAGTTAAATCTTTTCATGGTATTTCAGGGATTAAGCAAACTTAATTTTCAGATTTGCATACAATTTTTAGATTTTGATTTTGTAGTAGTCAAAGCTTTGTATCTCACCAATTGGTATCATATCTTGGTGATTTGATGATTAACAATTGGATTAGAGATTGTTCATTTATTCCAACAATCCTTTGCCTGTGGCGCGGTTGAGCTGTAGGTTTTGGTCGTTGAGAAACCAACAGGCAGTCCTGAATTTTATGGTCAGTAGACTGACACCTATAGCAGGTGTTAGGTAGATTAATATACTGCACATGCTGAGAATAATGAGTTTGGCTGACTTAAATGTCTACAAATTCCTTGAGGTCTTTGGAAAGGTCAACCTGAACATAGACCTTGCACTGGCGATGAGCCACGTAGAACTTCTTGGGTTCTAAGCAAACAACAAAATCGAGAGAAGAAGCTATCTTGCCGACAAAATTCCAATAAGGCAAATGAAGGTAAAGGAATTCAACCCAAACGGGGACTCGAATGGACTTTTCGTTAGCTACAGAAAAGATGTGGGTCCATGGTTTGAACACAAGGAGAGAAGAATGAACAAGCCAAGGTCCTCGATTGAGAACAACCTCAACGTGGTTGGTCTCAGTGAAGTGAAAGAGGAAAAACCCTTAGTAAGGTTTTGGACCGTATCAAGGTGAATCCCATGTGGGGTCCAGGCGCTACCAATCTATTCATGAAGCATGCTTTTAGGGGGGACTCTACCCACAAAATACCCAATGGGAGTGAAATTCTCTAGCCATTTGCACGCATTATCAAACTCTGGAATGAGAAGAACAACATCTGGAGGTGGCTCAGGAGACTTACCTTGTGGAATACCTTAGGGATGAATTTTTGAGGCCATTTGGGAGGGGGAGCCATTGATGTTCGTCATCAAACCTTCAGTTCCAATAGTAGTAGCTGTGGAGGAATGAAAGATTGAGGCCATATAAAGGGGTGAAAAAATGCCCTTAGGTTAAGGACACTACAATGCACCGTAATAAATGCGAGTGAAGGCAAAGAAAATCCTGCAGAAAGTTGTGGTATGACATATGCAAGGGAAACCAAGAAACCCTAGCAGAGCAATTTTCTGATTGATATTCAAGTATTTATTTTGGTTATGCACTAGAACTTAATTAGCTTGGTTACAAATTCATGACTTTTTAAATCCCTTTTAACCTGAATTTTTTACTTGGCACAATATTCTTTTGAGAGATGAGCCTAGGCTTCCTATAAAGTTTACTCAAATTTGGCATTCTTTCTAAGTGAAGATTTTTTTCTATTTGCAAATATTTAGTTGATAAACAATTTTCTATTTAATGGTTATCTCCAAAAAAATTTTATAGATTCATATTCAAGTCAACAAGGTGGCTTTGTAGGTGGCTCATCTTTGAACTCTTTTTGGATTGTTCAGGTGATGTTGCATGAACATTTGCTTGTGTTCCTCTTGCTTTGCCACCTCTTGATCATTCCTTGCACTAGTTAATGACATGGCCACAATGACAACTTTGGGTGATGTTCTCAAAGTTGTGTGGGTTGATCTCCTTTCTCGCGGGTTGGCTATTAATTCTAGTTTTATTACTCTTGTTGCATAGTTTTTATAACATTTTTATGAAAAATTTAGTGATTTGTTAAATAATTTTTTTATATAAAAAACTAACTAATAAACAACTCTTCCTAAACTTAAAATTGTATCTATAATTTTAGAACATAATCTTTTTCCACCAATGTTTTTTATAAAAAACTATATAAAGTATTTACATACCAATATAAACATAATTTCCTTACAATTTCATTACAAACATCTAAGCCATGAAATAAAAAACTTTCTTTAAACTATCTCTCTTTCTCAAAGTGGTGATTGTCTAAACGTGTTAACATGTTCTCACCACAAAAATACAATTATTGTTGGTGTCGCTTTACATTGTTTAGACTTACATTAAATCATATCACTCTTTTGGAATGGATTGCTCAAATTTTCTTCATACTTTACTAGAAAGAAAGTATCAAATATTAGCACTCCATGTCCACTATGGTAACTTATACATAGAAGGCAAATTTAATATTTTCAAGAAACTATTAAAGAATCGTTTTAGGCATACAAGAATAGTTTAAAGTATTTCTATGTTTGCTCTTTCTTTCCAATTTTCAAAGACTTAAGAGTTACACTAGACAAATATGATCTCGATAGGTAGTTTAGGAAAGAGACACAATTTCTGTTATTTTCTTGTACGAAGTCCAGTGTTGGATGTAAATAATTGGAGATATATTTTGTTAAAGTTGATTACTTGTAGATTCTTGTTTTTTCTTTCCACTGGCGGTACACATGTCACAAATAGACAAGTCACTTGGCAAACGTGTGATGGGAGAGCAATAAGAGTATTCAATTATTATTATTTGTTGTTAGCCGATAGGAGAAGCGACCCAAAAGCTTTTAGCTGTCGCTTGCATGTTGCCTTTCCACGACCTACTCTAGGGCTTTTTTCACACATAAATATAGATAATTCGGTAGCACTTCATAAAATTGGTCGATACGTGTTTAAGAAATGTTGAGTACAAAACTTTAAAATCTGAATCGAGAATTTTTTTTAAGAGTCTAGGAATATAGATTAATGTGAGAGTTCATGGATTTGTCACACGACTATGCAACTAAATTAATTCCAATGAGAAGAGGAAGAGAATATCTATCAAGGGGATTGCCCCGAACCATTGAGAGGACGGCCATCAAGAATATGCTCCCACTCTAGAATGGTATTCTCTTTATTTTTATCTTCTTCTTGATTAATATGAGCAATACAAATAGCAGATAACAAAAGAACCAACTAAGGGTACTTGCCATTATCATGCTAGTCGAGATTGCCTCTATCATATTAAGAAGTTGAAGACTGGCCTCATATCTAAGGGAACTAGCCACGTCCTCTATACTAAGGTGATCCATGCAAACCACATCTAGAATAAACATTATGACTATGACCATGAAGATGCCCACATGGAGTGGAAGCATGCCTGCTAGCAAGAGATGGCGGCACATGAGCAACTGTAGACAAAGCATTAGCCCAATGCTCAATAAAGGTTTGCAAGTGGGCAACCTCCAAAGTAATTTTATTAGTCTAAACCCGAATCTATAACAAAATATTACAACATATCATGGCTTTAGTATACATGGAAAGGTGAACATCCACAACATCTCTAGAAAATAAAGTAACATTCATACCTTCCATATACTAAATTGAATGTTCACTCTAAAAGCAAGCCAAATTTGGGTGAATCTCACTGGCATTTTAGGCGAGTCACCCAGAATAATCATCTGCCTAGAGAAAAGTTTAAGGTTAAGGGGCCTGAAAAAATCATGGATCTAGGTCCATGCTACTTAAGCGTATGGGTGAAACCAAAAGAGATGCTTGAGAGTTTCCATATATCCATAAAAAGGACAAAAGGGATTGGAAACACCCAAAGGGATAAAGTGTGATCCAATGAGAAGAACTTGGTAAAGGAGACACCAAGCGAAATGAGTTAGTTTGGGTTCCAAAAAGGCAAACCAAATTGTTTGAAATTTGTGGTGCCATTGAGTGATAGTGGAATGAAGATCCCACCAATCATTGAGTTTTTTTACCATAGGCAAGTGAGGAGAAAGACATGTATAACCTTTATGAGGCTTATAATTCTTAAAAGGGTTGTTTGGATACAATATTCAATCTTCCACTAGAGTTTGATGGATCTAATCTCAACCTTGTGAATCATTTTTGGAAAAACTAACTCCATAATGGTTTGAAAAGATTCATAATTGTAATTGCCAAGTCTATTTTTAACTTTAAAATCTAGCCAAGACATCCAACTCTTAGTGGCTCTGGAAAAGAGGTTTGAAATATAACAAATCCCTCAATGAAAACACTTCAAGACACAAAGCTGGAGAATGCTGGCAAGGGATGTATCCTAGTAGGTAATCATAAGAGACCACTAAAGAGATTGTTGGTTGATGAAAATCTTAGTTCTAAATTCATTCCCATTCCAAATAAGCCAAAGCTTAATGGCTTTCCAAGTTTTCTAACTATGTTTCGCAACAAAAGTGCCTTGAATTTACATAGGCTCCTTCATAATGAGAATGGAGAGGAAGCCAAGACCTTTCTAGGCCTATCTACCATGAGGAGCTAGAAGCAATATAATGTCAAAGAAGAATATTCCAAGCTCCATTTCCCTCCAGTGCTCTAATTATCCATTTTGCACACAAAGCCAAGCCTTGATGATGAGTATCTATAAGGCCAAGTCCTCAAGAGTGTGGAAGTCAACATAAGTCCCAAGCGACCCTGTGAAACCCTTTTCCCTAATTAAAGGGATCTTAGATAAAATCCCTTAATAATCTCTCTAGTTTTTGATAAGAGGCTTTTGAAGGAGCCTATCAAGAAGAATAATAGAGATGGATACCTATAAGCACTAAAAATGTGCATGGCTCTACATGGTAATCCAATGATGAGTTGGAGTCCTAAACACGTACATGTAAGCATGTAAATATGACCTCTCAACAACATTCTTCTTGGTGACACATGGATCAAAGTTCTTCACCTTGTTTGTACCTCCCCTATCCCCTAGTTAACCTTCTAATGTCTTGCTTCTTCACCAATTATACTATGTTGACAATTCATTTTTGCGACTTTCTAACCTTGTCAACATGACCTTGTGATATCAAAAGATGGGAAATTCATGTTCCCTAAGCCCTTTTCAACCATTTCAACCCTTTAGAGGCCTCCAATTGGCCTCCCAAACTATCTCCAACCATCAATTTTAATACCCATTTCCTTAATTCTAGGTCACCCTGGCCTTTGAATTCTAGATCTCTTGAGGGAGATTTTCCCTTGTGAATTGGGTGACCCACACTTCATGTGTTTTCAATAAAAATAATAGAACCATTGCATAGTGCTAAAAAATTATGCAATTTAAAAAAAATAACACCCAAAAAGGATTTCGTATGTGCCCAAATAAACTCCCGAAAGTTCCATATGAATTATTCAAAACATTCCTTCTAGGTCATCCATATTGACCTTTGAAACTCCCCTTGGTGACCTTGCCTTTTAGTGAGTGGATCTCCCCTAGGCGACCTTGGATCTCCCTTGGGTGACTTGCCCTGTTAAACTAGGTGACCTAGTCGTGTTTTAATATGTGTGATTTCTTCTATTTCTGGCCCAAATTTGCTCTAGATTGAGCCCTAATTGCATGAGTCACCTTCCCCAACTGATGATCAACTTCTTGTGACTGATTCAAGACTCTCAATCACTTTATTTTAACTCCAAATAAATTCTACTCCTCTCTCAATCAATCTCATGCTAACTCCATTCCTCCTCTAGTGATAAGCTATCAAGGTCTGTTCACTCCCTAATCAACCCACTTCACTCATCAATCAATCTTGTTAACTCTTCAATCAAATGAGTTAACTCTCCAATCACCTCCACCATTGATGTGCTTCTCACACCTATAAATACCCCTCACCTCTTCATTATTTCTCAAGTCTGAGAATGCTCTTCTCATCTTCGCAAGCTTTTTCAAGCTTCTTCATAGGGCTTTGAGCCTCTTAGTTCATTTCTTTAGTTTTCATTTTTGTAAAGCTTCAAATCTTTCCCTTGGGAGGAAAAATTCATAGTTGCACAATCTATTTCCAACTTTTCTTTTTTTGCTCTCCATAGCATGCTTATGCTCTTCACAAGACTTGTGAGCCTTTTGCTTTCTTAGTATAGTTGTCAAGCTTTCAAAAGCTTTAGTAGCATTGTTACACTCGCAAATTGCTTTCAAAAAATCCAAGCCATAGTGCTTAAATAGCTCAATTCATTCATCATATCTTTCATATCTCAATCATTCAATCAATTGCTACTTCATCCCTATTTCCAAGAGGAGTTCCCTGTTGTTGCAGAGGAGAGGAGGTTGCCACAAAAAGGACTTCTGAGGATATGCTAGGCTCATGCGCCAAAGAGAATCCAGGTTTTTCATGCTTTCATAGTTAATTAGATCACACTCTTTCTCTTAGAGAAGTAATTTTCATATTGCTCTTTCCTTGATAGGATTAGTTTTGATTTAATTAGATTAAATTGCTTAGATTAGATTTATTGCAATTCAAATGTTGCATTTTCATTCAAACAATTTTAATTTCTAGAATAGATTCAAAAATTGTCTCACAAAATACAAAAACATACGATTGGATTACATATAAAAAGCTCATTTAATTGCATCTGTATTTCCCTTTCTAGCTAATTAAATCAAATTTCTATTCAATTTGGAAAGGAACCAAAAGTTGTTTGCATTCATTTAGTTGCATTTCATAAGAAAAACACAAAATATTAGGAAACATAGAAAGCCAAAAACCCTCAATTTCATCATGAGGTATATATACTCTAAGTCAAAAATAAGGTTAAACCCTTGATCACATCACGAGGTACATCATACGTTCAAACAATCACACAAAAGTCAAACCCAAGTTACACAATTAGTCAACACACAACTCTCTCCCAAGCATTTGATGCGCCTAGGGATTAGAGGAGATTAGATCAAGGCTACTCTCGAAGAGATAGAAGAGATCCATCCAAGACCACAACATGCACAACAAATAGTAGAAGAGCAAGAACACACTCTTAGGATCATCCAAAAAGAAAAAAACATACAATGAATCATCCAAGCAAACGAGGATAGGTTGCAACATACCAGACTCAACAATGAGTGAAATAGTCTACCCATGAGGCATTGGAACCTAAGAAATCCCAACAAGAGACATAGGACTAGTGACCCTTTGGGTCATACAATTATCTCCACCACAACAATCCTAGAATGAGCTCGTCAAATATCAATCCATACTAGGCCTACAAACTGAGCAACCACCCTCCATGAAGTTCTGCTTCCATGCGAACATAACCATCCCTGGGTCATGTCTCCACTTGACTGGCTTCTACCATGAGAGCGAGAGCAACTTGGAGATCACCTGTATCAAGGAGGTGGTTCATGTGTGAAATCGAGGTTGATTCATTCACGTTGTGCTTGATTCATGTTTCAGTGAACACAATAGCAAGATACACCATATAACAAATCTAGAACTTCCCAATAAGTCAAAGAGGCTTAGCTATCCAAAAATGTAATTTATTCTCAATATAAGTAAGAATAGATTACAAAAGAGTAGAAGAGGTGAAAGGAAGCAAGGTAGACATAAAACACTTCCTACACTCATATAGAGAGGAGAGTTGCACAAATTTTATCTTTAATAGCTACAGTAATGAGATACACAATACAGTTAAGATCAAATAACATCATGTGCAAATACAAAAGCTCACAATACAAGATATATGTGGGGAAAACCCTTTTGGGTAAAAAACCTCACACTCTAAAGCACAACCCAATGTAATAATCTATAAACAATGAAGGTTACAATACACTTTCAGAGCCAAGCTCTTACAAGAGTTCACTACTATTGATATTCTAGAGCAATTTTGGAAGCATAATAGTACTTGCAAATGAACCAATACAAACTACTCCAACAAGCACCTTATTTATAGAGAACAACAAGCATGAAGGAAGCTTCTAGAGGAAGATACAAGAGGTGGGAATCCAAATCCACATGGCACATATTCCAACACCTCTTAACATGCAAATGAAATTTGTACAAGATTCCCTTACACTTCATACAACCCTCCAAACTTAGGTGCCCCAAATTTATGTAAAATAGGTATGATAGGTGCTCTTACACCATCATAAAATCTATCATATATGACAACACTTACAACTGTAAGAGAATCCATCATAATTGACTAATAATAATTCATTCTCTTACAACTTGTCATAACCCAACTTAGGTGCTTAGATTCCCCATGCGAGATGCTTTGAAATACTTGTCCATCCTGTCATGAAATCCGGTTCTTATGCATCATAACTTGTCATAGGAATTCGTCATAGAATATTAACTTACACATATTTCAAAATGCCAACACATGGCAAAGAATCTCTACCACAAAGTGGGATTCCTACATTCCAATGTAGGAATAAATACATCCTTGTCACCTACCAATGTGGTGAAAATTCACCGTGCCATGTCACACTAGATGAAAAAATATGATGAGAAAGAAAATACAACTTAGGCAAAAAATAAATATACATTAAATAAATTAATGCTAGGAAATAACAAGGTTGAGACACCTTAATTCCCAACATTCTCCCACTTGTTGAAAACCTTGCCAAAACCAATTTGAACAAGAAATTAACTCCTAGGGGCTGAGAGGCCCATAGACTCCGAACACCATTTGAACTTATCTATAGTCATAGGCTTTGTCAGTGAATTTGCAAAATTTGTCAAAATATCAACTTTCTCAAGTTTCACCTTACCATCTTCCACCATGTCACATACAAAATGGAATTGAACATCAATATGATTCATTCTAGCATGGAAGGTTGGGTTCTTTGCCAAAAAAATAACACTCTGACTGTCACATCAAATAGTAATCATCCTTGCATCAAACCCAACATCCGAACATAATCTCTTAAGATAAGTGGCTTCCTTACAAGCATGAGTTGCTACCATGTACTTTGCTTTTATATTGGACAAAGTGACTACAAATTGCCTCTTACTCATCCAACTAATAACACCACCAAACATCGTGAACACATAAGCATTGGTGGATCTTTTGTTATCAATGTCACCTACCCAATCTGAATCCACAAATCCATGAATACAAGCTGAATGCAAATATCCCGTAGGATGACCATGAAAACAAAAGGAATACTCAGAAGTACCCCACAAGTATCTGAACACTCTCTTTACTGTATCCCAATGTACTTGTCTAGGATTAGACGTAAATCAACTAACGACTCCGACTACTTGGGCAATGTTTGGTCTTATATAGACCATGGCATACATCAAATTGCCAACAACACTAGCATAAGGTACTCTTGCCATATCCTCCATCTCATTAGGAGATTTTGGAAAATCTGCAATAGATATAACTTAGTCCCCATCATAATAGGAACATAAAATAGTCTACAAGTTTCTATGTTGAATCTCTCCAACACTATATTCACATACTTACTCTGGCCTAACCAAAGCCTTTTGTTTTCTCTATCCCTTTTGATTTCCATTCCTAGAATGTACCTAGTTGTCCCTAAATCTTTCATTTAAATTTGTGCTAAAAGATGACACTTCAAATCAGAAATCAAACTTTTACCAGTCCCAATCAATGATAATGAGAATGCGATCATTATCCATCTTCAAGTAGACACAATGATCTAATTTTGATCTCAGAAATCCCAAACTCAACAAAAAGGCATCAAAATTCTAGTACCACATCTTTGGAGACTGTTTCAAACCATACAAATACTTTTTCAATTTGCAAACCAAATTATTCTTACCTTTTTCAATGTAATGCTCTAGTTGTGACATGTAAATCTCTTCCTCCAAATCAACATGAAAGAAAGTTGTCTTCACATCCATCTATTCAACTTCTAAATCATATGCAACAGTAAGTGATAACAAAAATCTAATGGATGTCATATTTACAACAGGAGAGAAAATCTCAAGATAATCAATTCCCTCAACCTGGAAATAACCCTTCATGACCAACCTTGCCTTACACTTCTCAACACCACCATCTAAACCAAATTTCTTCTTAAACACCCATTTTCATCCAATGGGTTTACATCCATTAGGCAAGGGCACTAGATCCCAAGTATTATTTTTCTTCAATACAACCATCTCTTCTTCCATGGCCTCTTTCTAGGAATCTATATTTCTCATACCCATAGCCTCCCTTACGGTCATAGGCTCATCAGTGTTAGAAATCAAAGAAAAAATACAACTAGAATCATGTAATGATTATCCAAACCTATTAGGTTGCCGCCTTATCTGAGTGGACCTCCTCAAAATTTGAGTTTGAGGTTCTTCTTCTTCTAAACTTTTAGAGCTACTAGAGATCTCCTCATCATTAGGTCCAATAAATGTTTCAATTCAACTTTCTTAGGGGTAGAAGGAAGCTGAAACACATCCTCTTTCTTCTCTTCTTTTTTTGGCTGCATAACAACAAAAGAAGGATTGAGTTCTCTAAAGATCACACTTCTACTATATAGAACCCTTTCAGCCATAGGATCCCAAACCTTGTACCCTTTCACACAGATGCCATAATCGATGAAGATACATTTCATTGCCTTTTTCTCCAACTTAGACCTCTTTTCCTTAGGCACATGTGCATATGCCTCACAACCAAATACTCGAAGATGTCTCAATGAGGGATTTTTTTCCTAGCCACACCTCCATAGGTGTCTTCTCAACAAGCACTAATGTAGGAGATCAGTTAACAAGATAGCAAGCAGTGGTTACAGCTTCAGCCCAAAAATTTTGTTCAAGGCCAACTCCACTAAGCATGCTCCTATCCCTCTCCATCAATGTCATGTTCATCCTCTCTACAACTCCATTCTATTGAGGGGTATATGGAGTTGTCTTATGCCTCTCAATCCCATGTTCTTTACAAAACTTATCAAAATCTATTGAACAAAACTCATCGCCATTGTCAGTCCTCAAACACTTAATCTTTTTATCCATCTGATTATCAACAAGAGCCTTAAACTCTTTGAATCGACTAAAGGCTTCAGATTTGCTTCTAAGAAAATAAACCCATGTCATTCTACTATAATCATCTATGAAAGATACAAAATAAATAGATTTTGAAACCGAAGGAACATTCACATGACCAAAAACATCAGAATGTATCAAGTCCAACACCCTAGAAGATTTATGAGAACTAGAATACAACTAAACATGGTTTTGCTTTCCATATATGCAATGTTTGCAAAAATCAAACTCAAGATTACAATCATTGATCCCCTCAACAAGGTTTTTATTCTTTAGGTCCCTAAGACCCTTTTCACCAATGTAACCAAGTCTTTGCTACCATAACATAGTTTTCTAAGTTAGAAGTTTCATATCCGTAAAATGAGCACCCTTAGGTACCCAAAAAGCATAACCATTGAAAGTAGATGCAATAGTCCTGTTTGCTGCTGGTTCAATGGTGAGGATGAAGACTCTAAAGTTCTCTTCTTAGAAATTGAAGAACAACTGCACTGAACAGTGCATGCATCAAGCTTGAATAGAGTGCCAATCCGAACACCCTTAGCAAGCACCATAGCTTCACTAGTCATCTTGCATCCTCCATTCGAGAAAACAACTTGCACACATAGATCATTCAACTTACAGATAACAGGATCCGTGCCAAACGAGGGATATGCAAAACACCATTGATCCCCTTCACTCATCCATCAAGGAATTAAATCAAGACTCTTCCATGGATAACAATCTTTAGATGAGAGCAATCACCTAGATACAGCTTCCCACCATCATATTCTTTATACTTAGTGAAGCAACCTTAATGGGAGGTCATGTGAAAAGATACACCAGAGTCAATAAGACACACATCCTCAAATGCATGTGTTTCCAAGGCAATGACAAATGCTTCTCCATCATCTTGAGAGGATTTTTCAAAATCAGAATCATAGTTCTTCTTCTCCTCCTTGCACTCCTTGTGAAAATGAATAGGTTTTTCACAATTCCAACACAGTGCCTTGGACTTTCTAGGAGACTTAGATCTCCCACAAGATTTGGATTTTCCTTTTTCTTGCTTCTTATCCTTCTTCTTGCCTTTGTCTTTTGATCGACCATGATCTGCAAGAGCCTCCTTAGCCATTTTAGAATATTTTCTTCGCATCTCTTTAGATAGTAACGATGCAACCACTTCATCCATCTTGAAGGTGGTAGTCATACTTCCAAAGGCCATAACAAGATGGTCCCACAAATTTGGAAAAGAACACAACAAAGTCATATGTTGATCCTCCTCCATTTTCACAATAGATCCTCCATCCTCTATGAATACAACTTCTTCCTCAGGAAAAACTTATTTACCAGGGATTTAGCTTGATAAATCTGACCAAGTTTCTTCCATAGATTTGTAGTTGTAGCCTCTTCATGGACATTCAATAACATGGAGTTATCCAAACAGAGTCTCATAAGACCCTTAGCCTTCCAATCCATCAGATCCCTTCCAGATATAGTAGTCCATAGATCATTGTCAACCAACATGTCTTCCATCTTGAGTTTCCACAACTTAAAGTTGCCTCATTTAAACTTTTCCATCTCTATCCTCCTAAATGTGCTTGCCATCTCCTTCCTGCAAAAAAAATTCAAAATCCTCTACACAAGCTCCCACTCAAATGAAAATCAATTCAAAAAACCCTCTACCCACAACTAGAACCAATGTTGATCAAGCTCTGATACCAACTGAAATGAAGAAAGGTACATGGAACACACTTCCTACACTAATCTAGAGAGGAGAGTTGCACAAATTTTACCTTTAATAGCTACAATAATGAGATACACAATACAAAGAAGATCAAATAACATCACATGCAAATACAAAAGCTCACAACATAAGATATATGTGGGGAAAAGCCTTTCGGGTAAAAAACCCCACTCTAAAGCACAACCCAATGTATTAATCTATAAACAATGAAGGTTACAATACACTTTCAGAGACAAGCTCTTATAGGAGTTCACCACTATTGATATTCTGGAGTAATTGTAGCAGCATAACAATACTTAGAAATGAACCATACAAACTATGCCAACAAGCACCTTATTTATAAAGAATAACAAGCAAGAAGGAAGCTTCTTAAATAGGTGAAGATACAAGAGGTGAGCATCCAAATCCACATGGCACATATTCCAACACCTCTTAGCATTCAAATGACACTTGTACAAGATTCCTTTACACCTCTTACAACCCTCCAAACTTGGAAGCCCCAAATTTACCTGATACAGGTATGACAAGTGCTCTTACACCATCATAAAATCTGTCAGATATGACAACACTTACAACTGTAAGAGAAACTATCATAACTGACTAATAATAATTTATTCTCTTACAACTTGTCATAACCCAACTTAGGCTCTTAGATTCCCCATGTAAGATGCTTTGCAACACTTGTCCATCCTGTCATAAAATCTAGTTCTTATGCGTCATAACTTGTCATAGGAATCTGTCATAGAATATTGACTTACACATGTATTTCAAGATGCCGACACATACCAAAGAATCTCTACCACAAAGTGGGATGCCTACATTCCAATGTAGGAATAAATGCATCATTGTCACCTACCAATGCGATGAAAACTCACTGTGCCATGTCACACTAGATGACAAAATATGATGAGAAAGAAAATAAAACTTAGGCAAAAAATAAATATACATTAAATAAATTAATGCTAGGAAATAAAAAGGTTGAGACACCTTAATTCCCAACAAGAGGAGGATTGAAAGGCAAAAGGGTTGCCAAGAAATATGAAGATTTCCCCATGGTCAATCCATTTCCACCCAAAAGAGTCAAGCAAGGAAGGTTTGGGAAAGAAGGATTGACAATTACATTAGGTTTTTTGCCACTATATGTTGGAGCTAGAGGCAAGAAAAAATATATTTAAAAATTGCAAGGTATGGTTGACATTATCTTCATCTTCTAAGAGAGTGAGAAAGGAATAATCACCAAACTAGTTATTAACAAGATCAAGATTAGAATTAGGAAGTAAATTACCTTTAACTTTTTGTTGGGAAACCATAATAGCAAATAAATAGCCAAAACCTTTAATATCCAAAACACAGAGTCTTCGAGCTAGAAGACAACCTTGGCAAATGGATTTGAAAAGCACAAATGAAGAGGATTGTTGATCATTAAAGGTGAAGCAAGTCGACACATTTGCAAATAACATTTGGAATGAGGAGAAATTAGCTAAAATGAAGGGTCGTTCAATACGATTATAAGCCTTATAAACATCAATTTTAATGAAAATGTCTTGTTGTTGAGAGAATTGGGCCCATTCAATACTTTCCCAATATATAATAATGTTATCAAGAATATATTTGCTCTTAATAAAACTAATCTGCTTAGGTTGAATAATAAGTTGGAGCAAATGACGAATGTGCAAAGAAAGGACTTTGGTAATGATCTTATAGGAAGTATTCAACAAAGTGATCAACCACTGGTTATAGATTTCTTTAAGATCACTCATTTTAGGTATGAATTTAATATTGCCTAAGGAGCCTATATCAAAAGCTTCTAGATGGACCTAAAAAAGGTTAGGGCCAATTTTATCCCTTAGAGCTTTGTAAAATTCACAAGGGAAGTCATTATATCCATAAGTTCTGTCATTAGCCATATAAAATACTACTTCTTGAAGATCAACTAAGGTGAGTTTTTCGTCACTTAAGGCCCACTAGGAAGTGGAGAGCTGACAATGGACCACACTCACATACTGTTGAAGGGATTGATCATGTTAGAAAAAAGGCTCTTGAGCCTAAAAGACCTACTGGTAATGGAAAACAAAATCTTGGAGAATGTCAAGAAGCTTGGTGAAGAGTTATTGAGCTCTTTTGATGTGCTTGAATTTCTGAGAAAGTTGGCAAGCTCATAAGAATTAAAAAATTCCTTGGAAACTTTATCCCCAATCCTTGTTGACTAATTAATTTTATCCTTTACTTGTGTTATAACATAGTATAGATGGTGAAATCTTTAATCTCAATGTAAGGAGGTCATAGTTTCAAAACCATCAAGTGGATCTAAGTTTTTAATGGAATAATCAGGACTAGGGAACCAATACCTAAGAAATTGACTAATAAAATAATTTGGATTAGGTGGAACATTGTGACTTGGATAAAATCTATAAACAAATAATCTTGTCAAAGAAAATCTATAAATAAAGAATCTGTTACAATGAAGAATGAAATATAATGACACATGATTATTGCATGTGTTTTATTTAAACTTTGTGAAGTTAGTTAATTGGTTGGATAAGGTAATGATACTATGCTTCTTGTTAGAAAAACCAACATCCAGATTTGTAACCTAATCTAACCTGGGTTACATTGTGGGCCCATAATCCACAAGTCCTATAATCATTTTTCACATCTTAACCTTGATCCCAAAGGCACTTATACAATAGCTCTTGGTTACATATCCCTTGACGAGAAAAATGGTGAGAATAGAGATTTTCCTTGGTGGAATAAAATCTAGAATAAATTCAACTAACCTTAATGTAACTTCTTCATTTGGTTGCTTTATCAAAGTAAATGTCTCACCTAGGACAATATTAAAAAGAGAGAATTCTAGGGCCTTTGAAAATGTGTTATGTGTAGTACTATGAAAGAATTTGTTATCACCTATTCTTCCAATGTCCTTTCACTTTGGGTGTTTGGGGGCAATGGTGGTGGCACTAGAATCAACTTGGTATTTATGCTACTTCCTTGTCTGAGTTATAAACAAGTATGGGTCAACCACCTTCTAAAACTAGTATTCTTAATGTTTCTTGGGAGCTTGGTCCTATTTTATCCTCTGGTAGATTTATCTAGAATGAAACTGTAAGATTTTCTAGGGTCACTACAGTCTCATCTCACAAATTTGGTAGATTTTGTAAAAGAGACCATTGTTGCCAAGTGTTCTATGGACAATGACAAGTGTCTACCTTTGATCTTTGAATTTCTAAAAGCCTCGAGCTTCATTCTATTGGTGCTTCCTCTTGTTGCTTTCGCTCTCCCTTGTGGACTTATGGAAATGTGAATAGGCCTGGTAAATGGTCTCCCCCTCCTTTTGCTTTCTGTAAAATCAATATTGATGGTTCTTCCCCTAGTAATCCAAGTGTTTCCAGGCTTGAAGGGATTGATTGAGTTGAAGATGGGTTTCTTTGTTTCTCTTGTCTATTGCTATGGGAATCAACACCAACAACTAGATGGAAGGCCATTCTATTCTTTTGGATGTTGATAAAGTTAGTGAGCTAGGTTGGAAAAAGATTATTTGCGAAACTAATTCCTTAATCATGGTCTCCCTTCTAAATAGAGAGAGGACTTAGGATTTCTCCTGGAAAATGATAACTTTATTTGAGTAGATTCTTTGTTTCACTCCTCAGTTTGAAGCTATATCCTTTATTCATATCCCTCGAGAATGGAATGCGGTTGCAAACTGTCTTGCCAAATGGGCTACTAAGGAAAATCACAACTAGAATGTCTCTGAGTGGGGGTCTTTACTTATTGGAATAGCCTCTTAGCTTCTTTGTCTTGTTCATAATGATTGATCATGAGGCTCCCCTTTCTTCTATGTTGTGAATCTAGTTTGATGATTGTCACTCTCCTTGGAACTTTGTAACGGTGTCTCTCTGTTGGTCTCATAGACTTTTTTGGCTTATTTGGCATACTTGATGTCTTGTTAATACTAACCTTACTGATAAGGAGCCCACGATCCTCAAAGTTAAAGGAGGTTTCATGGGATTTCTTGGATTTTCTTGGGGACGGGGTTGTGAAAAACCCATTTGGATTTTCTTTCTTATTGATTTACTTATGGCTTTGGCCATTTGGAAATCTCTATCATGTAACATGTAATGAGTTTCTTTTAATAGAATTCTCTTTTTTGCCCCTCCTCGCCCCCACCAAAAAAAAGCATGTTTATAAAATAATATTTTAGCAACAAAAATTTGATATTTAATAATAGTCATTCATTTGAAAGAGGAGTTATTTTAGGAGACCCCAACTTATTGTTAATTTTTAAAAGAATGTTTAAATTTTAACTTTAGTAGGAGGGGAAAAAAATGAATGTGATTGGTGGTTTGAAAATTATTAATTAAACTTCAATCTAAATTAGTCGAGAATGATATTTCAAGATTTTTGGGGACACATATCAATAGAAAGCATCTTATTCTTTCCAAAATACTAGGAATTACCTTTTAACATTAAAAGATTGATTTTGAAACTTTAAAGAAAAGAAAAATAGTTTAATATTATTAGACAATTGAGTCTCAATAATTATTTTATATTGATTACTATAATATTCATACTCAATAAATCTAATAACATAAACTGTGAAAATATTATGTAAACTACTAACACATTATTTAATCAAATAGACTTATAATACTATTTTCTACCAATTTATTAACCCTAAATTAATATCACTTTATTTTCCTAAAGTGTGAAACCCTCTCCTTAAATTTACATATCGACAAGATACCCCTTCTGTATGAAGAGGACCTCACGTGCATTGTGAAAGTGATACGTTGGAAACATACTAACCAGTTGAGATAACGTGGCTTAATTAAGTGGGGCACTGATAACTTGCCTTTTTGAAAGGTGTGACAGGTTAGCTTCATGGATTTTCAGTTGTCTTCTATTGCTTTTCCTTGTCGTGGATAGGCAAATGCCACCACCCTATCAATCAAAATAGTCATTTTCTCCTCTTGTATTCTGCATTCTTAAGTCATTTAGTCCTCTTGTATTCTGCATTCTTAAGTCATTTAGTCCTCTTGTTTGCTTTAGTACGTCTTCATTCCCATCGTCAGTTTCCCTTGACCACCACAAATAATAGTATTACAGAATTGTACCATGTCCCTTTAGATACCAATTCAATATCCAATCTTGCATGGGAAAATAATTGAAGACTACCTATACTGTACCATGTTCCTTTAGGTCCTTGCACAAGTGTATAATTGAAGGCTACCTATACAGAGTTGCGTAACATTATTGGATATTTACAAATTATAGGTACCATTATTAGTATTGGGAGTCTGAGTCAAAGTTGTTTGACTTATTTTGGTTTAGAGCCAAGGATTGTGGGGTATGTCCTTGACCAAATTTACACGATTCCTACCTCATCGCTTATTTATTGCACCTTTGGAGATTTAAACCTTGATGGATAGCATAATCAAGGAACATACCATCACCTCAACAATTGTGCTCAATCAATTAAAATACAACAAATTTAAATTATAACATCTATATTTATAAAAAATATGTTTTAAAGTTTTATTGTTGAATCAAATGTAAGGATTTTTTTTTAAAATTTAATCTAAAACCATTCAAATAGATTTTAATACATTTACTAATTAATTAATATAGATAGTTAATATGAAAATAAGTCATTTTTATAATATCATTACGTAGAGAGGCTTTCTACAATGGTAGCAAGGGGTGGAGTGTAATGGCTTGAGCACGTTAACAAAAACTCTTACCATTTGCTTTAAATTTTGTAGCTATTTACATGTCAAAATATTAATATTTAAATACATTTACTTATTTTATTTCTACTTAAATCTAAAAATTTACTTACTATTTTATTTAATGCCTATATCTTTAAATAAATAATAGCTATTTTATTTTTCTAAAATTCGAAAAGACTATATTATGCATATTTAATTATATAATTATTTTAAAAGTATTATGTACTAGCATAGATATCTTAAGTACGTCTATCTAAAAGACACCAAGAGATATCAATCTCTATGTGCCTATCTATTCTTAATTACAATTTCAAATCATAAATAAAAAATACACCATAATTTTTTTAACATGAAGTAGCATCAAGAACAAACTATAAAATAACTCTTAAGTAAACTAGCATACCTATGTTTAGAAAACTTTATCTAAAATATGTCGAGAGATATCCTTGCTGAGGCACCTATTCAACTTATATATGACAAATTGATTTGAAAATAGGCTCCTCGAGAAGGATATCTCTTGGCTTATTTTTGTAGATTTTTCTAAAGATAGGTATGCTAGTAGCATTTGCAGTTTGAACATGTAAACAACACTATTTGAATAATTGACACATTTTTGTTTAAGTAATAATAGTGTAGTACCTTTTCAAAACATATTAGAAATAAAAATGTTTTAATTGTCATGAAAATGTGCAATACAACTAAGATAACGTGAGAAAGATTGCATTATGTTATATTCATTGAAACAAATTTGTAAGAAGTATATCACATCATTTATCACATTTTAATATTCATGAAAATGTGCAATACAACTGAGAGAATGTGAGAAACAATGCATTATTAATGAAATAGTTTTGTAAGAAGTACATCTTATCATTTATCTTCTAATAATTTGAGTCTCTATTCTTTCAGATTTTTGGTTGCCAAGTTGTTTTTCCTTTTTCATCTTTTCATAATGGTCATATGTATATAGTGGCATTATTCTTAAACCTAATGACTTTACACAAGATATAGCCACAAATGTCAATCCTATTCTTTCTTTTTGTCCTATGTCCAGTGGCTTTTGAAAGAGTGAGACCTTATGATTTGTGTATTGTCAATGCCCAAGCTAATCTTAAGGGTGTGATGATAATTTGGAGAACACTAGTAAAAACCTATTAAGCTACCACAAAACTCTAAATTTCTACTCAAACCAAAATCACCAATGAAACTAATAGAAAAACACCAAATTTGAAGCAAAACATTATTTATACCTTCAAACACATATTTCTCTTTCATGTCCCATTGTGTCCTATCTTCTTGAGATCTTGATTTTGCTGATTGTAATTATGCTCTCAGAATGCACTTCTTTGTTTCAAGATGACTCTAAGATGAATGGACTTGTGGTGGATTTTATGCAAAGTAAATGATTCTACAATGCTAAATTATGATAATGATTGGATGAAGCTAATGATAATAGTGAAATGAAGATAATGTTATGAATCTAAGATACTATGAAGCTACTACAAATGCAACAATGGAGATTGCTAATTGATAATGCTATGCAAATAAAATCCAAAGGCACACTTTTGATATTTGATATGATTTCAACAGCATTAAAGTATGATCTCTCTTGTGTTGTCCCAAAATGAGGATGAGAGGCTTCCTTTTGTAGGCAAAGGATGACTTAGATCCAAGTGGCAAAAGATCAATGGTTGAGGAATTGGTCTTATGGCATGGAGGGTCAAGATTGAATTGGTTAGATGAGGGGAGATATAAGAGCATGTTCCTACTACATTGACAAGATGGAGAGATATGTGGGACAAGGAGCCACATGGTGAGATGCTCACAAAGACCATGAGAGAAAGATGGAAGAAGGAGTCTATGTTTGTTGGGATGTTGGAGGGAATATAGGGCTCATGAGACAAGTGTCTCATAGTCAACTTTGACCATGATGATGTGGAGAAACCAACTTCTACAAAGTAGGGATGGTTGAGAGGAAATAAGACATGTGTTGAGGATAAATGTTTAATTAAATATTATTAATATTTAATTTATGGTGCAACATGGAGGTGAGTTGTCAAATGATGTGTAGGGTGATGTGGATGAATGATGTGGATTTTAGGAATATGACTTTGTCTTAGAAACATAATTAAATAATTAGGATTATTTAATTAGAGACAACTTTAGAAGAATTAAGATATTTAATTAAATAAATTAAATTTTATTTAATTATTGGAAGAATAGGATACATGTGAATCAAATAAATAAATTACTATATTTATTTATTGATAGATGAATTGAGAATAAATTAAATATAAAATATTTATTTAATTTATCTTGAGCCATTTTTAGGTGTATACATTTTGCCCTCTTTGAGACAATTTCAAAGGATAAAAATTTTAGGAGTATGATACATGCCCTAGTTTGCCCCTAATATAGGTTTGGTGTTGGTAGTATGCCCCCTCCGGAGATCGATTGGGATAAAAATTGCATGGAAAAAATAATGGACGATCTCACGGTGAAGAAGAATGAATGGCAAGATCATCATGTGAAAAATGCAGGTGATGGAAAATGAGAAATGGATGAATAGAAAAGCATGCACATGTCAACAATAGGCAAGGTCAAGACATCTCTAATTAGGGTTGATTAATCTATAAATAGTGATGAAGGGACCCATTCTAAGTCATTTGTACACTTGACATTAGAAGAGTGATTGCAGAGAGCCTTAGAGCATTGCAGAGCAAAGCAGTCTTAGTGAAAATGGAGATTCCAATTGCTAGCAACAGGATCGAGCAAATCCATTAATTTGATCACCCAGAGGAGTATGGTGCTCGGTACATATATAGTTATTTTGATGTCAAGTGCATTCATTAGGGTCAAAATATAGGTGTAAAGTGGTTGGTTTCAAATGCGCAGGTTGAAATATTTTGCGCATATGTGCAATATTATTGCACATATGCCCGAAACTTGTGCATATGAGCTCCACAACTGCGCATATGCCCTTTGTTTCGACGCATATGTCCTAAAATGGTGCATATGTTGCAAAGTTGCACATTTGACTCCTGAAGTTGCACACATGATTAGAATTGTGCATATGAATGTTCAATTTGTGCATATGAGCTAAAGCGACACATGTGATTACTAAAGTTGCACATTTGATGAAAATAAGTTAATTACTTAGCAGTTTGATTGAGTTGGCATCGTGGTTGATGTTGGACAACTGATAGATGCTCTTTGAGATTGATAGAATCTCCAAAGAGATGATAGAATAGGTTTGATAGGATAGCTAAGTAACTGATTAGATAGATTTGATAAATATGCAGCTTAGTTGGTTGTTGATTAACAAGCTTGTATTGTTGCTTGTAGGAGAAGTTAGATGTTATGATGACTTGAGAGTGATTTCCACCCACACAGTTGTTACATCCATACTTGACTGAGACTGATCATTATATGCTTGGATCGACAAGATTATGGTATGCCACATTTATGCCTGAGATTCAGGCAAATCTGGGTATCCTGACTACTTTGGCAGAGAGATGGCACAATGAGCACTGTACTTTTCACTTGCCTACTAGAGAGATGTATGTTACTTTAGAGGATGTGTATAGGATTATGAGGATTCCTATTTATGTTGAGCTTGTGACCTATGAGTAACATGGGGGAGATTGTCTAGATGCCTGCTGTAGAGTGTTTGATGATGATGATCTGGATGGGGCAGAGATCAGGTGGACATAGATGGTTGATTATTATAAGCCATTTCCATCTATATTGGTAGGATTGATTAGAGGTATGATTTGCCCAAATAGGAGATCACATGGGTTAGCAGTTGGATGGAGACGGACCTTAGAGAAGATGGTGACCGAGGGGACATGATTTGCTTGGGTGTCTAATTACTGGCTCACTTGTATCATGACTTACATTAGTTAGCATATGATGGGACTACTAGTCTATTTGTCGACGTTTCATTGCTATAGATATGGACATGGGGGCACATAGCGGTGACACATCCCATATGCATGGGGGTCAGAGGTGAGGGACGACCATATGCTTATGCTTATCAGGGTATGATTTCCTAGCCCAAGCTAGGAAAGTTGGAGTACTGGAGACATGCACTAGATAATGTGGATGTAGTTATTTGGCGCCCTTATCTAGATTGCGAGCCATGGGAGGATGATGCAGTAGAGTTGCCTTTTTGTTTTCAAATGAGATGGTTGATTGGGAGGACTCCCTACATCATAGACTGGTAGATTGTTACTCGTGTGTTTCAGCAGTTTGGCAGGACTCAATGGATGCCCCAGGGTATTGCTATATTTGCTCAGACACACAAGGAGCATTCTCAGTGGGGTCCGATGGCTTCTTTTGAGTAGGCACGAGCAGACTTTATGACTCCCATATTAGGTGTGGGATGTGAGGAGTCATATTGTGGATGCCAGGATGACAAAGAATTATGCTACATACTTTGCAGAGCATCCATTCCCTAGATATTTAGGACCTGGAGAGGTAGATCCAAGATTAGATGAGGAGGAGGGTCCACCAAGGAGGAGGAGATGACAAGGTACTAGAGGTGGGAGAGGTGGAGATGGAGAGGATGGAGGAGGTAGAGGGGATGATGGAGATGGAGGTAGATAGAGGAGAGTCCAGAGGAGAGTGCAGAGGCCTCCACAGGTACAACCTTAGCCAAAGGTGAAGCCACAGGTGTAGGTTCAGAGCGAGGATCAAGCATAGGCACAGACATAGGCATAGGCTCAGGATGATGGAGAGGTGATAGTTCTACAAGCCCAGGTGGCTCAGTTATAGGAACAAGTTGGTCAGTTGCAAGGGCAGGTTTCTCAATTGTAGGGGCAGGTGGGGGCAGTGACACTAGAGAGAGATACTGCCATATAGAGATATACTAGGGTAGAGGCTTTATTACAGCAGGTTCAACAGACTATAGCCTAGGGTCCAAGTGAGAAGACCATTGTAGAGATGGTTCATGCAGGACAGGAGATCTTTTATTAGAGATCCTTATATGAGCAGGAGGTGCCCCCTAAGCTGAGAGCAGGTAGCTTTGCTCAGAGTTCCTACGATAGATCTAGGCCGACGCAAACTGAGAGTGCAGGGGTTATGGAGTCTCCACCTCCTCGAGGACCACCAGGGATAGGGCCTTCAACTTCTCAATCTCATCAACCAACACCTTCTAGAGGTAGTGCCTCATAGGCACTAGTACATATATCATTTTGTATACTCATTGTTTTGATAGCTCGAGTTACGATTCATGATATCATTGTATACTTGGACATTTTATTGATGATGATGATGATATATATATATATATATATATATATATATATATATATATATATATATGAGTTTGAAAGACTATATGCATGTTCCCTATGGATGGATGTTTTCTATATGATTGATCTTATGATGGTTCTACCATGTTAATTCTATGATGCGTATGGTATTTATGATATGATGCTTCCATGATTCTTATGATAACATGTTTTTATGAGTAATGTTATGGAAATGACTTTATATTCTTATAGTTTATGATGATTTAATGCATATTCTGATGACTCTTAAATGCAATACATGATGTTTTAAGTTTCTATGCATGATGATATAGTATGTAAATGCTATGACAATGTGATCTTTGTTTTTTATTTTGATGATAATGCTATGTATGATACCTATGTTGATATATGACCTCACTATATGAATTACTTTTGAAATCATGATCTAAATGTTTTTAGAAAATGAACTTATGATTGCAATGCCTATGATATGCACAATGATAACGATTTGTTTTTGTTATGCCAAGTATACTCAATCATGAATAAAAGATCACTTTAGAAATAGAAAATGACTTGGATAAAAGAACAACTTGGAGGAATGAAAGAAAGGATTTGGATCTTTAAGCCACTTGGAAAATGATATCTATGAAATGCTTATAAATGAAATGAAATGCAACCTTAATATGCACAAATGAGACCTAGTCATCTTGTATATATGTTTGAAGCGCTTTTTCATCATTGAGCTTTTAAAATGTTGTAAGGGAATACAAGCATCTATGTATAATTAAATTGAGATGACTTGAGTATCTCTTACATGGATTTTGATTTAGCAAGTTAATACAACCATCTAGGTATAATTGAACCAAGATGACCTAAGTATTGCTTGCATGTATCAATAGATAAGGATTGTACTATTTCATGCTTAGACCCTAACATTCTCAATGATCTTTTGCTAATCATGTCGTTAGACAAGTCTTCACATTACTAAAGATTAACCCGCAAACAACAAACAAATGAAATAATCATGCCCCATCATAACTCCTCTAGTCTTGGACATCCTTAAGTAGCATAGGAAACATGATAACAAAAATCAAGACATAAGACTTACACTTATAACAATCATTAAATCCTCTTGCCATAGATATGGTTTCTTGTCATAACAGATACAATCATCCTGATAGTTTAGGCAAGTTGTTGTTGTCTAGTATAGGTTAATTTATTATGTCAATATTTTGTTTAAAATCTTATTGTTATGTTGTTTGTTGTCTAAAGATAGTATCGTGATCCAGATTGTTATCCTCTAGATTGTGGCATTTAAGAATCCAATTCTACAACTAGGTTGAGGATTTTTCCCCTAGTCAAGTAAAGGACCTACTTATTATGGATGAAAATATATGGATGAACTGATGGGAGACTCGATGCAACGGGTCCTAAGGGACTGATCTAATGCCTCGGGGGCTCATCGATGATGGCCTTGCCTACGTGAAGTCGCAGAGGCAATGTAGTTTGACCATGTAGATTAACACTAATGATGAAATTTATGGAGTATGATAGATGAACGAATGGATGAAGGATTGGATGAATAACTTTATTAGCGGATAGGCAGATACATGTTATTTGGTAAGGTGGTAAAAGAGAGCAAGAAACAAGCCATGATAAGCATCTTTATGCATATATGGATGCAAGAGAAAAGATCATTGTGGATGAAAACTAAAATCCTAAAAGATGGAGCAGACTAGTTATCACAAATATTGCCTATCTCCAAGTTTTCACCATTTGATTTTATTGCACCATTTTTTATTTGTTCCCTTGCATCAGGGTTTGTCTAAAAGCTAAGTGTAAAACTTTCAAAGCTACATATTGTTGATGGGATCATCCAACATCTCACCTTTTGATGTTGCCAACTAATATGCTCGTAATCCATAAGCAACAATGATTACATAAGGACTGAGCCAATTTGGTTCAAACTTGCCCTTCTTTTCTCTATCCTGTTGATTTTTGGGGTTTTCCTTAAGAACTAGATCACCAAATTGAAAAACTCTGAGCTTCACTCTATGATTGAGCTTCTTGACATACGTTGTTGATAGGACTTGAGGTGATTAAAAATATTTTTTCATCTTTTCTCCAGCAACTCTAACTCTTGAATCCTGGAAATGTGATACTCTTCCTTAGTTATTAAGCCCTTTAACGATACTTGTAGAGAGGGTAACTCAACCTCGATAAGCAACATTGCTTCTGAGCCATAGACAAGGACATAGGGCGTTGCACCTGTGGGTGTGCAGATACTAGTTTGGTAGGCACATAAAGCGGGATTCAACTGTACATGCCAATCACGGTCGACATCATTGACTGTCTTCTTTAAGATTTTCAAAATTGTTTTATTAGAAGCCTCTGTCTGACCATTTCCTTGGGGATAGTATGGTGTGGAAAAATGGTTTTGGATATGAAACTTGTCACAGAGCTCTTGGACATCCTAATTTTTGAAAGGTCTTCCATTATCAGTAATAATGGATAGAGGAATTCCATAATGACACATGATATAGTTCAGGATAAATGTGGCAATTTGCTTTCCTGTGACATTGATTAAAGGTACGTCTTCAATCCACTTAGTGAAATACTCAGTGGCAGTTATTATGAATTTGTGACCAAGGAGTAGTTAAGGGTTGTAGTTCTTGTGCCAGTGCATATATGAGATTTCCATGGATCTGAAATTTCTTGCACTTTTTGACAAAATGATAAAAATCAGTTTCCATACTTGGCCAATAATATCCCATACGCATAAGTTTCTTTGCCAAGGTAGGAACACTAGAGTGCATTCCACAAATACCTTCATGAACTTCCCTTAAGGCGGTTTGATATTCCTCACGCTCTAGATACCTAAGGAGAGTACCATCAAGACCTCATCGATAAAAGGGTATTGGCAATTATGATATAATGAGCAGCTTGACAAATAAAGGTTCTACGTCGATTATTTGATAGCCCTGGTGGCAATGTGTTTTATTTTAGGTAAGTATAACTGTTTCCATATAAAGGGGAATCAGATCCTACAATTTGACATATAATCCGTGTCTCAGGGTTATCATACGTAAGATTAGACAATTGCTCCACTAAGAACTCATAATGTGACTGATTTTCTAGTATATCCAGGAGTGAGGCAATAGTTGCCATGGCATCTGCAACTTTATTATCCAATCTAGGTATTTGTTCAAAATAAATCATGATAAAGTACTCTTTGAAATCATCTACCATGCGCTTGTAAGGTATTAACTTCTCATCCTTAGTCTAATAATCATCATTTACCTAATTGATGACTAGTTGTGAATCTCCATTAACATGCAACTCTTGAACTTTCCACTCTACAACCATCGTGAGACCAATGACCAATGCTTCATATTCTACCATGTTGTTGGTGCAAGGGAATAATCTTTGATATGATTTTGGTATGGTATCTCCTTGTGGTGTAACCAAAAAAATTCTACTCCTGAACCATGATGTGTGTAAGATCCATCAAAATAAAGCTTCCATGTTTGAGTTGTTATATTGAAGACGGATTCATCTGGAAACTCAAAACTTAATGGATTTTCATCATTAAGTGGTGCATTTGCTAGCTGATATGCAATTACTTGTTCTTTTATTGCCTTTCTATCCACATAGTCAATGTCAAATTCACTTAGGATCATGACCCACTTTGCCAATCTGCCTGTTAGAGCTGCCTTACTAAGTAAATATTTCAATAGATCTATTTTGGCTACTAACTTGATTGAATGAGTTAGCATATAATGTCTTAGCTTTTGAGATGCAAAGACTACAACAAGACATGCTCGCTCAATAGGTGTATACTATAGCTCATAGCCTACTAAGGTTCAACTGATGCAATAGATAGCTCATTCTTTTCCTTCATAATCATGTTGTTCCAGAAGAACTCCTAGAGAGGTTGTTGTAGTTGAAATATAAAGCAACAATGGTTTGCCTCAAGGGATTGGTGGTGATATGGTGTGGAGTTTGATCAGTCTCCAAGTGGGAGATTGTTGTTATATGGAGCCTAATCAAACTCAGAGGTTAAATTTACTCCACTTTTATAGGTGCGGTTTACCCCCAAATTATTTAACGGGGTCAAGGAGCAGTGCCCTTTGTGGGGGTTTGGGGGTAGCGCCCCCAAGACGGGGTCAAGGTGTCGGGAGTTATTTTTCTATTGGATGACATAAAAAACCCTATTTTGTAACTGACATAAGGCTTGATAAAAGTGGCTAAGGGTTAGGGTTTCCATTGATGTATTGTAGCATTTTGCAGTGGTATTGAGTTGCAAGGATTGCTAGTTGTAATCGGTTTGATTTACTAGATAATAATATTGGACTCTCTGTTGGTGGATGTAACCCAAGTTTGGGTGAACCACATTAAAACTTGTCTCTCATTGTTATTATTTCTATGTATTTTCATTCCTTTGTTTAATCTTTATTTGCATTTAATTAATATCTTCTTCATGCAATCCCTAACAGGTGGCATCAATATTGGTGGATTCATCAAATATTCTTTCAAGAGTTGAAAAGCCTATTCACACATCTCATCCCATCTAAAAGGAACATTCTTGTGGAGTAGATGAGTGAAGGGATGACTTTTGTCGGCTAACTGTGAGATAAATGGTGCAGGGGCACGTATAGGTCCAAGAGGCCTATCATGAGTCCTTTTCTTGCTATGTTTTGGTTTTCCATTTAAGATGTAATAAGGTCTTGAAGACCATCTTGTTGAATTTTAATATGGTCTTGTGACCACCTTGTAGCATGTTGAAGCCATTTGCAATCATCTTATAAGGCCTTGGTGCCAATTGTTTACATGTAGGCAATTAGGACCTAGTTGGTCAACTATGGTCAAACCCTCCACAGGTGTGAAAATGGAGTGGAATTCATGTTTGGAGTCATTCATGGCATGTTGGAATTTCTTTAGTGGAGTTTGAAGTAGTCTTGTGGAGGAATTGTCCATATTGTAAACAAAACACATAGTATGCATTAATGAGAAGGTGATAATGAACAGTTTGGAGGTTGCAGAGTTGGTTTTCAGTTACCATTCAACCCAAAATGCTTAATAATGATGTTGACATGTATAAAATGCCTCTCACATATCGTGCAGGGTATGAAGTTGAAGATTTCCAAGGAAAAAATTCTAACTCAGTTTCCTTTCCTGTATTTTCTGGAGTTTTTTTCGTTGTTTCAGACCGTACTTTTCTTTGGTACGGAATAGTCAAAGCCTGAGACTTATCAAATGTGAAAGAGCATTGAATGATCTATCATTTGAAATTTTTTTGAAGCATTTTCATTAATTCTGTAGGAAGTTACAAGTCATTTTTTGGAACTGGTCTGAAAACCCTGAACTAGGGTTTGTGAAGGAAATGATGGAGCCCTAAGCCATTCCACCGATCTCAGACTCATAGAACTAGTGGACAATGTGATAGATATGTTTTAGTTGTTTGTTTGATATTTCATGCAGGGGAACAAGTTGTTGCAGAGTTTGATGAATTTGGCTTAACAAACCCATGTGTTAAGCCATTTGAAGTGACCCTAGTCTCTTAAGACCGTACAATGGATTGTAGAAACATGAAACCTATTAAATCTCTGGTTTTGGCACCTAACTAACATGTTCTAATGGTTTGTTTTGTTTTATGAAGTCATTTAGGGGTAGTCTCTTTGGAAAATAGGCCTAAGTAGGGCTCTGGCTAGAATTACCAGTCCATTTTTAGGGCACACCTTCCAAAGCAACCCAAGGTCATTTTAACATATGTTATGTGTCTCCATAAAGGGTATCTGGCATTAGTTTGAGATCTTTGGAGAAAGGCCTTTGTCAAAAGATATTCACTGTTGTTCCCTAAAATAGGGCTACTAGGAGTTCGAGGGGTTTATGAAGCAAGTACCTTTACTCTAGATGCAAGACCCTATTCAATGGTTTGGGAAGGTTGTCTTAGTTGTCTTGAAACATTGTACATGACTACCCCTAAGAAAATCATCCATCTTGTGGCATACCCTATAGTGGGTCCTTGGCTTAGGTCTTGAAAGCCTAGAAAACTGGTTATTGGAGCAACAATGTTTCCCCTACATGCTTCATGTTTTGTATCACACTTTGATGATCTATTGTTGAGTCATTCCTACACCTAGATCCTCTGCATCATAGTGGTATCAGAGAAGGTTTGATTGGGAAAGTTGTAAAGAGAAATTGTGAAGTTGAGGTGTGTGACAATGCCTCCAAAAGGTGGGTCTGCAGTTGCAAGGGAGTTGAAGGCCTTGAGAGATAAGGTAGAGGCCTTAGAGAAAAGGAGAATGGCCACTGAGGAAGAGAGTACCTTAGTAGAGGAGGAAGAGGATGGAGAGGAAGATCATCTTGAAGAAGAGATGCCTCCTGAAGAGAGAAGGTTCATTGGAGCCTTGAAAACCATAAAAGCAGAAGCCACTGAAGTGAAGATAGACATCCCAATGTATGAGGGAAAAATCAATGCTGAGGCATTACTAGAGTGGGTGGATGCCATGAACAACTACTTTGAATACAATGAGATGGAAGATAACAAAAAGGTTAAGTTTGCCAAGACCAAATTGAATGGGGCTACTTTGACTTGGTGGAATTACTACCAAGGAGAGAGAGTAAAAGAGGGTAAGAACATGGTGACCTCATGGGAAAGAATGGTAAGCAAATTGAAGGCACAATTTCTTCCTGTAGATCATTAAGTGCAAGTGTTTATTAGGCTACAGAACTTGAAGCAAAAGGACATGGACATGGTAACCTATACTAAGGAGTTTCACAAACTTAGTATGAGGTGTGGCCATGTGGAGAATGAGAAGGAGAGAGTGGCTAGGTATTTGAATGGCCTAAGGTTCACAATCCAAGATGAGATGAGCCTAGTGACCCCTAAGACAGTAGAAGAGTGCTTCCAAGTGGTATGTAAGGCAGAAGAGAAGTTGAAGAGAAGGCAGGAGCAGCAAGGAAGGGGTAGAGGCAGAAATTTTAGAGGAAGAGGCAGTTTTGGTGGTAGGAATCAGTCCCAAAGGAAGTAAGGAGAGTCTAGTCAAAATGAACAAAGTGGAGACTCAAGTAGTAGAGGAAGTTTTAGAGGAAGAAGACCAAATGGGAGAGGAAGATTTGGTGGTCTAGGAAGAGGTTCTAACACATTCACAGGCATATGCTATAACTGTAACCAAGTGGGACATCCAACCTTCAAATGCCCAGAGAAACAAGGCTCTAGTTCTCATGGAGGAGAAAGGAGAAGTCAGCTAGTACAAGAAGAGGATTGTCAAAGTGTCAACACACCACCTAAGCCTACAGATCCAGAGTATGGAGAGAGCCTGATGATGAGGAGAACTCTCTTGAAGGTGCCAAGTACCAAGGAGCCACCACAAAGGAAGTCACTTTTCATAACTTCTTGCAAATCTGGTGGAAAGGTATGTAAAGTTAGTTGATTCAAGATCTACAGATAATTTGGTATCATTAGAAATGGTTGAGAAGTTAGGATTGAATAGAATCCCTCATTCTACCCCTTATAAGGTGTCTTGGTTAAATAAGGGTCAGCAAGTACTTGTAAATGAGAAATCTTGGGTAGATTTTCAATTTGGGGGGGTATAGGGATAGAGTCCTATGTGATGTGATCCCCATGGATGCTTGGCATCTACTTCTAGGATGTCCATGGCAGTATGATCTCAATGCACAACATGATGGGCAGAAAAACACCTATACTATCACAAAGAATGGTGAGTCTTTTACCTTGAATCCTTTATCGGATGAAGGCATAGATAAACAAGTGGGTGCTAGTGTCATGGTGATAGGTGAAAAGGAGTTTTTGCAGACCTTGAAAGAAGAAGGGGGTCTAGGATTTGCCTTGATTGTTAAGCCAAAGTGCAGGTTTGTTTTGTCCACAAACAAGAGAGAACCTATCCCTGGTGAAGTCTAAAACTTGTTGGAGAAGTATAAGGATATTGTAGTGGATGATTTGCCTAGTTCTCTGCCTCCTATAAGGGATATCAGTCATCATATTGACCTAATCCTAGGAGCCACACTACCCAATAAGGCTGCCTATAAGACGACCCCAACCCAAAATGAGGAGATTGCAAAACAAGTGCAAGAATTGATAGATAAAGGCCTAGTGAGGAAATGTTTGAGCCCATGTGCTGTACCTACTATCCTAGCACCCAAGAAGGATGGGAAATGGAGGCTTTGCACTGATTCTAGAGCCATCAATAGGATAACAATCAGGTATAGATTCCCTATGCCTAGGATAGAAGATCTCATGGACTATTTGGGAGGAGCATGCTACTTCTCAAAGATTGATTTGAAAAGTGGTTACCATCAGATAAGGATTAGAGAGGGAGATGAATGGAAGAAATCTTTTAAGACCAATGAGGGGCTCTATGAATGGTTGGTGATGCCCTTTGGGCTGTCTAATGCACCTAGTACTTTCATGCGCCTAATGAATGAGGTATTGAAACCTTTCATTAGAAAGTTTGTTGTGGTTTATCTAGATGACATTCTTGTTTTTAGCAGGTCCAAAGAATAACATTTGAGGCACCTTGACATGGTACTAAAGAGGCTACATGAGGAGAAATTGATGATAAACTTGGATAAGTATGACTTCATGAAAGAAGAGTTGGTATACCTTGGCTTTGTCATTTCCAAAGGAAGTTTGAAGATGGATCCTTCCAAGATAGATGCTATTATCAGTTGGCCAGCTCCAAAATAAATGGGAGATGTGAGGAGTTTCCATGGACTTGCAAGCTTCTCTAGGAAATTCATAAAAAACTTCAGCTGCAAATGTGCACCAATCCTTAACACCATTAAAGGAAGTAATAAGGGTAAGTTTTCTTGGACCAATGAAGCTGATAAAGGCTTTGAATATTTGAAGAAAAGAGTAGCCCAACAACCTATACTTGTGCTTCTTGATTTTAATAAGGTTTTTACCATTGAGTGTGATGCTAGTAACCAAGCAATAGGGGCTGTTTTAAGCCAAGAAGGCAAACTAGTAGCATTTTTTAGTGAAAGGCTCAATGAAGCAAAGAAAAAGTATTCATCATATGATCTAGAATTGTATGCTATGGTTCAAGCACTTAAGAAATGGAGGCACTACTTGTTACCCAAGGAGTTTGTTGTTTTTACTGACAATCATGCTCTAAGTTTCTTGAATGGGCAGGATAAACTCAATCATAGACACATGAAGTGGGTTGAATTTCTACAAGCATACACCTTCACAATAAAACATAAGAAAGGTCAAGCCAATAAGGTGGCAGATGCACTTAGTAGGAGGGCACTTATGGTGTAGGAGATACAACTTCAAAGCATGGGAATAGATGCACTCAAGGACATGTACCGTGATGATGCTGACTTCAAGGAGATTTATGAGGTTTGCAATCAGTTTTTGAACACTTATCACAGTGAATACTCTGATTTTTTACTTCAGAATGGTTTCTTTTCAAAGGGAGTTAGTTATGTGTGCCTAGATGCTCAATGAGAGAGAATCTTATAAAAGAGAAGCATAGTGGGAGCCTTGGAGGTCATTTTGGACTTGAAAAGACTTTGGATCAGGTTAGGAGGTTCTATTATTGGCCAAGAATGCAAGTGGATGTCAAAAAATATGTTAAGGGCTGCATATATGTCAAAGAGCCAAAGGAACTTCATCAAATGCAGGACTTTATCGACCACTTCCCATTCCCAATAGGCCTTGGGAGAGTGTAAGTATGGATTTTGTGATGGGGCTGCCTAGAACACAAAGGGGTTTTGATTGTGTTTTTGTAGTTGTTGACCGGTTTAGTAAGATGGCACACTTTCTTCCTTGCAAAACCACCAATGATGCATCTCATATTACATGCTTATTCTTTAAGGAGATAGTGAGAATACATGGTTTGCCTTTGAATATTGTCTCTGACAGGGATCCTAAGTTTATAGGTCACTTTTGGAGGACCTTATGGAAGAAACTAGGTACAAAGGTGTCATATAGCTCTGCATACCATCCTCAAATGGATGGAAAAACTGAAGTAGTAAACAGATCATTGGGAAACCTTCTAAGGTGTTTAACAAAGGAGCATGGATAGGCTTGGGATCTAATTTTACCCCAGGCATAGTTTGCATATAATGACTCCATGAATAGAAGTATTGGCAAAAGTCCTTTTGAGGTGGTTTATGGAATGTATCCTAGGGGTGTATATGAGTTGAGAGATCTACAAGGAATGGATAGGAGAAGTGCTCAAGGGGAAGATTTTGTTGTTGCAATCAGGGACACACATCAGCAAGTGAGAGAAACTCTTCAAAAGAGTGTAGACAAGTACAAGGAAAGAGCGGATTTGAAGAAGAGAGACCTTCAATTCAAGGTTGGTGATTTGGTGTTGGCACATCTGAAGAAAAAAAGGCTTCCTAAAGGCAAGTATACCAAACTAGTGATGAAGAAGATAGGACCTTGCAGGGTGGTCCATAAATTTGGGCAGAATGCTTATGAGATTGAGTTACCCCCTGGGGTAGCCATCTCTCTAATATTCAATGTATCTGATTTGTATCCATACAAAGGCTTTGTGAATGCTGATTCTAATCCAGGTGTGGCAGCAGATGAGGATTATGATTGGGTGAAGGAGTTGCCACCTAGACAACCCATGAAGCTTGAATGTATCCTAGGCACCAAGGAGGTGAAGAAGACTAGGAGAAAGACATATAAGGAGTACCTCATCAAATGGAAATACATACCTATAGAAGATGCCACTTGGATGTCTAATAATGATATCAAATAGCATGGGGTATCTCTTGAAGACCTCATCTCAAAGGGGACTTAAGATTCTTCTCTCCCTGAGAGCATGGTGCAGGGGCACCTATAGGTCCAAGAGGCCTATCATGAGTCCTTTTCTTGCTATGTTTTGGTTTTCCATTTAAGATGTAATGAGGTCTTGCAGACCATCTTGTTGAATTGTAATATGGTCTTGTGACCACCTTGAAGCATGTTGAAGCCTTTTGCAATCATCTTGTAAGGCCTTGGTGCCAATTGTTTACATGTAGGCAATTAGGACCTAGTTGGTCAACTATGGTCAAACCCTCCACAGGTGTGAAAATGGAGTGGAATTCATGTTTGGATTCATTCATGGCATGTTGGTATTTCTTTAGTGGAGTTTGAAGTAGTCTTGTGGAGGAATTGTCCATATTGTAAACAAAACACATAGTATGCATTAATGAGAAGGTGATAATGAACAATTTGGAGGTTGTAGAGTTGGTTTTCAGTTACCAATTCGACCCAAACTACTTGATAATGATGTTGACATGTATAAAATGTGCCTCACGCATCGTTCAGGGCATGAAGTTGAATATTTCCAAGGAAGAAATACAAACTCAGTTCCCTTTCCTGCATTTTTTGGAGTTTTTTTCACTGTTTCATACTGTACTTTTCTCTGGTACAGAACAGTCAAGGCCTGAGACTTATCAAATGTGAAAGAGCATTGAATGATCTATCATTTGGACTTTGTTTGAAGCATTTTCATTAATTCTATAGGAAGTTACAATTCATTTCCTGGAACTGGTCTGAAAACCCTGAACTAGGGTTTGTGAAGGAAACGATGGATCCCTAAGCCATTCCATTGATCTCAGACTCATAGAACTAGTGGAATGGAATGTGATAGATATGTTTTAGTTGTTTGTTTGACATTTCATGTAGGGGAATAAGTTGTTTTAGAGTTTGATTGAATTTGGCTTGACAAACCCATGTGTTAAGCCATTTGAAGTGACCCTAGTCTCTTAAGACCATACAGTCGATTGTAGAAACATGAAACCTATTGAATCTCTGGTTTTAGCACCTAAATAACATGTTCTAATGGTTTGTTTTGTTTTGTGAAGTCATTTAGGGGTAGTCTCTTTAGAAAATAGGCCTAATTGGGGCTCTAGCCAGAATTACCAGTCCATTTTTAGGGCACACCTTCCAAAGCAACCCAAGGTCATTTTAACATATGTTATGTGTCTCCATAAAGGGTACCTAGCACTAGTTTGAGATCTTTAGAGAAAGGCTTCTGTCAAAAGATATTCACTATTGTTCCCTGAAATAGGGCTACTAGGAGTTCGAGGGGTTTATGAAGCAAGTACCTTTACTCTAGATGCAAGACCCTATTCAATGGTTTGGGAAGGTTGTCTTAGTTGTCTTCAAAGATTGTACATGACTGCCCCTGAGAAAATCATCCATCTTGTGGCATACCCTATAGTGGGTCCTTGGCTTAGGTCTTGAAAGCCTAGAAAATTGGTTATTGGAGTAGCAATGTTTCGCCTACATGCTTCATGTTTTGTATCACACTTTGATGATCTATTGTTGAGTCATTCCTACACCTAGATACTCTGCATCAATAAACTAGTAGATAGTCTGCGACTTTCCTTGTAATGATCTCAATTGGCTAATATTTTAGGTGGCATTTCCATTATAGCTTTCACTTTTGCAGGATCCACCTTAATTCCATTTCCTGAAACTATGTATCCTAAAAGCTTTTCGGATGTGACTTCGAACACACACTTCTTTGGATTCAAATGAAGATTGAATTTCTCCAGTCACTAAAAGTTTTTGTTTAATATATTCAAATGTTTTTCCCGTGTGAGTGATTTTCCTAGAATGTCATCCACATAATCTTCCATAATAGTGTGCATCATATCATGGAAAATGGTGGTCATTGCTCTTTGATAGGTAGCTCTTGCATTTTTCAACCCAAACGACATCACATTACAGCAATATGTACCCCACAAAAATGTAAAGGCAGTTTTGTGTTGGTCTTCTGGAGCTATTTTGATCTGACTATAACCAGAAAATTCATCCATTAGAGATAATATAGTATGTCCTACTGTCAAATCTAAAATGATGTCTATATTGGGGGAAAATCATCCTTGGGGCATGCTTTATGTTGGTTGTCTTAAATTCCCAACCTGATTCTCGTAGCAAATCTATAAAATAGCCACTTATTAATGATCAATCTGCCTTGAGGGGTTGACCAATGACCATGAGATCAGGGAGAGAAGGCTTTCTCAATCTCCTTTTTCTACCTTTGTACTTTAGGCTCTGTGAAACCAAGGAGGGTGTTCCTATATAGATGGACTTATTTCCAATTCTCTATCTATCTCTCTTTAACTGATGCCTTCTTCTCTTGGGGATAACATCGTTCTACTAAAAATGGATGGGGTTTTCCAGAGACATTAGATTGTCATCTTTGTTTATAACACATATATGTTCCTTATAGGCTGCTTGAAAGAATGTATGGTGCAAGGGCACCTATAGGTCCAAGAGGCCTATCAAGAGTCTTTTCTTTTTATGTTTTGGTTGATTTGAATAAGGTCTTGAAGACCATCTTGTGGACCACCTTGAAACATGTTGAGGTCATTTGACATCACTTTGTAAGGCCTTGGTGCCAATTGTTTGCATGTAGACAGTCAAGACCTAGTTGGTCAAACCCTCCACAAGTGTGAAGATGGAGTGGAATTCATGCCATTCATATTTGGAAACCATCCATGGCATGTAAGCATTGTTGTAGTAGGGTTTGGAGTGGTCTTATGTAGTCTTGAGAAGAAATCATTCAAATTGTAAACAAATTGCAAGTGTTGTAATTAGTTCCCAATGTTCAACTAATTCAAAAGTCAGTTAGGATCAGTTGGGAGGATGGTAAAAGGCTTTATATGCCTCATCATGGTTGAGGCAAGGCAATAATTAAAGAATACAATAGCAAAAACTCCATTTTCTACACTTATTCCCTATTTTTTCTTAGTTTGCAGGCCATATACTCTTGTGTACGGAACAATCAAGATCTGAAACCTATCAAATATGAATGAGCATTGAATTGTTTGTCATTTGAGCCTTGTTTGGAGTATTTTCATTAAATTGGAAGGGAGTTATAAGTCTTTTTCTGCAAACTGGTCCTTAAACCCTGAACTAGGGTTTTGAAGGAAACGATGAAGTTTTAAGTCATTCCACTGTTCTCAGATCCATAGAACCAGTGGAATGGCAAGTAGGAGGTATGTTTTCATTGTTTTTTTATCATCTTATGCAAATAGTGGTGTTGTTGCAACATTTGACTGAGTTAGGCTTAACAAACCCATGTGTTAAGCCTTAGGAATGGAACAACAGTGATAAAAAACCATATAGTCAATTTAGGGAGCCCTAGACCTGTTAATTTTGTTGTTTTTTCATATACTACACGTGTCCAAATGGTTGTGGGAATTTTGTGAAGCCATTTGAGGGTAGTCTCTTTGCAAAATAGGGCTAATTATGGCTCTGGTCAGAATTACCCGTCCAAATTTGGGGCACGTGTTCCAAAGGACACTATAGTCATTTTGACATATGTTATGTATTTTCCAAAAGGGTATCTTGAAATGGTCTGATTTTGTGAAAAGAAGACATCTGTAAAAAGTTATGTGCCACTGTTCCCTAAAAAAGGGCTACTAGGAGTATAGTGTGTTTGTAAAGCAAGTCACCCTTCTTTGTATACAAGACCCTAACTGTTAGGTTGGAAAGGTTGTATAAGTTGACTTGAAACTCTCAAAATGCCCGCCCTTGAGAAAATCATCCATTTTGTGTCATATCCTATAGTGAGTCTCTTGGCTTAGGATTTGAAAATCCTAGAAAGACTGGTTTTTGGATGTAGTGAGAACCCTCCATGTTTAATGATTTAAGAACCCTATTGATGATCCTTCCATTCATCTAGAGCCTCTACATCAATGTATGATAAAGTAAGGATTGGCTAGATTCTTTAAGCTTCTATCTTATTCTTTGCAAAGGAACATGCAAGACATAACTTAATCAAAATAAATATCCTAAAAGCCTATTGTTGGAAAGGAAAATATTTAGATTGAAAATACTTTGAGGATAACCAGAGGGGCATAAGTTCAATATAATATCCATGAAATAGATCAGTGCCTATCCATTGGGCCAAGGAGTCAAAAAAGTTAAAATGATAAAGACTAAACAAGCAGTAATGTAAGAAACCTCAGTTTATTGTAAAGATACAACAATGCCTTACATTGAAAATACTCTACTAGTTTTGAAATCAACCATACTTAGTTATCCTTGTATACCTGAATCACATCTAATATTTTCTAATAGCAATTTTTACATTACTCCTTGAGTAAAAGACATGAGAGAAATATGCCAGCACAAGGAAGACTATGTCGATGAATAAAGATGATTCTTCAACCAAATATTATTCATGATATGAAACTGTATACGTACAGTAGGAGACAGTGGATTCCAAAACTTAACAAAACTTGTAAAATGAACTGTTCAGTAACTTGCATTATAGCTTACAATAATTCTATCAAGAAACTAGAAGAGACTCAAATTCGAAACCTCAAAAATAGACAACTAATTCTATTGCAGAAAATAAACTTATTTATAACTCCTTGACTAAATTGATCCACTATTTTAAAACTAAAGCTGGAAAATATGACATCGAACCAATATCTTTTTCTAAGCCTTGAATCCCCTTTTATAGAAATAAGGGGGTAACAAGCTTCAGGCCTTAAGACAAAAGAATTTACAACTATTTTGTAACCAACAGATGTAGCTAAAGAGGCTGGTGCAACCGTTCTACAACTATATGCTCTGCCACTTTTGGCAGAGAAGGGGGTAAGACTTTTGATGATGGATGTATTACTGGAGGCCGTTAGAGCCAAGCTCTCCTCAAATACCACCAATGTTTTTAATAAGAGCACTTATTGTTTTTCCCTTCCAAACCACATATCAAAAGATGAGAAAACATGCAAGGAATAACATTAAAAGGAGACTCGGGATAACAGAATCTCCTTCACTATTTCCAGGTTCCATTACACAGGTGAGATTTTGCCCTCCAAGTCTCAAAGTTTTGTGCAACTTTAACTAAGTAGAAACTTGGGGAATCCACACCTGGCTTGCCTCTAAAGTACTGGGAGTTAAGCCAAGAGAACAAAAGCAACAACAACAATTCTCCTCCATTCCCTTATTTGTTTCATCCCAGGGGACAGTCTCCTTACACCTAGAGTTAATGTACTATTAGGAAAATTAGATGTAAGGGAGGGGTAGAGGAAGCTGAGAAGCTTATCTACTTCAGAAGGGAATCTGCCAACTCATAGAAATAAGGAACTAATGGAGAAGGAAGAATACCCCTTAGAACCCACCATCAAATGAAACAAGAAAAGGGAGAAGAAATCACAGCATGACAATGGACACTGCTGCTAATCTCTAATTTTCCCTGCACCACCTACTCCATAAGAGATAATTCCAAGTCTTTCTAATTTTGTAGGGATAGATTGGGAGCCATGAGAATAAGGAAGGAAATCCTAAAGAATAGGGGAGTAGACAAAACACGTAGGAGCAAGGGAAAGCCATACTGTCAGAATATCTTTAAATAGTATGAACTATAACAACACCTACCTATTTATAGAAATTTAGGGATGTAAGCATACATCCACCCATCTGTGGTGTATTAATTTTCAGTCATTTCAGTATATTTTCTTCCATAAATGGAAATCTATCAAAGATTGCCATAATTGAACAGAAAGATAAGGCTTCATAATTTCGCGTAACTTGAAAACATCACTTCTTGTATTGAATTTTGCCAGATCAGGTGTCTTGGTTCTCCCAATTGAGCCTTGTCATCACATCAAATTTCATCACACAGTGGATGGAAAGTCATTTCCTGTAAAGGCACATATTTCCAAAGGTTGAGCTTGCATAAGCCAAATCATTCTGTTACTAAATTCCTCAGAAGTGACAGTGATGAAGACCTTGCAAATGCTTGAGCAGTTAATGCTTTGATATGCAACTTAGTCAGGTTTAGTGCCAATGAATCCTTCTAACATGATTTTGAATTTAGGACATTGAACTTGATTCTTGTTGGCGTATATTGATGGTGCCGATTCAACCCTTTTCCAGGTCAGACCATACTGCTTACTTCAATAGTATCATGCCACCTGGGTTCTCCTTTTCCAGCCGTGCTCCCTAGGAGAAGTCCCTTCCGCAATGCAGTTAAGACGGCACCTGCTATTCCACGTATGAAGGATGTGGTCAGAGATATGATCTTGGTGGAATGGTGGATAATCGTCAGATCACTGTACCTTGGGCATAGCATCCCCTAAAACGGTCCCACTTGATGCCATGTCTGAGACATGTATTTAATATAAGAGTCTTATCACATTGAGGAAGCCACACATCTCAATTCTGTGATTCCACAGTTGCTCAGAAAACCTTTCAATGGAGTATAGTGGAATGGCAGAGTCAAGACAGAAATTGATATGTAGCGTCTAGGACCCACCTTCATGCCAACCGGGATCGTCCTCAACCAACTGTCACCCTTTCCACATTTCTGTTGAGGCCAATTTCCTTTACAATTCATCGTGGGTGGAATGGTGAAATGAATCCATATGTGCTACCTACACAAAACTAATTAGTAGGATCAGTCTCAAACATGCCTATAACCTTTTTCCAATTAGACGAAGGGTGACCAATTGGGCAAATTTTCTTTTAAATAGTAAGCTTTTCCTTGGTGTGGGCTATAGATGATATTTGTTTGGTGAGGGGTTGGTAAACAACGTTGAGGGATAACATGAAAAGGGAACTTAAAAGGATAGTGACGAGAACATGCAATCACTGAAGAATTAGACTGAGTGCAACTTTTGACTTAATATTATAAGGGTTTAGGGTTTTTGGGTAGAGTTGGGTTACTCAGAATATTTTTTAGCTGAAAAACCCTAATCATGGAAATCTTGTAACCAAATTTTTGCAAAGTTGGGGATAAAACTATGGAAAATTTTCATATTTCCATTAGTGGCTCTAGTTGGGGATGCCTGTTCAGTTATGAATAGAGTGTGATCACAGAACAACTCTAGAGGAGAAGACCAAACATATAATGACCTCAGGCCATTATGTAGAAAAAACATTTGACCTGCCTCTATCAAACATCTTGTTTTCCAATGACTTTGTTAAAGTGCTATGGAAAACCTCATTGAAATTCAATATGTTCCTTACACATATTTTCAGATAACCTTTTGGATAATCCTCCCTGTAACTTCGTCCATCATTCTAAATCACAAATATTTGATACATACAGCCATCAGAAGGAGATTCAACATTCAATTCAATTGTTTCTGACCATGTAAAAATATCATTACCTCCAGATTTTTGTCCCTCTCATATATCTGAAAAGCAAAAGCAATTATAATCTATATTATAATTGGTAGCAGGGGATCTTTTACATTCTCCCATATCAATGTCAAACTTGAAACAATCATACTTTGTTTCCCTTTTGAAATCTGACATTCTATTTTTACTTTCTTCTTTCTGATTTGGCACTTCATTCTGATGCTGAATGCCGGATTGGGAAACACTATTAGGCTGGAGATTTAGGCCCTGATTATTTAATACAGTGTTTGTTTCCCCACATACCTTTGGATGCAGAACTAATATTGCCTCATTAGTTCCCTTAGGAGTCTCTTCAAAGAGTGGATTTTCTATGCATTCATAAAGCTCCATATCTTCTTTTATTGACAAATATATAGGCTCATCATTTAATGGATTGTCTTTGATATGCATTTCATTTGTACAATCTTCATTGTCACTGTCTTGATAGCAAGTATCATTATCTGATTCAGGACTCCCCTCATTTTGACATGAGCATCCTAATAATTGCTCATTGCTCTCTACGTGATTGACAAAGATCAATCCCTCCTGAGTTTTAGACTCAAAGCAGGCTAGTTCTTTAGAAGATTTTGATGTAAAATATATCTCCTCATAGACCAGGGAAATATCCTCAATTTGTTCATAAATCAAAGGGACCATTTTGACTGATATATCCTTATGTATCATAATGTCCACTACTTCATAAGCTGCCTTTTAAGGATTTGGGGATTTTCTTTTATTCTGATATTGAAGGGAGAGATGAGTAGCAAGAGTATTTTGAATTTCTCTTTTCTGATCATAGTCCCTATCCTCTTTATTATACTAAGTTCTGTAGCTTGCTTTTTTTGGCATGACTTTATAGGAATAGTCCATTTTTTACTAACTTGACAAATGGGAGGATAAATGGATCCATTGTTCCTTTTATACCCATTTTTTACCGACTCACATCCCTTTATCTCTGTGTGCTTCAAATTATTCTCTATGTTTATGGCCAGAGAATATGCTTGCCTTATGGAAGTAGGATTCTTATCTCTCAGTCTATAACTGTCCTTTTTATTGAATGCACCTAAATATATGATCAAACACATAGCCTCATTGGGTTTGATATTTTTAGGAATTTCCCTCACTATTGTAGCAAATCTCAAATTGAAGGTTGGGATTGATTCCTTATCTTCCTTCTCAATTTGCATGAGTTCCTTGATCACTACACCTACATCTATTCTTTCCCCAAATTGCTCCATGAAAGCAAATTTTAAATCCTGCCAAGAAAAGATAGATTGACTAGGCAGATATGCAAACCAATCTCTAACTTCTCCTTTAAAAGTTTGAACAAACAATTTTATGACTATATCCTCATGATCTATTTCATAGTCTCCCATCAAGTCACAAAAATCTTGTAAATGGCTACTAGTTGTTTTGGATCTATCATTGTTGAATTGAGTTATCTGATTTCTAACTTCCATGGTTATAGGTTTTGGAAATCCCAAATATTGTTGAAGTTAATTACCCCGTATCTATCCATGATAAACCCATTTTGATAAAAGACATGTGATTGTTGCTTATACATTTCTAAATTTCTAGGAATGTATTATGATGTTTTGGTAAAATACTTGAAAAGAGCCCTTTGTCTTTGGTGCAAATTTTGTTATACAAAATCAATAATACTAGACTACATAACCAGATCCTTTCTCATAGAGTCGCCACCTTTGTTTTTTGTAGAGGAATATATTATCTCCTTTCTCAGGATCAACTTTTGAATCATGTTTCACAGTAGGGTTACATAGAATATTCTGACATATAAAACTTTATGTAACAATCCTGTATCTATAACAACTGTGAATAGGAAATTTTATGGTAGAGTCACCATCCTTTTCTTTGAAAGGAATACAATTAAATAGATCTCTATCCTTTTAATATAGCTTTATAGATTCAAAAGACATGAGGAAACTTTTGAATGGGCAGAAACCCCCCATTTCGCAAGGGATTTATACTCCTTTGGATAAGACACAATTCTTATTTTATTCCCCAATAGAGTCGCCAATCTATTGGTGGCTCAACTGGATAAAAGCTTCTTGATCATGAGCTTCAAGAATGTTGGTAATAAATAAGGGAAAAAAATTTAGGATAAGATAGTTCTTATTTCATATCCCCAGTAGAGTCACCAATCTGTTGGTTGTTTTAAATTCCTAACCTAATTCTCGCAGCAAATCTATAAAATAGCCACTTATTAATTATCAATCTACCTTGAGGGGTTGGCCAACGACCATGAGATTAGCGAGAGAAGGCTTTCTTAATCCCCCTTTTCTACCTTTGCACTTTAGGCTCTGTGAAACCAAGGAGGGTGTTCCTATATAGATGGACTTATTTCTAATTCTCTGGATATCTCTCTTTAACTGATGCCTTCTTGACTTGGGGATAACAGCGTTCTACTCAAAAGGGATGGGGTTTTCCAGAGACATTAGATTGTTAGCTTTATTTATATCACAAATATGTTCCTTATAGGCTACTTGAAAGAATGTATGATAAAGTGAGGATTGGCTAGATTCTTTAAGCTTCTATCTTATTCTTTGCAAAGGAACATGCAAGACACAACTTAATCAAAATAAACATCCTAAAAGCCTATTGATGGAAAGGAAAATATTTGGATTGAAAATACTATGAGGATAACTAGAGGGGCATAAGTTCAATATAATATCCATGAAATAGATTAGTGCCTATCCATTGGGCCAAGGAGTCAAAAAAGTTAAAATGATAAAAACTAAACAAGTAGTAATGTAAGAAACCTCAGTTTATATTAAAGATACAACAATGCCTTACATTGAAAATACTCTACTAGTTTTGAAATTATCCATACTTAGTTATCCATGTATACCCAAATCACATCTAATATTTTCCAATAGCAATTTTTACATTACTCCTTGAGTAAAAGCCATGAGAGAAATATGCCAGCACAGGGAAGATTGTGTCGATGAATAAAGATGATTCTTCAACCAAAGATAATTGATGATATGAAATTGTATAAATGCAGTAGGAGATAGTGGATTCCAAAACTCAACAAAACTTGTAAAATAAACTGTTCAGTAACTTGCATTATAGCTTACAATAATTCTATCAAGAAACCAGAAGAGACTCAAATTGAAAACCTCAAAAATAGACAGCTAATTCTATTACAGAAAACAAACTTATTTACAACTCCTCCCTGACTAGATCGATCCCTATTTTTAGACTAAAGCTAGAAAATATGAACTTGAACCAATATCTTTTATAATCCTTGAATCCCCTTTTATAGAAATAAGTGGGTAACAAGGTTCAAGGCTTAAGACAAAAGAAGTTACAATTGTTTTGTAACCAATAGATGCAGCTGAAGAGGCTGGTGCAACCGCTCCACAACTGTATGCTCTACCACTTTTGGCAAAGAAGGGGGTAAGGCTTTTGATGATGGATGTATTACTAGAAGCTGTTAGAGCCAGGCACTCCTCAAATACCACCAAGGTTTTTAATAAGAGCACTTGCTATTCTGCCCTTCCAAACCGCATATCAAAAGATGAGAAAACGTGCAAGGAATAACATTGAAAGGAGACTCAGGATGACATAATCTCTTTCACTATTTCTAGGTTCCATTGCACAGGTGAGATTTCGCCCTCCAAGTCTCAAATTTTGATGCAACTTTAACCGAGTAGAAACTTGGGGAATCCACACCTAACTTGCCTCCAAAGTATTGGGAGCCAAGCCAAGAGAACAACAGCAACAACAACAATTCTCCTCCATTCCCTTATTTGTTTCATCCTAGGGGACAGTCTCCTTACACCTAGAGTTAATGCTCTGTTAGGAAAATTAGATGTAAGGGAGGGGTAGAGGAAGCTGAGAAGCTTCTCTACTTCAGAAGGGAATCTGCCAACTCATAGAAATAAGGAACTACTAGAGAAGGAAGAATAACCCTCAGAACCCACCATCAAATGAAACAAAAAAAAGAGAGAAGAAATCACAGCGTGACAATGGACGCTATTGCTAATCTCTAATTTTCCCTGCACGACCTATTCCATAAGAGATAATTCCAAGTATTTCTAATTCTATAGGGACAGATCAAGAGCCATGAGAACAAGGAAGAAAATCCTAAAGAACAGGGGAGTAGACAGAACATGTAGGAGCAGGGGAAAGCCATACTATCAAAATATCTTTAAATAGTATGAACTATAACAACAACACCTGCCTATTTATAGAAATTCAGGGATGTAAGCATACATCCGCCCATCTATGGTGTATTAATTTCTAGTCATTTTATTATATTTTCTTCCATAAATGGAAATCTATCAAAGATTGCCATAATTGAACAGAAAGATAAGGCTTCATAATTTTGCATAACTTGAAAACATCACTTCTTATATTGAATTTTGCCAGATCAGGTGTCTTGGTTCTCCCAATTGAGCCCTATCATCACATCAAATTTCATCACACAATGAATGAAAAGTCATTTCTTGTAAAGGCACATATTTCCAAAGGTCAAGCTTGCATAAGCCAAATCATTCTATTACTAAATTCCTCAGAAGTGGCAGTGATGAAGAACTTGCACACACCTGAGCAGTTAATGCTTTGATATGCAACTCAGTCAGGTTTAGCACCAATGAATCCTTCTAACATGATTTTGAATTTAGGCCGTTGATCTTGATTCTTGCTGGCGCATATTGACAGTGTCAATTTGACCCTTTTCCAGGTTAGACCATACTGCTTACTTCATTCAATAGTATCATGCCACCTGGGTTCTCCTTTTCTAGCCACACTCTCGAGGAGAAGTCCCTTCTACAATGCAATTAAGATGGCACCCGCTATTCCGCATATGAAGGATGTGGTCAAAGATATGATCTTTACGAAATGGTGGATAACAGTCAAATCACTATACCTTGGGCATAGCATCCTCTAAAATAGTCCCACTTGATGCCACGTCTGAGACATGTATTTAATATAAGAGTCCCATCACCTTGAAGAAGCCACGCATCTCAATTCTATGATTCTGCGGTCGCTCAAAAAACCTTTCGATGGAGTATAGCAGAACGACAAAGTCGAGACAGAAACTGATATGTAGCACCTGGGACCCACCTTCATGCCAACCATGATTGTCCTCAGCTAGCTATCACCCTTTCCACATTTCCACCAGGGCCAGTTTCCTTTGCAATTCATCGTGGGCAGAATGGTAGAAATGAATCCGCATGTGCTACCTGCATAAGACTAATTAGTAGGACCAGTGTTAGACATGCCTATAACCTTTTTCCAATTAGACGAAGGGTGACCAATTGGGCAAATTTTCTTTTAAATACTAATCTTTTCCTTGGTGTGGGCTATAGACGGTACTTGTTTGGTAAGGGGCCGGTAAACAACGTTGAGGGATGACATGAAAAGGGAACTTAAAAGGATAGTGACGGGAACAGGCAGTCACTAAAGAATTAGACTGAGTGCAACTTTTGACTTAATACTATAAGGGTTTAGGGTTTTTGGGCAAAGTTGGGTTACTCAGAACATTTTTTAGCAAAAGAACCCTAATCATGGAAATCTTGTAACCAAATTTTTGCAAAGCTGGGGATAAAACTATGGAAAATTTTCATAGTTCCATCACTTTATTCAAATCTCTAAAATCTATGCAAAGTCTAATTCTCTTGTCTAGTTTAGAAATAGGAACAATGTTGGAGATCCATTTAGGATAATCAATTGATCTGATAAAACCTACATCCAACAACTTCTTCAACTCTTCTTTGACTAAAAGTGCTATGTGCGGATGCATCTTTCTTAACTTTTGTTTCACTGGTTTAACTCCTGGAGCTACTGATAAATGATACATGATGAGATTTGGATCAAGGCTAAACATATCCGCATAGGACCAAGAAAAATTAATCTATCTATCTTTAAAGAATTTGATGAATTCTTTCTTTTCTTTCTCTGATAAAGATGTTGCTAGATGAATTATCTTCGGGCTATTCTTTGTACCAATGTTCACTGGTTCTACTAAGATTGAAGACCTCTCTTGATGTATAGGGTTGGGGAGAGTGTCAAGCCTTTCATCCTTTGGCACCTCGTAGAGCTTTTCACCATCATATACATCCTTTATTTTATTTTTTTCATGAGCTAATACTGCCGTAGAGCAGTTTTCACCATTAGATCCATTTTTTATTGTTATATTTTTGTGACTAAAAGGCTTGGCACTCTCTCCAAAATAAGTCACATTATTAATTTATATAGTGAAGCCTGCCTTGTGATCTCCTAGAGGTAGATGATCCCTAAGACCCAAATAGTTAATAATAGCATCATCATTGTGAAAGGTATCAAGTTCAAGGGCCTCTTGTTGTTCCCAATCTATAAGTTCAGGATATATTAGTGGAAGAGGATCATTTGGTTAGTCTGGATCAAGTGAAATAATGGTTAAAATAGAAAAGTTCCCTAGGTTTATGGTGGTATCTCCAAGGTCCAAATCAATACTCTCCTGAGGATTATCTATCACGTGGGATATCTGACCTTCCTCATGGGAATCACTCTTGATATTCGCAAATCTAACTCCATTGGTCTAGACCTTGAACTTTGTCCCTAATGGTATGTACTGGTGGAGATGTATGATTGAACTACATCAATATGCTTATCTTCGTAAGATAACTAAAAAAAAATTTCCCATTCCCATTCATTAGAATCTATTTCACTTCCCTCTTGGAATTTATGAATTTGCTCCACTAGATTTGTAGTAGCCTTTTCTATGACATCTCCTTTATAACCTAGTCCTTTAGTGTCTTGGGCCAATAATGAAGAAGGTTGTATGGGTTTAATAATTCCTTCTTTTCTTAAGCCTATGGGACTGTGACCATCATATCCCATTCTCTACAAAATAGTGAAACCCATGCCATATTGTTCAATTCATAATTGTGTTTTTTGTTATTGTGACTTGAATTCACTTTCTTCCTCCTTGTATAACCATTGGAGGATGTCTTTCTCCTCACTTTATTCTAATAGGTTGCCCCATTTGATAAAAGGACCTTCAAGATGCTTTAATGACTGTTGTTTGGAGATGGATGGTTTGCCATAGGATTTGGGTGAAAGGGGTAATTGTGTGATACAAAAGGATTGTTCAATGGAATACTCTCCAACACCTTTGTCCTTTAGATTGACTTTCATTTTAGTAGATTTGGATGTAGAGGCTAATGAGTTTATATCAACATGGGACGTAGATGACGAGGCTGCACGATTAGTGGGTATAATGATTTCAGGTTTAGGTTTTATGGTATTTCAATATTGAAAGGGATTGGGATCAACTTGGATTGTAATCTCTTGACCATTGTATGGAAATTTTATACATTATCTATAAGTATATGGTATGACTTTCATTGCATGAATCTAAGGGTGTCCAAGGAGAATATTATAGGCTAAATCCATGTCAAGGACTTGACAAACCACATCTTTTTCAACTGGTCCAATTCTTATGGGTAAGACAATAGATCCTTTAGAGGCTCTTTCCTCTTCATCATATGCTTTGATAGTGATTTTCTTCTCTGAATCTACAACAATTTTAAAAAACCCCAATGCAAGGATTAATTTTAAGGTACATATATTTAAACCAACTCCTCCATCTATAAGGACTCATTTGATTCTATGCTTGTGAATAAGTACTTCAATGTGGAGAGATGCATTATGTGGTTGGTTAATGGCCATATCATCCTTTTCAGTGAAAGATAGGAAATGAGGCATGGTGAGATGTCCCACCATGGCTTGAAACTGCTCTTGGTCCAGATTTGTGGGTACGATAGTTTCTAATATAGCCTTCTCTAAGATAGCTTTGTGAGATGGCGAAAGACGCAAAATCTCTAATATGGATATGTGTGCGGGTGTCTTTTTGAGTTGGTCTAAGACATTGTATTGATTTGATATGGAATATGCCTTAGGTAGAGCCCCTTGAAAAGTAATCTTTCCTTGATGGGTAGTAACATTACAATTAGGCTTATTGTTAATGGTAATCACATTTACATTTGAGTCAAATTCAGATATGTGATTAATGGTGTACTCATAAGATACTTTCGTGTAATTAACATTATTACCACCTGTATTGTTTGTTTTTGAGGGACTTCCCTTCTCATAGTTAGGAAGTGGATTCTTAAATGCCACATGTTCTTCATTAGATGTATGGCCATCAATCGATATATCTCCTTTGTCTATTAAGTCTTGAATTGTGTTTTTCAATCTTTGACAATCATTTTTTTGTGACCTTTGCTCCTATAAAATTCACAATAATCAGAATCTTTCCACCATGAGGTTTTAGATTTGGGTTCATAGTCTCTTGCTATAGGAAGTGTTATGAGATTATTTGCAATGAGTTTCCTTAAGGCAGATTCAATGGATTCTCCCAATGATGTAAATCTTCTGTGGGGAGGATTGAAGCCTGTTGGTCTAGGTTCATTATTGGTTGGTTTGTTTGAAGAAGCATTGTTTTGTGGACTTGATAAATTTAAAATAGGTTGTGTTGATGTGACATGTTTGGCATCTACAACCCCATCATTCACATGTTCTTATTCTTGGTCTAAAACTTAGATTTGTCACTGTTGTTGTTTGAACTAGTAACATCCTTGTAGATCTTAATTTATCCTTTGGCTATCAATGTTTTTTCTATGAGTAATCTCATCTCAATAACCTTACTAAAACAAGTGGGACATTGGATTTGAATTTGATAGATTAATTTCATGTTTAAATTGTGGACAGACATTTCTATCATTTATTTTTCAGGGATGTGATATGGACATTTGCTTGCAAGTTGTCTCCATCTTTGCAAGAAAGTAGTGAAGGATTCTCCACTCTTTTGTTTATTGTTGCAAAGATTTAACATTGATATATTGTGTTCAATGTTATAGGAGAAGTGAGCTACAAATTTGTCTACTAGTTTGTTAAATGTATGAATTCCAAGAGGTAGACGTGAGAACCATTCCATGGCTTGAGCTCCTAAGCTACGTGGAAAGAGTCGCATTAGATATGTATCATTGTGAGCAACTTCTAAACATGCAACACTAAATTCCCTAATATGGTCACAAGGATCACCTTTTCCCCTATATTTGTCAAATTTGGGTACTTCAAAATTGGAAGGAAAAGGTATCATAACCAAGCCTTTATCAAAAGGATACAGAGATATGTCCTCTAATGAATAACATTTTGTTGAGGATCTATTTTGTAAATCTACAAATTGTTGTTGCAAAGCTTGGATTTATTGAGTGAGTGCATCTAATGGATTTGTCACATCCTTAGTTTCCTTATTCTTAGGAGTTTTAGTTTGATTTGTTTGAATTGTTTCTCTCAATTTGGCAATGTCAAAATCGGGAGGTAATTTTTGTTGGCAAGAGACATAGTGTAGCTTCATGAGTGTTATCATTGATGGCAACAAAGTCCATCCCACACATCAGTAGGACATGGTGAGTCTTTACCAGAAGTCAGATTGAAGAAGTGTTGTGGTCTGGTAAGAAAGAACAGAGCATGCAGCAAGGTCTGACAGTTAGGTCTGGATCTCTCAGAGGAAGTATCTCAGTAAAATACAGATTTGGGGAAGTCTAGAGGAGTACCTTGACTGATAGATTCCAAGGATTGAGCCTCTAGTGAAGAAAGAGTGAAGAGATATGAGCACCTAAGCATTGGGTCCCTGTTTGGCAGAGTAGACAGAGGAAGAACTAACCGGTAGAGCATCAAACTTTAATCCGGATGAGTTATTGATGGTGATCAAGTTTCTTAAGGTATCATTCATGATTGGCCGACATGATTGATGACTTCTATAAGTATCTCTTCGATCCGCATCACTTGATAAGTAAGGATTCAACTGACAGATCAAAGTTTGGGAAAATATTGACTATTCTGGATGTCAACTAAAAAGGTGTTGAAATCATTGGTGTGGATATATATACCAGATGGATTTGGATGTGAAGGTGTGTGTGGTGTATTATGAGGTGCGAAGAAAAGTAGAAGAACTATTTGGAAGCAATAATACAGGTCCGGTATGTGACTGGACAGTAGTACCTAAGAAGAGGGAGAATGAAGTGCAGTAGATCAGTATATTGAGCCTAAAAGGAACTGAACCTCAGCATGTGTGGATGCCTCTCATTAGTTCAAGTATCTTGTTATCTTATACCTTGTAGATAGTGAGTCTCTTGTAGGCAGTGAGCCTCTTGTGAGTAGTGTGCTTGGGTAGTGAGCTCTAATTGGCAAGTGCCATTTTGTACTATCTTATTCTTTTAACAGAGAATACAATCTTGGGTTAATCACCCCATGGTTTTTTCCCTTAACAAGGTTTTCCACGTCAAAATCATTGTGTTATGTGTATTAATGTTATTTCTATTTCATGGTTATGTTTGTTTATATGATTTGATGCTGCATTAATTGTTAAGGAAGCTCAGAAAGTTGAAGTAATTAAGATAACTGATTCACCCCCCCTCTCAATTATCAACAATTAGTATTAGAGCCAAGTTCCTCCTAATAGAGCCTAACAGCTTGAGGAAGATCTAGGAATCTCAATGGATATGTATGGTATGAGGGAACAACTTCAGTCTGCCCTAGATGATCTTGAGCAATCTCACTCCTAAGTCAACAACTTGAAGGAAAGACTCAAACAAGCTGATGATTTCATAAATGAACTAAAAGTGAAACTAAGTATCTCTATGAAAAAGAGAAAGGAACTACTTCAGCAATTAGCAAGTCAAGGTGAAGACAATGATACAAATGAAGATCTGAAGGAGTAAACAAAGTTATGTGAAAAGTTATCAAAAAAGGTCATTATGGTAAGACATGAAATGGAATCAGGAGTTATGAAATTCACCCAAGAAATTGAAGAGAAAAGAAAAACTGAAGATGATCTAAGACAATCTCTCAAGGAGAAGTCGGAAGACTGCCACAAAATGGATAGAATAATTAGGCATCTAGAATCTGATCTTGAAGAAGCTAGAGATAACGAAGAACAACTTGAGAATCAGATTGACACTCTTAAAAGGGATCTTCAAACAACAAATGAATACAAAGAGAAATTCAAGATAAGCTCTGCTGAACTTGAAGTTCTTCTTCAAAGGTAGAAGAGGGTAGATGGGAAACAAGGCTTGGGGTATGAGAAAGGTGAAAGCTCTAGATCTGGTCAGAAGAACTTTGGATCAGGAACTCTAAGGAATAGACCTAGAAGACCTCCGGTAAGGCAACCAAATGCTCAAAGATATCCATCTTTCAATGGATACTACCACAAATGCAATAATTTTGGTCATAAAGCAAATCAGTGCAGAAGAAGAATGAACCAGACTAATTCATCCTTCTCTGGACAGTGTTTCAATTGCAAAAGGTATGGTCACAAATCTCATGAGTGTAGAAATATAGAAATAAACAATTCATTCAATAAAAGATGCTTTGCATGCAATAGAATGGGACATATGGCTAATCAGTGTAGATCAAGAGGATATCAATCAAATATGCAAAGAAATGTTGTTTGCTACAATTGCAATAGATCTGATCATATTGCCAAATTCTACAGATGTAAGAATCAGAACAATAAGGGTATGGTACATCATAATCAAAACCAAGACAAAGGAAAAGGAAAAATGAATGCAGATGAAATTCAAAGGGAGATGAACAAGATTTGGGTGAAGAGGAGTACAGATAATGTTGAAGATGGATCCGCACCAGAATTTGGTGCTGATATTCCTTTTGGAAACTAAATAGATGAGCTTTGGCTCAGGGGCAGTCACAAAAGAAAATATTCTCCCCCAGCTAGTCAATTGGTGCCTGAAATTGGCACATGGAAGGTTGCAAACTAAAAGGGCTCTTAGAGAAACATCTAAATAACCCTTGGCGAAGATATGAAAGATCCGCAATGAATTTGAAGAGGTTAATCATCTGAGATTAATCCGGTTTAACAGTCATCTGGTAAGAACAAGATTTTCACAGTTAGATCCGGTATGATTCAAATTTGAGGTATCTTGATCTACGGATAGATCAAATGTTTGGGGAAAGGAATATAGATTGTCATCAATCACCGAGAATAATTCTAAGTATATCTCAATGATCCGGAAAAGATCTTTCTTAGAACAAGGAGAACAAGGCAACCAGAATAACTTAAGTTGCGCATTTATTGCAATGTGGAATTAGGGTTTTCTCAGAAATAAAAGGGTTCATTCACCCGCCATTTGTACATTTGCATTCAAGAAGAAAAGAAAAGGAGCTCTGCAACAAATTAATTCAAATTTCTCAAAGATCAACCACTGAAGTCGATTCATCCAGCAAATCAATTTGGCTCACTCCGTGAACCCCAGAAGCGCAAAAGGTATTTTTTGTTATTGAATATATCTCTGTAAATCTTTTGAAAGATGGCTACTCTAAATATTGTGAAGATCATTGATAGGCCTCACCCCAAATTCAAGAAACATCCCTACAAATCCCTGGAAGTAGATCCCCTAGGGGCATTTTCTAGTGTTCCGTATGGAGTTCTGCATGTAGAAGATATTAGGGTTTACATTCACGCAAACATTGAAGAATTCAGAGAATTCAAGTTGAGGGATATCTACCACAAGGAACTGATAAATGAATCACTTGAACTTAAACCCCAATATAAGGTCATCCGGGAAAAACATTTTGGGCAGTGCATTCATTTCCCTTGTTTTACTGAAGATGAGTGGGTCCGGTATGTTTTGAGCAGAGTGCATGACAACTTCATGTGGCTGAATAGACCATTCAAGATCACAAAAGATGCTATTAAAGCGGTAAATGGTTTGCACTCATCCGAAGGGTTACCTGTTCTCAAATCTGTTAAGAATCAAACTGTGAGTGAGGCTACCGGATCAAGGTTTGACAAGAGAGAAATGACAATAGAAGATATCACTGATCCGGATATCAAGTTTACCTCCATGATCATCGGTTATAAGATATATCACTCTAGCAAGGAAAATTCAGTACTCGAAACTGCAATTTACACTGCTTATGAAATGTTAAGAAAGGATGTTGACTATGACCTTTGTGAGCTCCTTCTAAACCAAGTTTTGGAGAACCTGCAGAGGATAAAGAAGGACAAGAAGAATTCCTTCAAATATGGTGGCCTGATACTCTGTCTATTCTTCTACTACATGAATGAGCTACCCGGATCTAATGGGTGGATATGGCAAAATGACAGACCAGTAGCAATACAAATCAAAGACTATCTACATGGAATTGATGATGCCAATGCATAAAATACAGCACTTTGGGGGTACTTTAAGAACTTTCAGAACATGATGCAATCCAGAGAGAGAATTCCTCAATTGCTAGTTGAAAAGTATAAGAATACAATATGCTTTATGGTAGAAACTGATCAATGCCTAATGGAGGCAGTGGAACCAAGAATAGTGTGGATCATGCCAATGGGGTATGAAGTGGATGAGAAAATTGTAGAGCTGCATGTTCAGCACATGCTAAGTCAGCCGAAGGATCCCAAGACAGAAAGGTTTGGAACCTTTGAAGAATTGAGTGTAAAGATTCATGTGGAACTAAGACAACCGGAGATGAAGAGAAAAGTGAGAAAAGAAGTATCCAAATGACTCCTGAAATGAAATCTATGATGAAAAGGGTATCCAAATCTATTTTGTTTAATTGATCAAGACCTCGAGAAGTATCCTCTGTGGTGTATGAGTAGGATCAAATGAGCAGGAACAATGATTATATGTGCAGAAACAAGAAGTATATGCATAGGATCAAATGCATAGGAACAATAATTATATGTGCAAAAACATAGGGTATATGCACAGGATCAAATGCACAGGAATAATGATTATATGCACAGGAATAATGATTATATACACAAAAATAGTGAGTGTATGTGTAGCTCTGTGTCAGTGACTATTTTTTATCAATCTCAGTTTGTTTTTGGTTCGTTTCCCTAAGTAAACTATTATTTTTGGGATGATTTTTCTTTATTTTGACAAGAAGACACAATATACAATAAACACAATGGCTGTTTGTAACAATGAGTGTATGTTCAAGGCTCACAAAAAGCCCAAATTTCCACGGGTATAACATAATTGAAGACAAATCTAGCACTTTTTATACCTAAGGACACAACTTCATTGCAATACATCAACCCACACTTGGAATCTCCGTCGACTCAAGTGTCATCACACCTAATGTGGGTGTGTACACTTTTTTGTCTTTGTGAGAGAGGACAGATAGGGACCTCTAGGACTGGAAGGATAACCTAATCACCCTTTCCCTGGAAAGCTACTATTAACTTATGCTAAGCCAGGGATTTTTGTCTCATCTCAAAGGAGCCTTATGGTGAGTATCTTGGGGGAAAAACCTTCTATGCCCTTGCACTGAAAATTATTGCAATGTTCGGAGGTAGATCATGTAGTCACTAACTATGAGGTTTCTAGTTGCTTTTTGGGGGACCAACGCCTTGCGAGCATTCGGCAAGCCACTAAAAGCTTTAACCAACTTTACTAGGAGTGTAATATACATTACACAAATGCAAAATTTCTTCACAAAAGTGTTAGTATGTCTCCTTTCAAATTGGCATAGTATGGGAAAGGCTAACGTTGGTTAGGACTTGGCTTTCACCTTGACCAATTTGTATAGCGGTCCAAAGGAAAAATCTGCTTATGGTTGTCCCCTCTTGGAGGAAATGCACTCCAAAAGGTAGGCCCTTCTAAGAACAAAACCAAAAGATCATATCCAAAATCCACATAATGAAGAAAGGATATTTTCTAGGGATTTTGTTGGGGATAAACAAAAAGTACAAAGAGATGAGTCTATTTTTGGTCACCCAAGTTTTGTACAAGGGGAGAACATACACCTATCACCTCACAAACACATAAAACACATGTTCATTTAATCTCCTAGATTAAACTAAGTGTAACTAAGCTAATCACAAAAGATGCAATACTAGTATGATCAAAGAAAAGAAAAGAATTAATGTCAAATTAACCTCGTAGATTAAACTATGTTTGATTGTATTGAACATATGCAAGATAGATGTGTAAGATTACTTTCCCCTACTTAATCTAGATGCTACTAAACTACCAATACAAGAATGAATGCAAAAATGATATCCTAACAAAGGCAATAAACATGTAAAATAACTATTAGTAGTCTTAGCATACAGTCTTGGATGTATAAAAACAGCTACGCCACAGATTAGTAACCAAGTTAGTTCCAAAAACATAAATCAAAAAGTGACTAATGTGAATGCATGAGAATAGAGAACAAATGCGTAGAAAGATCATATGCGCAAAAAGATTGTTCAAATGCACAAAAATAGTGGTTAAATGCATAAAAAGATTGTTCAGATGCGTAGAAATAATGGTTAAATGCACAGAAACACAATAATTTTTCATGTAGGATTTGTATTTAGTATGGATGCACAAGACTGGAACACAAATGCACCAGAACACTCTGTTACGACTGTAAACACACAAAAACTCAAATTTTTATGTTAAATTTAGGGCAAGGTCCCCACGATGGGTGCCAAAAATGTGATGATAATTTGGAGAACAACAGTAAAAATCTATGAAGCTACCACAAAACTCTAAATTTCAATTGAAACCAAAATCACCAATGAAACTAATAGAAAAACACTGAATTTGAAGCAAAACATTATTTATACCTTCAAACACAGATTTCTCCTTCATTTCCCATTGTGTCCTATCTTCTTGAGATCTTGATTTTGCTGATTGTAATTATGCTCTCAGAATGCACTCCTTTGTTTCAAGATGACTCTAAGATGAATGGACTTGTGGCAGATTTTATGCAAAGTAAATGATTCTACAATGCTAAATTATGATAATGATCAGATGAAGCTAATGATAATAGTGAAATGGAGATAATGTTATGAATCTAAGATACTATGAAGCTACTACAAATGCAACAATGGAGATGGATAATGCTAAATGATATGCTAATGGAGATTGGTAATTGATAATGCTATGTAAATAAAAGCCAAAGGTACACTTTTGATATTTGATATGATTTCAGTAGCATGAAAGTATGATCTCTCTTTTGTTGTCCCAAAATGAGGATGAGAGGCATCCTTTTATAGGCAAAGGATGGCTTAGATCCAAGTTGCAAAAGATCAATGGTTGAGGAATTGGTCTTATGGCACGGAGGGTCAAGATTGAATTGCTTGGATGAGGGGAGATATAGAAGGAGGATGTTCCTACTACATTGACAAGATGGAGAGATATGTGGGTCAAGGAGCCACATGGCGATGTGCTCATAAAGACCATGAGAGAAAGATGGAAGGAGTCTATGTTTGTTGGGATGTTGGAGGGAATATAGGGCTCATGAGACAAGTGTCTCATAGTCAACTTTGACCATGATGATGTGCAGAAACCAACTTCTACAAAGTAGGGATGGTTGAGAGGAAATAAGACATATGTTGAGGATAAATGTTTAATTAAATATCATTAATATTGAATTTATGGTGCAACATGGAGGTGAGGTGTCAAATTATGTGTAGGGTGATGTGGATTTTAGGAATATGACTTTGTCGTACAAAAATAATTAAGAAATTAGGATTATTTAATTAGAGACTATTTTAGAAGAATTAAGATATTTAATTAAATGAATTAAATTTTATTTAATTATTGGAAGAATAGGATAAATGTGAATCAAATAAATAAATTACTATATTTATTTATTGATAGAGGAAATAAGAATGAAATAAATATAAAATATTTATTTAATTTATCTCGAGCCATTTTTAGGTGTATACAAAGGGTATTTGGATTGTGCAACCCCTTTGAATCAGTGTAATTAGTATTGTTTCATGGATTTTGATCTTCAAATGGTATGCTTGAATAAGTGTTGAATTCAACCATAACATATGTCAGTGTTGTGTCCTCCACACATGCCCCATCATTTGCATCAAAAAATGGGGACCGCCTCTTTTTAACATGAGATTTCGGTGAGTTTTCCCAAATTCTTTCAATGTTTTAGTTTGTTTTGGGTACCCCAAGTTTGATTCTTGAATTTGGTTTGATTATGGAGTTCATGATCCATTGCATTAGTTTGATACATTTCGATGATCTCCTAGGTCATAATTTATCTATGTACCTTTATGAGCTTTGATATGCTTTGATTGGGTCAACCTAATGGTTGGTGTATCCATAACATGGTTTTGGGAGCATTTGGTTGTTTTTGGAGCTCTTGTTGGGATGAGCATGATTAGTTCCAATTCACAGAACTTCAGGAGGTTCTAGTTGATATGCATGTTTCTAGATGCATTTATTTGTCATTGCATGTCGTAAGTGAATTAATTTGGTGATGTCTAGTCTTCTAAAAATTATGGCATGTTTTCATTTTAGGGTCTTTTATTCCAAATACATTTGGTTATATTTATGGTTCTTTGTTTTACAAGGGGGTCTTGGCAGTCTTTCTTTGTTCATCTTGAGGTGTGAGATTTTTATTGAGCTTTGGTTTTCCTTTCCAGTGAGATCACATGATTGGTAAATTATCATGTCCTTCATGGTTTGTGATGCTCTTGGTACCCCCTTTCCCATCATTGCATGGAGTCATCTCGGTCTTAGGAGGTCTTAGTTCCATGTATGGTATGCCTCACCATATTTTGATCAATAAAGTACATATCATCAAGGTGAAAGTAAGTGTGTGGTCTTCATGATAATGTCTATCCATCCTAATTGCACTTTATTTTTTGGAAAAGGTTCAAAACACTTGTTTCGGTTTGACCTTCATGTAGGAGGTGATCAAGCCCTTGTATTGGTTGTCCTATTTTCCTAGTTTCTTTGGAAACTTATAAATATTTTATCAATCCTTAACAAGACTTTGGAAACTTTAAATAACCTTTAGAGGCTCTCACCAACATTTTGGTGCCAAGATTTGAATTGATGGTAGAGGGAAAGGCTTAAAATCCCAATTTCACACTACCTTTCAACTTAAGATTGATGGTTTCCTTTTGGGAATAAACCCTCAATTAGCTGGCATAACCCTCTAGCCAACCATTGCATTGAAATTAGCATTATAAATAGTTGTTAAGGGTTCATTTCAAATGTCTAACACTTTATTTTAGCTCTTATCCATGTGGATGAATGGATCTAAGGAGCATTTTATAGAGGAGATTTGTTTTAAGTTGCAAACCCTTGTTTCTATTGCCCATTTCTTGTTTTAAGGGTTTTTAATGCATGATGATCAGTCTTACTGCTCCTTAACAACTAATACATTCTTTGTAAAATGATTTTTATGCTTCATTGTAATGTTTCCTATGTATGTGGGTTGTGGGATGTTTTTTCTTATCAATGTGCTTACTAATACCTATTGATCTCTATCTAAGTCACTAGTATCACTATATATATGACTGATTTTCAAGTTCTTGGCTTGGTTTCTGATGGTTAGGGTTAGATTGGATCAAATTTTAGTCCATTAAAAATTCCTTGACTTGGTGATAGTAAATCAATATTCATGCATGATCTAATGAGTTTATTGCCTCTTATGTTTGCAGGACTGTGGTTTTGGAGATAAAGATGATTCATTCACGCAAGGCCATTCAGTTTGAGTTCTAGGATGAATTAATTTTTGATTGTTTTGAGGGAATCGTAACACTGTCCCAACAACCATGAGAGCTTAAGGTCGCATTCATATGGATAAGCCATTAACATGGGACACTATCTTGCCATAAACTAATGGTGCTAGCCCCATGTCTCTATACACACTTCTATTGGCAAGATCATGGGAGTAGTAAAAGTCCTGACTATCCTTAACCCTTGGAGTTTCTACCTTCAAGACTATTGTTTGTCATTGTCCCTATGAAACAATCATATTCTCCAACATTAATAATAGATCTAGAACCCTAAGAGTGGACCCCAAGGATATTAAGCATGTCAACCAATGTGGGGGTGATGGAGATAGTTTCAAAATCATGGGGTCATTTGGAATCAAAGCTAGAAAAAAAGTGCAATCCTATCACCTAAGGACAACCATATTCTCAAACATTTTACCTTTTCATACATGCTTGAGGGCCAACTGCTCTGTCAAAAGGTGATAACATGTAATCTAGGTGGACAAGTCATCAAGGATGAGGAAATATTGTGATGATGGTGATATACATTTTCATTAAGAGTCTGCCAAGGTTTAGTGATGCAGAGCAGAGGACACACACACAATGACTTCCAAAATGTGGTTTGGTTGATCATGCAAACTAGGACAGCATACTGACAAATTCATGGTCTTGGGATAGGCTAAAAGTACCAATTTTGAGGTTGGAATGCAAATGTAGATTGTCAAACTTTCTACCTACCTTGGACAGCATTAAATTACCCTGAAAACACCTTACAACCCATTCAAACACTCAACTCTGACTGTTCCTATGGTTTCTTCACAAGCTGCCCCACTAGCTAGTAGCCCTGTCAATAAGGTTTTTAGAGCATAACTTGCAGAGGAAAGGTCAAACCCATGAAAGAAGATAGTTTTTAGATACCCATTTTGATGATACATGACATATCAAACATGCAATAGAGGTTCCTTTGTAACACAAGCCTCAAAACAGGACTATCCCCTACTGTAATAGGACTAATTAGGCCTCTTCCACACACCACAATGGCTCCAACCTTGTTCTCAGCCTTTGCACTCAGCTCCAAAGCATTGATTATGCTATAAAAGGGTTGTTTATATAGATTTTGGGCTTCTTGGGTCAATGCAAGCCACTGTCCCACTTGAACTCTCACTCTCCAAGCTCACAAATGCCTAATACATGAAGATATTGGGCCTAGTTTGCACAAATTAATTCACTCCAGCCATACCCTGCTCCTACAACATAAGAATCAGATAAAAGAATCTTAACTAACATCATTTTACCTAGTCTAGTGAGTTCATGTAGGTGAAATGGGTCCAAAACCCATCGTTCTCTCCAAACCCTCACAATACTAGGGTTTTAGGGCAGTTCTTAGAAAATTGGTTATAAAAACCTTCAACAGTAATGAAGAACCCTCTAAATATACTCAAATGGAATCTAATACCTTGTCCTTCAACATTTCAAGCATTTTTTCCCTTGACTGTACTGTACGGGAGAGTACAAGGGGCTGAAAGTTAGAGGAAATAGTGAAAACTTAGAAAAAAATGACTGGTAAAATGTTTTTTTCTCTTCACAAAAACTTCTCTACAAATGATCCAAAATGCATTCAAAAGAAAGGTAATGTAGAGGCCTATTCCATTTGCACTTGTGTACTCATGACAGTACAACAAAGTACATTTTTGGGGCAGAAAAATAAGAAAGACAGTGAAAAAGCAGAAATCTGACTATTCTCTATTTTATTTCTTCATAAAACTCTCTTCAAATTTCCTCTTCGACCACACTATGCATATTTCAATGTATTACTCTATGACAAAGATAGAAAGCCATGATTTTCTGCAGTCCCCATCATGGAAAAGCCATAAAACTAGGTATTAAAGCCACTGCACCTAAAAAAAGCTAGTCCACTCAACATAGGACTTAAGGTTCATAATATTTGAAAACTATTTTTGACCTCCACTACCTAGGTGTGCAATGAAAATGGATTTATTATATTAATTTTAAACCCAAAAACCCCATGTCTCTATTAATGAGACCATTACAACCCTAAATTATGATTACGAAGAAGTAGTTTGACTAAGTCATGCTATGGTGTCCTCCACCATTTAGACATGTAGTGATTGAAACATCCATGAGACTGTCATGAGTTGATAGTGAGGTATTCTGCCCCCTAAGACAGTTAGGCCTAACTTTTGGGTTAATGTTAAAAACACCATGGAGGAGCTATGTGAGGGCTAGGACTTGATTGCCCAAGGCAATCTATCAAACCTTAGCTTGGGTTTTCTCATCTAGTCTCATGGGATTAATCAAGAGGACTATCTTGACCTTAGAAGTTACAAATTGTTTATTCACCTAGCTTTAGTCACTATAGTCAAAGGAACAATATTGGCCAGTCATCTTAGGTTACCTTCCATGTCATTCCTACTCCAAGTGTAATCATATACAATGAATGTTCATTGATTATCACGAGATTAAGCACAATGACATGAATCCAAGAGAAAGATTCAAGATCATCAATGTCATAGTCCATTGAGAGGAGATCAAAGATATCACCATATATCTCATCTTGCAATTTTTCATAGGAAGTATTCTAAGTTGTTACCATTTGAGAGTTGTTATAACCATAAAAGCTTCTCTAAATACTATCATTGAGTTTAGGATGCTATCACTATTCATGATTGCCCATAACTATCCTATATCTGTAACACTATGTTCCCCTCATAACACCTCATTCATGGTTTATAAATGCATCTATATTGTTGTTATCTTAGGTCAAATGGCTTCCAAATGAATGAGTAATGTTGTTGATGTTGTTTTGCAGGGTTGAACTAGGTATATAGTGATGAAGGAGAAGGTGTTGCAAGTATGGGCCTAACCGGTGTTGTAATTGATGTCAACATACTCCTGTTACATTGATGATAAGGATTGGATGAGCTGTATGCTGAGGATATTGAGAAAATTAGTCCTATTAGGAGCAGAGAAGAACAATGAAGATAGTGAGGTAAAGATCCCAGCTAAGATGAATATCAGAGGATGCACATCAAAGGATTTGTAGACATGTGTCTTAATATGATCCAGTAAAGATTTTAGAGGTCTGCATGAAGATCTGAAGAAGTTATGGCCACTTAAGTAAAACCAATTCTGGCAGATGTTCAAAGGTGACAAAGTGACATAGATAAGTCTGGTGAGCTCCAGAAATGCAATATCTTGTTCTACAAATTTGGTTGAGTGTTTAGGATATTAATTTGAATTGACAACTCAATTGGTTCATGGTTTAGAGGTCCACAAGCATCTATTCCAGTATGATAGTGATGACAGACCATGTTCTTGAGGTTCCGGATGAAGGAGAGCATGATTTCAGTAAGTAGAAGTAGTGTGGATGTTCTTGGTGATTCAGGCAAGCTTGTGGAGGTCTTTGGATTGTGTCTAGTTCGTGTTGGTGGTTTGCATTGAAGATTGAGCTCGTAATTGAAGAATTACTTCCGGATGATGATGTTCTTCCTAAGTCTGGCCGACCAAATGAGTTACACATCCTGTGGATGCTCTTGAAGATGTTCTGTGAAGAATGGGGTGTTCCTAAAGGAATATTGAAGTCTCAGATCTTTGTGGCCGATAGTGTGTTGATCCACGTGAAGTCTTTTTGTAATTAGTCATGTTGTATTTATGTATTTGCTCTGTAATGTATGTCGACTTGGATGATTATCCCTAAGTCAATGCCTTGTATAAATAAGGAGTTGTGAAGTCATTTCTAAAGTATTTGGTGGAGATGAGAGTGTGGTAGAGAGGAGTAGAGCAAAAGGTAGAGTAGAAGTATTGGGCTTAAATGGAGCTGACTCAAGCATGGTGAAGATGCTATTCTTCAGTTCAAGTATGTAATACTTATTATTCTGTAGATAGTGTGTCTCCTGTAGGTAATGGGCCTCTTGTGAGCAGTGTGCTCAGGCAGTGAGCCCTAATTGGCATGTGCCATTTGTTCTTCCTATTCTATTAACAGAGAATACAATATTGGGTTAGTCACCTTGTGGTTTTTCCCTTAACCAGGTTTTCCACATTAAAAATCTTGGTGTCATATGTGTTAATGTGTTTCTGCTCTTGAATTGTTGCATTATGTTTTCATGATTGATTAATTATTATGTTGCTGAATTAAGAAAAGGATTTAAGTGATTAATTAGAAGAAAGTTTTGGACAACTGATTCACCCCCCTCTCAGTTGTTTGTCCTAAATCTAATAATTGGTATCAGAGCTAAGTTCCTCAAAAAGAGCTTAACCACTTGAGGAGATCCAGGATGTCATCCTACAAGAAGGATAGTCCAAGGTTCGATGGAACCAATTTCACTCTTTAGAAAAGTCCCATGGAATGTCACTTGCAATGTATGGGAATGCAATATTGGATCATGGCTTAAAGAAGTATGTTCCTCCACAGAATGTTTCGAGAACTATAGATGAAATCAGAGATGCTAAAAATAATCTTTGGACTAAAGAAGCTCTACTAAGTGCCTTATTTGATTCAGAGTTGACAAATGTTATTGACATAAAAAATGCTTATGAGATTTGGGAAAAACTAGAACTTCTACATGAAGGAGACAAGTATGTTAAATGTGCCAAGCTACAGAGTCTGAAAGGAAAATTTGAAAATCTGAAGATGAGAGAAGATGAAAATATCACTACATTTATGCCAAGAGCAAATGAGCTTGTTTGTGGTATTAGATGTGCTGGTGGAATCTTGGATGAAGATGAGATTGTTGGCAAAGTTCTCAGATCGCTTCCCGATTCTTACAAATATAAGGTTGTTTCTATTGAAGAATTCAGATCCTTTTCAGGTATCACAAGAGATCAATTGGTTGGTAAACTGGCTACATTTTAATTGACTGTGTTTGGAGATGCCCCCCCCCCAAGATTGAATTTGCATTCAAAGCTAGTGCCTCTGTAAAAGGAAAACAAAAGTTTGATCCGAGAGAGAACTCTTCAAAGAACTATCATGGTATGAAAAAGTAAGAAAAGACCTAGAAGAAGATGAAGCAGAAGCTACTCAACTTGAAGCCCTTATTGCAAAGAGACTGCCAAGAGGATCCAGTAAGTATGAGGGGAAATTGCCTTTTAAATGTTTTAACTGCAATAAGATTGGTCATTTTGCCTCAAGGTGTCTAAAAAGATTTTCAAGGCCAAATCCTAACAGATCAAGGTTCCAAAAGAAATGTTACTATGTTCATGAAGATGATCATGATGAAGGAGTAACAGATGATGAATCAGAGATAGGAAACAAATCCGGAAGTGACTGGGTGTTTATTGCTATCAAGGAAGAAGATCCAATGCCCTCTGAATCTATCAATCATAAACATTGACAGTGGATGCTCCCACCATATGACAGGTGACAAAAATAAGTTCATAGATTTGGAAAGGTATGAAGGAGGAGTGGTAAAATTTGGTGATAATTCTGCTGGCAGAATTAGAGGTAGAGGAACTATTTCTTTTGATGGAAAGAACAAAACCAGTAATGTACTGTATGTTGAAGGCCTGAAGCACAATCTTCTTAGTGTTGGATAGTTGGTGGACAAAGGCTATGATCTCCGATTCAAAAATGGAAAATGCAAGATCTTTGAAAGTTCTGGAACATAGATTGCATCTGGTACTCAAACTAAAGGTAATATCTTCCACTTGGTTGGTACTGGTAAAACTTGCTTATGTGTTCAAATTGATCAAAGTTGGTTATGGCATAGGAGAATGTGTCATGTGAATTTTGATAATATCATCAAGATAAGCAAGACTCAGGCTGTAAGAGATCTTCCAAGACTGGTGAAACCTACTAATAATTTGTGCAAAGAATGTCAGTTGGGTAAGCAGAGTAGAGTCACATTCAAAAGTAAAGAACAGTCTTCTACCATATTATTGGACTTAGTTCACACTGATCTATGTTGTCCGGCAAGAATCAGGAGTGTGCAAGGTGATAGATACTTCATGTTATTAATTGATGATCACTCCCGGATGATGTGGGTAACTTTTCTGAAAGAGAAATCTGAGGCCCTTGAGAAATTTAAAATATTCCAGGCTATGGTAGAAAATGAAACTGGATTGAACATAAAATGTCTAAGGTCTGACAGAGGTGGAGAATTCGCATCCAGTGAGTTCATAGAATTCTGTGAGAAACATGGGATAAAAAGATAGTTGTCTGCTCCAAGGACACCACAGCAAAATGGAGTAATGGAGAGAAAGAACTAGACCATCTAGGAGGCATCTAGAACCATAATGATGGAAGCAAATGTTCCTCAGATCTACTAGAGAGAAGTTGTAAGCACTGCAGTCTACACTCTTAATCGAGTTCAAATCAGAAGCAATACTGGTAAGACTCCTTATGAACTCTGGTTTGGCATCACTCCCACTGTGAAGTATTTCGGAGTCTTTGGTAGCAAATGTTACATTAAAAGAGATGAAGATATAGGCAAATTTGATGCTAGAAGTGATGAAGGAATATTCTTGGGTTATTCTACTCAAAGCAAAGCATATCGGTGTTATAACAAGAGATTGAGAAAGATTATAGAAAGTACAAATGTGAAGGTTGATGAAGGTATTGAAAAACCCTCAAGGTTTTATGAATATGATGAAGATGATCAGAATGATGTTTTGATCCAAGGAGTCCAAGGCCCTTCTGAAATTTAGATTCAAACTGATCTGGTGAATTAGGAAGAAGAGTTAAGTTTGAATGAACCTGTGCAAGTAAGTCCCAAAATTCCCAGGTATGTAAAACTGAATCACTCTGAAGACTAGATCATAGGTGATAAAAGCAAAGGTTTTCAAACAAGAAGAAGGATTGCTCAAAATTCAGAAGAGTATTGCCTAATTTCAAAGATTGAACCTAAGACAGTGAATGAAGCATGCAATGATGAAAACTGGACTAAAGCAATGGAGGAAGAGCTTATGCAAATTGAGAAAAATCACACCTGGGATCTTGTTCCCAGACCTAAAAACAAGAATGTGATTGGAACCAAATGGGTCTTCTGGAATAAACTGAATGAAGATGGTGAAGTAGTTAGAAACAAAGCCAGATTGGTCTACAAGGGTTACTCCCAAGTTGAAGGAGTTGATTTTGAAGAAACGTTTGCTCCGATGGCAAGAATTGAAGCAGTCGGATTATTTCTTGCCTTTGTTGCCTTCAAGGACTTCAAAGTATATCAGATGGATGTCAAGTCTATCTTCCTGAATGGTGACTTGGAAGAAGAAGTATACATTGAGCAACCGGATGGATTTCAATTATCTAATCATGGTGATATGGTCTGCAAGTTGAAGAAAGCATTGTATGGACTCAAGCAAGCCCCAAGAGCCTGGTATGAAAGATTGGATAAGCATCTTTTGAAGATTGGTTTCAACAAAGGTATTGCTGACAGTAATTTGTAATTCAAAATTGATCATGAAAATATCTTGATTGTTGAAGTGTTTGTTGATGATATCATTTTTGGAGGAAGAGATAGTATGTGTAGAAATTTTGCAAATCAAATGAAAAGTGAATTTGAGTGTTCATGTTTGGGGAAATGAATTTCTTCTTGGGTCTACAAATCATTCAAACAAAGAAAGAAATCTTCATTTCTTAGACCAAATATGTGAAAGAATTGTTGAATAAATTTGGGATGGAAGACTCAAAACAAATGAGTACTCCCATGGCAACTGGATGTAAATTGAGCAAAGATGATGACTCTCCTAAGGCTGATAAAAAAAAATACAGGTCAATGATTGGAGGATTATTGTATCTCACCCAAACTAGACTTGACATTATGAATGTTGTTAGTCTTGTTGCTAGATTCCAAGCTGATCCTAGAGAATCTAATGTCATGGCAATCAAGAGGATTTTTAGATATCTAAAAGGGATAGTTGAGTATGGTTTGTGGTATCCTAGAGATCATGATTTCTCTCTTCATGCATATACATATGCAGATTGGGCAAGAGATGTGGATGACCAAAAGAGTACCAGTGGTGGAACATTCTTTTTGGGGAAGAGATTGGTTTCTTGGTTGAGCAAGAAACAAGAGGCAATATCTCTGTCCACTGTAGAAGTAAAATATATTTTAGCAGCAAGTAGTTGCACTCAAGTATTGTGGATGAAGCAAATGCTAAGAGATATTAGAGTGGAGTATGAGGAACCTATCACAATCTTCTTTGATAATTCAAGTGCAATAAATATATCAAGGAATCTGGTGTTGCATTCAAAAACTAAACATATATCTATCAAGTTTCACTTTTTGAGAGAGCAAGTAAACAAGAATGAAGTCAGATTGGAGTTTGTGCCTTCTAAAGATCAAATTGCAGATATTTTTACTAAACCTCTACCTAAGGACTCTTTTGAGTATCTCAGGGAGAAGTTAGGGGTTATGACCCCTCCGGTTCTGAATTAAGGTGCACTAATGTGCATCAGTTCGGTGGATCTCACAATCATATCTTGTGGTTTGGATTGATGATGGGAAGCTGCTACTTAGGGGGAACAGCTGGTATGACTCTGAAGTGATGCAAGTATGTGCCCTTTGCCATTGATGTCAAAGGAGGAGAGAAGACATGTGAAAAATAAGTAGTTGCTGATCAAAGGGGGAGTAGTAAAGGAAGAGAATACATGTGATTGGTTCTTGTTGATAAGGGGAGTTATGTCAGTGAGGAGAAGTTCTTGTCTTGATGGTTTAAATAGTTTTTCACATCATATGTTGCCATCAATGATAAAGGGGTAGATTGTTGCAAGTATGGGCCTAACCGGTGTTGTCATTGATGTCAACATACTCCTATTACATTGATGATAAAAATTGGATGAGCTGTATGCTGAGGATATTGAGAAAATTAGTCCTATCAGGAACAAAGAATAACAGTGAAGACAGTGAGGTAAAGATCCTAGCTAAGATGAAGATCAGAGGATGTGCATCAAAGGGTTTGTAGACATGTGTCATGTTGGTTTTTCTTCTGAATCAGCATTAGGGTTTGCCAGTTCTAATGCGCAGGCAGATTCAGCCAACTAAATACAGGAGGTTGCATGAGCTCCTCCCCTTCACTTCTGGTTCTGCCGCACCAAGGGGGGTGTCCCTATTTGATAAAAGTATGACCTTGACTAGCTCAATGACAGAAGGATATAACTTGACAGCAACAGGCAGAATACTCTCATGTAAGGACCAAGATTTGTGTAACAAATCACAAGGTTGGCAACATTCTTGGACATATGTGTCTAGTTAGGGATGAGAGCATGTAGGGGTTTCCTACTCCTAATCCTACAACTAACAGGTGAAAGGATGAAATGGTTTGAAATGATGTTTGGAGTTATGGGACTTTCCTAGACCCATTGAACAGACAGATTCCCAAACCAGTGCCTTATCTGGGCAGCAGAGTCATATCTAAGAATGCAAATGTCTCCCCATGACAACATAAATTCATATCCAGAGGACCTGAGAAGAATGCTACTGCCTAACAACAACATGTCCAAGAAAGAGTATTACTTATGATCATACTTAACAGATCCTATGATGCAATCTATTTTCCTTTGTATCTGATCAAAAGCCTATTTAACCACTCCTTGAGCAGATGCAATAAATCAGACACACAGTATGCATATACTGAAAAACTTGGAAGCCCTTGACAACCTTGTTTGAAAGGAAAACAAATGACATACATGAGACAATCAAAAACAATACACACACATGTGCTTTTCATTTAAAATCAATCTGCATAGAAAGTCATCATAGAGAAAATCATCATTTACAAGCCAAAATAGACTAGTACACTAGACTAAGGACCGAGTCTGTAGCAAAAAAAATGCCTTTCAAAATGTGAACACCTTATGTTCAGAGTCAGAGCCAAAAGTCCAAAAACATCCAACCTCTAAAATGAGTAACACTTCCTGCTTAAAAATAGCCAGAGGGAAGCGTACTCAACATTAATTACATAGCCAGAAGTCAAAAAATTTGCTAGATACATCCATCAGAGGGAATGGCGCTCAGAAGTTATTACTGCAACAGACAAGGGAGACCTCAAGCCCTGTGCTGCCATCTGGAAGTCTTCATTCACAATCAGGCAGTTTAATCGCTTGTACCATCGCCCATACCCTTGCTACAGTCGCCATTAATGGCTCAACCACTCGCGGCCTACCGAGAAAACAGTCGCAGCAATCAAAATGGAGCTCTTGCCAAAATGCATTTCACTGCAGGTTCAAAATAACACAGGGAGATTAATCCCACATGCATGCCACGGAGACCCCCTCAGCACTTTAAAAGTATGGCCGCAAGCTTAATAGGTGTTGTGCATTTTGCCGCACTCAACACATGACCCTTCGCCAAAAGCCCATCGGACAAACATATACCATTGGCCTACCTCGCAGATCTCCTACCGACCTCAGTTGTCTTGCCGACGCCTACTCTAAATTCCCTTGTCGGTGTGACCCGCGCCGATGACTCCTCATCGGCCCAACACTCTCCATCGACGGACCCTCCAACTGCTAGCCCGATAGCCCATGTCACACCGAAAGCACTTCCTTCGGCCAGACCTAGCACGAAGCCTTGAACCATTGAACCTTGAGAAAAGGGTTCAAGCAAATGGTTCAAATGAGAGGTTCAACCCAGAAGTTCAACGCCGATACCTACTCCGTCGGTAACACAAATGTAACCCCGTGAACCCATTGAACCGATGAACCGTTTCAACCTGACGGTTCAATGGCGAGGTTCAAACATCAAAACAATACTCCATCGGCAAGACTCTTGTCTATCGGCGCCACAAAAAACTGCTCGGCCGACAATACTACTCTCACTGATGACCGCTCCAAATCCTTATCATCCTGACCAACTCCTTCGGTGGAACAAAAATTTCCTTCGCCGATAACACAAAGTCTTGGCGATGGAAGAAGATATGACTGCTACCATCATGATTGCCAAGACAAATACAAACTCATGCTGATGGAGAAAACATGAAGACCACCTCCTCAAGAACTATGATGCAGATGCTGAAAAACACTAAAGGGGTGCCAAAACTCAGAACTTTTTGGATTTTTTGGGAAGGTGCCTGCATGAAAATTGCTCGGAAACTGACAGTCAATTCAGGCACCAACAGTGGCTCTATCTGAGGATGCATGCCTCTTGCAGGCATGGCAAGAACCACAAAACTCTGGGATGTAGACTAGTCCCCTATCCATTGGGCACAGAGTCATGAAAATATAATGATCTGCATCACCAAACACTCTTGATGGCCTAAGGCCACCAAGAAAAGAAAAACATCTATCTCCCTTTGTCAAATATCTTGTTTTCATCTGCATGCACTGGGTCAAGCTTGGAGATACTGCAAAGATCCACCCACAAACAAACCTTGTCATCTGCATATTCAACCCTTTGATTTGGCTTGTCATTGTCACCCCTATGCAGACAACCTTCAGCATCATGTGACATGTGGGTGTAGAATGTATCAAGCAATGCATACTCAAATGGTATGTAACACTTGTCATCATCTGCATCAACAGTATGCATTGCAAAATGATCTCCTAGCTGGACTGAAAACCGAAAACACTCAAAGTCCACCATGCAACTAGGAAAAACAGGGGTCTCTTCATATGCTAGCCCAAAAGAGAAGCTTTCAAATTCACAATTGTGCACACCATGCACACAACCAATAGCAACACCAAACTGGAAAAGATCAGGCTCTGGTACCTCTTTCAAATCAGGCACATTTTTACAGTCACCTACCTGATGTATGTTGTTTCCTCTTTCATCATGATGAAAAATAGAATCCAAGTCAAAAATAGTGTCTAAACCTTCACCATACTCAAATAGATCCTCATCACCATATGTGTCAAAAATGGGTGATCCAGGTACATTAGCTTGATCATAATATGCCATTTGTTCATGGGCAGCAGAACATGCATCTTCATCACTAATGGATTCACTCTGTGGAGGAGTAACAGCCTGTGTGTCATAAGCAAAATAGTCATCAAATAAAAAACAACCATGCTCTGCACTAGCACTTATTTCAATCTCTGACTGCTCTTCATGATCTCCATGTGTTTGAAAGGAAGGCAATGGGTCACACATGGAATTGTTTCTCTGTTTTCTTATATCTTCTCTGTCTTGAGTACAATACTCACAATTATCCCCACAAGTCCATTCCAAAAGTTGCTCATTGCTGTCCACAACCTCATTGTTGCTCTCATGGTCAGTTGCCTCAATGTTGCAATGGGAGTCACCACTGATCCTTTCATTGGCATCCTCAACTGGTGAACAATCTAGTTGAGCAGTATTGTTAGCATTATGTTCAAATACAGCAGTCTCAACCTCTATGCTTTCATTTTCATTTTTATCTGCACATGATGCCTTAATTATTTGGTCATTTGCAGCTTCACAACCATTTCTCACACCAAGGCCTGGAGATAGGGATTTCAGCAGGTGCTCACTTCTGATTTTTTCTATATTTTCTACAAACTTGTATGCCATCTGCATACTTGTTACCTTGAAATCCCTCAATAATGCACTAGAGCCCTCCTCAAAAGCCTCAAAGAATATGCCAACATAGGTTGAAATATCAGGTCTGAAGACTTCTGGGATCTGTGAAAGGGCTACTGCAAACCTATGACTGAAAACAGCACATGGCTCTTCATCTTGTTTTCTGATTTTCATCAATTCTGCAACAAGATCAGCCAGTTCTTTTGCAAATTCTTCTTTGAAACAGTCAGCAAGCTCATCCCAATAGGTAAAGGATCTCTTTGAAAAGCTCAAAGACCAGTCTTTTACTTTTGCATCAAAGGACCTAACAAAAAGCCTCATCCACATATCCTCATCTCTGAATGAATGTTTTTTGTTACTTTAGGTTGGCAGGACTAAAATGATTGAAGAGGTGGTATACATAGTCTTGTTTGCATCAGGCAATCATGCAAGAATATTTTATATTAGTCTTCACACTACAGGGTTGTCCTAGATGATAAATATAGGTATGAACTATCATTAGGAGTTGTATAGGACTATCTCAAGTTTATGAAACCTATAGGGCTTAATTTTAAAAGCACACTAGACCATTGAAATACACATGGTTTAATTTAGAGGGGTATGATATTAATTCATCATTGAAGAAGAACAATGTGACAGAGAAGGGTACAAAGGTCAAGAGTTTAAAAGCTATGCAAGTGTTGAATCAAAAGGACCGTCTTCAAGATAACTAAGATTACCATGGTTTAAGAGTGTCAAAGAATATTAAAATGAGTTGGAAGGATTGTTATCATTAAAGAAAGATGTATCTCATGGGTAAGGACATAGATTTGTGTAGGTGGTTGAAATACACATTGAGGAAATTAAAAATTGTTGAATTACAAATTGTGTAATATGCAAAATAGTGTTAGGGATTGTTTTCCTCTTTTGGCAAGTTATTGATGACTCAACCTTGGAAGCACTCTCTCATACCATTACCTTAGAGGGAAACAATATTGATGCATTGTAGTATATAAAATCAAGAGGCTATTTACAAGGATAGAATAGGTCCATCATTACATATAGGACTGCCCTATAACTGCTATGGACACTGTTCATTATCTCTAATTACATTGGACCTAAATGGTGAATTAAAGGTGATGGTGAGGGATGACATAAATGATAGTGAAGTGTTGTAAGTATGGGCCTAACCAGTGTTGTCATTGATGTCAACATACTCCTATTGCTTTGATGTCAAGGATTGGATGAGCTGTGTATTAAGGATATTGAGAAAATTAGTCTTATCAGAAACAGTGAAGATAGTGAAGCTCTATGAAGTGAAGATCCCAGCTAGATAAATATTAGAGAATGCACATCAAAGGGTTTGTAGATATATGTCTAAAGATGATCTAGTCAAGATTTGAGAGGTCCGCATGAAGATTTGGAGAAGTTATGGCCATATGAGTAAAACTAGTTCTAGCAGCTATTCAGAGGTGATAGAGTGACACAAATAGGTGAGATCTGGAAATGCAATATCTTGTTTTATGGATTTGGTGGAATGTTTAGGAAGCCAATGTGAATTGACAACTCAATTGGTTCGTTATCTAGAGGTCTGAAAGCATTTATTCTAATGTGACAGTGATGACAGACTGTGTTCTTGAGGTTCCAGATGAGGATGCGAATGATTTCAGTAAGCAAAAGCGGTGTGGATGTTCTTGGTGATTCAGGCAAGCTTGTGGGGGTCTCTATATTGTGTCCAGTTCATGTTGGTGGTCTGCATTAAAGATTGAGCTCGTAATTGAAGATTTACTCTTGGGTGGTGTGTTCTTCCTAATCATGGCCAACTGGATGTTTTACACATCTTGCGGATGATCTTGAAGATGTTCTATAAAGCATGGTGTGTTGCTCAAAGAAGATTGAAGTCCCAGATATGTGTGGCTGACAGTGTGGTGATACACATGAAGTCTTTGTAACAAATCAAGTTGTATTTTTGTAACTGCTCTATAACAAAATAAAGTATGTTGTGTCGACTTGGATGATTATCCCAAAGTTGATGTCTTGTATAAATAAGATTTGTGAAGTCATTTCAAAGTATCCTTGGTTGAAATGAAAAAGTGGTAGAGAGGAGAAGAGCGAAAAGTAGAGTAGAAATGTTGAGCTTAAATGGAACTATCTCAAGCATGGTGAAGATGCTAATCTCTAGTTTAAGTATGTAATATTTATATTATTTTGTAGATAGTGTGTCTCCTGTAGGCAGTGGGCCTCTTGTGAGCAGTGTACTTAGGTAGTGAGCCCTAATTGGCAAGTGCCATTTTGTTCTTCTTATTCTTTTAATAGAGAATACAATCTTGGGTTAGTCACCCCGTGGTTTTTCCCTTAACTGGGTTTTCCACGTTAAAATCTTGGTGTCATATGTGTTAGTGTGTTTATGCTCTTGAGTTATTGCATTGTGCTTCCATGATTGAATGATTATTATGCTATAGAACTATAAGAGCTAAGCATAAAACCAACAATTGTCTGTCCTAAAACCAACAATTGGTATTAGAGCTAAGCTTTTCTAAAAGAGCTTAACCGCTTGAGGAGATCTAGGATGTCTTCCTACAAAAAGGACAGTCTGAGGTTTGATGGAACAAACTACACTCTTTGGAAAAGTTGCATGGAATGTCACTTGCAATGTATGGGATTTCAATATTGGAACATGACTATAAAGAAGTATATTGCTCCAAAGAATGGTCTGACAACTACAGATGAAATCAGAGATGCTGAAGATAATCTTCGAGCTAAAGAAGCCTTACTAAGTGCCTTATTTGATTCAAAGCTGAAAAATATTATGGATTTAAAAAATGCATCTGAAATTTGGTCAAAGCTGGCACTTCTCATGAAGGAGACAAATATGTTAAATGTGCCAAGCTACAAAGTCTGAAAGGAAAATTCAAAAACCTGAAGATGAATGAAGATAAGAATATCACTACAGTTATGCCAAAAGTAAATGAGCTTGTTTGTGGTATTAGATGTGCTGGTGGAACCTTGGATGAAGATGAGATTGTCGCCAAAGTTCTCAGATCCTTACCTCCTACTTACAAACACAAGGTTGCTGCTATTGAGGAATTCAGATCTTTATCAATTATCACAAGGGATCAATTGGTTGGGAAATTAGCTGCATTTAAATTGACTGAGTTTGGAGATGCACCTCCCAAGACTGAATCCGCATTCAAAGTTAGTGCCTCTATAAAAGGAAAACAAAGGTATGATCTAGGAGAAAATTCCTCAAAGAAACTATCATGGTATGAAAAAGCAAGAAAAGATTTGGAATAAGATGAGGTAGAAGCTACTCAACTTGAAGCCCTTATTGCAAAAAGATTGCCAAAAGGATCTGGTAAGTATGAAGGAAAATTTCCCTTCAATTGTTTCAACTGCAACAAGATTGGTCACTTTGCCTCAAGGTGTCTAAAAATATTTTCAAGGACAAATCCAAATAGATCAAGATTCCAAAAGAAATGTTACTATCTTCATGAAGATGATGATGATGGAGTAACAGATGATGAATCAGAGATAGGAAACAAATCCAAAAGTGACTGGGTGTTTATTGCCATCAAAGAAGAAGATCCAATGCCTATTGAATCTATCAATCATAAAATGATAGAAAGAGCTCTGGCTGCTCAAGTTGAAGAAAAGGATGAATGGGTCATTGACAGTGGATGCTCCCACCATATGACTGATAATAAAAATAAGTTCATAGATCTAGAAAGATATGAAGGAGTTGTAAAATTTGGTGATAATTCTGCTGGCAAAATCAGAGGTAGAGGAACTATTTCTTTTGATGGAAAGAACAAAACCAGTGATGTACTGTATGTTGAAGGTTTGAAGCATAATATTCTCAGTGTTGGGCAATTGGTGGACAAAGGCTATGATCTCTGATTCAAAAATGGAAAATGTAAGATCATTGAAAGTTTTGGAACAAAAATTGCATCTGGTACTCAAACAAAAGGTAACATCTTCCACTTGGTTGGTACTGGCAAAAGTTATTTATTTGTTCAAATTGATCAGAGTTGGTTGTGGCATAGGAGAATGTGTCATGTAAATTTTGATAATATCATCAAGATAAGAAACACTCAGGTTGTAAGAGATCTTCCAAGACTGGTGAAACCTACTAATAGTTTGTGCAAAGAATGTCAGTTGGGTAAGCAGAGCAGAGTCACATTTAAAAGTAAGGAACAATCTTCTACCAGATTGTTAGACTTAGTACACACTAATCTATGTGGACCGGCAAGAATTAGGAGTCTGCAAGGTGATAGATATTTCATGTTACTGATTGATGACCACTCTCGGATGATGTGGGTGACTTTCCTAAAAGAGAAATTTAAAGCTCTTGAGAAGTTCAAAATATTCAAGGCTATGGTAGAAAATGAAACTAGGTTAACCATAAAATGTCTTAGGTCTGATAGAGGTGATGAATTCACATTTGGAGAGTTCATAGAATTTTGTGAGAAACATCAGATAAAGAGACAATTATCTGCTCCAAGGACTCCATAGCAGAATGGAGTAGTGGAAAGAAAGAACCAGACTATCCAGGAAGCATCTAGAACCATGATGATGGAAGCAAATGTCCCTCAGATCTACTGGAGAGAAGTTGTAAGCCCTGCTGTCTATACTCTTAATTGAGTACAAATCAGAAGCAATACTGGTAAGACCCCTTATGAACGCTGGTTTGGCATTACTCCTACTGTGAAGTATTTCAGAGTCTTTGGTAGTAAATGTTACATTAAAAGAGATGAAGACCTTGGCAAATTTGATGATAGAAGTGATGAAGGAATATTCTTGGGTTACTCTACTCAAAGCAAAGCATACCGATGTTATAACAAGAGATTAAGAAAGATTGTAGAAAGTACAAATGTGAAGGTTGATGAAGGCATTGAAAATCCCTCAAGGTTTTATGAGTATGAAGCAGATGATCAAAATGATGTTCTTGTCCAAGAAGATCTTGCCCCTTTTGTAGTTCAGATTTAGACTAATCCGGAGAATCCTAAAATACAGGAAGAAGAGATAAGTTTGAATGAACCTATCCAAGAAATAGAAGTGCAAGAAATTCCCAAAACTCCCAGGTATGTAAGACTGAATCATTCTGAAGACCAGATCATAGGTAATAGAAGCAAAGGTATTCAAACAAGAAGAAAGATTGCTCAAGATTTAGAGAAGTATTGTCTGATTTCAAAGATTGAACCAAAAATAGTAAGTGAAGCATGCAATGATGAAAGTTGGGCCAAAGCAATGGAGGAAGAGTTGATGCAGATTGAGAAAAATCACACTTGGGATCTTGTTCCCAGACCTAGAAACAAAAATGTGATTGGGACCAAGTGGGTCATCTTCCAAAATAAATTGAATGAGGATGGTGAAGTAGTCAGAAACAAAGCTAGATTGGTCTATAAGGGTTATTCTCAAGTAGAAGGAGTTGACTTTCAAGAAATGTTTGCTCCGATGGCAAGAATTGAACTAGTCATATTATTTCTTGCTTTTGCTACCTTCAAGGATTTCAAAGTATATTAGATGGATGTCAAGTCTGCCTTCCTAAATGGTGACTTGGAAGAAGTATACATTGAGCAACTGGATGGATTTCAATTGCTGATCATGGTGATATGGTCTACAAGTTGAAGAAAGCATTGTATGGACTCAAACAAGCCCCAAGGCCCTGGTATGAAGGATTGGATAAACATCTTTTGAAGATTGGTTTCAACAAAGGTACTGCTGATAGTAACTTGTACTTCAAGATTGATCATGAAAATATCTTGATTGTTGAAGTATTTGTTGATGACATCATTTTTGGAGGAAGAGATAGTATATGCAAGACTTTTGCAAATCAAATGAAAAGTGAATTTGAGATGTCTATGTTTGGGGAAATGAATTTCTTCTTGGGTCTGTAAATCACTCAAACAATGAAAGGAATCTTCATATCACAGACCAAATATGTGAAAGAATTGTTGAAGAAATTTGGGATGGAAGATTCAAAGCCAATGAATACTCCCATGGCAACCGGGTGTAAACTGAGCAAAGATGATGAATCTCCTAAGGCTGATAAGAAAAAGTACAGGTCAATGATTGGAGGACTACTATATCTTACTCAAACTAGACTTGACATTATGAATGTTGTTGGTCTTGTTGCCAGATTCCAAGCTGATCCTAGAGAATCTCATGTCATGGCAATCAAGAGAATTCACAGATATCTAAAGGGAATAGTTGAGTATGGTTTATGGTATCCTAGGGATCATGATTTCTCTCTTCATGCATATACAGATGCTAATTGGGTAGGAGATGTGGATGACCGAAAGAGTACTAGTGGTGGTGTATTCTTTGTGGGGAAAAGATTGATTTCTTCGTTGAGCAATAAACGAGAGGCAATATCTCTGTCCACTACAGAAGCAGAATATATTGTAGTAGTAGGTAGTTGCACTCAAGTATTGTGGATGAAACAAATGCGAAGAGACATCAGAGTGGAGTATGAGGAACCTATCACAATCTTCTGTGATAACTCAAGTACAATAAATATATCAAAAAATCTAGTGTTGCATTCAAAGACAAAACATATATCCATCAAGTTTCACTTTTTAAGAGAGCAGGTGAACAAGAATGAAGTCAAATTGGAGTTTGTGCCCTCAAAGGATCAGATTGCAGATATTTTTACTAAACCTCTACCTAAGGACTCTTTTGAGTATCTTAGGGAGAAGTTAGGGGTTATTACCCCTCTAACTCTGAATTAAGATGCACTGATGTGCATCAGTCTGGTGGATTTCACAGTCATATCTTGTGGTCCAGATTGATGATAGGAAGCTGCCACTCAGGGGGAGCAGTCCGTATGATTCTAAAGTATTGATGCAAGTATGTGCCCTTTGCCATTGATGTCAAAGGGGGAGAGAAGACCTGTGAAAAACAAAAGTGGTTGCTGATCAAAGGGGGAGGAATAAAGAAAGAGAAGACATATGAATGATTTCTGTTGATAGGGGAAGCTGTGTCAGTTAGTGAAGAGAAGTTCTTGTCTTGATGGTTAAAATAGTTTTTCACATCATATGTTGCCATCAATGACAAAGGGGGAGATTGTTGCAAGTATGGGCCTAACCGGTGTTGTCGTTGATGTCAACATACTCCTGTTGCTTTGATGTCAAGGATTGGATGAGCTGTGTGTTGAGGATATTGAGAAAATTAGTACTATCAGAAACAATGAAGACAGTGAAGCTTTATGAAGTGAAGATCCCAGCTAGATGACGATCAGAGAATGTGCATCAAAGGGTTTGTAGATATGTGTCTAAAGATGATCAAGTCAAGATTTGAGAGGTCCGCATGAAGATTTGGAGAAGTTATGGCCATATGAGTAAAACTAGTTCTGGCAGTTGTTCAGAGGTGACAAAGTGACACAAATAGGTCCGGTGAGATCCGGAAATGCATATCTTGTTCTATGGATTTGGCGGAATATTTAGGAAGCCAATGTGAATTGACAACTCAATTGGTTTGTGGTTTGGAGGTCTGAAAGTATTTATTCTAATGTGACAGTGATGACAGACTATGTTCTTGAGGTTCCGGATGAGGATGCAAATGATTTCAATAAGCAGAAGTGGTGTGGATGTTCTTAGTGATTCAAGAAAGCTTGTGGGGGTCTCTAGATTGTGTCCAGTTCATGTTGGCAGTTTGCATTAAAGATTGAGATCATAATTGAATATTTACTCTCAGGTGATGGTGTTCTTCCTAATCATGGTTGACCGGATGTTTTACACATCTTGCGGATGATCTTGAAGATGTTCTATGAAGCATGGCATGTTCATCAAAGAATATTGAAGTCCTAGATATGCATGGCCGATAGTGTGGTGATACACATGAAGTCTTTGTAACAAATCAAGTTGTATTTTTGTAATTGTTCTATAATAAAATAAAGTATGTTGTGCTGACTTTGATGATTATCCCAAAGTCGATGTCTTGTATAAATAAGATTTGTGAAGTCATTTCAAAGTATCCTTGGTTGAGATGAAAAAGTGGTAGAGAGGAGAAGAGCGAAAAGCAGAGCAGAAGTGTTGAGCTTAAATGGAATTGTCTCAAGCATTGTGAAGATGCTAATCTCTAATTCAAGTATGTAATATTTATATTATTGTGTAGACAGTGTGTCTCCTGTAGGCAATGGGCCTCTTGTGAGTAGTGTGCTCAGGCAGTGAGCCCTAATTGACAAGTGCCTTTTTGTTCTTATTCTTTTAATAGAGAATGAAATGGTTTTTCCCTTAACTAGGTTTTCCATGTTAAAATCTTGGTGTCATATGTGTTAATGTGTTTTTGCTCTTGAGTTATTGCATTGTGCTTCCATGATTGAATGATTATTATGCTGTAGAAATATAAGAAGGATTTAAGTGTTTAAAGAAAAGAAAGTTTTTGTGACAGCTGATTCACCCCACCCACCTCTTAGTTGTCTGTCCTAAAACCAACAGAAAGAATGATGAGGATAATGAAGAAGAAGACTGTTGTAACCCTCAAAAATACCCTAAAAGTTTTCTAAACAATTCCAAAACTGCGTTTTGACAATCTTAAAATCCCTAGGACAACCATGATGATTTCTATTTCTGAGTTTGATGTGAATTGTATGATGAATTCAAGGATCATTTTCAAGGTGATTGAAGACTTGGAAGGTGGAGAAGATGACAAGAGTCAAGAGGATCCAAGTGGGGTTGATGATGAAAACCAAGATGAAACCACAAATTTGTGAAGTTGCGAATGGCAACAAATCTTCTAACTTGCACATGACTGATCCATGATCATAAATGGATGTATTTTGACATATATTGATTGAATATAACTAATTTATGATTAATCTAATGCTTAAAATTGTTTTTTCCAGGTCTAAGAGGTTGGAAACAAGTGGAGATTAGTTGGAGCCATCATTGAAACATGGAGATTTGGAGATACCCTGTTGTCCCAGCCATGGAGAAACTTCATTTTCATACTGTTATCCTATTTTGCCTTCTGGCCAAATATCCTAAAGATCCACAAAGTCCTAGTATTCCTACCCTTTGAAATGCAAGAGAAAACCACCCAAAATGGCTAATTCCCAAAAATCCTAAGTTTTCCTTGTGTTTTTTTGTCTTTTCAGAGTTTCAGAGTTCAGAGTTCTTCCCTTCATCGTACCATCCCAATCAGCTCCAAACTCCACTTTGTCCCTTTACAAATTTGCCTAAGTGTTTCAGGCATCAGACTTTGGGGTTTCTCTCTTTCACGTTCTCTTTTGGAAGAATGAAGGCTGGAGGTCCGCTTGTCGAAGCCTGACAAGTAAAAGCTCTATGTATGTCGAAGGTCTGAGTTCAAGCTTCTCGCTTTCCATATTCTTCATAAAAGGTGTAAGGAAGAAGGCTCGATGGCCAACTCCCGACAAGACACGTGGTGTATTCTTGTTCATTTCCACCATTTTGCGGAGATTATTTTATTAAGGCAAAAGGTGACCACGGAACCATGGAAAGCTGTTAGGTGGTAGTGACGTCATCCTTAGGGCAGAAGTTTTGGGACTCGAGTTCCACTTCTTTTCATTCAAAATATTTCTAAGTGTTTCGAGGAGTCATACTTCAGTCTTTTCTTATTCCCCTTTCCTTCTTTTGGAAGGAGGAAAGCCGAAGGTCCGAACCCCAAATTCTACCGAACCTTTGAAAAAGTGGCTAAGTCCTCAAACTTGTGGGGCTCAGACTTTCTCTCTTCTTCCTTCTCTAGGAAGGCATAAGGTGGAAGGCCTAAGGCCTGATCTCCACCAATTTCATAAAATTGACTAAGTGTTGCCGAGGTAGAGGTCAAGTTCTTCCTTCCAAAGAACAATGCAATGGTGAAAGCCTGACCCCCGAAGCCTGATGTTTCTCCTCTTTCAGACTTCGAAGGCCAGGGTTTCCTCTTTCACCTTTCCAAGCCTGATTGGTGGAAGATCGATTAGAGGAAGACTGATCGAAGGAAATTTGATATGTCGAGGCCTGACCTTTTCGCCTTCCAGAGGCATTTTCTATTGTTTAAAACGTGACAAGGCTTCTCAGCGACCCTCTTGGTCACCATTAATGCTTCTTCACAACCTAATTTCTTGTAGAAGATGGATTCCTCTCTTCCCAATGCTACTGTAGTCCCTTTGCATTGAATTTCTTGTACTCATGGCATGGGTAGACCTCCTGATTCAGTAGATTTCATGGGTAGAGCCATGTGGGCATGCTCCAAGGACACAAAATGAAGTTATTGTAGCATGAGCGATGTCCCTTCTCTATTGACTTCTCATTCGATGTCCATAGCTGCTACAATGCGATTTATAAAGCTATATATGCATGTAAAAAAGATGTAATTCTGTTAGCTGTTCTTCTAGGCTATTATTGTGGGTAGATTATTTGTTATTTTTAGACCCTGTAATGCACCTACATAACTAACTGGACGTGATACATTGTGCTCTTTTCTTGAGCCTTTGATGTCTCTAGTTGATTGTTCACCAATGAATGTAGATGGTTATTTTGTGTCTACTCTTCTATAACATATTATCTTCCCTTTGTAATGGCTATTTAGCCTTCATGATCAATACAATCACTGATATTTTGCCTTTCTTATGCTTTTGTTCTGTGGATAAAATGGTCCCTCTTGTAATTACATATTTCTAATTTGAACCTCTACTAAAGTTGTAAGTCTGTGAGTTTCCTTCAATATTTTGAAAGGAAGCTAGGTGTGCAGAAAACGCTTCCTACACTAATATAATGAGGGGAGGAGAGTGCAAATTCAATTTTATCTATACAATTATAGCTATGTTAACCCACTAACAGAGATATTACAACAAACACATAAACAACAAAGTATGACAGAAGAAGAGAGACACAAGATATATGTGGGGAAAACCCTTATGGGTGAAAAACCCCACTCCAAAACACAACTCAAATGTATTACGTAAACAATGAAGGTTACATTACAAGACACACCCAGTGCTCTTGTAGGAGTCTTCGACACTCGTATCTAGAGATGATCTGGTAGCATAACAGTAATTGTCAAACATTTAGTACTTCTCCTCTCCAAAGCATCTGTTTATATAATAAATACAAGGCAAAAATGGCTCCTCATTGGGATGGGCATCCAACATGGCCTCATGGCCCAAAACCCATGCCTATGGACACCTGTCCAACATTGTAGGATGCTCCTGACACTTTTCAAGTCACCCCATCCCAAGGAGGTCACCTATTTCCAAAATGGGCTATGATAGATGCTCTTACGACCCTTACAGCCATCATAGAATTTGTCATAGCTGTCATAACTTACAGTTATAAGAGAATCTATCATACACAGGATATAAATAGCATATTCTCTTACAACATGTCATAGTCCACCTTGGCATGCCCAAAGATGCCTTTTTCAAAGATACTCTTCGACACATGTCTTCACCTGTCATAGAATCTCCTATTTATGACTCTTACATGTCATAACTTTGTCATAGGAATCTGTCATGACCGTTGACAAGGGTCATTGTACCTTATCATTTAATCATATTTCAAGTGTCAAATCTAGGGCTATGTCCATGGCTATCTACAATTAGGAATCCTAAAATTGCCTAGTTTTATCCAACTAACTGTAATGATCTTTACTGATTAAAGAAACTTAATTCTAAGAATATTGAAAACAAAACTGAACAATGAATTGCTTAAAGTAAATCTATATTACTCCTTGCAATGTAAACAAGCATTTATCTATGAAAACATTAGCTATCTCTTTAAATAGAATCTGAAATAACAAAAATGACAGTACTAGCCTTCTGCCTTAGTGGTGAGAGTGGGCCCTTGCTCCACACCCTTGGGGCTGAAGACCAAAGTAAAGAATCAACACAAGAGAATAATATCACAACTCAATTCAGTCTAATTCCATTCGCTCTGTATTCAGAAAATGTCTATATCAAAATAAGGTTACATAAATAAGAAAAAATAATCACTGTCCTTTTTGCTACTACTTTTGTAAGTTTATATCTAAATCTGTGATGAGAGATCACTCACCCTATTCTACTAGTTCATCTAAGAGATAACATCAATCTCTTTATTCTACTAACAGTGTAACTACAGAATGAATATCCATGCTATTAAAATAGATTTAGTGGAACAACAGTCCATACTAAATCTGAGTCTTAGTTTTTAAATACACTTGGGCAACGAGGCCCTGAAATATAGGTATTTAAATCAATTTATCAATAACTCATGCAAAATCAAAAAGAGATAAAAAAATTCCAGCAGTTAACTATAGACTGCTCTTAATTACTCAGGTGATGATTTGAGTAACATTAGGAGCATCCCGATCACCACTGGAAGTGTCTGACTAACAGTTGTGCTGGAAATCTGCACTGTTCTAAAGAGGCACTGGAGATGTATGTTTCTGTTTGTAGCTCCAAAGGTATGTTTGTAACCTTCTTGTTCAACTCCAGAGATGCTTGTGACTTCAGTCCAGCTCTGGAGATGGTTCACCTCCTTATGCCAAAATCTCTCCATTCAAATTGGAAACATTCAAGACCAGTCATGGCATTCTGATGTCATCTCCAGAGATCATTAGGACTACCTCCGAAGATAAACAAAATTGTCTATCTAAACACCTGCACCTGTTGATTCAAAAAGAGAAGATTTCTGCATATTTTCATCAACTCAATGCACATTAGTCCTTCAATCAGAAATCATGATTCTAAGTAATTCATCTCTTATTAACCATCATTAGAATAATCTTGTTAGCTTATTTTGGTGTAGTCATTAGGACAATGGAATAAGAAGGGAGAAAAAGATAGGTAAAAAGGTGTATTTCATGGGTGCTACCTAGCACTCATCATCCCCCCGTAGTTAAGGATTAGCAGGTCCTCCTGCTTCTCACAATCTAGACTTATTCTAGTGGAATATCCTATCAGTCAAGCTATAGTCCTGTGCATAGGTAGTCCAAGTGGTACGGTCTATATTACCAATTTCCCATGTACTGATCAACCTGCTTCATCCACTCCTACAATTTATCATCTTCCATTTTCTCAGCCTAGACAAGTAGTGGCTCAATGATGAGAGGGGGTCTATGCCAGCCACCTATCCATTCCTGTTGATATTTATCCATCATTTTGGCTATTAACTTGGCCTTCCTCATAAATAGGCTTCGATTGGTAGGGGAAACCACTTCTCTCATTTTCTACTCTGAAGTTAAAATGTTCCACCTTTTCTTTGCCATTGCAAACACTTGATTAGCTAAACTATTCATAAAAAGACCAAAATCAATGGAACACTCCTGAAGATGTTTCAGATAGAATGGCAAAAGCTTGGTCTTACTTTCCAGGTGGTAAACATATGCCCTAAATTGGACCTTAAAAGCATGAGGGTTTGGACATTCTTTTCTGATGAAAAGACTTGTTTATGTATCCTTCTTGAGATGAGCCTCCATTTTCTCATTCCAAATCTGATGATTTCTCATCAGTGACATAAATTCCTTAAGTTGGCATTCCCCTACAAAATAGTTGATAATGAAGGTCATATCATCTACACAAAAATAATGTAAATACAATTCACACAGAAAATTTTTGTCTTCATCAGAAATTTTCATATATGCTTCCATGAACCCCTGCCTTGTTTCTGTGTTCTCAGTAAGATTAGACAGGACCAAAGTTAGTTTTCTCTATAGAACTCTCTCTTGTAAGAATAGAGCATAACTTCCACTTGGGGGCCTGCAAGACAGGATTTCAGATGAAATGGAAGCACCTGAATGACTTTTTCTTCTAGGGTTTCTACTCTTTTTGACATGGCAGTAACTGCCCTATGTAATTGCAGCATAGGCTTAGAAGCCTCATATTCTCTACATCTTCTTTCCCAATGGAACAGGGCCTTAGGAATATCAATTGGGATTGGGCCCACATATGGATCTATTTGTACCTCTTGTTCAATGGTTTCCCCTGGGCCAACTAACTCATGAATAGATTCCTCCTTATCATCTATTTTATTATTGGCCCAAGTCAATTGTTTATCTTGGCTCTGTACTTTCTCAATCAGTGTTGCAATTATTATGAGACTATTGTCTCTGGCCTTGGTAAGATCAGAAATGTTATGTACTACCTCTGCCTCCTTTTACTTAAGGATTTTAATTGTCTTAGTCTCCTAGGCTTCCAATTCTGCTTCCTTCTCCTGAATTATTTGTTGTTTACTCTGGAGCTCTACTTGCAGCCCTTCAATCACCTGATTTTGCTCCATTTCTTTTTCTTTCATGACCTTCTTGAGGTTAGTAATAATCTGGTTCTTCCCCATAATAATCTTTTCAGATTATCAATCTCTTCTAACATCTGCTATTCTTTTGAAATTTCAATATCCTCATGTTCGGAGGGGTGACAATAAATTCCTATTTCTTCTCATGTTTGCTCTACATCAGGGTTTTCCATGGCTATTGGCTCTTCACTGCCTGCTGCATCCATTTGCTCTGCTTCAACTTCCCCTACAGCCTCCCTATCTTGAGTTCCTTCTTGAGTCTCTTCTACAATTGCTGGTATTGATGAAGGCCTAGCTTTTTCCTCAGAAGTTCTAAAACCCAAAAGAACTTCAGCTAGGAGAGAAGTATCTTTTTTAGCTTGGGTAAGTTGCCTTTTCCTTTTGCTTCTCCATAGCACTGATGGAGCAGACATTTTCGGAGTAGGTATATCATCCTCAGAATCAGAGTAAATAATATAAGTTTCTTTTTATTCTGACTCCAAAGTAGGAGAATGTTGTGAAGTTGGACTTAGATGAATAGATGGCTCAGGAGAAACCTCTCTTTGTTTCTTCTTTCTTATTACAGGAATGTCATTTAAGTCATGGGATGGTTCTTCAGCCCAGTAATGTATGTCAGAGTCAATTTTCTTTGAAATTCTCTTTGATTTCTGACCCTGGCTTTCCCTTGTTGGTCTTGTTGGAGCAAATTCCTTAGCCAAGGTCATTTTTCTCCTTGCTAAGCGAGTCATATATGGTGTATGCTCAACAATAGGTTCTCTAATTTCTTTTCCTTTCTTCTTCTTGTCAAAAACAAGGGTAGCAGATGAAGTTGCCTCCAGTGAGGACTTTTTACCTTTCTCAATAGCTGCAAAGGAAGTTAAAGGCTCTGCCTCCTTTTCTTGCTGGGTAGAGGAAGCCTCACCCACTTCTTGAATCCTCTCTGGTTCTTTGTCCTGGGGTTTGTTATCTAAAAATGTCTTCCATAATGCTTCCCCATCAGCTTGGGAAAGAAAGTGATGTTTTACTACTAGAAAAATGAGGCCATGGTGTTTCATAGGACCTTTATCTTGTTGGTACTTGTCTGTAGTTACCCTAATGGTAGAGTATAGCAAGTTTGGAAGATTTATGCTAAATTATGGATGTGCATTTCCATGCCTAAGAAAAATCAACATTTTCATTATTGGTCCTAGAACTAAGGAAAATTAACAATCACATTTAAAATATTTCATCAACCATAGAGCTACAGATTGCCATGGGTTTGGAAGTGATGACCTAAGAATTCCTTTAACCTCATTCTTGTTCAAATGCAACTATATTGCAGGTTCACCTTCTATAGAGAAATTTCTAATCAAATCAACATATAAAGTTTTTAGATGGTAGAACCTCTCACCTTGTTCAAGCAACCCAAAAATATGATTGATAGTGGTTGCAAAGAGATTGACTTGAACTCCCCTTTATTGGCAAGAGACACTGTGTGGCTTCATTGGTGTTGTCATTAATGGCAACAAAGACCATCCCACACATCCGTAGGACTTAGTGTATCTCTATCAGAAGTCAGATTGAAGGATACTTTGGTCCGGTAAGCAAGAACAGAGCATGCAGCAAGGTCTGATAGTCAGGTCTAGATCTCTTCAAGATAGTATCTTTGCAAAGTATGGACTTGGGAAAGTCAAGAGGAATACATTGACTGATAGATTCCAGGGATTGAGCCTCTGGTGATGAAAGATCGAAGAGATATGAGCATCTAAGTATCGAGGTCCGGTTTGACAGAGTAGACAAAGGAAGAACTGATCAATAGAGTATCAGAATTATTCCAGATCAGATATTGATGGTGATCAAGGTTCCTAAGGTATCATCCATGATTGGCTGACATGTTAGATGACTTCTGTAAATCTGCATCATTTGGTATGCAAGGATTCAGCTGATATATCAGAGTTTGGGAAAATATTGACTATTCTGGATGCCGACTAGAAAGGTGTTGAAATCACTTGTGCAGATATATATATATACCAAATGGATTTAGATGTGAATAAAGTGAATGTGGTGGTTGTGCAAAGAAAAGCAGAGGAAAAGAGTAACAGTTATATTACAGGTCAGGTATGTGACAGGACAGCAGCACTAAAGGAGAGGAAGAATGAAGTGCAGTAGATCACTTTATTGAGCCTAACTGGAACTGAACCTCAGCATGTGTGGATGCTTCTCATCAGTTGAAGTATCTAGTTTCATTATACAAACTATTGTAGGCAGTAAGCCTCTTGTGAGTAGTGTGCTTAGGCAGTGAGCCCTAACTGGCAAGTGTCACTTTTGTACTATCTTATTCTTCTAACAGAGAATACAATATTGGGTTAATCACCCCATGGTTTTCTCCCTTAACATGGTTTCCACGTCAAAAATATTGTGTCATGTGTATTTCCATGTTTGCTTATTTGAATTAATGCTGCATTAATTGTTAAGAAAGTTCAGAAAGCTGAAATAATTAAGATAACTGATTCACCCCCTCTCAGTTATCAACAATTGGTATTAGAGCTAAGTTCCTCCAAAAGGAGCCTAACAGCTTGAGGAAGATCTGGGAACTAAAATGGATGTGTATGGTATGAGGGAGCAACTTCAATCTACCCTAGATGATCTTGAGCAATCTAACTCTGAAGTTAGAGAATTAAAGGAAAGACTCAAACAGGCTGATGATTTCATAAATGAACTAAAAGGGAAACTGAGTATCTCTATGAAAAAGAGAAAAGATCTACTTCGGCAATTGGTAAATCAAAGTGAAGACAATGGTACAAATGAAGATCTGAAGGAGAAAACCAAGTTATGTGAAAAGTTATCAAAAGAGGTCATTATGGTAAGACATGAAATGCAGTCAGGAGTTATGAAATTCACCCAAGAAATTGAAGAGAAAAGAAAAACTAAAGATGATCTAAGACAATCCCTCAAGGAGAAGTCAGAAGATTGCCATAAATTGGATAGAATAATCAGGCATCTAGAATCTGATCTTGAAGATGCTAGAGATAATGAAGAAAAACTTGAGGATCAAATTAACACTCTTAAAAGGGATCTTCAAACAACAAATGAATACAAAGAGAAATTCAAGATAAGTTCTACTCAACTTGAAGTTCTTCTTGAAAGCCAAAAGAGGGTAGATGATAAGTGTGGCTTGGGATATGAGAAAGGTGAAGGCTCCGGATCCGATCAGAAGAATTCTGGATCAAAAAATCCAAGGAACAGGCCTAGAACAGCTCCGGTAAGGCAACCTAATGCTCAAAGATATCCATCCTTCAATGGATACTACCACAACTACAATAACTTTGGTCATAAAGCTAATCAGTGCAGAAAGTGAATAAATCAGACTAATACATCCTTCTCCGAATAGTGTTTCAACTGTAAAAGGTATGGTCACAAATCTCAAGAATGTAGAAATATACAAATGAACAATTCATTCAATGGTAGATGCTTTGCATGCAATAGAATGGGACATATGGCTAATTAATGCAGATCAAGAGGATTTCATTCAAATATGCAAAGAAATGTTGTTTGCCACAATTGCAATAGATCCAGTCATATTGCCAAATTCTGTAGAAGCAAGAATCAAGACAAAAGAGGTCTGGTACATCATAATCAGAATCAAGACAAGGGAAAAAGAAAAGTGAATACGGATGAAGTTCAAAGTGAGATGAACAAGATTTGGGTGAAGAGAAGTATAGAAAATATAGGAGATGGATCCACACTAGAATCTGGTGCTGATATTCCTTCCAGAAATTAAAAAGTGAGCTCTGGCTTAGGGGGAGACACAAGGAAAAACTTTTTCCCCCAGCCAGTTAATTGGTGCCAAAACTAGCACAAGGAGAGTTGCAGATTAAAGGGGTCATAAGAGAAACATCTAAATAAACTGTGGTTAAGATATAAAAGATCTGCAAGATGTTTAGAACAAGATTGATCCGGTTCATCAAGTCATCCGAATAAGGAAAACAAGGCAAACTGGAATGACTTAATTTGAGCATTTATTGCAACTTGGTATTAGGGTTTGCAGAGTAATATAAGGGTTTTCTCATTAAACACTTGTTCATTCTGCATTCAAGAAGAAGCAAAAAGGAGCTCTGCAACAAATTCCCTCAAGCCCATCAATGATCACCTACAGAAGATGATTCATCCAGCAATCGATCCGGCTCTCTCTGTGAAACCTAGAAGTGTAAAAGGTATTTTTTGTTCTTGAATATCTCTTTGAAAATCTTTGAAAGATGGCTACTTCAAACGTGGTGAAGATTTCTAATCAGCAACGCCCTAAATTTAAGAAGCATCCATACAAATCTCCAGAAGTGGACCCCTTAGGTGCATTTTCTAGCATTCCGCATGGTATTTTGCATATAGAAGATGTTAGGGTTTACATTCATGCGAACATTGAAGATTTTGGGGAATCCAAGCTGGCAGATATCTATCACAATCAGTTAATAGATGATGCTTTTGAACTTAAACCACAGTACCAAGCCATCCAGGATAAGCATTTTGGTCAGTGCATTCATTTCCCCTATTTTAAAGAAGATGAATGGGTCTGGTATGTGTTGAGCAGAGTGCATGATAACTTATTATGGTTAGATAAACCATTTAAGATCACTAAGGATGCAATTAAGGTAGTAACCAGTTTGCACTCTTCCGATGGGATACCAATTCTCAAATCTGTCAAAAACCAAACTGTGAGTGAGGCTACTGGATCAAAATTTGATAAGAGAGCAATGACCATAGAAGATATCTCTAATCTGGATATCAAGTTTGCTTCTATGATAATTGGCTATAAGATATACCACTCCAGCAGGGAGAATTCAGTACCCAAAACTGTTGTATATACTGTGTATGAAATGTTGAGAAAGAATGCAGATTATGATCTCTGTGAACTCCTTCTAAGCTAACTGATGGAAAACTTACAGAAGATCAAGAAGGACAAGAAGAACTCTTTTAAGTATGGTGGACTAATATTGTGTTTGTTTTTCTACTTTATGAATGAGCTACCTGGATCCAGTGGTTGGGTATGGCAAAATGACAGACCTGTTGCCATTCAAATCAGAGACTACTTGCATGGGCTTGGGAATGCTAAGGCTAGAAATACAGCTCTGTTGGGTTATTTCAAGAATTTTTAGAGTAGGATGCAAGCAAGAGAGAGAATTCCCAAATCTCTAGTTGAAAAGTACAAGGATACAGTTTGCTTTATGGTAGAAACTGATCAGTGCCTAATGGAGGCTATGGAGCCAAGGATAGTTTGGATCATGCCAATGGGGTATGAAGTAGATGAGAAAATTGTAGATCTACATGTTCAACACTTGCTTAGTCAACCCAAGGACCCCAAGGCAGAAAGGTTTGGAACCTTTGAAGAGTTTAGTGTAAAGATTCATGTAGAACTTAGACAACCAGAGACAAAGAGGAAAGTAAGAAGGGAAGTTGAAGAAGTCGCTAATAAATTTAGAATATCCAAGGAGGCACTTGATACAAATAGAGATAAGATAGAAAGGGAAGAGAAAGAAAAAGAAAAAGCAGACAAAGAAGGTGCTCTGGTGGAAGTCCCCTCCCAGACTAGATCCTTTAAGACCTCTACTCCTACAACTGCTAAAAGCTCAAAATGATCAAAACTGGAAGCAAAATCATCTGATAAAGTAGAGAAAAGAACTAAGACAAAGGCCACAAGGTCTTACATCAGTCAGAAGGATGATGAAGAGACTGAGTCAGATGAGGAGGTAAGGAAAATGAGGAAAAAGAAGAAAGTATCGAGTGAAACCAAGGAGGCAGAGACAGAAGAGTTTGTTGAAAAGCCCACTCTATCATTAGATGATGTGGTTAAAGCAGTTACTGTGGATGGGAACCTGTAACCAATAACAGAATTCTATGACGCATATAATGATGCTGATAAGAAGATCTTAGAGGAAGCCATAGTCAAATACTTGAACATATACAAAAAAGCATTTATTGAAATAATTTCTCTAATTCCTAAAAGTTTAGAGAAGGAACTTGATATGAGAAAAGAAAATGCCAAGGAAAAGTACTTAGAGATTAGAGATCAGATAGCTATCTAGCTCTATCCCTCAATTACTCCAAAACAAATGGATATGATCTTCAAAGATTGCAAGGATGAGTTTCGGAGTAAGGCTAGAATGAATCAGCTCATGCTTGGAGAAACTAATAAGGTGGCAAAAGAAACAGAGGAAATCCTCTGGAATGCCTTTAAAAGATTCAATATTCCTATTGTAGAGGACTTAGGAGATGATCTCTCAGCTACAGCTGCTACTGAGAAAGTGGCAGAAGAGGTAAAGGAGACAGGCGAAGAAAAAGGTAAGGACTTAGATTCCTCTGCTTTGGAAGAGGAGGTTCATGATCAAGCAAACATCTCTCCTCTGGTTTCCCCTGAAAAAGAAAGAATACAAGAAAAGACTAGTCAAAAAGTAGAGGAGAAAGAAAAAGAAATAAAGGGAAAAGAAGGTCAAGCTGAGAAGAACACAAGTGACAATGCAGAAGGAAAGAAAACTTTGTCTTCAGAAAGAGACACTGCAGAAACTATCAAGGATTTCTTGACTAAAGAAATGATGGAGATTTATGAACCGGAGTTACTTCAAGGACCATTTGACTTTGATTCTCTCTTCCCAGTTCAAACAATGAAGATAACATCCTTTGCCAATGCAAAGGCTAAAGAAAAACTTCTAAAGTCTCACATGGAAGACTATGAGCTACTAGAAATTGCATCCGATGTGCTTGAAAAGATCATGCCATCCTTTCAGAAGGATTCCTCAGCTTCTTCATCCAGTAACCTCAAATCTCTTATTAGTTCTGTCAGCACTCATCTTGAATCTTTAGAGAAATCAGCTGAGGTGAAGGTTCGGAAAGAATTTTTGGATAAGAGATTCTCCGAGTTACAAGGCTTTATAACCAATGACAGGAGAAATATGGATATTGGGATAAAGAGCTTAGAAAATGCTCTTAAGGATGGAGGTGAAGTATATAAATTTTGTGTATCTTGGACTAAAGTAACAAAGGATATTGAGAAGAAAGTGAAAGAACAAGAGGATAAACTGTCAAGCCTCTCTCAGAAGTTTGATCCTCTCACTGTATCCATAATAAACCAGGAATGTCAAACTATTGTAGTCGTGAATGAGATTAAGAAGCTTGAGAAGGAGAAGAAAAACATATTAAGCAGGATGGGTGAACTTAGAGGGATGATTATCCCGAAATTAGAGGCCATGCATGAGGCCTTAACCGATGCCTAGACCACAGCCCGAACCAGTGATCTGACAGATCTTAAGAGGGCAGAAGCTTTTGCATTGCTGTTGAGTGGTCGCATCTCAATTTTGGATAGGATGAAGCAGAGTTGGGCAATAGAATTTGCCTAGTTGAAGACATCTTTTGCAGACATACTTCAGTACATGTAAGTATAGCATGTATATATACCTGTGCGGCTAAGTATAGATTTTTTTTTTGGGAAATTTTGGTGTGTGGACCCTACCCTTTGCCATTGATGTCAAAGGGGGAGTGAGGGAAGTGAAAAATGTGGACTCCAGCTAAGGGGGAGCACCGGTATAGTGTACAATAGAACAGAGCATCAACAAAGGGGGAGTGTAGTATAATACTTAGTCATTTTTCACTAAGTGTTGCCATCAATGCCAAAGGGGGAGATTGTTAGCAAGAGACACTATGTGGCTTCATTGATGTTGTCATTGATGGCAACAAAGACCATCCCACACATCCGCAAGACTTAGTGTATCTCTACCGGAAGTCAGATTGAAGGATACTTTGGTCTGGTAAGCAAGAATAGAGCATGCAGCAAGGTCTGACAGTCAGGTCCGGATCTCTTAGAGGTAGTATCTTTGCAAAGTATGGACTTGGGAAAGTCAAGAGGAATACCTTGACTGATAGATTCTAAGGATTGAGCCTCTGGTGATGAAAAAGTGAAGAGATATGAGCATCTAAGTATTGAGGTCCGGTTTGACAGAGTAGACAAAGGAAGAACTGATCAACAGAGTATCAAAATTATTCCGGATCAGATATTGATGGTGATCAAGGTTACTAAGGTATCATCCATGATTGGCCGACATGTTAGATGACTTCTGTAAATCTGCATCATTTGGTATGCAAGGATTCAGCTGACAGATCAGAGTTTGGGAAAATATTGACTATTCTGGATGCCGACTAGAAAGGTGTTAAAATCACTTGTGCGGATATATATATATATATATACCAGATGGATTCAAATGTGAATAAAGTGAATGTGGTGGTTGTGTGAAGAAAAGTAGAGGAAAAGAGTAACAGCTATATTACAGGTCAAGTATGTGACAAGACAGCAACACTAAAGGAGAGAAAGAATGAAGTGCAGGAGATCAGTTTATTGAGCCTAACTGGAACTGAACCTCAGCATGTGTGGATGTTTCTCATTAGTTCAAGTATCTAGTTTCATTGTACAAACTATTTTAGGTAGTAAGCCTCTTGTAAGTAGTGTGCTCAAGCAATGAGCCCTAACTGGCAAGTGCCACTTTTGTACTATCTTATTCTTCTAACAGAGAATACAATCTTGGGTTAATCACCTCGTGGTTTTCTCCCTTAACAGGGTTTCCACGTCAAAAATATTGTGTCATGTGTATTTCCATGTTTGCTTGTTTGAAGTAATGCTACATTAATTGTTAAGAAAGTTCAGAAAGCTACAATAATTAAGATAACTGATTCACCCCCCCTCAAAGTTATCAACACCGTTACAACTATCTGATTGTCCCTCAGGTTTCATAAGAAGTCATCAACAATATCCTCTTGAAACCCTTCAAACTTTTCCAGAAACTCTAGCCATCCTACATTTCTAAGAATGTCTGCCACAACATCATCTTGCAAAAGACCCGTTATACTTTTCGGCTCTGATTTCTTCTTAATCCCCATTTCTAAGTCCTTTTTCCACCTTCTGTGCTAAAATTCTCCCTCACTTTTATGTGTAGTTTGTTCTTCCTCCTTTAACTTCATAGGCTCCAGAGGACTGTATTAGCTGATTCTTCAAGGTATTTTGCAGTTTTGAGTGAGGGTTATTATGTCAAGTCATTTACTAGCTTGGACTATAGAAAAAAAAATTAAAATCAGTTAGAGTACCTATGCGGTCATAATTGCAGCAGAGTGATGGGACACTCTGTAGACATGGTGATAGTGTAGCAAAGATGGCAGAATACATGAGGAGAAAGGAAATAATGGAAGGAGGATGTGTCATAATGACAACACCCAAAAATAGAAATAACAAGACAGTTACTAACTAATGCTTAATTAAAGAGAAGTACCTGAACCAATCTTAATGATGATGGCCCAATTTACCTGTCTGCAATGCCGTGGCTTTGATGAGACTAGATGTGACTTGGCACGTGAGCAGCTTCTGCATGGCTTTGAAATGGCGTTAGCATCCCTGTTGTCACATTCCGTGCAATCATTTCCGCTGAGTGCTTTGAGAATGCCATCTTTTCAAGTGATGTCAGCGTAGTCATTTGTGAGTACCTGCGCATGAGAGTAATGACCTTTTTCTTAATTGTCGATGATATGCATGCTGACATCATGTTTGTCCTTATCATAAAGTGGAGGATGAGTCATGATGACCTCATCAAATGACATCTCTACTTTATTGCCTGGAGAAGTGGGTCCCCTCCCAATTTATTATATTCATGAATAGCTCTTTATTGGTGGAGTGCCAGAGGTGCTCCTAGTTTGCAAATGTCAGAGGTGCTCCAAGTTCATGAAGCGTTGGAGGTGCTCCTTATTTGTGAGCACCGGAGGTGTGTTTGAGTAACTTCTAGCACCTGATCACCTCCGTAGCTTGATTATTCTCATCTGGCATGAAGAAGGGAACTGCCATTTGTTGGTTTTCAATCCCCTTGGTTGAGAAAGACATCCATTTACTAGTTTTCTATCTTCCTCTTTTTTTTTTAATTTTTAAGAAGGCTGCCATTTGCTGGTTTTCAACCTTCTCTTTTTTTTTTTTTAAGAAGACCGCCTTTGCTAGTTTTCAACTTTTTTTTTTCAGTCCAAATCTGTGACAGAGGATGTGTCCCTTGTAACCAAGTACAAATCTTTGATGAACTCTTCCTTGGTGAATGGTCTTTTATAGAGTCTAATTCTGTGGCCATTTACTAAGAATGTGTCTGTGCTTCCATCAATGGGTTTCAACAGCACTATTCCATTCTCAAAAACTTCCTTTATCTGGTAAGGACCCATCCAATGAGTTTGTAGCTTTCCCTTGAACTCCTTGAACTTAGAATCATATAGGAGAATCCAATCACCTTGTTGAAATGTCCTTCTCTCGATGTGTTGGTCATGCCATTACTTCCTGTGATACTTAGCCAGTTCTGTTTGCTGAATGGCTTCTGTCTGGATGTCATCTAACTCATTGAGATAAAGAATTCTATTTTGTTAGGCTATAGACAATGGTAGATCAATATCTAATGCAGTTTTAAGTGTCTAGAGCTCAAATTCTATAGATAGAATGGGTTTCTTTCCATAGACTAATTCATATGGTGAGAATTTTGTTGTGGACTTCCAAGTGGTATTGTAAGCCCAAACTACTTCGGGTAATCTGTCAGGCCAATCTTTACTATTCATTGCCACTGCCCTTGTCAGAATGTTCTCAAGTTCCCTATTAGTCACCTCTACATGCCCATTGGCTTGAGGATGGTAAGGTGAATATTTCCTGTGCTTGACTTGATATAAATCTGTGAATGCTCTGATTACCTATGAAGTAAAGTGAGGTCCTCTATTTGAAACTATGGATCTTGTGGCTCCAAACCTCAAGAAAATATTATTATAAAGGAAATCAACATCTTTCTTTTCTCTTGCAAATTACAATGCCTACACTTCAGCCCATTTAGTGACATAGTCCGTACATACAAGGATGTACTCTTTGTTTGATGATGGTGGAGAAATTGGTCCCACAAAGTTTAGACCCCACCGTTCAAATGGCTCCATCATTACTTGGGAATGCAATAACATCTCCTGGGTGAAGGTTGGTTGTCCCATCCTTTGGCAATGGTCACACTGCTGCACATACTTCTTGGTATCCTTATGAATAGAGGGCCAGTAGTAACTAGCTCCTAGAATCTTGTGGATGGTTCTGTGTGAGGAATAGTGCCCACGAGATGGTTCATCATGACATGCCCTTAAGACATAAAAAATTCATCATCTTTTAAACACCTGCGCAAAATGAAGTCAGGACTACATTTAAATAGCAACCCATTTAACCATTTGTAAGATAAGCTTTCCTTAAGTAAGCGTTTGTTTTATTTTGAGGTAAAATAGGATGGATACAAGCCTGTAGCTAAGAGATTAGCTATGTCAGCAAACCAAGGTGCAATAGAGGAGATAGAAAAAAGATGTTCATCTAGAAATCTATCCTCCACTGGCTGGTTCTCTCCACATGTATGCAATCTTGATAGAAAATCAGCAACCAAATTAAATTTGCTTGGATTATCAACTATAGTAATGTCAAATTCCTGCAACAACAATAACCACCTAATTATCCTTGCATCTACTACTAGCTTAATCATTAAGTATTTTATGGCTACATGATCAGTATGTACAAATATTTTGTATCCAGTGATATAATTCCTGAATTTGTTTATAGCATAGATGACTGCCAAGAATTCTTTTTTAGTTGTGGTATAGTTTCTTTCTGCAGAGGTAAGGTTTTTCCTGATGTAATAGATGGCATGCATACTTTCTCCTTCCTCCTTTTATCCTAAGAGTGCACCAATGGACTCATTAGAAGCATTAGTTTGTATGTGAAATGGTAGAGTCCAATTAGGTCCTCTCAAAACAAGTGTGACAGTAAGCTTCTCTTTTAGGGTTTCAAATGTTGATTGACAATCCTCTGCCCATAAGAATTTTGTGTCTTTGTTAAGCAAGGTAAACAGAGGAGCAACTATCTAACTAAAATTTTCTATGAATCTTCTATAGTAGCCTACAGACCCAGAAAAATTTTAACGTCTATCTAATTTTTAGGTGAAGGCAACTGTTGGATCACTTCTATTTTGTTTTGATCTACTTTGATCCCATTTGCTGAAATGCGGTGTCCCAATACAATTCCTTCCTCTACCATCATGAAGCACTTTTCATGGCTCAAGGATAATTGATTCTTTTCATAGCATTTTAGTACCTTTTCCAAGTTTATGAGAGCTTCTTCAAAGTTGTCCCCATACACAATAAAGTCATCCATATAGACCTCCATGCACTCATTAGCTAGTTCAACAAAGATGGCTAAAACAAGCCTATGAAATGTAGCTGGAGCATTACATAGTCCAAATGGAAGAACTTTGTAGGCAAAAGTTCCCCAATAACAAGTGAAAGTGGTTTTATCCTGATCTTCAGGTGCTACTTGGATTTGATTATATCCACTGAACCCATCTAGGAAGGAAAAATACTTTCTCCCTGCAAGGTTGTCCAACACTTGGTCAATGAATGGTAAGGGAAAGTAGTCCTTTTTTGTAGCTTTGTTAGCTCCCTATAGTCAATACACACTCTCCATTTCCTATTCTTTTTAGGCAATATGACTAAGGGTGAGACCCATTGACTATTTGAGATTGGATATATAAACCCTGCTTGCAACAATTTTTCTATCTCAGTCTTAACAATGTCTTTTAAAGTAGGATTCAGTCTTCTCTGGGGTTGTCTAATAGGTTTGACATATTCAGTGTATATACAATGAGTACAGATCTTAGGAGGGATGCCGTTCATATCTTGGTATTCCCAAGCAAAAGTTGCTGAATGGGAAATTAGGAGTTTGATAAGTTCTTCCTCTTGTTTTTCTGCTAACTGAGTATTGATATTCAATGTTTTCCCAAGTAGAATCATAGCTTGTTTTCTAATCTGATCCATAGATGTAGTCAATCCATATACTGGAGTCATGGTATTGATGGGGCAAGAATGTGGAAGTAGCATGTGGAATGTGGCTAAGTCTCTGTAAAAGGTTTCTCCACAAGGAATGATATTTGCTCAGGTACACTGAGCAAAAGTGAGAAGTTCTCTCCTTGAATCTTGGGCTAGCTCCATTATATCCTCATTAATAAGAATGTGGGTGATATCTTTAGTTGTATCATAGTGAATTTCTTCTTCTAACTCACCCAAATGTTCTTTGATGGTAACCATAGCTACTGAGGCACTATTATCCATGTTATCCGGTTCATCCACCTCTTCCAAACAAAACTCACCACCATTGTCAGTTCTCAAACACTTAATCCTTTTACTAGTCTGATTTTAAACAAAGGCTTTAATCTCCTTAAACTGACTAAAGACTTTAGTCTTGCTTCTAATAAAATAAACCCATGTTCTTCTACTGTAATCATCTATGAAAGATACAAAATATACAAATTTTGAAATCGAAGGAACATTAACAGGACCAAACACATCAAAATGAATAAGATCCAACACACCAGAAGACTTCTATTAATTAGAGTAAAACTGAACATGGTTTTGTTTTCCATATACACAATGTTCACAAAAGTTGAACTCGAGATTATAATCATTTAAACCCTCAATGAGGTTTTTATTTTTCAGGGTTCGCAGACCCTTCTCACCAATGTGGCCATATCTCAAATGCCATAACATAGTCTTTTCAGCAGGAAGCTTAGCTTCCATAGCATGTGCACTACCATAAGAACTAGTTACAATAGATTTCTTCACTGCTCATTCAGATGGTGGGGATGAAGTGACTATAGCTCATTTCTTTGAGTCAGAAGAACTATTGCACTGTGAAGTGCATGCCTCCAGTTGAAATAGAGTACCCCTCTGAGTACCCTTTGCAAGCACCATAGATCCTCTAGTCATCTTGCATCCATCCTTAGAAAAGACAACCTGCACACCTGCATCATTCAACATACTTACAGACAACAGGTTATGTGCAAGGCCTGAAATGTGCATAACTCTAGTGAACCCTTTCACTCATCCATTAGGGAATTGGATTGAGACTCTTCCATGACCAACAATCTTTAGATGAGATTCGTCACCTAGGTACACTCTTCCACCATCGAACTCTTCATATTTTGTTAACCAGCTTTGATGCGAGGTCATGTGGAATGATGCACCAGAATCAACCAACCACACATCATCAGATGCATGGGTGGCTAGGGCTGTGATGAAGGCATCACCATCATCTTGTGACTTGTCAGAATCTGAATCTGGGGTTGTCTTATTTTTCTTTTTCTTCTCTTCTTTGTATTCCTTTCAAAAATGCCCAAATTTACCATAGTTCCAACAAAGAGCCTTGGACTTTCTAGGAGATTTGGATCTGTCCTTCTCATCTTTCTTGTCCTTCTTCTTCCCTTTCTTTTTGGGTCTTCCACAAACCACAAGATCCTCTTTGGATGACTCATATGTCTTCCTTCATATTTCTTTAGATAACAACAAGGACACCACATCTTCCATCTTGAAGGTGGTAGTGGTGCTTCAGATAGCCATGACAAGATGATCCCATGAATCTGGCAAAGAACAAAGCAGGGTCATGCAATGATCCTCCTCCTCTATTTTCACACCCATTTATGTCAATTGTGCAAAGATCATGTTGAAAGAATTCATGTGGTCCACAATAGATCCTATGTCTTCCATCTTTAGAGAAAACAACTTCTTTTTTAGAAAAAGCTTGTTCACTAGGGACTTGGCCTAATAAACATCACCCAACTTCTTCCAAAGATCTTTCGTGCTCTTCTCCTCATGGACATTTAATAGGATAGAGTTAGCTAAACAGAGTCTTATGAGACCCTTAGTCTTCTGATCTTTTAGATCCCAGTCAACTTGTGACATCGCTGTAGGTTTTACACCGGATACAGTTTCCCATAGGTCACGATCAACAAGTAGGTCCTCCATCTTGAGTTTCCACAACTCGAAATTAGTGCCATTAAATTTCTCCACCTCTAACATTTTGAATGTGGTTGCCATCTCCTTTCTGCAAGAAGATACAGAATGCTCTGCACAACATTCCCACTCAACCTAAGATTAGCTCAAAAAAGCCCTACCCAGTAGCTAGAACCAAAACTGGCCAGGCTCTGATACCAACTGAAAAGAAGCTAGGTGTGTGGAAAATGCTTCCTACACTAATCTAATGAGGGGAGGACAGTGCAAATTCAATTTTATCTTTACAATTACAGCTATGTTAACCCACTAACAGAGATATTGCTGCAAACACATAAACAAGAAAGTATGACAGAAGAAGAGAGACACAAGATATACGTGGGGAAAACCCTTACGGGTGAAAAACCCCACACTCCAAAACATAGCTCAAATGTATTACATAAACAATGAAGGTTGCAATACAACATAGAGCCAATGCTCTTGTAGGAATCTTCGACACTCCTATCTAGAGATGATCCAGAAGCATAACAGTACCTGTCAAACTTGTAGTACTTCTCCTCTCCAAAGCATCTGTTTATATAACAAATACAAGCCAAAAATGGCTCTTGATTGGGATGGGCATCCAACATGGCTTCATGGCCCAAAACGCACATCTATGGACACTTGTCCAACACTATAGGATGCTCCTGACACTTGTCAAGTCACCCCATCCCAACGAGGTTTCCTATTTCCAAAATGGGCTACGATAGATGCTCTTACGACTCTTACAACTGTCATAGAATCTGTCATGGCTGTCATAACTTACAACTGTAAGAGAATCTATCATACACAGGCTATAAATAGCATATTCTCTTACAACATGTCATAGTCCACCTTAGGGTGCCCAAAGATGCCTTTTTTAAAGATGCTCTTTGACACATGTCTTCACTTGTCATAGAATCTCCTATTTCTTACTCTTACATGTCATAACTTTGTCATAGGAATCTGTCATGACCGTTTTGGTCAGTATTCCCTTACACAACATTCCAAGATGCCAACACATGGTAAAATATTCCTACCACTAAATGGGATGCCTATCTCCTCATGTGAGGACAAAAATACATGTGGTCATATGCCATGTAGGATGACACATCACTGTGCCAACTCCCACAATATGACAACATAGGATTTGCATCCAGTTAATACAATAGGCAAATAATAAATAAATACAATGTAAAAATACAAGTAATTACCAAGGTTGAGACACCTTAATTCCCAACATATTTGAGATCGTTGTTGTGTTATGTCAGTTCCAGCTAAACACACTAAATCTTGGTGCATCACCTTCCTTTTAATTTTCACTCTCATTTCCCTTTTCCCTGGTGATTATCAGCATAGGCTTAGTTGATTACTCTAAACCTTATGTTCAGAAGAGGAACCAACCTTCTCTAGAGGTTTGGTCTTAGCTGCAAAGGTCCCACACCTTGAGACCAATGAAATTGTTGGAATTGTCAAAGCTCCAACAAAAGGGTGCAATTTTAGGTGATGACAGTTTCTAGCACACCCGGTGGGATTCTCTGCTTTGAGTAAGAGCTAGACTAAGAAATTTTGGTGCTTTTCTTAGTTCATTTGCTTCTATGGAAGTGCTAAACATGTACCTAGCGACTCTGCTGATCTAGTATCCATATAAACTCAAAATTTCATGTTTAGAGTGAAAACCTAGTCTTCTTCTATAGGTAATTCTCAATTCGTTGAACTATCATTTACTGAATCAAGAAGAAGAAGTAGACTATCTAGGTGAGGGAAAATAGGAGTACAGTTCCATCTCCTTCAAAAGCCTAGTCTACTCCCCCTCCAACTAGATTCCAAGTTAGGTTTTAGTATTCAAGAAGAACCCAACACATACCTAGAATTAACCTGAATACCCCTAACATAGCGAGGAATCTTCCTTTTGTCACATTTAATGGGGGAAACCCTTTGGACCTAGCCCAGTACGATGATATCCCTAACTCAACCTTAAAGGCTATCCCATTATTCAATGGTGAAAATTTTATCACCCCTACTGAGCACATTCAGGATATTGTCAGTGTCTGCTCTGTCCACAACGTTACTACAAACAATGTGGTGGTGAGACTACTAGCTTCTTCATTCAAAGGAAAAGCCCTCTAGTGGTATAGAGGTCTCCCAGCCATTTCCATCCACAACTAGGATGAATTGGGGACAAAATTATGTCAACATTTTGAAGAGAAGAGTAACCACTTGTCACTGATGGAGTAGATAGCTATAATTAAGAGAGACCCCCATGAATTTATGGAGGACTTTAATTACAGATTTCAAAAGACATGGGACAGGATCCCATTATTGGTGAAACCCTCCCCAAACAATGCTTCATTTATTATTTGAAATCTTTGAATCTTGGCATTGCTGTCATGATATAGTCAATGGGAGGGATTGTGTTGCCATATGCATATGACATAGCTATAAGGGCAAAAAACTACCTAATTTGGGTTGGAAAAATTGCTCCAAGGCCACCAAGGCCTTTCTTTCTAGAGGCCCCTGTTATTCACCCTACTGTGACTCCAATTCCTATGACAGTTAGCCCTGCTACTCCTCTAATTACACCTGCAATTGAGAAAGAGGATGAGAAAGATGCTCTGATTAGAAGATTAAGCAATGAATTGGTGTTGGCAAAAAGACAACCAACACAACCTAACTGGCCATATCAGACCTCTAACTAGACATATCAACCATTCAATCAAAATTATTAGCAAGGTAGACCACCATATTAGGGGAATGTGCAAAGGCCAAATCAGCCTAGTTACATCAGACCATTAAATATTGTACACCCTAATGATGCTAGTACATCCAAGCCTCTTGTGCCCATACAAAATAACTTGGCTTAGGATAATGATTGGTGTTATCCATGCACTCAACCACGTGATCAAAACTTGTGCCAAAGTGGAAAATTCAGTCAGGCTTTGATAGTGCAAAGTCAACTGATGATTCAGAGAAACAAGTTAGCTCTAGTCAAGAGATGGTGGGAGGGCATGAACAAATGCAAAATAATTCTACCTTGATGAATTGGACATAGGATGATTTTTGTGGTATCAATCAAGGTTCAGGCCCAATAACACAACATAAGGGCCAAAAGAAGAGCCACTGATGATGCATCAGTACCTGCAATTGGTCAGACATCTTCTTCCCAAGCATCCCAAATGGTTACAAATGAAGGAGTAACAGCCAAGACTCCTTCAAAACAAACAAATCAAACTATTGGTAAGGAGGATTTAGTGCCAGAACAACAACCCCATACTAATCAACAACCAAAAGTTGACATTGTGGTCACAAATGTGTCCTAGAAGATTAATTAGATTCCCTTCAGCATAGTTGATCAGATGAAGAAAACCAACATAAGTGTCACTATGTGGGATACTCTGTTGATCCCAGCTCAAAGAGATTTGTTGAAGGAAGCTTTGACAAGCTTCAACTAGTCTACTATGGAGACAACAAAAGACAAGACAACCACCCCAGCAAGCCTATGCCAACCCAAGGAGGAAGCGAGCACTAGAAAAACTAGTAAGCCCCCTCCATTTTATGTATCCCTAATCATTGGTGATAAATTGCTACATAATTGTATGATAGATTCTGGGGCAGGTACTTCTGTTATGCCCAAAAAAATAGCTGATAGGTTAGACATTGAATATGAGCATGTCAATAAGGGGGTCATACAATTAGATGACACTGCTATTACGACAGTAGGTGTGATTAAGGATTTGAAACTCACTTTGCATGCATGCCCTGGATGCTCTGTTTCACAAGATATTTTAGTCATAGACCTCCTTGCATACTTTGGCATATGCCTATTTAGGGACTTCACTACCAAAATAGGTGGGTACCTATCTTCTGATTGGTCCCACATGTTGTTTAGAACTAGATATGGCACTAAGGTGACCATTAAGGCTGAGCCTATTGCTAATTATCATATAGAGCCTTATACACCCATCCCCTTAGACATGAACTGCACAATCCATGAATTGGAGGAGGATAATAATAGTAGGCATGAGGCTGCAACACCTGTGGAGGAAATACCTGATATATTGCTTGATGAGTGGGCAAACAACTTTCAGTTTGATACCCCTGAACATATAGAAGACACAAGGTTGGGTACTTATTGTATCCATGAAGAGAATGCCACCATCCCTAACCTTGAAAAGACAACATCAAATCTGAAAGGGATATGGCTGATGTATTTTGATGGCTCTAGAAGCAAAAATGGAGTAGGTGTTGGGGTTGTGTTAATTTCACCCCAAAAGGAAAGTTATTTCTCTACTTTCAGATTACATTTAAGTTGTACCAACAATGTGGATGAGTATGAAGCCTTGATTCAGGGTATATAGCTAGCACAAAAGACATGAATAAAAGTTTTCCAAGCATTTGGTGACAACGAGCTTGTTGTCCACCAAATTAGATCACAAAGTGCTTCAAAGAATGACTTGCTCAAGTCATATAAGCACAGAGTCTAGGAACTGATTGAAGACTTTGATGCCTTCAATATTCAAGCAGTGCCTAGACAGAGAAATAAGGATGCTGATAGACTAGCTACAGTTGGTGCCCAATTTGACATTCACTAGAATGTCAAACAAAATTCAGATCAATATGTAAAGATTGTTGTCAGACTTGTTGTACCTAACAATGTGATAAATTGGCAACTATTTGAAAGTGACCAGCAAATTGTGAATTTCTTACAAGATGAGGTAGCGTTTGTTGCCAAGAATCAGTTAGTATTGCAAGAGCAATACGGTGATCTGGTGATCCAACTAAAGACCAATAAGTTGCCCAAAGGACTGATCATTTTAGAGAGCATATTTGGAGTTGATGATCAACCCAAGAAAGAGAAAATAACCATGATAGTCAAAGAAGAGGACTATGAAGAGGTGGAGATTACACGAAGCTGATTTCTAAAACATGGCAAGGTATGTGATCAAGCTGAGAGGTAAGTTTTTTTTGAACTTTGTAATGAATTTGATAATTTAATAGCTTGGGATTACAGGGATCTAAAATTCTTTGACCCTAGTTTAATCCAACATACCATTGATCTAGACCCCAATGCAAAGCCTGTTTGCTAGAAGCAATAGTCGGTTAACCCCAAAATAGAGCCATTAATGAGAAAAGAGCTATCCAAACTCATTGAGGCTAAAATCATTTATCCCATTAAGAATCCCTCTTAGGTAGCTAACCTTGTTCCAATTAGGAAGAAGAATGGGGAAATCAGATTGTGTGTGGACTTTAGAGACCTAAATAAGGCCTCCCTTAAAGACCACTATCCACTCCCTTCCATGGAGAAAATTCTCCAAACAGTAGCAGGAGCTAAAATATTTTCACTCCTAGATGGCTATTCAGGCTATAACCAGATTCTTGTAAAAGAATCAGATTAGTACAAAACAACCTTTACCACCAAGTGGGATACTTTGGTTTATAAAAAAATGTCATTTGGGTTGACAAATGCTAGGGAAACCTTCCAAAGGGCAATGGATTTGGCATTCAAAGGCCTGATCAATGATATTATTTTAGCATATCTTGATGATTTGACTGTGTATTCCAAGCATGCAGCTAACCACCTGGGTCATTTGAGAAAAGTCTTTGAGAGATGTAGTGAATATGGGATATCATTGAATCCAAAGAAGTGTGTGTTTGTTGTCCTAGAGGGAAAATTGTTGGGGCACATGGTTTCAAAGGAAGGATTGGTCATTGATCATGAAAGAACCAATGCCATTATAGCTCTTCCTCTTCCCAGTCACAAGAAGGGCCTGCAGAGTTTCTTAGGCAAGATCAACTTTGTGAGGAGGTTTATTCCCAATTTTGCTTCAATAGCAAAGCCTCTCACAACCATGTTAAAAAAGAACGTTGCCTTCACATGGTCAAAGTGTTGGTAGGTGGTGACTGATCAGAAAAGTACTATACACTAGCCATGTATCCTCGCCATGGTAGTTTCTAGAGCCTACATAAACAATTTTCTAGAGCCTACATAAAAAATCCTATTTTTTGTAACTGACATAAAAAACCCTATTTTTGTAACTGACAAAAAAGGCTTGATAAAAGCAGCTAATGGTTAGGGTTTTGAGATATATAGTATTGTAGCATTTTGTAGCGGGATTGAGTTGTAGGGATTACTGATTGTAATCGGTTTGATTTACTGGATAATAATATTGGACTCTCTGTTTGGTGGATGTAGCCCGAGTTTGGGTGAACCATGTTAAAACTTGTCTCTCGTTGTTATTATTTCTGTGTATTTCCATTCCTTTGTTTAATCTTTATTTGCATTTAATTGATATCTTCTGTCGACTAACCTTAACAAGTGGTATCAGAGCGGGTTGTGTTCGATTATCATCTGCAAGAAAGTCTCACGGTTGAGTGGGAGCAATGGCGGATGAGGGTACATTGAAGGTTGATAAATTCAATGGGTAGAACTATCAATTATGGAAGATGCGGATTTACGGATGCCATTGGAAGGAGTATCCAAGAAACCGGCAACAATGTCTGATGAGGATTGGAATCTTCTTGACAGAAAGGCATTGGGAACCATTCGGTTGTGCCTGGCACCATCGGTGGCATTCAATATAACAGAAGCGAAGACAACAGATGGCCTAATGAAAGCTTTGGCTAAATTGTATGAAAAAATCTCAGCCTCAAATAGGGCATTTCTCATGAAGCGTTTGTTTAATTTGAAAATGGTTGAAGGTAGATCTGTGACAGGTCATTTAAATGAATTTAATATGATTCTCAGTCAATTGACTTCTTTAAATGTAAAATTTGATGAAGAAGTTAGGGTTCTCTTGATATTATGTTCATTGCCTGAAAGCTGGGATAGTTTGGTAATGGCGGTTAGTAACTCTATTCCTAGTTCAAATACCCTGAAATTTGATGATGTTGTTGGTGTTATTCTAAGTGAGGAAATTCGTAAGAAAAGCTTAGGTGCATCCACATCAGGGAGTGTTTTGAATGCAGAAAGCAGGGCTAGATCAAAGGAGAGAGGAAAAGGTTTTCGAGGTCATGGGAAGTCACAAGGAAAATCAAAGGACAAAAGATCCCAAACCAGAGGACAAAAGGATTGCTGGTACTGTGGGAAACCAGGTCATCTAAAGAAAGATTGCTGGTCTCGAAAAAATAAAGGAGACAAACAAGAAGGCAATAAGGAGGCAAATGTGGTAAGCAACAAGTCTGAAGATGATGCTTTGATTCTTTCCCTAGATAATGTTGATGATTCATGGGTTTTAGATTCAGGGGCCTCATTTCATGCTACACCCCATAGAAGTTATTTCCTTGATTATGTCCAAGGGGATTTTGGGCTGGTTTATTTGGGAGATAACGAACCCTATCAAATTGTTGGAAAGGGAAGAATCATGATTAAGTTGCAGAATGGAAATCATTGGCTACTACAAGAGGTAAGGCATGTTCCAAGGCTCAGTAGGAATTTAATTTCAGCAGGGCAGCTAACTGAACAAGGTTGCACTGTTACATTTACTGATAAAAAATTGGAAGGTTTCAAAAGGTGCCTTAGTAGTAGAAAAAGGTGTGAAAGAAGGCACCTTATATCTTTGTACAGGTCATACTGTTCCTTCTACTTTAGTTGTTACAAAGAAAAAACAAATAGGTTCAAGAACAGTTGCTGCAGGTTTGTAGGAAGAGACTAGAAAAGTTGCTGCAGGTTCTGAGACAACACTATGGCATAACAGACTTGGGCATATGAGTGAAAAAGGTATGAAGGTACTTCATTCTAAGAAAGTTTTACTAGGTCTGAAATGTATTAATATGGATTTCTATGAAAGTTGTGTGTATGGTAAACAAAAGAGAGTCAGTTTTCTCAAGGATGGGAAGGAAAAGAAAAATGAAAAGTTAGAGCTTGTGCATATAGATGTATGGGGACCAGCTCAGGTATCTTCTCTCGGTGGCTCTTGGTATTATGTTACATTCATAGATGATGCAACTAGGAAGGTCTAGATTTATTTCCTTAGACAGAAATCTAATTTATTTGAAAGATTTAAGAAATGGAGAAGCTTGGTTGAGAATGAGACGGGTAAAAGATTAAAATGTCTCAGATCTGATAATGGCGATGAGTATTGCAGCAAAGAATTTGAAGATTATTGTTCCTTTAATGGAATTCGTAGGCAAAAAATGGTTCTAGGGACTCCACAGGAAAATGGAGTGGCTGAACGCATGAATAGGACAATAATGGAGCATGCAAGGACCATGAGATTGCATGCTGGGCTGCCTTTAAACATGTGGGCAGAGGCTATCAACACTGTTGTATATTTAATTAACAGAGGTCCTTCAGTTCCTTTGGGCAGTGGTATTCCAGAGGAAGCATGGACAGGTAAGAAGGTGAGTTATTCTTTTTTGAAAACCTTCAGCTATGAAGCATTTGCACATATAGATTCTGAAAATAGAACCAAGCTAGATGCAAAATCAAAAAAATGTACCTTTGTTGGATATGGCATTGATGAATTTGGTTATAGGCTTTGGGATTTTGAAAATCAGAAAATTGTGAGAAGCAGGGATGTTATATTCAATGAGAAGGTGTTGTACAAAGATCAGTTGTAGCAGCATGAGAAGAAAGAAAAGGATTATGTGGTGCTAGATGATACTCCAAATAGTGATGTTCCAGTGGTTCCTCATGCTCTGCAACAACAACTAGAAATACCACAAACTCCAGTGAATGTTAGACGATCAACAAGGATAAGTAGACCTCCTGAAAGGTTTTCTCCCTCTTTGTATTCTATTTTGTTAACAGATGTTGGTGAACCAAAAGGGTATGATGAAGCTATGCAGGTGGATACACAGGTCCAGTGGGAGCTTGCAATAAAAGAAGAAATGGACTCTTTGCTGAAAAATTAAACTTGGGAATTATGTAAGTTACCTGCAGGTAAAAAGGCTTTGCCAAACAAAGGGGTTTACTAGCTGAAAGAGGAAGATGGAGGTAAGAAAAGATTTAAGGCCAGGTTAGTTGTAAAAGGATTTGCACAGAAAAAGTGCATTGATTTTGATGAGATATTTTCTCCGGTTGTCAAGATGACTTCTATTCGTACTGTTTTAAGTATTGTGGTTGCTGAAGATTTGCATTTGGAACAGCTAGATGTGAAAACTGCCTTTCTCCATGGTGATTTGGAGGAGGAGATATACATGGAACAACCCCAAGGATTTGAGGTCAAAGGTAAGGAGAAACTGGTGTGCAGATTGAAGAAGAGTTTATATGGCCTAAAACAAGGACCTCGGCAATGGTATTTGAAATTTGATAGTTTTATGACTGAGCAAGGCTACAGCCGGTGTAATTCTAACCATTGTGTTTATTTTAAGAGGTTGGATAATAACAGCTACATTATTTTATGTTTATATGTTGATGACATGCTTGTCGCTCAGTCTAACATGGATCACATAAGAGAGTTAAAACAACAGTTAGCACAGTCATTTGATATGAAGGATTTGGGGGCAGCGAAACAAATCCTTGGTATGAAAATTTACAGAGATAGAATGAATAGAAAATTGACTCTATCTCAGGCTACTTATGTTGAAAAGGTGTTGCAGAGATTCCACATGGAGAATGCAAAAGCTGTCAGCACACATTTGCCTAGTCATTTGAAATTGACTAAGGAGATGTGTCCTAAGACACAAGAGGAAGAAAAAATGTCCAAGATACCATATGCTTCAGCTATAGGAAGTTTAATGTATGCCATGGTATGTACGAGACCAGATATTAAACATGTTGTAGGAGTTGTTAGCAGGTAAATGGGTCATCCCAGATTTGAGCATTGGAATGCAGTAAAATGGATTCTCAAATATTTGAGAGGTACATCCAATAAATACTTATGTTTTGGGGGCTCTAATACTGATTTAGCAGGCTATGTAGACTTAGATTTAGCAGGGGATATTGATACCAGGCAGAGTACTACAGGTTATGTCTTTACTGTAGGTGGGACAACAGTGAGCTGGATCTCACGATTGCAAAAGGTGGTTGCTTTATCCACCACAGAGGTAGAGTATGTAGCTGCAACCGAGGCAAGCAAGGAGATGATATGGTTGACCTCTTTCATGGAAGAATTGGGCAAACAACAGGCTAACAGTTCTTTGTATACAGACAGTCAGAGTGCCATACATCTTGCAAAGAATTCTGCTTTGCATTCAAAGACCAAACACATATAGTTGAGGTATCACTTTATTCGGTCGGTGTTGGATAATGGACAGCTAAGGCTAGAAAAGATACATACAGATGAAAATCCAGTAGATATGTTTACAAAGGTAGTGACAAGGGAGAACCTAAGGTCCTCTTCAACTTCAGTTGGGAAGGCAGGGACAGATTTGAAGCTGTCAAGTAGGCCATTGCATAGGCTCCAACACTGATAAACCCCAACTATGAGAAGGATTTTATCCTTTATGCCTTTGGAGGCAAGGAAGGTATATCAAAAGTTTTAATGCAACAAAATGAAGAAAAATTGGAACAACCAATTGCTTTCTTTAGCCAGTCTCTCAAAGAATATGAAGTGAAGTATGATTTTGTTGAGAAGCAGGTGTTTGCAATGGTGAATTAACTTAAAAAGTTTAGGCATATGCTTTCAAACAACAAAATACAATTGATGGTAAACCATCCTGGTGTGAAAGAATTTCTTTTAAGCAGAGATATTAATGAAAAAAGGGATGGGTGGATCACAAAAGTAATGGAGTATGATTTCAACGTCAACATCATTAAGCTGGTGTGAGGCAAAGGCCTGTGTGAGCAGATGGCTACGGACCCTGAGGTAATAAATGATGTTGTATGTGTCCTAGGGTAGGCACAACCAGCTGATTCCCACACTCTAATTGATTGGCATCAAGACATGGTCACATTTCTATAGTCAAGAAGATGCCCAGATGGATTGGATCAAGCCAAAAGAAGGTATTTCTAGCTCCAATCCATCCCTTATGTTCTTGTCAATGGTGTCTTATTTAGAAAAGACATCAATGGAGTCCTTCTTAGATGCATTGCATGAGATCAGACCTCTAGGGTATTAAAAGAATTTCATAATGGTCATGTTGGTGGCCATTATTCTCCAAGAACAATTGTTGTAAGATCATGAGGGCTAGTTATTACTGGCCCAATTTATTTAGAGACACCAATAGATGGGTAAGGAGATGCAAATAATGTGCATTATTTGCAAGTAAACAAAGGTTGGTTGCTCTTCCCCTGCATCCAATTCAAACTGATCAACCATTTGCCCAATGGGGTTTGGACTTCATCGGGATGATTAACCCACCTTCTAGTGCTGGTCACAAGTAGATTTTAACATCCACTAATTATTTTACAAGGTGGACAGAGGCAGTTGTATTGAAGGATTCTATAGAGGCCTCCATTTTAGATTTCCTTGAGTGGATAGTTACCAGGTTTGGTGTTTGATTCACCATTATTTTTGACATTGCCAAAGCCTTTGTAGGCTCAAAAATTAGTGAATGGCCACTAAACTATGGAATTTATTTGAAGACATCATCCAATTACTACCCCCAAGGGAATGGCCTAGTTGAGTCCACAAACAAAAACCTAATCAGAATCATCAAGAGGATAGTTGATGATAATTAAAGAACTTGGCATTCCAAGTTGAAAACAACTCTCTAGGCCAATAGAATTACTATAAAGAGGGCCACTAGCAGTTCACCATTCATGCTAGTATATGGAAAGGAAGTAAGGATTTCATTATCATTGGAGTTGCCTTCTCTTGAGCTAGCCCAGCAACTAGAGCTACTAGAAAATGATGCCATAACAGTCAGTTTGGTTGAGCTGATGGAGCTTGAACAAAAAAGAGGTGTTGCTATGAAGACTCTTAAGGTTCACCAAGATCAAGTAAAAAGAACTTTTGATAGAAAATCAACTAATAGAACATGCAGTGAGGGGGATTTGGTGTTGAAATAGGATGCAAACAAAGCTAAAGTTGGACTACATTCAAAATTTGATACCATATGGAGTGGCCCTTATATTATTACTAGCTACAAATAGGCCAATGCATTTCAACTTTCCAAGCTGAATGGAGAGGTTTTGCCAATCCCAGTCAACGAGATTCATCTCAAACCTTATTTTTAGCATGGTTGTGGAATTTTGTAAATATGCTAGGTGTTTTCTTTCAATAAGTACTTTTGCACATACATCATTCTCATTAGGAGATTGTTTGCCTTGTTTGTTTTGCCTTGTCTTGTTTCTTGGAGGTAGTGTTTAATTTTGTATTGGTCTGGCTAACCCTTGTTCTTGTTGATGTGGCTTTTGACACTATGCCCAATGGATTGATAAGGCCTCTAGATCCCAGTGTTTAGTAGGCAAACACCCTTGCATAGTCGCCAAAATGTTATCATATTTTGCCTTCTGACCAAATAGCCTAAAGATCCATGAAATCCTAGTATTCCCACCCTTTGAAATGCAAGAGAAAACCACCCAAAATGGTTAAGTCCCAAAAAATCCTAAGTTTTCCTTTTATTTTTTATCTTTTTCAAAGTTTCAGAGTTTGAAGTTCTTCCCTTCGTTGTGCCATCCCAATCGGCTTCAAACTCCACTTTGTCCCTTTGCAAATTCACCTAAGTGTTTTGGGCACCAGACTTCGGGGTTTCTCTCTTTCGTGTTCTCTTTTGGAAGACTGAAGGTTAGAGGTCCACTTACCGAAGCCTGATAAGTAAAAGGTCTATGTATATCAGAGGTCAGAGTTTGAGCTTCTCACTTTCCGTCTCCTTCATAAAAGGCATAAGGCGAAAGGCCCCAACAGGACATGTGGCATATTTTGGTTCATTTTCACCATTATGCGGAGATTATTTTATTAAAGCAAAAGGTGATCATGGAACCACAGAAAGATGCCAGGTGGTAGTGACATCATCCTTTGGGCAGAAGATTCAGGACTCAAGTTCTGCTTCTTTTCATTTGAAATATTTCTAAGTATTTTGGGGAGTTAGACTTCATTCTTTTCTTCTTCACCCTTCCTTCTTTTAGGAGGAAGGCCAAAGGCCCAAACCCCAAACTCTTCTGAACCTTTGAAAAAGTGGCTAAGTCCTCAAACTTGTGGGGTTAAGATGTTCTCTCTTCTTCCTTCTCTAGGAAGGTGTAAGGTGGAAGACCTAAGGCCCAATCTCCACCGATTTCATAAAATTGACTAAGTGTTGCAAAGGTGGAGGTCAGGTTTTTCTTCCTTCCAAAGAACAATGCAATGGTGAAGGCCCAACCCCCGAAGCTCGGTGTTTCTCTTCTTTCAGACTTCAGAGGCTGGGGTTTCCTCTTTCACCTTTCTAAGTCTGATCGGTGGAAGACTAATCGGAGGAAGTCTGATATGTCAGGGCCAAACCTTTTTGCCTTCTAGAGGCATTTTCTACTGTTCAAAATGTGACGGGACTATTCAATGACCCTCCTGGTCACCGTTAATGCTTCTTTAGAGCCCGATTTCTTGTAGAAGATGGATTCCTTGCTTCCCCATGCTATTATAGTCCCTTTGCATTGAATTTCTTGTACTCATGGCATGGGCAGGCTATTGATGTTTTACCAAGATCAACTAAGGCAAAGAAGATTACACAAAGAAGTGAAAGAAAAAATAATTGCAATGTATGAACTATTCACAAGAAGATTACATAAAGAGAGCGAAAGTTTGAAAGGAGTCGACTCATGCACTCAAGTACAAAGTGATGAGAGTGTTTCTCCAAGTGGAGAAAGAAGAATGCTACTTTGCACTTGAGTACATGAGTTGACTCCTTCTGAGTTTTGAACTCTCTCTCTATTTATGTAATCTTCTTGTGAATAGTTTAATCATTGCAATTGTTTTTGCTTTCACTTCTTTATGTAATCTGTTTTGCCTTAGTTGATCTTGGTAAATCATCAACATGGTATTAGAGCCCATCATGCAAAAGTTTTCCCATTATAGAAAATCTTGCACATAGCCTATCCATGAGGTCCTCGTAGAGCCAAATGAACATCACAATCGAGTCCGAAAGGACAAAGATAGTCAAAATAGCCTGTCATTTTCTCAAAATTGACACAGGCAAAATTTTACAAATTTTTTTTAGTCCCCAGCCCCCTGTACCATACATCGGTATGGCCATATAGATTTGTACATATTTTCATTAGAAAATGCAAATCTTTTTTGCAAAATCACGTTTTTGCAGGTTCTGAGGGCTCTATTTGGCATTTTTTTAAAATGTGAGTGAAATTTTGGCCTATTAGCCTCAGTTTCTCTTCTCTGGTTCAAGGGTTTCAAAGGCAGATTTGGGTGTCTTTGTCTCTAGCTAAGGGTTTCACATATTTTTGGGCATAATTCATTTGCCTAGTTTGGTGATTGTCTCGATAGAGTGAGGTGTGAAAAGTTACATCATCTATCTAGTTAGCTTTTAGCATGTCTAGGGGATTTATATTCACACTTGGTTAAGTCCAACTTTGGACTTCTTACCTTTTGGTCTCACCTCATGTGGTGAAGACATGTGTACTCACCTTTGTGAGACACCTACTTCATGCAAACTTGCCACTTACTCAAACATGTGTCATTTGAGTAGACAAGTGTTGCACCTATGGAAAGCTGCTCAATCGTTGTGTAGGAGCTTCTCACTCCCTCATGCTTGCCTACTTAAGCAAGTCTCCTATGTACATTTCATTCATCTTTTGGCAATATAATTTAGCATATTGTGTAGAAAATAGATTTGTGGTTTTATTCTTGCTTGTTGATCCTTGCTTTTCCCAACACGGACCTCTTGATTCAGCAGATTTCATGGGTAGAGCCATGTGGGTGTGCTCTAAGGACATAAAATGACGTTATTGTAGCATGGGTGACATCCTTTCCTTATTGACTTCTCATTCCACATCCATGGCTGCTACAATGTGATTTATAAAGCTATATATATGCATGTAAAAAAGATGTAATTCTGTTAGCTATTCTTTTGGGTTGTTACACTGGGTAGATTATTTGTTATTTTCAGACTTTGTAATGCACCTACAAAACTAACTAGATGTGATACATTGTGCTCTTTTTTTGAGCCTTTGATATCTCTAGTTGATTGTTCATCAATGAATGTAGATGGTTATTTTGTGTTTACTCTTCTGTAATAGATTATCTTCCCTTTGTAATGGCTATTTAGCCTTCATGATCAATACAATCATTGATATTTTGCCTCTCTTGTGCTTTTGTTTTGTGTTTACTTGAAATGTGTAAGCTTATTATGTGGATAAAGAGGTCCCTCCTGTAGTTATAGATTTCTAATTCAAACCTCTACTAAAGTTGTAAGTCTATGTGAGTTTCCTTCAGTATTTGAGGTCATTGTTGTGTTATGTCAGTTCCAGCTAAACACACTAAATCTTTGTGCATCGCCTTCCTTTTAATTTTCAATCTCCTTCTTTCCCTTTCCCCAGTGATCATTAGCATAGGTGAAGATGAAGGAAATTAGTAATGCATAAAAATATGAAATAAAGCAATAAAACAAACAAGCTATACCTTGTAATGCATCCTAGTTCCTCTCTCCTTGATAAGGTAGAGGACTTTGCACCCTTAAGCCCTAGCTTCACCCAAACTAGTGATTACAATGTGAAATTCTCCTAATTGTCAATGCAAATTTCACTATAACCTAGCTAAGATGGAGATGATTGAGAGAAATTTTGGCATAATATGATTACTCTAAAATTGGATGATGAAATAGCTTGTGGAGGCTTGTATTTATAGGAAAATTGGATGGGATTTTGATCCAACAGTGGAGATTGATTGTTGAGTTCAAGGGATGAGATTGATTGTGAGATGGAGGGCTAGGATTTGATCAACAAAATTCGATGGTGGAGAATAAAAATGAATCTTTTATTCATTTTGAGGACTTAGCATTTAATGTGATTTAGATGTATGAGGAAATTTAAAATTAATTTCCTTGGGATGAGATGGAATTAAAAATTCCATTTTATGTGGGAATGTGCAAGTCATGTGACACATGCACATTTTTGGGGCCTTACATTTGTAAGCTCAAAATGTGGAAGATGTTTTTGCATAAAAATGGCAAAGATGAGTTGGAGGAGTTATGTATATTTTATAATTTTTAATTTGTGGGTGTGGGAGAAGGTGTTAAACATGCTTTGACCAAGTTAATCAGGTTTATTAGCTTAGTTAATGTGGCTGGAGAAAATTAGTGGAGTGGGATAATCAGGGCTTAGGATTAATTAAATAATGATTTATTTAATTAATCTAGGTCTAGGGATAATGTAGGCTAGAGTAGCTAATTAAATAATAGGTATTTAATCAACTAGGTTAGGGGTAGGCTAATTAGTAGGTCTGATTAATCAGATAAGCATGATTTATTTAATTAATTGGGTTTAATGAGATGGAAAAATTAACTAAATAAATATTCAACATATTTATTTAATTAATTGGAAGATGTTAGTAAGGTGTGACTATTGAATTAATTAAATTAATTCAATTTTAGGGTTAATTGATGAAGGATGGATGAATGGTTCAGGTGTTGGATGAGGTAATCAATTAAATAAAAATTTGATTAATTAATTAGATGAAGAATTAGTGTTGTGGGTGATGTCAAAAGGTGGTTAGAAGGGTCGAGACATTTTTAGGTGTCTACAATAGGTTTAGTTGATTACTTTGAACCTTAAGTTTAGAAAGAGGAACCGGCCTTCTCTAGAGGTTTGGTTTTAGCTGCAAAGGTCCCACACCTTGAGACCAATCCTGTGTTACTCTAAAATTGTTGGAATTGTCAAAGCTCCAACAAAAGCATGTAATTTCAGATGATAACATAGACCTCAACCACTATTGTACTTGCAAGATGAAGCCAAGATGGTGTCAAGGATGATGAGGAAAAATCCCAGGAGCTGTAGAAACACAAAAATTAGACCTATACCATTGTTGTTCAAGAAAAATCAGAGCCAAAGTAGGTAGGAAATGAAGGAACAAATTCCATGTAGCTGGTTGGAGACCTTATACCTAATTTGCAGCCAAAGACATGACTGATACAACCTTCCATGAGATCCCATCTTGTTGTTCTAAGTTTGAGATGAAGATTTGTGGTTGAACAATGATGGAAACAAAAAGAACAAGAGCTGAAAATGCATTTTTTATGATAGAATTGAACACCTATATCTAGATATTCATACTTGCACATGGAAAATGGATACCTACAACCACACATGATGGATACAATGACTTTCTACATCTTCATGTGTATTTTTATTAAGATTTGTCACACTACAACAAGTTGTTGGAGATGTAGTTACAAGAATTAAATGAGTTGGAAATGTAGTGTCAAATATTTAATGTTTTGAGCCTCCAAAAAGCTACTTTTTGTCAAAATTAAAAAACTCAATACCAAAAAGTAAATGTAAAGACAAGAAAAGTTAGTTTTTGATACTAAGGGAAGCTTGTTGAGGAACCTACAAGGATATGAGTGGAATATCTTAAAAATTGCACTTGCCACCAAAATTGACTTTATGTTTGAGCATCAAATTTGAGCCATTGGATCAAATTGATCATAGCCATTGGATATAAGGATGAAAAATTAGTATTGTGAAGCTTATTTGCATAAGTAGACAACTGAAATTCATTGTAAGGGTTGGAATTGGTTGGTTCTTGTTGGTGTTTGTTGGGAAAAATCATTGGAGACATACTTGAAACACATTTGTACTTTTCTATGGAAAAGAATTGATCATTTGAATAGAAAAGAGACAAGGTTTTATAAGAGAGGCAAGAGGTCGAAAAGCTGGGAAAGAAGTTGTTTGGGCGTGAATAGACATTAGAAAAAGCTTAGTGTACCACACAAGTAAAAATGTACCTTCTAAAAATAGTTGATGAACTGGAAGATGTTATCAAGACACTAGTGAATGGTGCAGATGTCTGTACTTAGCGCTTTAGTCCGTGTAATAGTTTTCAAAAGGTTCAGATTACTCAGGGTAGTTCTAAGACTAAGGCACTCTTACAATTTCTGGGTAGGCTAAGCAGAAAGGGTCAAAGCAGCATTTGGAAATCACACAAAGGGAGTGGACACTAAAAAAGTGCCAAATAAAGTGTGAAATTATGGGCAGACACAATTTACGATGCTACATTTAGCCCCGACTTTAGCCAGCGTATGAGTCTATAGGCATATGCAATCTAAAGTAGACAACATGAGAAGAAAAAGGAGAACAAACCTTTTCTACCTATGGGTCCTATAGAGGATGCAGAGTGTTGTCAAGTGAGAGAGACAAAGCCCAAAGATTAGGATTCTGTAAAACCACAATGCTAGGCTGAAAAATTTGCACATGGAACAGATGTCAGACACACATGCATACATGTATATATAAATGAAGTTGATAAAATGGAGGATTAGACCAAATATTATTTGTCAATACCATTGCAGTTAACAAATAATATAGTCTAATGCACATTAATCTAATACAAACACACAGAGGAGGAAGAATAGAAGGGTATGGTTCTAGAGCTAGCAAATTCCTTTGTTTGCTAAGAACCATGCCCAAAAGCTTCCATAGGTCACTAGAGCTAGAAAAGTTTGTTGTTTTCTAGGTGGCTTACGGGAAGTGCTGATAGAAAATGAAGCATCACATACTAGCATTGCTTTGCTAGGTGAGCTACATGTCAAACAATATCAGAGATTACATGACTAGCAAAATCCATTGTTTGCTAGGTAATTCTAATAAAGGTGGTGAGTGTAAACAAGTGCATCTGCTTAGGACCATGAATGCTATGAAAAGTATTGTAGAGAGCATACCATCACTGTGGTGTGTGATTAAGTGTGAGAGATAGCAAATGTATTCCCCCACCTTAAATAATTGCTTACATCATGGAGGAGCAATTGATTTTAAGGTCAAAAGAGGGATAAAGGCATAAGAGATTTCAGGAAGCATATGTTTGGAGGATATGTTCCAGAGAGCTTCGTTGTGAAGGTGTTGCCCCCAAGTAGGACAACCAAGGTGATGCTATAGGCATGATACACAAAGGCTTGTGTTAGCATTGCATGATGTTGAGCAACACAACAAGGTGTCACATAAAGACAAGAAACATCACAATAAACACAAAGGGATCTACATGCTTCAGAGTTAGTACAATATATAGCATGATCTGTGTAGTACATTTTTTTGTAATTGATTTTGTCAATTATTGTAATTGATTTTTGTAATTGTCATCATCCTCCTAAGCACGTAGACATATGAATATAGAGGAAGAATGTCACAAGAAGACAAATAAAATTTTTGGGTAAACATGAAAGGATGCTAAATCATCCAATGCTTTGCATCATCCCCAAAATATGGAAAATTTAAAGTACAACATAGAGAAGAATGTAGAAACATATAGAGGAATGTCACAACATTTTCATGTGCCTACAAGGGTATCAAGGGTCATCTAGGGAGAGCTAACAAACAATCAGTCATTCCATACTCAGGTATAGGGATTAAAAAACACACAAGCAAACCATAAATAAAAACAAATGAATGAAGGAACTACACTCAAGGATCAGGCTCTAGTAGGTCATCCGCCTCCCAATCTTTCTCATTATATAGGGATGGAGGATAGGTCACTAGAAGGACCACATTAAGGGTAGTACTGGGCATAATGCCTAGCTCATCATGCAAAGGATCAACATCCAAGGGATGATCCTGATGCAATTCACTGAAGGTGAGGTCCATTGACCGTGTGAAGATCGAGGACAAAGATTGTATCTCTTCCAAGGACTCAAATACATCTTCCTTGGGGGAAGGTTGATCTAGGTCACTAGCAGAATATATGACAATCAGTGGTTACTCAATTCTAATAGTGGGATTGTGAGTATTGGTAGCCACTGGTGGCACAGAGGTCTCCACAACTAGAATAGATGAAGCGAAAGGACTCGACAGTGGTAAGGGTGGCATGCACTTGGGTTTGTAAAAGGGTGGGGTGGGATAATGTTTGCACTTGCATTTAGGTAGTGGTGGTGGAATGTCCATGTCTATGGTAGTGGGATGTAGGACATCATGGAACATCTGGTGTTAGGTATGCTATAGTGGGAATGGATTTGAGACATTGGTACTAGGTACGATGATGATGTTTGGCTAAATTGGTGGAGAGGCTGGAGTAGGAGATGGGAGAGAATCATGCTAAGGAGAGGGTGCAGGAAGCTGAGGTATTGGGGCTGAGTCAGAGGTTGGCTACATGGGAGAGGGAAGGGGTTCCTCCCTTGTTGCACGCTCACAAGTTGCAACACGACGATGACACTTGTGATCTCTCACAAACTGGTTATTCCTAGTGTGGATCAAACCATCCATAGGAGGTACTAGGGAATTTCCCAACACGAGCTCCTTTTCTTCCATTGCTCTAGGAGTGGGCAAAGGAACAGAAGAAGCCACCAAAGGTTGGGGCACTACCGGAGGAGGGTCTCTCAATATGGGTTGCCTTCCTCTAGCCATTGAAGGGGCTGGAGGACCAGAGGCCACCACTGAAGATTGGGGGAACAAAGGGGAAGGGTCTCACACCATGGGCTACGTTCTTGTAGTCTTAGAAGAGGCAAGAGGAATAGGAGTAACTGTTGAAGGTTGGGAAGGCCTAGATTATGTGGGTTGTGTGCCTCTAGGTCTTGGGTAAGACGCTAGAGGTGGGACCTTGCATAAATGGTAGGTGCTCTGGATCAGGTGAGGTTGATTGATTAGAGTTGCATTCCCTTCTCTACCTATGTGGTAGGAGGAGGGATAGAAGCAACTGACAGAGATTGAGGAACCTCAGGGATAGCAGCTAGTTGGGTTGACAAGGAGGTACCAATAGACAACTAAGCATTGGAGCTGGCTTTGAATTTATGGTATGATAATAACAATAAATCATTGTGAGGCCACAATGGCTCAGTTGGTATTGGCCAAAAGTAATCTAAGGAGAAGTTTCCTCTAAATGCAAGAGGCTTGAACCCACTATGATAAATAGTGTGAACCTGTCTATCATGGGGAAACTTTGGGCACTTGTGGATTATTGATGGGACCGCTCTCATGGAAGAAAGCCACAGATGGCCCAAATTCACATGAAATTGGTCATAAGGAGATGATTCAGTAAAGGACGTCCAAGACATTTGGTCCTACCTAGACAGGAAGGATGATTGAACCCAAGGTATGACTAGAGGATCCATCATGCACCCCTATCGAGACTTCTGATTGCTCATAATTGTCTCGATACAATTTATGGACATACAAAAATTCCTCTATGACCACATTTACCATACACACTAGGTCAATTAGTATGCCCTTGGTGGGCTTTTTATTGACAAGTGCATAAATGTAGAGAGGTCCATCATATATGTGTACAGGTGCATCGATGGGAGTGAAGGAGATGACTGGCTTAGGAATGGGTTGAGCTTGACTAGGCCGAGGGTGATGGTCCACCATATTAATCATCTTGGATAGGGAAGTGGTAGGGTTTTTAGTAGGCACAATAGTAGCCACGAGATTAGAGAGAAGTTCAATTAGGTTTTTAGAATGGTGAGGTAAAAAGTTTATGTAGATTTGGAGATTTTGGTTGGGTGGAGTGATAGATTTATTACCTTTGCCATTCACTCCAAACCTAGATGATATTCTGATCGATGAGGTCTTGCACTTGGTGCTTAAGATGCATGCATCTTTTAGTGTCATGTCTTGTGTTATGTGGAATTGACAAAATGCCTTCGGGTTGAAAGAAGGTGCCAAAGGTTTAGTCGTGTCAATGGGGCGAATAGATGGAAGCTAGATTAGGTTATTTTTTAGAAATTATTGTATGATGGCATAAAGAGATTCAAAGAGTGGGGTAAACTACTGAGTCTTTTGCTTACTCTGTGATGAGAGGGGCATAATACTTTGGGTTGGTGTCATGGTCGCTACTTGCTGAACATTGTTGGGAGAATTTATTTTGATGAAGTTTATTTTTCTTGTAGTTTCAAAATGAAGAAGGGGCATTAGACTGCCCAACAAGAGTTTGTGATGACTGATTGTTGGTAGTCACAAAGTGATGTGCAAAGATGTGTGAATGAGGAATAGTGCATTAACAAAATCTTATCTCTTATATGTGGCTGTAGGTTTCTTATGAAAACCCACTGCACATCAAAATCTAGGAGTGAATAAGGTATCTGCGAGAAAAGGGCCTAATAGTGGCCAATGAAGTCAACCACTTTCTCTTGTGCTTCCTGGCGACAATGGATGAGATTAGTCAATGTGACCTGTGGTCCAATATTCACTTGGAAGTGTTTGAGAAATTGGTTGACAAGTTGTTGAAAAGAAGTAATTGAATAATTATGAAGTGAGCAGAACCAGTCCAAAGTAATATCTTTTAGAGACCATGAAAAGAGTTTTTCTAGCAAAGCATTCTGAAAGATGAAGTCACTACACAATGTTGTAAATGCTGAAACATGGTTTTGTGAATCTCCTTTACCATTGTACTTTTCAAAGTGAGGAGCTTCAAATTTATGTTGAAGGGGAGAGGCAAGAATGTCTAAAGATAGAGGACTCCTCATATAATATGATGGGATGTTAGGTTGAGATGAACTTGTGGACATGGTGGCTATTTGTTTTTGTAAGGAGTTTACATTTTGAAGGAGGTGGGTGATAACATGATTTGTGGTATGTGTGGATTGGGTTTGGGTAACAAGTGGGTTGGTGTTGTTGTTTGGTGGTTCGCTAGGGTTAGCTCCATGAAAAGTAAATGATAGTGAGGAGTTCAGGGGTATAAACCCATATTGATTACTAGGACTTCCACCCGTTCTGATAGAATTAGTGTTATCATTTACCGATTGAGTAGCACTTGTAGAGGGATGAGATGAATTGAATGTTGAGACATAAGAAGTTGACATTGACACTAATAATTGACCTTGCGTTGTGTTTGAATGTGGTTCATTAATTATTTCCGTGCATCTAGCTAGTGAAGAAACATTGTTGTTCACAATGTGAGCTATGCTACATAGAATATCCACACTATGCGAATAAGTGGCTAGAAATCTTCAAAGTTTTTCTATGAGTGGGACAACCATGACAACTTGGTGCTCCATACCCAAAAATTCCTAAAAGTCAGCTAGGTGACTATCCAATGTTTGGATTTGGGTCTGGGGTACATTAGCTATGGGCATGTCTATATCGAGATGTGCTCTAAAGGATTGTTGTCCCAGGATTGTAGGGGTGTTAGAGAGAGAAAGGAGAGGTAGTTGAACTTGAGAGTTTCACATTGAGAAGTTCAAAATGTATGTTTTCGGTTGCATGAAGCTAGAGCTACTAGGAGCACGGGAAACCATGAACAATCTTATACTTCTATGAATGGTGAACTCTGAGTCAGAGCATTGGGTCATGAAGCTCATAAACTACTAAAATATTCACAACACACAAGCACTCTAAAATTTTAAGGATTTAGAAGAAAAGAAATTGTTTTCAGAGAGTTTTTTTGGTTTTAGAAGAAAAGAGAGAAGGTTTTGTTTTTGTTGTTTTAAGTGTTTCAAGAACATTGAGTTCACCAAAATGTTTGGTAGAAAATGAGTTTGTAACTAAAATATCTTTTAATTAGAACAAATTCCTATTGAACATTAGGACACTAGCTACTGAAGATGTTTTGTCTTACTGCTATCATATCAAGAAGATTCAAACTACTCGAGTTATGTCCTTTTATTGCAATTGAAATTGAATGATTAAGTGATATTGACTAAGGATAACTAAAGCTTAAAGATAACAAAGGAAATAGAAGAAATATAGCTTGACAGAAGCAGTAATTCACAGAAACAAATACAGAAATGAAAACAACAGATCACAAAGAACCTGGCAGTAGGTGGGCAGCTTCATTGCCCCTGGGACGATAGCACGTTACACAAATGTCTATGCTTAGCATTATGGTCTATATGGAACTGGAAACTAGAAACATTGATTTGTACTATTCTACATGGATTTTGATGAATTCCTATTGACCACAAACACAATTATCAGTACATAGAAATCAATAGTTGAGACAAATAGAAGGAAATGATATGAGAATAATGAAGTAATGAAATTGACAAGGAATGGAAAAGAGGGTGCAAACACTCGTGCGTTTAAAGCCTTTTCTATCATAACCTACAATCACAAATAGGAGAGAAGGGTTAGGCTTTATAGAGGTTTGCCTTAGTCAAACCCTATTTTTGGTGTTTCCACCTCAACGACAACTAGATTGATAGATAGATAAAGTAATGTGTGCTCTGAATTCTGAGTGTATCTAGAATTGTGGTGAGTAGTGACAAAATGATATTGCAATAAAGAAACAAGATTCAATAGCAAGATAGATATTAATCTAGATAAATTGACAAAGAATTGGGAAAGAGATTACAAGGGTCTCGTTGGAAGACTACTGTGTAAGGGAACAAGATGGAGCTTTGTTCTGAAGGATAGTAATCTCGAATGAGATCCTTTTGGATAGCACAAGATATAATACTAAATCATGCTAATTGATTGATCTCAATGATCTACAAAAAATAATAAGCATGGAATAACAAAATGCAAGCAAGATGATAGTGCACGATGATTTCGATAGAGGTTCGCTATGGAAAAGAACCAATCATTTGAATGGCAAAGTGGAAAGGTTTTATAGGAGAGGCAAGAGGTTAAAAAGATGGGAAAGGAGCCATTTGGGTGTGGATAGACATTAATAAAAACTCAGAGTGCCAGGTAATTAAAAATGCACCTTCTAAAAATAGTTGATGAACTAGAAGACGCTATTAGGACTCCAACACGAGGCTTAGATGTCTGCACTTAGCACTTTGGTCCGTGTAACTTCAGTTTTCAAAAGGTTCAGATTACTCAAGGCACTGCGAAGGCTAAGGCTCTTTTACAATTTCTGGGTAGGGTAAGCAGAAAGGGTCAAAGCGGCATTTGGAAATCACATTAAGGGAGTGGACACTAAAGTGAGTGTCAAATAAAGTGTGAAATTATGGGTGAGCACAATTTACGATGCTACAATTTCTGGGAATGTGCTCTGAGATTGTGGGGTTGAAAGTATTAACCCCATAGGCAGATTTTGATAACCTAGTGCAGTGGCTTGATTGGGTTGACTATTCTGAATCATTTGCGAATTCTACATTGTTTGATTCCCATTTGGGAAGATTTTGTTACTTCCATTTTGAGAATAGAAGTTAGGGTAGGGGGTTCTAAGATGCCCCCTGGTCTTGTTCTACCATATTGTTGTCATGTAACTTCACTCTTTTGTCTTGAATGGATTGTTCCACCTCAAGGGTCCTAATCCTTTGCACTAGTGTTGTGATGAGATTAGTAGGTGTAGGTACTCTTTGTGTTTCCTCACTTCGTGGAATTTCATTTTGGATATTTTCATGACTTGGACCTCCTATTTGTTCTTGGATGGTGTTTTCACGTTGTTCTTCTCAAAGAGCGACACACATGGCTTCTTGAGCATCTTTGGCCTCTTGCAAATGCCTCTCTAAGCATCTTACCTCATCATCTAGATATGTATTTTGGTTACTTGTTGAGGGTTGATCTAGTTGATGGATCTTTGATCTTACTTGTACTCCTCATGCCTTATGATGTGTGGGTTGTATTTTTGTGTTTTGCTTCCATGTGGGATTGTTGAACATTAGAGAATGCCTAGGTTCTCTTCTCATTTTCATAGTCTAAATCCTCATTATAATAATAGTTTGAGATGGGTGCCATTGGGTCAGGAGGCACATACCTATTGAAGGATGGTGTTTCAAGTTATGTAGAGGGAAGATTCCTAAGTTTAGTTTAGGTTTTGACATATTCTAGGGTGTCGTAGACACCTTAAAATAAATGGAATTCATGAATGAAAGCAAAAAAGAAGAGTGTAATGGAAGTGAATATGGAAAATGGCAATCAATTTGATGAAGTGTGAAAGCAATTGTGAAAGAATTTTGAAAGTGGAAATGCAAACAACTCATCCTAGAAGGATTTGTAATTCAAATCAGGTTAACCAAAATATGTACTCCTCAAAACGTCACTCAGGCACGAGCGCAGATGAGTCAGCTTCGATACAACACGTGGACCCTCTCCTTGCCTTGGGTGACCTCCAAGTCACTCCCACTCTCATGGTAGAATCCAATTGAGTGGAGGCAAGACCCGAGGGTGGTTCTTCTCTCTTGGAAGCTGGACGTCGCGGGGAGCGATTGGTCTATCCTGGGGCCTGTCGTAGTTTGTTATGTGTTGTTCTATGACAGTTGTGATCGAGATAATAATATGACCTGAGGGGTCACTAGCTATAAATATTTTGTTTGGGTTTCTTGTGTTCCAATGTCTAGATGGATGTTAATTATAGTCATTGATGAGCCTAATATGTTGTAACCTTTCTTCGATGCCTTGAACACGTGGTTGTATTTGTTCTCTTTATTATATTATCCTAAGTGCATTTTCTTGCTCTTCTTGTGTTTTTTATGCTAGTTGTTGCCTAGGATGTATTTCTTCAATCTTCTCAAGGATAACACTAACCCGCTCACCTCTAATTCCAGGGAACATTCATATGCTTAGATAAAGAGAGCTGATTTGAGTTGATCGAGAGTTGACTTTCAACTTAGTGATGTTATCTAAGGTTTTGTATGAGTTCTATTGACTTCTTGACCTTGTGACATGATGCAGAGCATGGAGGATTCACCTAAAACAAACACACTTCAAACAAAACTCTTCTCACAAACTTCCACTATGCTTTGATGAGAGCAACAAATAAGGTAAATTTGACATAATTTTCAGAATACAACTCAAACCCATGATATAAAAACTGATTTGGATACCCTTTTTTCTCTTACACAACATATCTCACATGCACCATAGGTTATATTTGGACATATGCCTCAAAAGGTGAATGTTCTACCCTTCCCTAAGTTTTGAAATGGAGCACCAAATAGGGTTTTCTTGGCCATAACTTTAGACCTTGAACTGATCTCTAAAAAATCAAACCTGATTCAAATACCCATTTGGACCTTATTTAACATATCTCAAAATGGATAGGGGTTACTTTTGAAAGTATGTTTCAAAAATGGACTATTACAAAGATGGAGACCCTAGTAGATCGCAGACCTGCCCTCACCAAAAATGACATAACTCACTCAATTATTAATGAAAAATTTTCAAACCAAAATAATATGAAACTAGACTCATATCTCCATCTTTTTACATTAGTTTCAGACCTGTACTTGGTATGTATAATCCATACCATTCCAAACAAGATGACTCTTACAGTGAAAAAAATTAGAATTGTCAATCACTAAATTCACCATAACTTTCACAAAACATAATAAAAATTGATACAACCAATGCAAAAAGAAAAAAGACTTGGAGATATTTCCAAAAAATATAATTTTATGCTATTTGGTGTCCATATACGGCCATACCATCCTCAGGAACAGTGAAAAAAAAGTTAAAAAAGTGCAGAAAACTAAACTTTTATTTCATTTCTCTTCTCTAAACTTCATCTCTGCCTCTTGCATGAAATGCCAAGGCATAAATAACATCTTTACATCCATCTTCATTGTTCCATCACTCCACTCTCTTTTACATGCAAAAATAAGAGGCTAAAAATAGCCAAACCACTAACACTACTCAACATAGAAAGACTAAACTTAACCAAATCTTAAAACTCCACTACAAGTTACCTCTAAAACATGAAGAGTGGTCTTTAATAGACCTTATTACATGATAAAATACTCAAAACACAAAATAAATCAAATATTTAAAAAATGGCCTTATGGAGGCATAAAGTCCATTAGGTGCTCTTGCACCATACTCCTAGAGGAAAGAAAATTCAAGTCCCATTGAATGCAAGTCACGTCTTTCTTCCTAGTCCTCCACTTTTTTCATAACCTATTCTTCATCTTTGTAACTCCTCCTGGGTCCTTCTTTTTCTTCTTCTTAAACCATCTCTTATCCATCATCTTCTCAACTTCAAGGCTCCAAAACTCCATTTCTTGTGCATATACCTTAGTAGATTTATCTTTGTCTTCATCCTCATCATTGGAACACCATATGACAACATATTCACCATTAGTATAACCTACATCATACTCTTTCAAACCTTCATATACATCATTAGCAAACAAATCTGAAACATCCTTATTAGCAATTTCATTATCAACAATAACTTGATCATGAATATCAACACCAACGTTAGCAACAACCTTATCATTAGCAACTAGAGTATCAATATCAAATTTATCAGCAACCTCAACAACCATATCATTAATCTCAACATCAATATGCCCTTCTATTGGTTCATCATCAAACAAAGAGGTTTGTTCATCTTCAAACACAACTAGAATATCATGCATCTCAACTTGTAACTTACCTTGCTCAACTCGAACAGTAGATTCAAACTTTACCTCTACCTCATTTGCTGTTGTCCGTACTTGTCTTCTTCTTCTTTGCATAATCTTCTTTATGGGCCATGTAACCTTCCTCTTCACTAATAAGTGCCAACTTTGCAACTACTGAACTATTCTTTCCATATTTTTTCCCATCTCTTCCATAGCTTGCCTCAGTTCTCTTATCTCTTTCTCAACCTCTATTTGCCTCATCTTTTCCTTTTTCCTCTTCCTCTCTTTTTATTCTTGCTTCTTATTTTGTGAACCCCCAGCCTACAAGTATCTCCTGAACAAATCTATCTTCTCTTCAAGAAAGTCCCTTTAACCTTACTTCTTGTCTTTGCCTCACCTAGGTCTCTTCTCATTTCCTCTACCTAGTCTTTTGGCAACCAAGTTCTCTCTTCAACCTGCACAAACACACATACACAAACACCAAACTCTCTTGCCCATACCTTCTAAGTTCTAATACCAAATTGATGCAAAGCATGGAGGATTTACCCAAAACAAACATAAAAGACTTTTCTCACAAACTTCCACTATGCTTTGATGAGAGCAACAAATAAGGTAAATTCAACATAATTTTTAGAATACAACTCAAATCCATGATATAAAAATGGAATTGGATACCTTTTTTTCTCTTACACAACATATCTCACATGCACCATAGGTTGTTTTTGGACATATGCCTCAAAAGGTGATTGTTCTACTCTTCCCTAGGTTTTGAAATGGAGCACTAGATAGGGTTTTCTCGGCTATAACTTTCAACTCCAAACTGATCTCCAAAAAATAAAACCTGATTCAAATACCCATTTGTCCCTTATTTAACATATCTCAAAATGGGTTAGGGTTACTTTTGAAAGTATGCTTAAAAAATGGACTGTTACAGAGATGGAAACCCTAGTAGATCGTAGACCTGCCCTCACAAAAAATGGCATAACTCACTCAATTCTTAATGAAAATTTTTCAAACCAAAATAATATGAAAATAGAGTCATATCTCCATCTTTTTCCATTGGTTTCAGACTTGTACATAATCCGTACAATCAGTACCATTCCAAACAAGATGACTATTATAGTGAAAAAAACTAGAAGTGTCAATCACTAAATTCATCATAACTTTCACAAAACTTAATAAAAATTGATGCAACCAATTCCAAAAGAAATAAGACTCATATATCTTTCAAAAAAATTTAATTTTATGCCATTTGGAGTTTGTACAGGGCTATACTAGCCTCAGGAACAACGAAAAAAAGTCAAAAAATATAGAAAACTGAACTTTTATTTTATTTCTCTTCTCTAAACTTCATCTCTCTTTCATCTCTGCATCTTGCATGAAATGTCAAAGAATAAATAATGTCTTTACATCCATATTCATTGTTCCATCACTCCACTCTCTTTTACATGCAAAAAGAAGAGGCTAAAAATCGCCAAACCACTAACACTACTCAACATAGAAAGACTAAACTTAACCAAATCTTAAAACTCCACTACAAGTGACCTATAAAACATGAAGAGTGGTCTTTAATAGACCTTATTACATGAAAAAATACTCAAAATAGAACATAAATCAAATATTTACAAAATGGCCTCATGGAGGCATAAAGTCCATTAGGTGCTCTTGCACCATGATGAAATTGAGGATTTGACCTTGTGTAGTTGAATCCTACCTCATGATCGAATCGAGGGTTTGAATTTTTCTAAGTTCTAACGTTCTTGTATTTTTTGGGGGGTTTTCAATATGTATGCAAACAATTTTTTTGGTTCTTTTTTGGAATTGAGAACTAATTAATTAGGAATTTGAAAGATGAATGCAATTTAATATGAGATTACCTAATGCCATTTATACTATGTTTTTGTGTTTTTAAATGATGATTTTTGAACTAATCTAGAATTGAAAATACAAAATGTGAACCTTGTTTAGACTTGTAATTTAACTACTTAAAGCAAAGCTAATCTAATCAACTTTAAAACAAATCTATCAAGGAAATTGCAACAAGATTACTATTCCCAAGAGCAAAGATGATTTAATTAACTAATAAAGCATGAAAAACCTAGATTGTGGTCGACACATGAGTCTTCACACTACCCTCATGAATACTTGCTTTAGAAAACTCTTCATCCTCTTGTAGCATCAGGGTCCTCCTCTTGGCGGAAATTGGGAGGAGAGAAAATGAATGAGTTTGAGAAAGCTATGAATTGGGAGATCTTGTAAAAGATTTGAAGCACTTGGGCTTGGGAAATTCACAAGTGTAAGCCTTTAAAGGCTTGGGAAACAAATACTAAAGCAAAATGCACCTATGTCTTGCGAAGAACATGATAATGCTAATTGGAGAGCAAAAGCAAAGCTTGAAGAATGATTGCAACAATGGATTTGCCTCCCCTGATGCTTGTGGGAGGGGTATTTATAGTATTGGAGAGCACATTGTGGGTGGAATTGATTAGGATGTTAACTCAATTAGATTGATGAGTTAACAGGGTTGATCACTTAGTGAACTCAATTGATTAGGTAGTAGATTGGGTTGATTGAACAATGATGTAAGCTTGAAATTTATCACTCATGGAGGAATGGGAGTTGGCATGAGAGGGGAGAGTTAAGAATAGATCAATTGAGCTATCTATGCATGATTGGAGGTGGTAGATAAGCTAAGAATAGTTCACTCTATGTTTAGGTCAAACCTATATGCAAATTGGAGAAAAAATGAAGTTTTTTGGGTCCCAAACTGAAACAAAATTCATGTCCAAAAACACGACAAGGTCACGCATGGGTCACCCCTTTCACCAGGTCAAGTTACCTAGGGGGATCCATGGGTGATCCATAGAGGAATGGGTTTGGGTGAAAATCACAAGTTGGAGAGGGGTCTTGGAGGGATAAGGATGCAATCTATCATTGGAGATAAACCAAATAGACATATTAAACAAGATCCCCCCTTTCACCAGTAGGGTCACTTGGTGGGGATCTGAAAATAATAGGGGATCTAGAAAGCACAAAAGTTAACTCAATTATGAAAGTTGGGTTTGGTTTGGTTTGGGAGGTCATTTAGAGGCCTCAAAATGTGGAGTGAGATGAAATGAGTATGGGAAAGCTAAAATTAGCTCACTAATATGAAAATTGGCTAGAGGGCAAGGTCAAGAATGTAGAAGAAGAATGATCGACAATGGAGAAAGTGAAAAAAAGTTAGGATTGAGAAGAATCAAAGAAACAAGAGCTTGATGTCCATGTGTTACCAAGAGAAGCACTACTGAGAGTGCATTATATTAATGCTTTCATGTATGTGATTAAGATTATACATCATCATAAGATCCTCATGCAAGCTCATGCGTATTTTTATTGCTTACATATACCATGTAAGAGTTGATATAGAATGCTCTATACCATGCAAGATTTGTCTATGGAGGTATCCACCCAAGATCTAGGAGCTTCAATGAAAGCATAAGAAAGACCCAACATGAAAGAATATTTTTATTCTATCAAAGGATGTAATATACACAATATACATGAATGAATTAGATTACCATGAGAAGCCCTTGGTTGTATATGCCAAGGTGAAACATAGGACAACATAAGATTATGACAAATGTCTTAATCTTATGACATGAGACACAAAGTGATAAATATCCTTAGTGTACCCTAAGTATGCCCTAACTAAACTTAACTAGACAAGTGTGAATATGACCTAATGTGGAACTAGTTAGGTAATATACCTTGTTCACACCCAAAAAAAATATTATTTGTAAAATTGATTCCTTAATCATGGTTTCCCTTCTAAATAGAGAGAGAACTTAGGAGTTCTCTTGGTAGCTGACAACTTTATTTGTGCAGATTCTTTGTCTCACTCCTTAGTTTGAAGCTATATCCTTTGTTCATATCCCTTGAGAATGGAATTTGGTTGCAAATTGTCTTGCCAAATGGGCTACTAAGGAAAATCACAACTGGAATGTCTTTGAGTGGGGATCTATACCTATTGGAAAAGCATCTTAGCTTCTCTGTCTTGTTCATGTAATGATTGATCTTGAGTCTCCCATTTCTATTGTGAATCTAGTTTGATGATTGTCACTCTCCTTGGAACTTTGCAATGTTGTCTTTCTATTGGTCTCATAGAATTTTCTGGGATATTTGGCATACTTGATTTCTTGTTAATACTAACTATAATGGTATTAATTTGGATGTGCAAAATAGAAGAAAGCAATACAAAATAATAAAGGAATATACCTTCAAACACACACAAAATAAACCACACTTGATCGAGCATACCGAGATATCACCCAATTCTTGAGTTGATTGCTCCTTGCTCTTTGCTATGTGGATTGCTCTATAGTCAATCTTAAATGTGATCTCCTGACGAATTATGTTGACAACATAAGTTTACGAATATGAGAGATGTGGAAGAATGGAGAATGAAGCTCAATTTATAGACCAATGAGATATCAGATCAATGGTGGAGGAAGACCAAAAAGATTAACGGTTGAGGATGGTTGAGAGAATGTACGCGAATAAGAGAAGGACAAGTGTCCTAGCTCTTTCATGACTCATGGGAGTTAACAGACTTGATTGGAGAGTTGACTTGATAGATTGATCAGATGACTGGGTTGATTGATCTGTTAACAAATTAGATTGATTTGTTAACTGATTTGATTGAATAGATGACTGAATTGATTGATGAGTCAGCTCTTTTGATTGATCTATTAACTGATTTTGATTGGAGGAATTTATGGTGGGTGAGGATAAATGAGAAATTAAATAAATAATTATTTAATTTCATGTGCACATGAGATAATTGAATTAAATATTAAATTTAATTCATTTTGGAGAAAATAGATTTTTTTTGAAGAGGGGTAAAAATTTATTGAACAATACAAAATAGCCAAAAGAAAGCAAGGAATCCATGGAAGAACCCCACAAGGGCACAGTTAAATATTCCTATCATCCAAAATATCCTTTTTCCAGTAACCTCCTATACTCTGAAGGTAGAAGATTCCAATCTCCCACATCCCTCCTATCCTCGGGCTCCGAAGCCCACTTGGCCAAACAATCAACCACTTTGTTCCACTCTCTAGGAATATGACAAAAGGAGATATATTCCAATAGACCGCACATCCTCAAAATTTTCTTAACTAGTAAAGCTAGTTGCCAACTAGCTCCCTCCAACCTTTTGTCATTTAGCATATCCACAACTATCTATGAATCAGATTCACAAATAATCTTCCTCCAACCAAGGGAATAGCCTCTTTCCACAGCATAAAGGATAGCCAGGGCCTACATAAGATTGTTAGTCCATTGCCCCTTGTACATAGAGAAGAAAAACACACAATCCCTGACATTATTTTGCCCAATGCCACCAATCCCAGCATGACTAGGATTCTGCTGAGAAGAACCATTAGTATTCACTTTTAGAACACCCTGAGGAGGAGGGGTCCACTTACCATCATGTTGAATTCTCTGCTTGGTACACCGAGGACTTCTTATCCCCAGGTAACCAAGGCCACCAACCACCAAGTGCAAATTCCTTATGACAACCTCATCACCAGGATCAACAACATCTGACGTGTCACACTTTGCAGAAATAGTTTCCTGAACCTTGCAAGGAATCTTATACCAAATTTTCTCCACTACCATTTGTACACCCTAAAATATCCTCATGTTCCTTTCCAACCACAGCACCACATAATAAGGGATGGGCCAAGGAACCAAGCAACTTTGAGAAAAGATGTCTGAGCAGGAGGCCTATCCAAACTATCCCAAAACTCAACCAAGGAAGTGGCATGAACACATGCATGATTCCAAGCTCCCCACCAGAGGTGCCAAATTGCCCAAGCAAAAGGGAATAAGAAAAGAGATGAGAGGAACTTTCCTCACTATTATTACAAAGAACACAAATAGAGGGACCATGAAAACCTCTCTTCTACAAATTATCCTAGGTAAGACATCTATTTTGAACAACTAGCCATAAGAAACAATTGCATTTAGGCCAGGAAAATTTGCTCCAAACCTACTTCCACCAAAGTAACTCAATCCTTCCAAACACCTGTCTGTCCAACTCAAGGTAGCCCAAGGCCACAGTAAATTTACCCTTAGGAGAAGGACCCCAAGCCAGAGTATCCCTCCTAGAGAGGGAATTGCACAATCTATCTGCCAAAATACCAGCTAGCTCCATCTGAGCCTCCTCAGTTCCCCCCAGCGGCCACTCCTATAGAGTCTTCCAACGCACCACCTCCACCTATCCCAGAGCCTACACTAATTTAAAGTCTCACACTATACTCCAACCAGCATCAAGAAAGCTATTGTAGAGGGGCAAGAAATGAGGATACAAAGTCAAGATGGGAGGATGCCCATCCCAAGAATCATTCCAAAAAAGAGCATCCAAACCACTATTGCAGATCTAAAAGAGACCCTATTTAATTAGCTTCCCCCCTCTTTTGAGAGTCTCCCAAATCGTAGAGCCCCTCCCTGAAAGGGCATACTAAGGTACATCCGTAGTGCACACCCCCTGAAGATACTTAATAGTAAGAATCCTAGCCCAATCCTAATCCTGGCTAGTACACCATCGCCAATATAACTTAGTGGCTAAGGCATGTCCAACCATACCTGCTGACTTTAGACCAAGGCCACCCTCCTGCTTCGGCCTACAAATAGAGTCCCACCTGACAAGGCTCCATTTTGAAGAAGACAAATTACCAACCCATAGAAATTGATGAGCAAGGGTCTCAAACTCCTTAACTAAGCACCGAGGGGCAACCTTCACAAAACATTTATAAATAGGAAGGGCTTGCACCACAGACTTCAACAAAGTCAAGCGCCCAACTGATGAGAGCCACCGACAAGTCCAATGACTTACCTTCTAGAGAAACTTATCCAACACCTCTTACCAGAGGTCTTTGAGTTGGGAGCCCATCGAGATGGGAATCCCAAGATAAGAGAAGGGGAGAGAATCAATCTAAAACTAGAGAATCCTAGAAATCTTGTTCTGAATAATTCAAGGAGTATTAAAGAAGAAGATTGAGGATTTATCTTCATTAATATTTTGCCTAGAAGTAGTCAAATAAATATCCAAAGTCTTCCTTAAGTTCATAGTCTCTTGGATTCTGGCCATACCCATCAAAGTCGTATCATCCACAAACTGCAAATGAGAATAAGGATGCACGAACCCACCCCAACTCCAACCCTGAATCAGACCTTGACTAACACGGGACTTGATAAACCTATCCAGCCCCTCTGCCACAATGATGAAAAGGTAGGGAGAAAGAGGATCCCCCTGACGAAGGCCATGAGAAGCCCCAAACAAATCTAGAGGTTCACCATTAATAAGAACAAAGAAGGAAGAAGAAGTCACACAAATCATAACCCACTTAATCCACTCCCCATAAAAACCAAAAGCCTGAAGAACCTTTGTAAGAACGCCCATCTGACCCTGTCAAAAGCCTTCGTCATGTCAAGTTTGATGAACATGGCTTTCTCCTTTGAAGTCGCCATAGAATGAATGGCCTTAGTAGCAATCACTATCCCATCAAGAATTTGCCTACTAGCAATGAAATCCCCTTGCTTAGGAGAGATTAAAGAGTTGAGCCAAGCCTTAAGTCTTTCTACAATCAGTTTAGTGATAATTTTGTAAACCACATTGCAAAGAGAAATGGGTCTAAACTGATCAAGACAATTTGCTCCCTCCCTTTTCGGAATAAGAGCTAAAAAAGTAAAGTTCATGGCCCGAAGCATTTACTTATTACGTTGTGACTCTTGGACTACCTCAAGAAGATCCAACTTGATAATTTCCCAAAACTCTTGGAAGAACTCAACAGGAAATCCATCCGGGCCTGGGGCCTTACCTTTTTTCATTTGAAACACAACCTCCTCCAGCTTAGTTAGCAAAATAGGGTGCATGAGGGCTACATTAATCTCATTAGAAGCTAGAGAAGGAATTCAACCCAAAATAACACTCTCCTCAATAACAATAGGGGTAGCATATGCAGTGAATAGAGCAGTGAAAAACTGAGAAGCCTCCCTAGAAATATCAGCCATAGATGACAACTGCATCCCTTCCGATGATACTAGAGGGGGAATAAGATTTCCCATCCTTCTAGCTTTGATAGAATTTTTGGAGGAAATAGATTATTTAAATAAATATTTTTGAATTTATTTAAAGTGGAGAGAAATTTGAATATTTAAATAAACAACTTTGATTTTATTTATTTAAATTGGATGAATTATGATTTAATTAAATAATTTGGATTATTTAATTAATTAGAGGAATATGATAATATTTAGTGAATTTATTGAATTAGTGTGGAATGATGAGAATTAAGTGATTTGATGTGAAATTATGCGAATGCAGTGCGATGGCGAAATTTAGGTGTCTACATTTTGCCACTCTTTGATGCAATGTCCTGTTAGGTGGCATTAGGTCAAAGAAACTGAAAAAAGATGCCCCAGTCTATGGCTGGAAGGGATAAGAATGATGAAAGCAAGGAGGTATGCTGGGTGCCCCCTCGAGAATTTTTTTAGAAAAAAATAAAAAAAATTCTCGACAGGTGTGAATGAGGTTAGGATGGCAGAAAAGTTGAACAAATATCAGAAAAAAATGGAGAAAAGGTTGACAAATAGGGGAGAGGGGAGGGTGGGGTATGCGCAATGGGGAAAAATAGGGGTGGAGGGCCTATGAGGTTGCTAGTCACTTCTTCGGGGGACCAACGCCTTGCGAGCATCTAGCAAGCCACTAAAGTCTTTAACCAACTTTACTAGGAGTCTCATATACCTCACATAAATGCAAAATTTCCTTCACAAAGTGTTGGTACGCCTCCTTTTGAGTTGACACCGTATGGAAAAGGCACACGCTAGTTAGGTCTTGGTTTTTTCCTCAACCAATTTATATAGTGGTCCGAAGGAAAGATCCGCTTAGGGTCGTCCCTCTTGGATGAAATGCAATCCAAAAGTAGACCCTTCTAAAGGAGGATATCACACCTAGAAAGCTATAAAATGAATGACTTAAATCTTTTTGATGCCCAAGTTCATGTTTCCATGAGAAGGAAGAGCATACACATTTAAGAAATTCCAAGCACAGAAAACACACGTAAATTCCTTTAAGAAAAATGAAATGTGTGTCCTAATATTTAAGCAATTCAAAGCCCGAAAAACACACATAAATTCCCTTAAGCAAAAAATGATCCTAAGACTTAGTGATAAAATATTTTGTCTTCGACATACGTCATGCACCAAATCACATTAGTAGTTTTAATTTTATTTTGCTTCTTTGGCCGAGGTATCAGCTGTGCAATGTTAGTTTCAACACAAAAGAAGAAGTTAAGGCAAAACCACCAATAGTGGACAAAAACAACAAGAATAGAAGATACAAAATTGATAAACGAGCAAAACAGACAACAACAACAGAAAATAGAAAGAAATTGATTGTTTTTCACCTTCCTGCACATGCGCACCGACAAAGAGCACAGGCGCACTGACCAGAAGCATAGACATGTTTTTAGAAATTTAGATTTTGATAGCCACAGGCACGCTTTTAGACACAAGCGCACTTATACAGAGCACATGCATGCTTCTATAATGCACATGCACGCTTCTGGAGCAGTCAATAGAACCTGCCAAAAAAATAGAGAAAGATCTGGACAGACAAGGTGATTTGTTGAGGGTTTGGGTGATCTAGTGTTCAGGAATGATGGATCTGAGGATCTAAAAGTTGCTCCTTGATTATCTTAACACAGGCGCACTTTTGCAGGGCAAAGGTGAGCTTTTACACATGAATGATTTTTGGATTAAAAATCAATATCTACACCTGTTGAAAATTGAATTTATTAGCATAAATAAACAAACAAGGATGTTAGCAAAGCACAGGAATCAGAAAACATGTAAAATCCACTACAAAATCAGCCCCAATCTACAAAACAAGGCATCAATACATGATAGACACAGGCGCACATATAAAACACGAGCATGTCGACCTCTAGCACAGGCGCGCTGACCTGCTATGTAGGCATGCTGACACTAAACGTGGGCGCGCGTTGATAGTCACAAGCGCACTTTTGCTCCTATAGAAAATTCTGTACGGAAATCTCCATAAAAATGTTAGTTTTCAGGGATGTGGGTCCCACCGGGTGTGCCAAAATGTGATGGTATTAATTTGAATGTGCAAAATAGAAGAAAGCAATACAAAATATCAAAGCAATATACCTTCAAACACACACAAAACAAACCACACTTGATCAAGTGTACTGAGATAGCACCCAATTCTCGTGTTGATTGCTCTATAGTCAAGCTTAAATGTGATCTCTCGAGGAATGATGTTGACATCATAAGTTTACAAATATGAGAGATGTTGAAGAATGTGAATGAAGCTCAATTTATAGACCAGTGAGATATTAGATCAACGGTGGAGGAAGACCAAAAAGATCAACGGTTGAGGATGGTTGAGAGAATGTGCGCGGATCAGAGAAGGACAAGTGTACTGGCTCTTTCATGAGTCATGTGAGTTAACAGACTTGATTGGAGAGTTGATTGGATAGATTGATCAGATGACCGGGTTGATTGATTTGTTAACAAATTAGATTGATTTGTTAATTGATTTGATTGAATAGATGACTGAATTGATTGATGAGTCATCTCTTTTGATTGATCTATTAACTGATTTTGATTGGAGGAATTTATGGTGGGTGAGGATAAATGAGAAATTAAATAAATAATTATTTAATTTCATGTGCACATGGGATAATTGAATTAAATATTAAATTTAATTCATTTTGGAGGAAATAGATTATTTAAATAATTTTTTTTGAATTTATTTAAAGTGGAGGGAAATTTGAATATTTAAATAAACAACTTTGATTTTATTTATTTAAATTGGAGGAATGATGATTTAATTAAATAATTTGGATTATTTAATTAATTAGAGGAATATGATAATATTTAGTGAATTTATTGAATTAGTGTGGATTGATGAGAATTAGGTGATTTGATGTGAAATTATGCAAATGTAGTGTGATGGTGAAATTTAGGTGTCTACACTAACCTTACTGATAAGGAGCCCTTGCCCCTCTAAGATCATGGATGTTTCATGGGATTTCTTGAGGACAAGGTTGTGAAAACCCCATTTGGATTTTCTTTCTTATTGTTTTACTTATGGCTTTGGCCATTTGGAAATCTCTGTCATGTAACATGTAATGAGTTTCTTTTAATATAACTTTCTTTTTTACCCCTCACTCCCCCCAAAAAAGCATGTTTTTAAAATAATATTTTAGCAACAAAAATTTGATATCTAATAATAGTCATATCATTTGGAGGAGGAATTATTTTAGGAGAGCCACAACTTATTGTTTTTTTATTACAACCGGCGGCAAAAACAAGGGGCCAAACCCTTAATAGAGATTACATAAGAAAAAGCACAAGCTCAGGAAACAAAAAGAGCCTGGAACCAAAACCTAGGAAAACCCAACTAACAAATGGCAAAAAGTAAGCGACAGCAAAAAACCAACAAACATACAACAGAAGGCACACTAGGACATAGAGTCCTCATAAGCTTTAGCAAGAACTTCAAAAACTTTGTCCAGCTCCTGAGTTCTGTCATTGTCGGCTCCCTGGGAGAAAAGTTGAATATCCTGCAAAAGGGTTAAGTTGATCATAGAAGACCTGCACAGTATACGGGTAATGAACTTATAAAGAGTAGACAGCTTGAGCTACACAGCCACCATCTTGTCCTTTAACTGAGTCACTTCAGCAAAAAGAGAGTTGCTGTCCCTACCCTCATTCACATTGCCATCCTCAGCAGTAGCCCTGACATCATCATATTGAGTCTCTTCAGGAACAGACTAACTGTTCGCTTCCACCTCATCAACACCGGCAAGATTTTACTCATTCATGTTCCCCTCTCCTTCACCAGTATCATACTGGGCCTCCACAGGGCTCTGATGGTCAAACTCATCTTTATCACTACCAGTACCAATCACATTCTTGGGGCTATCCCTGTAATCATTCTGCAGAGAGTCATGGCCATCAAACTGCTCCCCAGAAATAGGATTTTCCATGCAAATCAAATCATCACTATCGGCCTCCTCATCGTGAGAAGAAGCCTCAGAGTTACTTTCTGGGTAGTCTATAAGTTTAACCTTGGGGGCTGGCTTCCCAGCAATTCTGGTAGAGCGTCCGACAACAGGGGATATGCTTTTCCCTTTGCCCTTTCTAGCCTTTTTAGCAGGATTCTCAGCAGACCTATTTTTACCTTTAGGGGTCTCATGACTATCTTTGAGGGAGCTAAGAATAGCTGCTTCCTTAGCCAGCTTAGAGAGGTGATGAAGCCGCTTCCTAGACTTAACAGAGTCCTTCATCTTAGAGGTAGAGGTAGGCCCAGGAGTGGGGGTATTAGTTTCCACAGAGGCCAAAGTCGGGCCATCATGACTATTTTTCATAGGAGTGTGAAGGGAATCACATTTGATAGAAGCCGATGGAGTATTGGGGGAGGGTTCCATAGCCGGGAGATGTAGAGTGGAAGGGGGCATTAGGGCCAAGTGAAATTGGTAAAGTCTGTGTATGAGGCCTTGGTGAAGGGGCATAGGCTTCTCCAAAGGCCTAGAGGTTAAATTCTTATGAACCATTTTAACCGAGTGTTCTAAAGAAGAAAGCAGGTAGTAAGGGAAACAAATAGCCAAGTTTCTGCGAAAATGATTAAGCAGGGGAAGATGGTAATAATAGAACCTAGCATAACAGCCTTCCAAGGTGAAGTACTTCAAGATTAAAAAGCACATGTCTGCCCATGGCTGTGGAAGCTTCGCCCTTTTGAACCCTCCCTGGTAGGGTACCAGCTCTTCGTCATCACCCAAGAAAAGCTTTTAGTTCTGCACGTCTGAAACCCTTGACTTTCTCGACAACTTAATGCTTTTAAGGGATAAGCTCATCGCCTCAGCTATACTTTTCTTTGAGAACTCAAAGCTGACACTGCCAATGGTGACCCGTCTGTCAACCCACAAAGAAGCACACTGGATGGATAATGACTCATCATGCCCGTTAAGGCATTCCAGGAATGGAATTATGCTCCCCTCCTTGCAGTAATGCCAGACAATGGCATTATCTTTGAATTCATTACGGGTGTTTGGTTTAGTGCAAATTCTTTCACCACCCATAATGATAGCCCACGCCACAATACTCAGCAGGAGAAGACAAATAAATTGCAGAATACCCTTCTGAGGAAGCCACCAAGCGGTATTCATGTGAACAAAAACCAACCAATGCCAATCATGATACTTTAAGTTCCAAAACGTAACCCAAATAATGAGTATTAATTTCGCATGAAGGGAGTACAGACGTCACTACCAATTCGCACGAGGATCGTGCATAAGCCTAGACAGGGTGGAAAAACATGCCACCTCATCACTCGACACTTGATTAGACATCATGTAATAATAACCTTTTTCTCCTTATGAATGAGCATTCCAATGTGACCAAGAATGCTGCTAATTTGGCGCCAAACCCGCCAGAATTGAAATTCCTGACCAAAGTTGGCAAGACCATTAGCAACCGAGTTGCCTTCCCTATAAGTATGGGAGAAAGAGACATTCAGGATGCCATGGAGAATGGTTTGTATATCAGATATAATGTCACTCAGCTTCCACCCACAAGTAGAGAGACCGGTAACCGCATCCAGAATGATTTTAGAATCACCTTGTATGTGGAGATGGCTAATCCCCAAAGAGATTGCCACTTTGAGACCCCAGAGGAGGGCCATTGCCTCAGCAATGTTGTTAGAATGCTTTCCAAGTCCTCTGGCATAAGCTGCAACAAGATCACCATGTTCATCCCTTATTATACCTCCTCCGCTGGTGCAACCATTAGCTTTAGCACACCATCAAAATTAAGTTTCAACCACCCCGGCTCAGGCGGGGCCCAAATAGTATTAAGTCTTTTCCGAATTTTTGTATCATCAAAAACTGGGATTTGATTCAGCAAACCCCAGTTAGAAGCCACCCAAGATTCCTATTTGCTCAAAGGTTGATCTGTAGGTTTAATGTTAGCATTAGAAATATTTTCAAAAATAGCCTTAAATAAAGAGATCCAAACTTGCATCGGAGACCTATGAGTGTCCCAAAAAATCCTATTATTTCTTTCTTTCCACAGGGCCCACCCAAGTGAAGGAAGGGTTTGCTTCCACAATTCCTGCAACCAAGGGTGTTTGAGGGGAACATTCCAACTGGCGATACAATCACGAATCTCTCTGTTAAAAACCCATTGTATACCAAATTTTTCTAGAATTCTGCTCCAAACTTCACGGGCATAATCACAATGAATGAAGAAATGTGCCACAATTTCTTCTTGATTGCAGCAAAGAACACATCTGTTGACAAGCTGCAACCCTCTACGTTGGAGGTTATCTTGAGTCAAAATTTTATTATGGGTGGCAGTCCACCAAAAGAAGTTAATTTTAGGAAGACTTTTGCAATTCTAGACTTTCTCCCATATCTCATCTTTGTTGACATCCTCCACCAGCAGAAGGTAAGCAGATTTTACCGAGAACCTCCCTTTTTTGTCAGCATACCACAGGAGTTCATCCTTCCGAGGGAATAAAGGAAGTCTGATATCCATCAGTAATTGTTGAACCATATTCAGTTTCTAATGAAACTCAGGGTTATTCATGGTGCATTGTAACAGATTCTTCCACCTTTTAAGCCCATGGTTTTGGGTAAGGTAATTACTAAATTTAGAGCCAAAAAATTGCTTGGCCAAGGCAACAATATCTTTATTATCAATTTGGGCTGAGAGAGCCTGATTAGTTAACCAGGGGTCTTCCCAGAAGTTGATGAGAGAACCATCCCCTAATTCCTATCTCGTTCCTTTTCTAATGATGCCCCTAGTTTTAAGCATTTTATTCCAAATGGTAGAACCTGGCGGAATACCTTCTTGTAGAAGTACCGAGTAGCTATCAGAATCTTTGAGATATTTAGCCTTCATTATATCTCCCTAATCTTTATTTTTGTTGATGAAGTTCCACATTACCTTGGACAGCAGAGCTTTACTCATGCTTTGGACAGTCCTGATGTTAAGACCCCCATGAGATTTAGGATAGTAGACCTGCTCCCACTTGACCAAAGAAATCCTTTTCTTTTCCTCCATTCCAGTCCATAAAAAAGTCCTTTGTATATGTTCTAGTTTTTCAGCTAGGTATCTAGGCATCTTAAAAAGAGATAGGAAGTACGTGGGAATGCCTTGAAGGGAAGCTCGTAAAAGTTGAAGTTTACTAGCATTGCTGAGAAGTTTGCCTTTCCAGCCCATGAGCTTTCTCTGAGTTCTTTCAATAATGTTGTGCCAAAAGGCAGGAGTGACATATTTAACGGTGAGGGGTAGGCCCAAATAAACAGAAGGGAGATTAGCAGTAGCACAACCAAGAATCTTAACAATTTTTCTTTGAAGATCATCAGGAGTATTGAAGAAAAAAACATTGCTCTTCTAAAAATTTATATGTTGCCCAGAAGCCTTAGCATACTCATTCAGTAACCTTTTCCAAGCAGAAGCCTCCACCACGGAAGAAATGCCAAATAGAATAGTATCATCCACAAACTGTTGGATCGTCAAAGGAGTAAGGGAGGTGGTAGGTTTAATCCCAGTGATAACTTTAGAAGAGACTTTGTTTAAAAATGATCTACCCAGCGCCTCAGCAATCATAATAAAAAGGTAGGGAGAGAGAGGGTCTCCCTGTCGAATCCCCCTAGAAGGGGAGAAAAACCCTCTTGGGATACCATTCACAAGAACCAAATATTTAGTAGTAGTAACAACTTCCTTGATAAGGAGTTTATCATTAAAACTAAATTTGTAAAGAATTTTGAACAGAAACTGCCAAGAAACCCGGTTGTAAGCTTTAGAGATGTCGAGTTTGAGAGCCATACTAGGTATCTGACTTATTTCCATGGAATGAATAGTCTCATGAGTAGCAAGAACATCATCCAAAATCTGCTTGCTAGGGACAAAGCCTTTTTGCATGGGAGAAATGATCTTATCCAGATAAGGTTGCAATCTGAAAATCAATAACTTAGTGCATATTTTATAAAAGGTGTTACAGAGGCTTATAGGCTAGAAATCCTTGAACATATCAGGGTTGGGTCTTTAAGGAATCAAAGCAATATAGGTGTTATTAAATTGTCTAAGGAGCTTACCAGTCCTGAAAAAGTCTTTAACATCAGCAGTGACATCAAACCCAATAATTTCCCAGAATTCTTGAAAAAACACCGGAGGAAATCCATCGGGACCAGGAGCATTATAAGGACCCATAGAAAAGACAACTGCCCTGACTTCTTCCTTAGTAATAGTTTTCAAAATGTTATCATTATCTTCCACAGTCAAAACATAAGGTATCTCTTCTAACAGCTGAGAAACAGACAGCGAATTGTCAGCAATTGGCCCAGACTTCGACAGCAGGTTGTGAAAGAACTTAACAACATTATCTCCAATCTCCTCATCTTCAGTAATAAGACTACCATCTTCCAATTTAATAGAAGATAAAGTGTTGGATTTTCTATGTTTAAGGGCAGATTTATGAAAGAAGGCCATGTTCTGATCCCCTTCTTTGAGCCATTGGATACGGGACTTTTGTTTCCAAAAAATTTCTTCCTTGTACATGATATCCTTCCAATCCTTAATGAGGTTGTCTTCGGAAGTAGCCAAAGACTCAGACCTATCCCCCTGGGCAATCCTAAGTTGTATGTCCTCAAGATTATCAGAGATGAACTTCTTCTTAGAAAAAATATTACCAAAGCTATACCTATTCCAGCCATACACCTGATGTCTGATGTGGAGGAGTTTCTTATGATGACGGAACATAGGAGTACCTACCACCTTGATCTACCACCAACTAGATAGGAGATTTCTGAAGTCAGGGTGCTTGATCCACATTTCTTCAAATAAAAAAGGAAAAGGTCCTTTTCTTCTATCATCGGCCCACTCCAAAACAATGGGGTTATGATCTGAAACCGTTTTGGGGAGCGCTCTAAGAGAGAGAGTGAAGTTGAGGGGCCAATTATTAGAGGTTAAAACCCTGTCCAGTCTGACTTGAATTAGATGTTCCTCATTCCTTCTATTGGTCCATGTGAATTGTTGATTAGTCAAATCAGTGTCCACAAGTCCACAGGTGTTGATGAAATCTGCCAAATCCATCATACTATCCGAGTAATCCACAACATCTCCAGATTTCTCAGAAGGGTATAAAGGGGTATTAAAATCCCCAGCCAACATCCAGTGTGGGGCTATATGTGAAGCAAGTTTCCCGGAAAGATCCTCCCAGAGGTTCTTCGTCAAAACACGGGTACTAGGGGCATACACATTGATGAGGCACCAACTGAAAGAAGGCAAAGAGAAATCAATAGCTAAACAATTCTTATTAAGGTGAACAAGCAAACCTTTAATCTTTGAAGCATTCCACATAGTGAGAATGCCACCAGAGGCTCCAATTGCCAGGCTTACGAAGTAGGAAGCATTGGGCCAGATATTGTTAGCAACAGTCTTGAAATTATCCTTTGTCATTTTGACTTCTAGGAGTAGCAAAATGTCAACTTTGTAATCCAAAATACAATTTCTAACCTCGAACTGTTTTGAAGGGTTATTGAGTCCCCTCATATTCCAAGAGAAAATCTTCATTTAAAAAATCTTCCTGGAGTGAGTCTCCAGAGTTTTCTGCCGTCCATTGGCAATCTCCCACACTGCCTCTCTTTGTCTAGTTTCCCTCAGGGAGGGCCTGCCCTTTGCTGGATCTGTACCAACATCAGCTGTCTTTTTAGGTTTCCTACCTCTTTTCTTTTGAGATGTCCATTCCTCCTGGTCGCTTAACGAAGCACTCGTGCTTGCTCCAGGTGAACTCACTATGGATGAAGCTTTCTGCCCAGGGGATGAAAGCCCTTTAAAAGAATTCTGGCCCAGCTTAATAGGAGAAAGATGATCCAGGCTCTGAGAAGGGGGGGCATATTTTCTTTGATAGAAAATATCCTAGTAATCAGAGGAGGGGCTTCCTGAGCAGCTACAGAGTCTTTTTGGATCTGAAATACATTATCCACTTCTTGCGTCAAGGGGATCTTGTCCTTCACTGGACTAACCTCCTTCTGTATCAATTCCTCTTCCAACTTAGCAACTAAAATATCCGGGTGTTGGGTCTCTTTTACCATTTCCAAGATCTCTCCTTCTTCTAATAAAGGGGCTCTCTCAGAATCCATTGTCCTAAAGGTGGGTGTGGGTTTTGGCATCCCAACTTGAGGAATAAGATCCTTATCCACCACTATCTCATTATCTGTAGGCTTGATTAAGCATTCGTCTGTCAACTTGTTTTTACCTTTATCCCTAACTTCCACAGCTCTCTTACAATGGGAAATAAGGTGCCCCTTCCTCTTGTAAAACTGACAGAAAAGGGTCAAGTTCTCATAAGAAATGGGCTGGGTCCATATTCCAAACTTGGATGTAATCTTAATGGAGGAGGGTAGAGTTTTATTAATTTCCACATTCACACAGAATCTCACATAAACAAAATGAGATTTGGTACTGGTAGGATTGTCTAAGGTGACAAAATGCCCAAAGGAATTACTGATAGATTTGAAAACAGACTCGTCCCAAAACTCAAGGGGGAAACCAGGTAATCTTACCCAAACAGGGGCGCAACAGTTGAGATCTGCAAATGGGTCCAGGCCAGGTTTCCAGCAGCAAACAGAGAGAGAATGAGAACCATATAGCCAAGGCCCTCCAGATAGAACAGACAACATGTCCTCCTTGCTCATGAATCTGAACAAGAACATCCCGCACGCCATCGCCATTGCTGAAACTCTGCCTTTAAGATGCCATCAGGTGGAAATCCATTTTCGCACCATGTCAATGGTCGGGCGAAGGGAAAAAAACTTACCCACTAGGGTCAGATCCATTGAGGAGACAATCCTGTCCACGAGATTATCATGGATGACCAGGGATGAACCCTCCATTGATTCCTTAAGTTGACAGTTTGTTGTCTGTGCATTGGTGGAATGATAAGCAACATTGTCCGTTAGGGCATTTTCCCAGTTGGGCTATTAAACAGCACCCTGAATGGGTGGGGGTTCTGAGGTACTGCCATCGGCAACACCCTCCATGCTCAAACAGTACAAAACACCCAACACAAAAATAAAGACAAGAAACCCTAAACATTTTAAAAGAATGTTTAAATTTTAACTTTAGTAGGGGGGAAAAAATGAATGTGATTGGTGGTTTGAAAATTATTAATTAAACATCAATCTAAATTAGTTGAAAATGACATGTCAAGATTTTAAAGGACAAATGTCAATAAAAATCATCTTATTCTTCGAGAAATAATAGAAATTACATTTTAACATTAGAAGATTAATTTTGTAATTTTAAAGAGAAGAAAAATAAAAAAATAATATCATTAATCTATTGAATCTCAATAGTTATTCATATTAATTACTATAATATCCCTCTAAACTCTTGAATTATGTCTATTATTCATAAACTACTAACATATAATTTATCAAATAAACTTATAATACTATTTTCTACCAATTTATTAACCCTAAATTAATATAACTTTATTTTCCTAAAGTGTTAAACCATTGGGTAGGATATGGTAATATCCCTCCAATTTACATCCTGAAAAAAATGCCCTCCAATATGAAGAGGGCCTCACGTGCAATATGAGAGTGATAGTTTGGAAACATACTAACTAGTTGACAAAATGTGGCTTAATTAAGTGGGGCACTCATAACTTGCCTTTTTGGAAGGGGTGACAGGTTAGCTTCGTTGATTTTTAATTTTCTTCTATTGTCGTGGATGGGCAAATGTCACCGCCCTATCAATCAAGTCATTGTCTCCTCTTGTTTGCTTTAGTACGCCTTCATTCCCATCGTCACTTTCCCTTCACCACCACAAATAATAATAATGAGGCATTACAGTTTTACAGAATTGTATCGTCTCTCTTTATATGCCAATTCAATATAGAATTTTTTTTTTGTATTGGATGAATGTAAATTTTACAATGAAACAGTCCACATGGGACTGTTAAATAGTTCATCAAAGACAACATTACAAATACAATACACAGATATATACAACACTACAAATATAGTACACAAATATGTACAGCATAGCTGCCACCATAAGACAAAAACTGAGACATGAAAGAAAAACTATTCATGAGTACATAGCAGGACATGCACCTAGCCATCACTACCCAACAACTCAAAAGAAGACCAAACACTTATAGGACAAAACACCTCTATATGCTGATCAAAATCAGTAGCACAAAACTGCTGCAAACCACAAGCCACTGCACCCGATCACAACCATCATGTAGACATGAAGCAAACACTGTTGAAGCCAGAGCTGCCTCAAACTGCAGACTAGGAAGGAGAGCACCAAAATTGATCAGGCCATCTCAGAAAACCTTCCAAATGCTTCATGTTCAATGCTCGATCATTAGCAAGTTGTAAAATTTGAGATTTAATTTGCTCAAGATGATGAACAAACGTCACATCTTCTTCGAGAGCCTCTGCAAAAGTGAAAACAAAGATGCGGTTCGCAAAATGATGTCAAAGTAAAGCCATAGAATCAATGTTTCCCAATGAAAGTTAGCATTTGAGAATACTGTCAAACACCTGATTTTCCATAAATGAAATAAAATACCCTGTCTGATAGAATCAGCTATCATATTATTAGATAAACCAAAACCCAATAAAGCTTCCTTCCATTTTAAATGATGGCCAAAGATAGCAGGCAAATTTTTAAAACCAGCAGCCCATTGTTTTTTAGCAAACATACAATCCCAAAAAATATGCTTCAAAGTCTCTTTACAGGGACAGAAAGGACATTTAACAGGCTGAACTGAGATGCATTTCAACCTATCTTCCACTGGTAACTTATAATGTAAAATCTTCCACGCCATAATTTTTGCATCCTCATCAGCTTTAGTTTTCCAGATTTGAGCACTTAAATTAACCCAAGATTTGTTCTTAAGTTTGCACTTCCACTTTTGGTTCAGTCGTGGATTAAGTTCCATACGAGGAAGAAGAGAGAGATAAATTTTCTTTAAGGGGAATTAGCTAAAATAATTATTGCCCTCTACAAAACTATATAATTGAAGGCTATACAGAGTTGCATTATTGGACATTTACAGGTTGTAGGTACCATTATAGGTACCTATGTAGTCAAAGTCTAGAAAGATACAGGGGTAAGACAACAAAACAACTACAATAATAGAGCTCTGTATTTAGTACCAGCTTTAAAAAATACAAAGAGAAGATTTTGGAAGGTATTTCAATATCCAAATAAAATATTCATTTAAAAAAAATCTAAATAAAATTATTTTTTAAACATTTTCAAAAAAGTTTTATAACAATCTTAAGTTGTTTTATCAATTTATTAGTATTGGGAGTATGAGTCAAAGCTCCATGAATGGATTGTGAGGTATGTCCTTGGCCAAATTCAAATTCAAGTGAATCAGTATTCCTACCTCATTGCACCTTTGGAGATTTGAACCTTAATGGATATAGCATAATCAAGAAACATACCCTTACCTCAACAATTGTGCTTACCAATTAAACTACAACAAGTTTAAATTATAATATTGATATTAATAAAAACTCTGTTTCAAGATTTTAACTTTAAATCAAATGTAAGGATTACTTAAGAAAAAAAAATCATCTAAAACCATTCAAATAGATTTTAATACTTTCACTAATTAATTAGTAAAGTTAGTTAATATGAAAATAAATTGTTTTTATAATATCATAAATAAAAAATACACCATAATTTTTTTAAGCACTTAGTAGCATAAGGACATACTATAAACTAACTCTTAGGTACATAAAATAACTCCAAACAAGCCACATATATTTGGGAAAAACATAAATCAAAACTAAAACTATAAAATACTTTTTAAGTAAATAAAAATATCTCTTCAAATGAAAATAAAGTAAACAATGTAAATAAAATAAAATATTTTTGGGCATTTAAGATATTTATATTAGTTTTATGTTTTTTCTAATCTTAACTACATCTATTTAAAAAAGATGGGGAGAGTTATAGTCTTAATGTGCCTATCCATCCTAAATAATAAATTTAATATAAACACTTTCCAACATCTTTTAGGTAAAGTTTTTTCTAATCTTAACTACATCTATTTAAAAAAGATGGGGAGAGTTAGTCTTAATGTGCCTATCCATCCTAAATAATAAATTTAATATAAACACTTTCCAACATTTTTAGGTAAATATTTTTTAGATATCTATACTAATTCAAACAATGTCATAATCTTAATAAGACGTGGATGAACATTGTGTTTCAATTGTCCTACCTTTTTTTAAACACACTCAATTGTTCATCAACTTTTGAATATAAGAATTTAAGGAATGATGATTTTACTATCGTAATATTTTTTATGATCTTTAATGTAATGCACCAAGTTTATGCCTAAGACATTAATAGACAAAAACTATATGAATATTTCTTTTTGCGATAGAAAGGCGTACTAAGCATGTCACATTGCACTTCTAGTGCACAGGGTGCCATGACTCCACACATTGACACACTTGACACACTTACCAATACACACGCATGATGAAATAAGCAAAAGACTTATTGTGTCATGAACCTAGAACACCACAACTAACTCAAGTATCAAGAATCGGAGGGTAATAGTGGGTAAGTGCAAGAAGATGAGTTCACTTTTTAGCCAAAAAGTGGAAGTGTTTTTCTATTTTTCAAATTTTGTCATACTTGGAGTGACAATTTGAAGCACTTGCACATAAAATATTAAGATGATGTAAAAATAAGAAATGTAGGATTTTGTTTCTAGTTTTCAAATATGTAATTTTTTCTAATACCCAAATGATGCAAGTTGGTTTTTTATTGGATGTACAAAAAGTGGCTTTTTAAAAGTCCCCTATTTTTTGCAAAAGTATGTATGTGTACGACCAACATAATTTGACCTAAATTAATGTATTTTTCTAATTTCTTTTGTGGAAAGATTTTCAGGATGTTGAATTTTGGTCAGAATTTTTTTTGTAATTTTTTGATAAATATATATTTTTTATTATTAATTTTTTAATGGCCCTAATTAGTGTTTTTTAAAACCCTTCATGTATGGCCAACATAATTTGAGCTAAACTAATCAATTCACAAAAAAAAAAAAAAATCATCGTGTAGAGAATGATGTCTAGTTTGGTCAGACATTTTTTTTTTTAAGAAACTTTCAAAATCAAAAGTTATTAAAAAAATAGTAACCCATGTTATTTCAAGTTTATGAGTTAGTTTGTTTGAAAAATAAATAATAAATAGAAAATTATGTTCAATAGTAGAAAAAATTACATATTTAAAAACTAGACTTTCAGATCTATAATGGGTTTAATTTAGTTTTCAAGGATATGGGTCCCACTGGGCGTGCCAAAATGTAATGGTATTAATTTGAATGTGCAAAATAGAAGAAAGCAATACAAAATAACAAAGCAATATACATTCAAAAACACACAAAACAAACCACACTTGATCGAGCGTACCGAGATAGCACCCAATTCTCATGTTGTTTGCTCCTTGCTCTTTGCTATGTGGATTGCTCTATAGGCAAGCTTAAATGCGATCTCCCGAGGAATGATGTTGACAACATAAGTTTACGAATATGAGAGATATTCAAGAATGGAGAATGAAGCTCAATTTATAGACCAGTGACATATCAGATCAACGGTTGAGGATGGTTGAGAGAATGTGCGTGGATCAAAGAAGGACAAGTGTCCTGGCTCTTTCATAAGTCATGTGAGTTAGCAGACTTGATTAGAGAGTTGACTGGATAGATTGATCAGATGACTGGGTTGATTGATCTGTTAACAAATTAGATTGATTTGTTAACTAATTTGATTGAATAGATGATTGAATTGATTGAATTGATTAATGAGTCAGCTCTTTTGATTGATCTGTTAACTGATTTTGATTGGAGGAATTTATGGTGGGTGAGGATAAATGAGAAATTAAATAAATAATTATTTAATTTCATGTGCACATGGGATAATTGAATTAAATATTAAATTTAATTCATTTTGGAGGAAATAGATTATTTAAATAAACATTTTTAAATTTATTTAAAGTGGAGGGAAATTTGAATATTTAAATAAACAATTTTGATTTTATTTATTTAAATTGCAGGAATAATGATTTAATTAAATAATTTGGATTATTTAATTAATTTAGAGGAATATGATAATATTTAGTGAATTTATTGAATTAGTGTGGAATGACGAGAATTAGGTGATTTGATGGTGAAATTCAGGTGTCACACTAACCTTATTGATAAGGAGCCCTTGCCCCTCTAAGATCATGGATGTTTCATGGGATTTCTTGGGGACGAAGTTGTGAAAAACCCATTTGGATTTTCTTTCTTATTGCTTTACTTATGGCTTTGGCCATTTGGAAATCTCTGTCATGTAACATGTAATGAGTTTCTTTTAATATAACTTTCTTTTTTGCCCCTGGCTCCCCCCAAAAAATCATGTTTTTAAAATAATATTTTAGAAACAAAAATTTGATATCTAATAATAGTCATATCATTTGGAGGAGGAATTATTTTAGGAGAGCCACCACTTATTGTTAATTTTTAAAAGAATGTTTAAATTTTAACTTTAGTAGGAGGGGAAAAAAATAATGTGATTGGTGGTTTGAAAATTATTAATTAAACATCAATCTAAATTAATTGAAAATGACATGTCAAGATTTTAAAGGACAAATGTCAATAAAAATCATCTTATTCTTCGAGAAATAATAGAAATTGCATTTAAACATTAAAAGATTAATTTTGTAATTTTAAAGAGAAGAAAAATAAAAATATTAATATCATTAATCTATTGAGTCTCAATAGTTATTTATATGAATTACTATAATATCCCTCTTAAATAACTCTTGAATTATGTCTATTATTCATGAATTACTAACATATAATTTAATCAAATAAACTTATAATACTATTTTCTACCAATTTATTAACCCTAAATTAATATAACTTTATTTTCCTATAGTGTGAAACCGTTGGGTAGGATATGGTAATATCCCTCCAATTTACATCCAGAGAAGATGCCCTCCAATATGAAGAGGGCCTCACGTGCAATATGAGAGTGATAGTTTGGAAACATACTAACCAGTTGACAAAACGTGGCTTAATTAAGTGGACCACTCATAACTTGCCTTTTTGGAAGGTGTGACAGGTTAGCTTCGTTGATTTTTAGTTTTCTTCTATTGTCGTGGATAGGCAAATGTTACTACCCTATCAATCAGAATCGAGTCATTTTCTCCACTTGTTTGCTTTAGTACGCCTTCATTCCCATCGTCAGTTTCCCTTGACCACCACAAATAATAATGAGGCATTACAGTTTTACAGAATTGTACCGTCTCTCTTTATATGCCAATTCAATATAGAATTTTGCATGGGAAAATAATTATTGCCCCCTGCAAAACTATATAATTGAAGGCTATACAGAGTTGCATTATTGGAAATTTACAGGTTGTAGGTACCATTATAGGTACCTATCTAGTCAAAGTCTAGAAAGATAGGAGCAAGACAACAAAACAACTACAATAATAGAGTTCTGTATTTAGTACCAGCTTTAGAAGACTTCGCAAGGTATTTCAATATCCAAATAAAATATTCATTTAAAAAAAAAATCTAAATAAAATTATTTTTAAACATTTTTTAAAAAGTTTTATAACAATCTTAAGTTGTTTTATCAATTTATTAGTATTGGGAGTATGAGTCAAAGCTCCATGAATGGATTGTGAGTTATGTCCTTGGCCAAATTCAAATTCAAGTGAAGCATTATTCCTACCTTTGGAGATTTGAACCTTGATGGATATAGCATAATCAAGAAACATACCATCACCTCAACAATTGTGCTTACCAGTTAAACTACAACAAGTTTAAATTATAACATCGATATTAATAAAAAGTGTGTTTCAAGGTTTTAACTTTAAATCAAATATAATGATTACTTAAAAAAAAAAAAAAATCTCAAACCATTCAAATAGATTTTAATGCTTTTACTAATTAATTAGTAAAGTTAGTTAATATGAAAATAAATTGCTTTTATAATATCATAAATAAAAAATACACCATAATTTGTTTAAGCACTGAGTAGCATAAGGACATACTATAAAATAACTCCTAAGTACATAAAATAACTCCAAACAAGCCACACATATTTGGGTAAAACACAACTCAAAACTAAGACTATAAAATACCTCTAAGTAAATAAAAATATCTCATCAAATAAAAATAAAGTAAACAATGTAAATAAAATAAAATATTTTTGGACATTTAAGATATTTATATTAGTTTTATGTTTTTTCTAATCTTAACTACATCTATTTAAAAGATTGGGAGAGTTATAGTCTTAATGTGCCTATCCATCCTAAATAATAAATTTAATATAAACACTTTCGAATATCTTTTAGGTAAATATTTTTAAGATAGCTATACTAATTCAAACAATGCCATAATCTTAATAAGATGTGGATGAACATTGTGTTTCAATTGTCCTACCCTTTTTTAAACACACTCAATTGTTCATCAACTTTGGAATATAAGAATTTAAGGAATGATGATTTTACTACCGTAATATTTTTTATGATCTTTAATGTAATGCACCAAGTTTTTGCCTAAGACATTAATAGAACACCATGACTGACTCAAGTATTGAGAATAGGAGGGTAATAGTATTTGAACACAAAGTGTGAGGATTGGATTTTCAAACAAGGCATATATAGAACCATTGGCTTTCCCATCTCATCCTCATAATCATCTATTTCCCCAAATAATCATCCATAATGCAAACATTCATTATCAATTTCCATGCACATACAAGTGTTTCTAAAATTAAGGTTTTCATACAATTTTCACTAAATTTTCTAAGTTCAAATTTAAAAATACAAACATACCCTTTTGAATCCAAGGGTGTGGAAATCAATCTTTTTAACTCTCATTCAAGATTTAGGAAAAAATTGCCATAGTTTTAGAGTAAAATGCAATTTTCCAAAAACATACACACATGGAGATTGTTAAATCAATTTCCATTGATTAAACAATCTTCCCAAAGTAATCTTTCCCACAAGGTAAGTCATCGTAACCACTTAAGGTGGGCATGGAATGAATACAAGAATTTTTAAACACAAGAGGGAGATTGAAACTCTTACCTTTTACCAAAAACACCACAAACAAAGAAGAGAGGTTGCTGTCCAAAGATCAACAACCTCCACAATCACGAGCAAGTCAACTCCTTCACAATCTTGTCCAAGATCCAAGAGATTCACCACCCAAGTTTTCCTTCAAGTGCAACCCTAAAATGCCAAAAAACAAGAATGAAATACCAAAGCTCCCCTTTTACCCCAAAATCCCAATGCCCCAAAGGGCTTTTTCCTTATTTTTAATAAAATATAATTTCCCAAAAGGCCCCTTTTTATTTGCAAATAGCAACAACAATTATTTTCATTGAAATGACTTTTACAATTCATTTTATAAGCATGATTATTTTAAGTAATAATTTTAATGCTAGATACAAGGGAAAAACTTTCACTTTCACATAAATCAAAGCGACAACTTTTTGACTAGGACCATAGTTCCTTAAAACATTTAAAATTACAGTTTAGCTTCATCATTAGCATATATTCACTTTTCAACACAATATTTTTATAGAAATAAGTTAAATAAATTAAATCACAAGTATTAGGTAATTTTTACAAAAAATAATTAAATTAAATAAAACATAGGAATTGGTCAAACACTCTAGCACATTTATGGGTTTACACATGACTCTAGAATCTACAATCATTTAATTCAGGTTAAGGCTTATAGGGTCACACAAAACACCTCTTGTGGCTGAACTTCAAGCAAGATGGAAAATTAGATAGAACTTAACAAATTTATCCAAATTGTCTATGTCCAATTTTGATCCCTGTTGGGGATAACCTGTGCTTACACACACAAGGAAAACATTACGTGTACTTGTCTAATATAAAATAGTTGAAGCATAACATAAATATCCACCAATGATATAATATCAAAATATGTATCTATTGGAGATTATCTAACCGCTCGCATGCTTTAGGTATAGAATTGCAAGACATAATCACAATGTTGAATACATTAAGCATGAGTAAAATCATATATCAACACGAGAACAATGGAACTAAAATATAGTTGAGTCCAATATGTAAATCCACACATATAATTCATGTACAAAACCCATACACCTCAATTTCAATCCATATGAACATTATCGTCAAGTACGATATAACACCCAAAATACAAAATGAGGCTAGCATATACATATCCACATGAGTGGATTCAATCACATGATCCATACACCTCAATGGCAATACAAAAATAACATCATTCGTAGTACAATAAGGTATCAAAATGAAAAATGGATCAGTAAAATGGGGCACACATGCATGGGGCCTTACATCCCTCTCTTCTAAAACTAGACTTACTCCTAGAAGCCTACAAAAAGTTGAAGATAAAGTTGAGAAGTGTGATTGATCCAATTTCTTCCATTGTCAAACTTCTTCTGCCTATCATGGACAATCAACAAATGCTCTCTAATTTAAACAACTTTCTACTCCATATCCTGAATCATCTCTAGGCCAAGGGCCATATGATCCTCAATCTTATTCTAACTCAATAGAATTTAACAAGGAAGACCATACAAAGCAAGAACGGTGCCATGCTAATAAAACTATGATAACCATCATTATACATGAACTTAACAAGGTACCAATAATCCTCCCATTTGGACTGCTAGTCCATAATGTACATGTAAAGCATATCCTTAAGAATTAGATTCACCTTCTCAATTTGACCATTAGTCTCTAGGTGGTAGGTTGAGTTGAGTGCCCAACAAATGTTATAAAGAAGTGCATAATAAAGAGGTGAACACGTGATCGTGATTTGAGATGATTTGACAAGGCAATTCATGCAAGCAAATGGCATCCTCCATGAAGACACAAGCCATTGGCACAACATTGTAGGATGTATTCATGGGTGAAAAGTGGGCAACTGGTCAACTTGCCCATCACCATAATGATATCTTGATAACAAGAGGATAGAGGCAATCAAACTATGAAGTCCATTGAAATCATATCCCACTTGCACTTTGGAATGTCATGTGGTTACAAAAGCCTTGTGCAATGTTGGTGTATACTTAACCCTTTGGCACTCAAGGCACCTACTAATAAATTCAACGATATTGTGTCTTATCCCTACCCACTGGAACAATTGAGGAAGGTTGGCGTGCATCTTCTTGACACCAAGGTGTGTTGCATACAGTGCATGATGTGCCTCAGACATCGCTGTAGTGCAAAGATTTCCAACTGTAGATACATAAATACAACCACGATGTCACAATAGCCCATAGGATTTGAGAGAGAAAATAAAATAGTTGTCCATAAGGGCCCTATCAGACTTAATCTCTACTTGAACATCTTGATACCATAGATCTATGGGAAGATGTTTGAGGATGTCTAATGTCCCCCACTTAGCTCATCACTCCAAGGGATTAGGATTAGCCTATAATTCAACTTCCGTAGGCTAATGGATGTGATTAGAAAGTCATTCCAAGGACTTACTATTTATAGTAAGTCATGACAGAGCCAATTTCTATTTTTAGCAGGGCAGTGAGGGGCCAGGGCACAAGATTCGCTGGGTTGAATCTTCTAGAGCATTGTTCAATTTAGATAAGTTAAATTAAAAAATTTAACTTATGGTCTTATGAGATATAATATAACTTTAAGTTATATTATAAAGTCACTTTATAATTGTTAAGTTATAACTTGAAAGGTGACTCTCCTAGGGATGGGTGCCCTCATGAAGGTACAAGGTGATATTTTAAAATTAAAACAAATAAAATAATCCCTCCCTTGGGCATTGGAAGTGAGAGGGAAATAAACGACCGAGAAGAGGATTCATTTGGATATGCATGCTTTATGATATTTTCACTCTGATATTGAGACTTGTCTGTGCTTAGGGTTTGAGCTTGGCTCTTGTGTTTGAATATCGATTTGTAAAGACAAGAACCTTTACAGATTGCCTTTCCTCATGTATGAAAGAGTGCATCAAGAAGGGGGTTATTGGAGTCTTCATTTAGGGGATTCATTTATGCATTCACCTGGATCATTTTATGGAGGGTTTGAGCTGATAATGAACATATTTGATGAAGTTTCTACTTGCAGCTGAAGGAGGATTGATAAGGAATAGATTTTGAGGAAGTTTGAGTGTTTTTGTGGCTGATAAGATATTCCAAGGCAAGTCATACCATCACAGCAGGGTTGTACCTCCTCATAGTACAATTTAGAGAGATTTTTGGGTGGTTTCATTGTTGTCTCCTCATCCTAGCTTGGTCGATTTGGTATAGCAGACAAGTCTGATACAAAACAGTCATAGAACATGGAGATTTCAGGTGATTTTTAATGTGTTTTCCCTTCCAGCTGGGTCGTACATCTCATAGAGGACAGCAGGATTAGAAAGGTATCATTTCCTTTGGGTTTGGGGCTACTATTGTCCTCATCCTTAGCATCTAGAGTCAAGTAGATTGCTACTATCAGTTGTAACACCCAAAACTTTCATTGCTACAGAGTTGTGAGCAATTTCCTATGCCATTGTTTCTGGTCCAGCTACAGCATCCAGACGAAGTTGTGAATTGTGAAATGGGTATGTACTCATAATTCATATTTTGGCTAAATATAATCTGGGTTGGTGTTAGTTTGTTCATATCTATTTTACTTTTTTTGGGTTTTCCATATATGTTGCATTTTCTATGTTAAACTTCAAACCAACAAAAACAAAAAAAATCAATCAGTGGGAAACACATATAGTAGGGTGTATGTTACGGTGGTATAAGAGCGGAAAATCTTGCCATCCTGTGGGGATTATATGACATGCAGTTGATAAAAATGAGACATGCGACCTACATACAAATATCCTTTTCGAAACACTAGAGCAAGACAAGGAACACAGTTTCTGTAGTTGACAAAACTAGAGAATCCGGTACCACCAACAAATCCATTTGAGGACGAGATAGTGGTTGCAGCTACTGATGAAGATTCCTTAGTTTCATGCACAGAGAGTTGCCACATCATTTAGAGTTGTTAGAGGAGATGGGTGACACGGAAGTTGATGAGCCAAGCCTACGTGAGATCCTCAATACGCTCACCAGGAGCTCAGTAGCCCTAGAGAGAGTTGATGGATTTCTGATGAGAGATGATGTAGACATAGGCTGAGATAGGATACCACCTCGCACAGTTGCTTGACGGATTGAATAACAGGGAGAATCACCGTGATAGGAACAGGAACAATGGTGACAGAAATAGAAACAATGATGGTGATAGACATAGAAACAATAATGGTGACAGGAATAGGAATAATGATGGAGACAGGAATATGCATAATGTGGGTGATAGGCACAATGGTGACAGGAACCAGGGAGACAAGAATAATGGAGATAGGAACCATGGTGATAGATACAAGTACAAAGATGATGAGGATGAGGCCTTAGTGACTCATAGGAGGGCTTCACAGCTTACAGCGGGTGACCAACCTAGTATCCCTACCTTTGCTCCTAGGAACCAAGTTCTTGAACAAGATCCCACACAAGTCGAGTTTCAGGAGGAGATTATAAGGGATTGGAGAGAATCTAGTGCAGAGTTCAAGGTAGAGATGACTTTTGCAGAGTACTCTAGTATTAGGATGAAGAATAGACCTCATAGTGGAGGTAGACCTCAGAACTAGGAGTTACAGAAGAAGGTGAGTAAGATGACACTTCCCTATTTTGACGGATCAGGAAAGACCACTGCTAAGGTTTGGGTGTAGAAGTTGGATAGTTACCTGCAGATTAGTCCTATGCCGGAGGAGGATGCCATCACTTATGCTGCATTACATCTGGAGGGAGTGGCACACAAGTGGTGAAGTAATGGGAAGGTCACACTAGGGCATGATCAGATTACTTTGTATATTGAGTTTACAGCCTATCTGATCGACATATTTGATAAGAAGGATCTGAAACTTTAGTTTAAGGAGTTAGCATAGCTAAGGCAGAGTGGATCATTAGACTCCTACATCTCTGAGTTTTAGGACCTATCTATTATGGTCCCATATTTATCTAAGCTCAGATTAGTGATTCTCTTCATCGATGGTTTATCTGACCCACTTCGTGGTTGGGTTAAGGGTTTTGACCTTGCTACACTCCATGAGGCCATGAAAAAGGCCCGAGACATGGAGTCATTAGTGTGGAGGAGTAAATTCCAGTCTAAGGGGTTTTCTCACAGGAGGGACAAGGAGAAGGAGAGGAAACCATTTCACTGAGATGTTGATTAGCACAAGGATAGGTCTAACAAGTTAACAGATGATCAGTTGAATGAGTACAGGAGGAAGAAATTGTGCTTTCAATTCAAAGAACCATGGGACCCTTCGCACAAGTGCTTACATAAGGCTAAGGCCAAACTAATTGAGTACTACTCAGCCAAGGAATCACAATCAGGGGGCTCAAATATAGAGTCAGATCAACATTTAGAACATAGTGATAATGGGGATGAAAGAGCTTCACATCGTAGTGCTGATAGTGGAGGTGTTATTGCTCAATTGTCAAGTTTTTAGAAGGTCGGCTCTTTCAGGGTGCATGGTGTACTAGGTGGGCAGCATATTATCACCCTTATTGATACGGGAGCTACTCATAATTTTATTGATGAGGGTTTAGTTGCTCACAGGGGGCTAAAAACAGAGGAATTCAAAGGCTTTAATGTGATGGTGGCCAACGGATTCAAAATGCATTGCACTAGGAAGATATCAGGGATAAAAATCATCATGGGTGATTATGAGCTAGTTGATGACTTCTATGTGGTTGGTATAGGGGAAACAGATGTAGTGCTTGGCATGCATTGGATGAGCCAGTTGGAGGAGTTCACCATAAATCTTAAGAAAATGGAGATAAGATTTGAGTATAATGGGAGAAAAATATGCCTTAGGGGAATCTCAGATGGTGGACCTCAAGTTGTATCACTGAAGATAATTGAGAGGCTCTTGAGACATGACCAAGTTGAGTGGGCAGTAGAGTGCCTTATCATGCCAGAGTACCCATCACGACAGAAGGATAGCTATCATCCTGATATTCAAAAGTTGCTAACCAAGCACAGTAAGGTGTTTGGGGATATATAACCTGGAGTGCCTCCTGATAGAGACATAGAGCATGTCATCAAGTTGGAGGATGGGACTAAGCCCATCATGATCACACCATACTGCCATCCAAAGAGGCTTAAGGATAAGATTGAGAAAATCATTAAGGAGCTTCTAGAGATGGGACATATTAGGCCTAGCAAAAGCCCATTTGCTTCTGTAGTTGTATTGGTCAAGAAGAAGGATGGGACATCAGAATGTGTATTGATTACAGGGCCTTAAACAAGAAAACTATAAAAAACAGGTATCCAATTCCTAGGATAGATGAATCGATAGATGAGATACATGGTGCCTATTACTTTTCTAAGATTGACTTGAGATCTAGATACCATCAAATCAGGATGCAGGTAGAGGAAATTGAGAAGATTGCTTTTAGATGCCACTATGGCCATTTTGAGTTTTTAGTCATGCTTTTGGTTTGACTAATGCACCTGCTACTTTTCAGAGTTGTATGAATCAATTTTTCAGGTAGTAGCTTAGGAAATTTGTTTTAATTTTCTTTGATGATATTCTGATATTCAGTAGGACTTGGGAGGACCACTTGAGACATCTAGAGGAGGTTCCAAGCATCTTGGAGAGTAATTCACTCTATGCCAAGGAATCTAAGTGTGATTTTGGTATGACAGAATTACCTTACCTTGGCCACATTATCAGTGCAGAGGGAGTCAGAGTGAATCCAGAGAAGATTAAGGCAATACTTGATTGGCCTCCACCCACAAACATCACACAGCTTAAGGGGTTTTTTAGGATTTGTGGGTTTTACAGACGATTTGTTAAGGGGTTCTCACAGATAGCAACACTATTGACTAATCTGACGAAGAAGGGAACCTTTGAAGGGAGTGACATAGCCCAACAGTGCTTCGACAGGTTCAAGCAGTTGATGTCTACATGCCCAGTTTTAGCAATCCCTGACTTTGCTAAACCATTTGAGTTATAGTGTGATGCCTCTGGAGAGGGGATCGGAGCTATGTTTATGCAGGAGAAGCACCTGATAGCTTTTGAGAGTAAAAAACTTCAGGGTGTGGAGAGGAGCTACTCAGTATATGACAGAGAGATGTTGGCCATTATGCATGCATTGGCCAAATTCAGGCAGTATCTGGTTGGGGGTAGATTTATAATCAGTACAGATCATAACAACATAAAATACTTCATGAACTAGAAAGACCTGAATGATAGACAACAAAAGTGGGTCAGCAGGCTACAGGCTTATGATTTTGACATAGAGTATGTCAAAGGGAAGAAAAATGTAGTTGTAGATGCTTTGTCTAGACTGGGTTGTAGGAGTCATTGAGAGCACAGTCAAAGATGAGAGATATTCTATGGTGAGTGATTTGATCATTTACAAAGATAGGATATTTTTGGTGCCCAATTCATAGTTCAAGTAGAAGATTATCAAAACTTTCCATGACACACCAATGGCTGGGCATCCTGGATTCTTTAAGACATACAAACAGATTCGGGAGAGGTTTACATGGAAAGGATTGAAGGATGAAGTACATAAGTATTCTGTGAGTGTCCCATTTGCCAACAAAATAAGCATGAGCATACCTTTCCAGCGGGAATACTATAGCCATTACCCATTCTTGATCAAAAGTGGGAATGTATCTCCATGGATTTCATTATAGGGTTACCGAAGGTACAGGGTAAGGATTGCATCTATGTGGTGGTTGATAGACTCACCAAATTTACACATTTCTTTGCTATTTTAGCAACCTATACAGCTGTTCAGGTGGCTGATTTATTCTTCAGGGAGATATTCAGGTTACATGGGGTACCCAGGAGCATAGTCAGTGACAGGGAAAGAAGGTTCGTGAGTATATTTTGGTAGGAGTTGTTCAAGTTGTGTGGTACAGAGTTGACTCCTAGCACTAGTTACTGCCCACAGACGGATGGACAAACAAAGGTGGTAAATAAATGGTTAGAGGGGTACCTGTGTAACTATGTTTCGAGGTAGCAAAAGGCAAAGATCGGATGGTTACACCTGGGGGAGTATTGTTATAATACTACACATCACATGTCCATTCAGATGACTCCTTTCAGGGAGGTCTACGGTTATGATGCCCCTTACTTTACAGATCTCTTGCTTGGTGACAGTCGGGTGCCTAAGGCTAAGGATCTTCTACAAGACAGCCAAGACATTCTCAAGGAGCTTAGGGAGAACATACAACAAGTATAGAATCAACAAAACTTGTATGCTAATAAGCAATGAGTAGAGAGGAGTTTTAAGGTTCGAGACATGGTGTATTTGAGGCTCTAGCCCTACAGGTAGTCCACTCTTAAGAAGAGTGGAGCAAAGAAGTTAAAACCTAGATTTTATGATCCTTTTAGGATTGTCAGACGAGTGGGTGAGGTGGCTTATGAGCTTGAGCTTCCATCAAACAATAGAGTACATAATGTGTTCCATGTTTCCAGATTGAAAAAGGCTCTTGGCCACAGCATAGTTCCTTCTGTAGAGCTTCCACCATTGGATGAGGAGGGTAAATTGATCCTAGTACCAAAGGCTATCATTGACACCTGGGAAAGACATCTGAGGAACTGGGTTATCAGAGAGTACTTGGTCAAGTGGAGGAATCTGCCATTTGAGGATGCCACATGGGAGAGTGAGTAGATATTGCAACATCCAGAGTTGAGGTTGCCTAAGGACAAGCAATCTTGGGAAGGGCAGATTGTAATGTCCCCCACTTAGCTCATCACTCCTGGGGATCAGGATTAGCCTATAATTTGACTTCCATAGGCTAATGGATGTGATTAGGAAGTCATTCTAGGGACTTACTATTTATAATAAGTCGTGATAGAGCCAGTTTCTATTTTTAGCAAGGCAGTGAAGGGCTAGGGCATGAGATTTGTGGGGTCGAATCTTCTAGAGCATTGTTCGATTTAGATAAGTTAATATAAAGATTTATCTTATGGTCTTATGAGACATAATATAACTTTAACTTATATTATAAAGTCACTTTATAATTGTTAAGTTATAACTTGAAAAGTGACTCTTAGGGATGGGCGCCCTTATGAAGGTACAAGGTGATATTTTAAAATTAAAAAAAAAAAAATCCCTCCCTTGGGCATTGGAAGTGAGAGGGAAATAAAAGACCAAGAAGAGGATTCATTTGGATATGCATGCTTCATGATATTTTCACTCTGATATTGAGACTTGCCCATGCTTAGGGTTTAAGCTTGGCTCTTGTGTTCGAATATCGATTTGTAGAGACGGGAACCTTTGTAGATTGCCTTTTCTTGTGTATGAAAGAGTGCATCAGGAAGGGGGTTACTGGAGTCTTCATTCAGGGGCTTCATTTGTGCATTCATCGAGATCATTTTGTGGAGGGTTTGAGCTGATAATGAACATATTTGATGAAGTTTCTACTTGCAGCTGAAGGAGGATTGATAAGGAATAGATTTTGAGGAAGTTTGAGTGTTTTTGTAGTTGATAAGATATTCCAAGGCAGGCCGTACCATCACAGTAGGGCTGTACCTCCTCATAGTACACTTTAGAGAGATTTTTGGGTGGTTTCATTGTTGTCTCCTCATCCCAGCTTGGTTGATTTGGTACAGCAGACAAGTCTGATACAAAATAGTCATAGAACATGGAGATTTTAGGTGATTTTTAATGTGTTTTCCCTTCCAGCTGGGCCATACATCTCATAGAAGATAGCAGGCTTAGAAAGGTATCATTTCCTTTGGGTTTGGGGCTGCTATTGCCCTCATCCTTGGCATCTAGAGTCAAGTAGACTATTGTTGTTGTTTGTAACACCCAAAACTTTCATTGCTACGGAGTTGTGAGCAATTTCCTATGCCATTGTCGCTAGTCTGACTACAACACCTGAATGAAGTTGTGAACTGTGAAATGGGTATGTACTCATAATTCATATTTTGGCTAAATACAATCTAGGTTGGTGTTAGTTTGTTGATATCTATTTTACTTTTTCTGGGTTTTCCATAGATGTTGCATTTTCTATGTTATTGTTGCAAACCCCATACATGCAAACACATGCAATAAAAACTTAAACTTCAAACCAGCAAAAACACAAAAAATCAATCAGTGGGAAACACATACAGTAGGCTGTATGTTACAGGATGTGTCCCCACAAATATATATTCAAGGACATAACATAGACTTCATTCCATCTCCTACTCAAGGCATCCATGATAATGTTCTCTTTCCCTTTGATGTAATGAACACCAAATTCATACTTGCAAAGAAAATTTATCCATCAATGTTGATGAGCATTCAAATTTGGCTACATAAAGATGTACTGAAGGATGTGATGGTTCATACACAACTCAAATTGATGACCCAAAATAAAATGTCTCCATCTCATTAGTGCATGGATGACTGTTGCTAGTTCAAGATCATGGTTCATGTAATTGAGATCATGGTCTTTTGTTTAGCTTTCAAGACTCATAAGCAATCACTTGGTCCTCCTTGTAACATCGTAAATTGTACCATACCCATCCCTAGTATTTATTGCCAGATAAGTGCATCACAAAACAAAAATCAAGGGCCAAGAGCTAATTCTTTGCCCTTGCTCCCCCTAATGAATCATAAAAATTGGTGGCTACATTCAACAAAGATCTCTCATATGAATTGCTACCACATTAGGGTCTTCCGCCACCTGATTAACATCCTACTGAGGTTGTTCTTTCCTAGGCACTTCTTCAATCATAGGCCACTATGGACTCCTATAGTGTTCTCTTTCACTAGACCTACCTTGAGATTTTCCCATACCCTATGAAGGGTCAAATCTAGCTACTTGAATTTCCTCTTGTCGAGGTGGAAACCTTGCTAACAACTCTTGCAACAAACCAACCACCTTTTGAAAACTTGACTCACCATTTTCCTAGTTACACCATATAACAAAGTCTTCACTCTAAATTTTAGGAGATTCTTGATCCAAGCCCCACTGATGGGTACACATATTCCTAGGAAGCATCATTCCTTTTCAACTAAGAAGCTAGGGTTAGCACAACACATTCATTAGCCAAAATATTGGCAAAATAATCACAAGATTAGATAGCATGTCACTAAGAAAGCACACCACTAGCAACCACACAACATGCAACACACAACTAGGGAATCCAACTAGCGCGCACACACACACACACACCCAAAGCTCCCAAAGTTGTAACATGGGATTTGATACCAAATGTAATTCCCCAAGCTTTTGTCTAAGACACTAGCAGACAAAAACTGAAAGAATAATTTTTTTGTGTGATAGAAATGCATTACTAAGAATGTCATGTTACACTTCTAGTGCACAAGGTGCTATGACTCCATGCATTGAAACATTAACCAATGCACTACACGTGATGACATAACCAGAAGATTTACTGTGTCATGGGCCTAAAACACCATGACTAACTCATGCATCAAGAACCAAAAGGGTAATCAAGATTTCCATACTTAGGTACAAACACCTAAACCTTTGTTTGTGAGCCATCCCTTAAGTATCTCAAAATGTAGAGATTTGGAAGCCAAACTTTCAAACTCTTCCTTTACAATACTTTTTGGCAAATTGGTGAATTGACAAACTTTTGAACTCCATAACTCTTCCTTTATAATCCATTTTAATGAATTGATGATTTGGTAAACTTTCAAAATCCATAACTCTTCATGTTTATAATTCATTTTAGTGAATCGATGAATCAGTGAACTTTCAAACTCTCGAACTCTTCGTCAATAAACTGACACTTTGTCAAACCTTTGAACTCTCTTTTTCAGAGAATCGACACATATTCAAACCTTTGAACTTTTTTAGTGGATCTCCTAGTTTGTGAACTTGGAGGTTTTCCAAAACAAATCTTGAAGAATTCTTTAATTTTTCCCAAATCACCTTCAGCACAAGATAAAGTTCATGAACTTGGAAAGTTGCTGAGAGGGAAAACTTGGAAAGCTCTTTTGGCACAAAATGGAGTTCGAGAACTTGTTCTTTTGGGGTGAAAGTTCAGAGCTGTGTCCCACTTTCAGCCAAATAAATAGTTTCTATAGAAAGGGTTCCGCTCGGAAGGGTTCCTTCTAGAACAGTTCCGCTCGGAACCACGTGGCACTTATGTGGCATTGCGTGGCATGAAGAGTTCCGAGAAGAACCTTCAATGTAAATAAACATATTTTTTAAAATTTAAATCAAATTTACATTGGAGGTTCCGCCTGGAAGGGTTTCACCGTAACTGTTCCACCCGGAATTATCTATGTGGCATCCCATGTGGTAGCCAACCCCCCCTTTTACGACAAATTGAACAAAACTTCAAGTTCAGCTATAAATTTCTCCAACCAAAGGGCATTTTCATGAAAATCTAAAAATACCCTTTGGTAGATATCGGAGTCTAGATCTTAGAAATATATATTTTTTATATATTTTGATAAGTTTTATTAGGATTATTTTTAAATTTATTGCAAGTAGGTTATTATAATCAAACATGCAGCTGATTAAAAATTAAAAATAAATAGGAAAAACATATTCAAAAAATTTGAAAAATATATGGTTCACTAGAGGAGAGAATCCTGTCCAAAAGGGTATTTTTTTAAAATTATATATTATAAAAAAGTTGACGTCCCATGGAAACTACTCTATTCTGATTAAAATTGACTTTAAAAAATTATAAAAAAAATATTTATCAAAAATTATTTTTTTTTTCCATGCACTAGATATTTGAGTTGGCTAATTAGGAAAAAAATTTAAAGAAAAAATAATAATTTTGCTATATTTTTCTTGACGTCCCATCGATGTCACTTTTTTTGAAAAATATCAACATTTAAAACTCATCAATTAAACTTATAAAAAAAAGACCCACCTATTTTTTTAAAAAAAATTATAGGCATAAACTACATTAAAAATTTGACATTTCATTAGTTTATGTCATTTTAAAATTCATAACATACATATGACTTTTTTGACGTTTAAGTTGGAAAAATATGTTTGTGTTGGTTGTTCTCTTATAAAAGTGGGACACAGTTCTGAACTTTCACCCTTTGGCGAAAAGCTAAGTTTGTGAACTGTAAATTTTTTTGAAATGCTCTAAACTTCACCAAATTACTCCAAACTTCACCAAATTGAAATTACAGATACCCATTTATCCCTTCTATAAGGTGATGTCCTTAACTTGACCAATTGAATCTAAAAATTCTCCTGAAGCAAACTACCAAGAACCCAACTAAAACACAACAAAATTGAACTAAAATTGAAAACAAAACTTGAAATATCTTTTTTGGTTGATACAAGATTGCTCGTGGACTTAGAAGCTCATGCATCAAACATGCCAAGTAGGTGAAACATTCCATGAGTGTGAAGATCATGAACATTTGGTAAAGTCTGGAATGGAAATTCCATAACAAGTTCTGAGGCATTCACCTAGGTATCTTCAGTAATTGCTTTATTCTTCTAATGGACTAGATATTCCTTGTATTCTTTTCCTCATGTCCTTTTGATCACTTAGTAATCCACCATTTTATCCACTTCTTCTAGCTTTTTTTTAGGAAATTGGTGTATCCATCCCTATCCGTCCTATAAATTTAAGGTTGTATTCCCTTGTGCACTTGTTTCCCCTTCGTAATACCTATACAAATCAACAACATTGAATATGGGGGAAATGTCTATGCCTTTTGGAAGTTTAATTTCATATGCATTAGGTGAAAATTAACTCAGTACTCTACATGGTCTAATCTTCCACTTCAATTTATTAAATGTTCCCTAAGGAAATCTTTCCTTTCTCAAATGTGCCTTACCAAATCACCCACTTGAAATTCTTTCTCTCTTCTTTATATCAGCATGTTCTTTGTGGTTTATGGCACTCTTCTCCAAGTTTCTCTTTACTTCTTTATGTAGTTCTTGTAGATACTCAACAAAATCCTCTAGAACAACACTCTTTCTTCCCAAATATGCACTATCCCTTAATTCATCAATGCCCCTGGGACTATAACCATAAACAACATGAAAAGGACTTGTACTTGTACTCCTATTGATTGAATTATTATATGCAAATTCAGCTTGGGCTACTATTAGATCCCATTGATTAGGTTTGTCTCCTACCAAGGCTCCTATTGACAAATTCAATTTTCCCATCAATCTAGGGATGATAGGTTGAACTTAATCCCAACTGTGTTCCCAATTTCTTCCACAAAGTATGCCAAAATGGCCAACAAATTTCGTGTCCCTATTGTAAATAATACTCTTTGGCAATCCATGCAACCTAGAACTACTTTGAAAAATAATTTAGCTATATCTAAAGCATCATTAGACTTCCTACTCGGAATAAAATGAACCATCTTAAAAAATCTATCAACCACAACAAATACTGAATCATTACCTCTTTGCGTTCTTGGTAATCCTAGAACAAAATCCATACTTATATTCTCCCAAGGTATTTCTAGTATAGGCAATGGATGATACAATCCTATATTTTGTCTTGTTCCCTTGGCATCTTGACAAATTTTTCAACTTTATACTTTTTTCTTCACATCTATATTCATCCTTGGCCAGTAATATCCTTCATTCAATTGTGCTAATGTTTTTTCTACCCCAAAGTGTTTGCCAAGACCTCCACTATGTTTTTCTCTTATCAAATTCTCCCTCATTGATCCCTGAGGTATGCACAATCTCCTCCCCTTAAAAAATAATCCTTCTTGAATGAAATACTCTAGCCATGGAGTTCTATCCTTCTCTACTAGAATTTTACATGTTGCCCATGCCTCCTTGAAATCTGCATCCTCTTCATATAACTCCCTCATAGAATCAAAACCAACAACATTCACCCTTAACTCATTCAACATTAAACACCTCCTACTTAGTGCATCAATGGTGCAGGAGCACCAAAATATCCAGGACTTGTTTGATTTTCAAGTTGTTTTGTTTGGTTCAATAAGGTCCTTGAGACCATTCAATGTTGTAATAAGGTTTGAAAGCCATGCTTGTAATAGGACTATGTCCAAATATCAAAAACCTATTGTCATGTTATAAGTCCTAAGAAGGACAGTCATATTGTATAAGGTAATCATGTGTTTCCTTAAGTTTGTAGCCTTCCTAAAGTGTGTAGGAGGCAATCCTCTTAGTTGGAGGTATGTCAAAGGTTAGGAGGTGGGTTAAAACCTTGTTAAAGGTTATCAAATGTTTTATTAAACATAAAAATTGTCGATACAGTCCAAGACAGGACAGTTACTAGTTGTTGTAGTTGGAATTCAAGAAGTTTGATGGTTGGGGCAGTTTCATCGACCCCAACCACTCCCAAATGACTTCATGCAATGTAGGAGGCCTACATTAAGCCAGAAGTGATTCATTTTGTATGAGGCATTTGGTGGAATTGAAAGAAATAACAAAAAACAATTGTTTTCCTACCTTTTCTGTGTTTTTCTATTGTTTCCAACCGTACCCGACCCTGTACAGAACTGTCATAGCACATGAGCACATTGGATTGTTAGTGGATTGAAATAGCTTTGTTTTGAACTTTGTTTGAGGTCTTGATAGTAAATTAGGTGTAAGAAAATTGTTGTTTTGTGTTAGGCTGTCCTAAACCCTAAGTTAGGGTTTTTTCTGAGTAGCCCGATGAAGTTCTCTTCATTCCACTGATCTTTTCTGTTTATGATCAGTGGAATGGAATGTATTATAGATGGGTCAAGGTCTTGTGAAGGGTTTGGAGGCAGGAGGATGGTGTGGGATGGAGTTTGGCATGTAAATGGCCCTACAAGAACCAAGTGTTGGAAGTTAGAGAAGGACCACAACAACTAGATGAAGACCACTGATTGTGGAAATGGAGATTTTGTGAAATACTAGTTTTTAGCAATGATGCAAGATACCCTAGATCTAGCAATGATCTTGTGACAAGAGGTAGGAAGAGACCTCTCTAAGAAACCAGTCCATTTTACTTTATGTTGTCTCTGACAGTCCTCACTGGAGACAGTCACCACAAGGAAGAAATTAGGTATGTTTGGCATGTTTTTGATTTGTCAAGGAAGACATTAGATGTTTGGCAAGTTATAGATTTGGTATATTGTTGGGATTGAGTTTTAGAGACCACAATAAGGAGGGTACTGTGACTGTCTCTTTAAGAGAGCAGAAGTGTTGTGACAGTCTATGAGACTGCTGTCCTGCAGACCCTACATAGTGGGTTGGATGAAATCTTAGATGGAGTTATGAGTCTAGTGAAATGTGTCCTAAAGTCCCCTCACTCTTGTGTCATGAACAAGTATAAGTTGTTGTGTTAAAGCCCTTCCTTGTGAGAAGTTTGATCTCAGTCAAAAATAGTGAACCTTGAGAGACCGGTTCCATTGAAGTTTTGAAGTGTGCTCCTACAGTCCTAGATGCTCTGCATCAATCAACTACTCGGTTTGATTTACCACTTCTATGTTTCAAAACAAATGAATAAATCTACAAAAATTCTACCCATTTCATATGTTTTTGACTCAACTTACCTTGACTATTTATATACTGTAGTGCATGGTGATCTATGTACAACATAAACTCCTTAGATAGCAAATAATGTTTCCACTTCTTGAGTGCTTGCACAATTGCATAAAACTCTTGATCATAAACTGAATATTTCCTTTTTGCTTCATTCAACTTCTCATTGAAATAAGCAATGGGATTTCCTTCCTGCCTCCAATTGTAGTTCTACTTGCATCACAATATACTTGGAACACTTTACCAAAATCAAGCAACACCAACATTAGATTTTTTGTCACCTTTTCATTCAATAATTAACAAAAAAATTCTGCTGCAATTGTCCAATTGAACTCTTTCCTACCACCCTTCATGGTCTCTATGATAGGTGCACATATTCCATTGAAATTTTTTATGAACTTCCTATAGAATCTCTTCAATCCATGAAAACTTCTTGCTTTAAACATACTTCTCGATGAAGGCAAATCTAGAATTGCCTTGACCTTTTCTAGATCCATTTTCAATCCTTCTTCTGAAACAACAAATTCTAAATACACCAATTTGATGCAGAGCTGCCAACGGTAGCGTTCAAAAATAGATAAAAATAGAAATAACTATTTCCATTGGTAAGACACTTTCTGTGTTTCACCGATATTCCTTATCAGCAACACTTTGCACTATTGGTTGAACAATACGACCTTCCTCTGATCGCATTTCTTATGTCGATGTATGTACTCTTCATTGGTTGCCTATCGGCAACGCACGAGCTATCAGCTTGCTGAACTATCTCTGCGGTTCAACTATTGATCACACTTGCCGCTTTCTCCATCGAACCGGCATGAACCTTTGAACCAAATGAACTCTTGAACCTTTTGAAATTGGTTCAACCACCGAAAACATAAACTTTCAACACCACTTTGACTTCAACTAAGCATTACTTAACCCACAATTGCCGGTTCCTTCACAAATCACACCGGTCACTTTCTGCACATTAACAATTAAACATCTAAAGAATATACACAAACATGCGGCCATGGCATATACACAGAAGATATACTTGATATCCAAATGCGATATACACACAAACTGTATATTTGATGGAACAATGTGGAACTTCGCCAACTTGGTCTGTCGAAACCCTTACGATTTCATAGAACTATTTCTCCTGTAAACATATGGATTTTTACACTTTGCCAACCTAGCACATGAGGATGCTAGGGTTTCTCAAAGCATGCTGTAACTGACCCTGTAAACCTAAAATGAACAAACAAAAAACACAAGACAAAAATAAAAACTAATATATACAACCATTCCACTGATTACGAAGTAATCCAATCGGTGGAATGGGCTAAGAACCCATTTCGATTCCAAAATAGAAAATTGATTGCAAAATGAATTTGAAACCCAAAAAGATAACACAAACAAGGTCTTCTTATTGCTTTTAGAAATGTATACAGATATCTGATTTCACAGTTCCACACTTCAACCTAATTCAATCTGTCTGCTATTACATCTATATTGAGATCGACCCAAACTAGGGTATTTATCTCCTCACTAAGAGTAGTATAGAAAAGATTCCCAGCGGTTGGGAGACAATTCCAAGTGGCTGGGAAATAACAACCAACAAACAATCTCTAACTGACTAACAACCTTATCATGACAGATCGATAAGTGTCCTAGGGAATTGTACAGAAACCTAGATGCCAACTATAATAACAACATTGGTCAAACATACGTTATTACATTGAAATATAGAAATGCATAAGACATAATATATCAAGAACTTAGTCTTCTCCCTTAGATGTATAATTGACTTATTGAAGGGGTGCTCCTGCACCATACTCCCCGAGAGAAGAAATCTCAAGTCCACTTGAGATGAGAATCTAAAGGTCTGCACCATATTTTATGATCTGCTCTTCAGTCATCCAAACAGCCTCTGAATTAGGTTTCCCTTGCCAAGCCACTAAGTATTCCATGTACTCATTCCTTGTCTTCTTTGCCACTCTTGAGTCTAAAATCTTCTTCAATTTTGGTGGATCATGTTTAAGGATATCATCATCTATTGTTCCCTGTAATGGTTCCTGTTCTACATCTGCATTAGGCTTGTATGGGGTTAAATCACATACATTGAAAATGGGTGACAAACCAAGTTTAGAAGGAAGTTGGATTTCATAAGCATTCTGTGCACACTTCTTCAAAATCTGACATGGTCCAATCTTCCTCTGCATTAGTTTGGTATATTTTCCTTTTGGGAGCCTTTCCTTCTTCAGATTAACCCATACCAAATCTCCAACATCAAATTGCACATCTCTCTTCTTTTTATCAGCATATGCTTTGTACTTCAATGTGGTTTGTTGGAGTTGGTTCTTGACCTGATCATGCACCTCTTTGATGGCTGATGCAGAAGCTTCTCCATCTGCACTAATAGATTCACCTGCAGGTAGATCTCTTAACTCCAAAATACCTCTAGGATGAATACCATATACCACTTGAAAAGGTGATTTCCCTGTGCTCCTATTGATGGTGTCATTATAGGAAAATTTTGCTTGTGGTAGGATGTTATCCCACTTCTCTCCATGTTGTCTTGTCAAACACCTTAGCAGATTTCCCAATGAGCAGTTAACCACTTCAGTCTGTCCATCTGTTTGAGGATGATAGGCTGATGAAAAAGATAAGTTGGTGCCAAGCTTCTTCCAAAGAGTTCTCCAAAAATGGCCAATACATTTCACATCTTTATCTGACACTATGCTCAATGGCAATCCATGTATCCTCACTATTTCCTTGAAAAATAGATCTGTAAGATATGAAGCATCACAAGTGGTTTTGCATGGAAAGAAATGTGTCATTTTACTGAATCTGTCTACTACAACAAAAACACTGTCATATCCTTTCCTTGTTCTAGGTAAACCCAACATAAAGTCCATGCTTATGCTTTCCCATGGCCTAGAAGGAATGGGTAGTGGCTAATATAAACCTGCATTAGTAGATCTCCCTTTTGCCTTCTGACATATCACACATGCCTCCAAAAATCTCCTTACATCTGATTGTAACTTAGGCCAATAGTAATGTCTCTTTACAAGATCAATAGTCTTATCCAGACCAAAATGTCCTGCCATAGCCCTGCAATGTTTCTCCCTAATGATATTTAGTCTCATAGAACACCGTGGAATGCACAACTGTCCACCTTTGAAAAGTAATCCATCTTGGATCATAAATTTAGATAACTCAGCATGATATTTGTCTCCAAAGGAAGTACATACCTGGTAGATCTCTCCAAAGTCTTCATCAGCATCATACATAGTCTTTAAGGAATCAATACCAACACTCTCCAATTGAATCTGATTTATGGTTAGAGCCCGCTGGCTCAAAGCATCTGCTACCTTGTTCTTGACCCCTTTTTTGTGCTTGAGTGTGAAGGTGAAATCTTGCAAAGTCTCCACCCACTTCATATGCTTATGGTTTAGCTTCTCTTGACTGTTTATGAAACTAAGGGCCTGATTATCTGTGAACACTATGAATTCTTTTGGCATCAAGTAATGTCTCCACTTTTTGAGTGACTGGACTAGAGCATACATCTCTAAATCATAGGATGAGTATCTCTTCTTAGCATCATTTAGTTTCTCACTGAAAAATACAATAGGCCTACCTTCTTGACTGAGTATTGCTCCAATTGCCATGTGGCTGGCATCATATTCTACTTGAAAAATTTTGTTGAAATTAGGCAGTGCAAGGATTGGCTGTTGTGCCACCTTCTTCAATGTCTCAAATGAATCATCTACTTCCTTTGTCCAAGTGAATCTGCACTTCTGTCCTCCTTCTATGGTGTCAAGCATGGGTGCATAGACATGACTAAACCCTCTTATAAACTTCCTATAGAAGGTTGCCAACCCATGGAAACTTCTGACATCATTCATGGTTCTAGGAGTTGGCCAAGACAATATGGCGCTTACCTTCTCTTGATCCATTTTCAGTTTGCCCTGTGAAATGACAAAACCCAAATAGGTGATCTCCTCCTGCATGAACAAACACTTCTCCAAGTTGATCATTAGCTACTCTTCATGTAACTTTTTGAGAACCAGGTCTATATGTTTGAGATGTTCTTCCCTTGTATTACTGAAAATCAGGATGTCATCTAGATATACTATGACAAATTTGCCTATAAATTCTCTCAAGACCTCATTCATCAACCTCATAAAAGTACTGGGGGTGTTGGACAAACCAAAAGGCATGACCTTCCACTCATATAACCCCTCATTGGTCTTAAATGCAGTTTTCCATTCATCTCCTGTCCTAATCCTGATCTGATGATAGCCACTCTTCAAATCTATTTTTGTGAAATATTTAGCACCTCCCAAACAATCAAGTAAATTTTCTATCCTAGGTATTGGGAACCTATACCTGATTGTTATCTTGTTGATAGATTTGGAATCAATACAAAGTTTCCAAGTGCCTTCCTTCTTTGGTGCTAGGACAGTCAGTATTGCACATGGGCTTAAACTCTTGCCAATTAGGCCTATCTCCAACAATTCTTCAATCTGCCTAGCTACCTCTGCATTCTGCTCTGGGCTAAGCTTGTATGCTGCTTTGTTTGGAAGTGTAGATCCTGGGATTAGATCGATGCAATGGCTGATGTCCCTTATAGGTGGTAGGGACCTTGGCATTCCATAAGAGATGATGCCTTTGTACTTATCCAATAACTCTTGGACAGCTGGATCTATGAACCTTGGCCTCTTTTCTCCCTTGACTTCCTGTTGCTGCTCTTTGGTCACCTTCAGGCATGGAATTAGGGAATATGCAACTACACCTTCTTCTACTATCTCTTTCATGAGTTGTTTGCCTTCTACCATCATTACTTTGACTTCTTTCCCTTTTGATTCTACCTCCTTCTCCATCAATGGCAGTAACTCTATCACCTTACCATCCTTGGTGATTGAATAGGTGTTTCTAACTCCATCATGTTGTGATCTCAAGTAATATTGCCATGGTCTTCCAAATAAGAGATGGCAAGCATCCATCTGAGCTATGTCAAACAATAACCTGTCCTTGTATGGTCCAATTTGAAACTCCACCCAAGCCTTCTCTTCCACAACTTTTTGTTGACCTTGAGTGAGCCATGAGATTTTGTATGGGCAAGGATGTGGCAGTCTTTTAAGCTTAAGCTTTTCTACCATTTCAACAGACACAAAATTTTTAGTAGATCCAGAGTCAATCAAAACTTTACATACCTTTCCTCCTGCCTTGCAAGTAGTTTTGAAAAGAGATTTTCTTTGTGGGGATTCTCTATCAGGAATCTTCATGGTGGTCATTGCTCTCCTAATCATCAAATATTCTCCTTTCTCAAGATATCCATAACCATCAGGAGCATTCACACTTTGATTAGTATTTGAGCTTGTCATACTTTGATAATCAGATTCTTGGATCAGATTTGTCCTTCTTTCTCCCATTGAACTTGTTTCCTTTTCTAGACATCTGTTGGCTATGTGGCCTTCCTGATTCTAATTATAACACCTGAGAGGTCCTCTGCCCTGAGATCTCCCTCTAGATGGTGGTCTTCTACCCCTAAAGTTTCCTTTTTGATCATAACTTCCCCTTTGAGTTTGACTGTTGTCTCCTTTGCTGTTCTCTTGATTGGATTCACCTTGGTGTCCAAATCCATTTCCCCTGCCTCTAAAAGGACTCCTTCCCCCTCTTTGCTGTCTTCCTCTTCCTCTATTATTTTGCTCTTGTCTTCTCTTTAATTTCTCTTCCACTTTGAGTGCCAATTGGTAGCACTTCTAAACTGTATCTGGATTATGCAGATTTAAATCTTCTTGGATGGCAAATCTCAACCCATTGAGATACCTTGCTACCCTCTCTTCCTCATTCTCCTTCACCTTTTTCTTGACACATAGTTTCATGAACTCTTTATTGTATGAAATGACATCTAACTCCTTCTGCTTCAAATTTTGTCTCCTCTTATGTAATTGGATGTTGTAATCCAATGGAACATAAGCTTCCTTCACTAAAACCACCATCTTCTTCCAAGTAGCAACTCTGCTCTTTCCCTCTTTCACCTTGCCATCTTGGATGAAATTCCACCAAGTTAGTGCAACCCCTTTCATTTTGGATTGGGCCATTTTCACCCTTTGATGGTTTGATATTTCCTCTGTTTCAAAGAAATTATTCAAGGAGTCTATCCACTCCATCACTGAATCAGGATCCATTTTGCCTACAAACATTGGCAAGTCTATTTTCATATCCATGGTCCTTCTCTCCATGGATTTGAGGGCATTAAGTAAGGGTCTCTGGTCTACAGGAACCTCTATCTCTTCCTACCTAGGGATCTCCTCTTCATCCCTGTCTTCTTCCTTACCAGTACCTACTTTGTCCCTCAATTTCTCCAACTCATCTTTCAAAACTTGATTATGAGCTGTAACTGCTTTGCTCTTTGCAATATGCTTCTTCACTAGAACAACCAACTCAACATTAGTCATCTTCACTAGGTACTCTTGTGACCCCTCTTCATCAGACATCTTATCTTCTTCTTCTTCCCAAAAGATACTCCTTTTCTTTGATACCACTATGATGCAAAGTTGCCAACGGTAGCGTTCAAAAATAGATAAAAATAGAAATAATTGTTTCCATCGGCAAGATGCTTTCTGTGTTTCACCGATATTCCTTATCGGTAACACTTTGCGCTATCGGTTGAAGAAAACAACCTTCCTCCGATCGCATATCTTATGTTGATGTATGCACTCTTCATTGGTTGCCTATCGGCAACACATGAACTATCGACAACGCATGAGCTATCAGCTTGTTGAATTGTCTCTGCGGTTGAACCTTTGAACCACTGAACCCATCGAGCTCGTTGAACCTATCACACCATTGAATCATTTATCCCATTGTTGAACCAATGAACCAAGTGAACCTGTTGAACTCGTGAACCTTTGAACCTTCAACTATCAGTTCAATGTACTCCCTTCATCCAAACTTAAAAGCTATCGGCAACTATTAGTTGAACCACTGAACTCTTTGAACTGTTGAACCAGTTCAACCATTGGTTCAACTATCGATCACACTTACCACTTTCTCCGTCAAACTAGCATGAACCTTTGAACCAAATGAACTCTTGAACCTTTTGAAATTGGTTCAACCACCGAAAACATAAACTTTCAACAACACTTCGACTTCAACTAAGCATTACTTAACCCGCGATTGTTGGTTCCTTCACCGATCACACAGGTCACTTTCTGACAATTGAACATCTACATAATATACACGAACATGCAACCACGGCATATACACAGAAGATATACCCAACAGATATACACACAAACTATATATATCTGATGGAACAACGTGGAACTTCGCCAACTTGGTCTTCGAAACCCTTGCAATTTCATAGAACTATTTCTCCTGCAAACATACAGATTTTTACACTTTGCCAACCTAGCACATGAGGATGCTAGGGTTTCTCAAAGCATGTTGTAACTGACCCTATAAACCTGAAATGAACAAATAGAAAACACAAGACAAAAACACAAACTAATATATACAGCCATTCCACCGATTACGAAGTAATCCAACTGGTGGAATGGGCTAAGAACCCATTTCAATTCCAAAATAGAAAATCAATTGCAAAATGAATTCGAAACCTAGAAAGATAACACAAACATGGTCTTCTTATTGCTTTCAGAAATGTATATAGATATCTGATTTCACAGTTCCACACTTCAACCTAATTCAATCTATCTACTATTACATCTATATTGAGATCGACCCAAACTAGGGCATTTATCTCCTCACTAAGAGTAGTATAGAAAAGATTCCCAGTGTCTGGGAGACAATTCCAAGTGGCTGGGAAATAATAACCAACAAACAATCTCTAACTGACTAACAACCTTATCATGACAGATCGATAAGTGTCCTAGGGAATTGTATAGAAACCTAGATGCCAACTACAATAACAGCATTGGTCAAACAGACCTTATTACATTGAAATATAGAAATGCATAAGACATAATATATCAAGAACTTAGTCTCTCCCTTAGATGTATAATTGACTTATTGAAGGGGTGCTCCTGCACCACAATTCCTTCTTCATGAAACTACACTTTTTCAATTTCACTAGAAACTTCTCTTCTTGAAACCTCTACAAAATTGCCCTAATATGCAACAAATGTTCTTCTTTTGTTTTACTGAAAATCAAAATATCATCCAAATATACAATGACAAACTTACTAAGGAATGACTTCAACACTTTGTTCATCAACCTCATAAAGGTGATAGGTGCATTTGTCAATCCGAACGGCATGACCAACCACTCATATAAACCATCCTTTCTCTTAAAATTTGTCTTCCATTCATCTCCTTCCTTGATCCTTATTTGATGGTATCAACTCTTCAAATCTATCTTAGTGAAGTAATTGTCTCCACTCAAACAATCCATCATGTCATCCATCCGGGGTAATGGAAATTTGTATTTTATGATTATCTTATTTATGACTCTTGAGTCTATACACATTTGCCATTCTCCATCCTTTTTAGGTGTCAATACTACTAGAATAGCACAAGGGCTTAAACTTTCACTTATCAGACCCTTGTCCAACAAATCTTGCACTTGTCTGTTGATCTCTTCATTCTCCATTGGTGTCATTCTAAAAGGTGCCTTGTTTGGCAAAATTTCTATGGGTATCAAGTCCACATAATGGCTTATACTTCTCATGGGTGGAAATCCATCTATTAACTATTGAACACACTGGGATACTAAGAGGGGGGTGAATCAGTATCTTAACAACTTCAAGTCCTCCAGAGCAAATTAAAACTTAAGTATTATAGCATGAAAGATCAACACAATGCGCATCAATACATGACACTAGATATACGTAGAAAATCCAAGAAGAGAAAAACCACAGTGAGGATTAACTTACAATATATGAAGCTCAAAATTACAACTTTGTTTTAGGGCTACAACCCAAGGAAGCTACTACTTCCTGTTGACTTTTTTTTAGGGCTACAACCAAAGGAAGCTACTACTCCTTGAAGACTTTGTTTTAGGGTCACTCCCAAGGAAACAACTACTCCTTGAATTGAGAACAAACTCAGAAATTATTACAATATGATAGTCCTTCTACTACCTAAAAACTGACATTGAAGCTCACACCTTTGATGATTGGACTTTTGCTTCTTTCGGTGATTGTATCAATTAGGCACACTCTTCACTTCTCTCCTATCACAAAAATCTCTTCAAGATGAATCAGGACAGCCTCTAACACTTCTACTCTTTCTCCCTCATTTGCACATCACAATGCATATGCTATTCATACTCTACTCTTCACACTTTCATACTTTCATTTTCACAATCATACTCACCTAGATCAACTAAGTTCACAATATATACATGATAGTACATTGATTACATTATGAATCGACCAATGCAACAAGAATATTACATTTTACAAGTCGGCCAGAGAACACAACATGAAACATGCATAGGGCAAGCCATATCATGAACAACATGCTTCCTTAGAAGGAATCATACGTCTTGTGGATCCCAATTCATGCTTAGTCTGGTCTTAAATAGTCTTCACAACATCATTCTTCAAGGAACAACATCTACATGTCATACCTATTAGAAATAGGTCGCCCTTAGGAAATATGAAGCTTATAGCACGTCGGTCATTTCAAGTTGGTGGTATGCAAAAAAAAATAGTTGCTTGCAAATCACCGAATCAATTGATACTTCACAAGATCATGCATTGAACCTCCCTGAACCACATTGACAAAACTTCACACCCAAAGAAATATGAAGCATTCCAACAAGTCATCATCACCATTTTACTCTACCAAAGTATAGACCAGAACTCTATCACTCATAAAGTATATTGCTAGGGGCATACAAACTTTATTTCTTGGATATAACATCTTCACAACATACTGAACTTAGATTATAAACTGCATGATCATAACTGCAAATGTGAAGGAATGCAGAGCATTTTCCCAAGCAGTCTCCCAGGAAGCTTCCTATAGCAGAACTCTTCATCAACTTCTGAAGACCAAAACCTTCTTGTGATCTTATGACAACTCATGCAGACTTAGAAACATACATTTTAGTGCTTCTAATTCCCATATTAATATATCTTCTTGATGCTTCTAATTCCCATCCTAATATATCTTTTTGATGCTTATAATTCCCATCTTAATATAACTTCATACTCAACTCTACATTGACTGAGGCATGACATCCAACCATGAATTTCATTAACCACATTACATCCAACATGACATCCAACCATGAACTTCAACAACCACATCACAATGTATCAGACAGTCCAAACCAAGTGTTGACAAGAGTGTTACAATCACAATAGTGACAACCCAACCACATTACATCCAACACGACATCCAACCATGAACTTCAACAACCACATCACATCCAACATCAACAATATATCAAACAGTCCAAACTGAGTGTTGACATCAATGACAACTACATCACAACCTTAGGTATCATATGTGTAACAATATCCCCCTTTGGCATTGATGGCAACATTTACCTTCACATTCTCCCCCTTTGACATCAAGGACAAATGGTAAAAAACTCTTCTTTTTCAATTTTCCCTGTCAGTAAAAACTACTACCTGCTCCCCCTAAGAGGTAGCCACCATCAGTCTAGGAAAAAGATATAGCAGGAATTACACCCCTTGGACAGATGCACCAATCATGCATCTAGTTAGAAGGAGGGGCAGTTACCCCTAACTCCTGCCATAGATACTCAAAAGTATCCTTTGCAAGAGCCTTTGTGAAAATATCTGCATCTAATCTTTTGTTGGAACATATTCCAACTTCACTTCTTTCTCTCCAACCTTCAACCTCAAAAAATGAAACCTGATTGATATATGCTTGGTTCTAGAATGCATCACTGGATTCTTGGAAATATTGATAGCACTAGTATTGTCACACAAAATAGGAATAGGCTCATCATACATCACCTTTATATCCTTCAAGGTCTGCTTCATCCAAAGCACTTGAGTGCAACAAGATGTTGCAGCAATATATTCAGCTTATGTTGTGGATAAGGACATTGAATCTTGCTTCTTGCTCTACCATGAAACCAATATGCTTCCTAAAAAGAAAGCACCACCACTTATACTTCATCTGTCATCAACACAACTAGCCCAATTAACATCAGTGTAGGTACTCAGATCAAAGTCATTACCTCTTGGATACCATAAGCCATAATCTGGAGTTCCCTTCAAGTATTTGAATATCCTTTTCACTACCTTCTCATGTGTTTGCTTGGGATTAGCTTGATATCTGGCAACCACACATACTCCATGCACAATATTAGGTCTAGAAGCAATCAAGTAGAACATTCCTCCAATCATAGATCTATAGGAAGTCTGATCAACCTCCAGAGACTCATCGTGTATGCTAAAGTGACATCCAGTGACCATAGGAGTACTCACTAGTTTTGAATCCTCCATACCAAACTTCTTCAACATCTTTCTAACATACTTAGCCTGAGAAATAAAGATACCATCATCTATCTGAGTAATTTGAAGTCCAAGGAAGAAAGACATCTCACCAATCATAGACATCTCAAATTCTTTTTGCATCTCCTCTGCAAATCTTTTACACATATCATCAACTCCACCAAAGATGATATCATCAACATATACTACAACTATCAATATTATATCTCCTTCTTCCTTGATGTAAAGATTGCTATCTATAGTACCTTTCTTGAAGCCTTGTTGAAGTAAGTACTTATCCAGCCTAGCATACCAAGCTCTAGGTGCTTGCTTGATGAAAGGAAGCTAGGTGTGCGGAAATCGCTTCCTACACTAATCTAATGAGGAGAGGGCTATGCAAATTCAATTTTATCCTAACTATTATAGCAATATTAAACCATTAACATGAGATATTGCAGAAAAACATAAGAACCAAAAAGTGGACAGAAGAAGAGAGACAAAGATTTGCGGTGGGGAAAACCCTTATCTGGTGAAAAACCCCACACTCAGAAACCTGCACAATGTATTAACAAATCTGAAATATGTTTACAATACACTTGCAATCTAAGCTTCAATGGTCTTCGACACTCATGTCTAGATTCAAACCAGTAGCATAATAGTACTTGTACAACCTATGATACAACTCCCTCTCCAAGCACCTATTTATATAGAAAATACAAGGCAATATTGGACCTTTCTTGGAATGGGCGTCCAACTTGGCCTCATGGCCCAAACCCCATGCCTAAGGACACTTGGTCAATATTGTAGAATGTGCCTGACACTTGTCCACAACTCCCATCCCAAAGGGGTCACCTATTTCCAAAATGGGCTATGATAGATGTTCTTACGACACTGAAGACCATCATAGAATCTGTCATAGCGGTTACAACTTACAGCTGTAAGAGAATCTATCATACACAGGCTATAAATAGCATATTCTCTTACAACATGTCATAGTCCACCTTGGGGCACCCAAATATGCCTTTTTCAAAGATGCTTCATGACACATGTCTTCACCTATCTTACAACCTTCTATTTCTGACTCTTACATGTCATAGATTTGTCATAGGAATCTATCATAATTGTTTTGGTCAAACATTCCCTTACACAACATGGAAGATGCTGACACATGGCAAAATGCTCCTACCACAAAGTGGGATGCCTATCTCCTCATGTGAGGACAAAATTACAAGTTGTCATATTCCATGTAGGATTGACACATCACCATGCCACATCCCACAATATGATAGTTTAAATTTACAAATATTTACAACATAGGAAATTAAATAATAAATACAAACATTAATAATGTAAGGAATTTACAAGGTTAAGACACCTTAATTCCCAACACTTGAGACCATACAAATCTTTCTTGAGTCTACACACCATATTCAGATCTTCTGATATCTAAAAATCATTTGGTTGCTCAATGCAGACTTCTTCCTCTAGATCACCATTCAAAAAAGTTGACTTGACATCCATCTGATAAACCTTGAAGTTCTTGTGAGCAGCAAGGGCAGGAAATATTCTGATTGCCTCCATCCTAGCTACCAGAGCAAAAGTCTCCTCAAAATCAATGCCTTCAACTTGAGAATAGCCCTTACACACCAATCTTGCTTTGTTCGTCACAACTTCACCATCTTCATTCAGTTTGTTCCAAAACACCCACTTTGTTCCTATAACATTCTTATTGGGTGGTCTGGGAACCAATTCCTATATCTAATTCTTTTCTATCTGATTCAATTCTTCTTCCATTGCCTTCATCCATCCATCATCTTTGCTAGCATCATTAAAGGCTTTGGGCTCTACCTTTGATAATAGACACAAATTCACTTGCTCAATTTCCTTTGGAAACCTTCTCATGGTCTGCACACCTTCATTCTTATCTCTAATGATTTGATCTATTGAATGGTTCCTTTGAACATACTTTGTTGGAGTCTTGGGGGTCTATTATAGTTCTTGTTCCTTTTCTTCTTTCTCTTCTTCTTCTTCTTCAATGTAGGGGAATATATCAGATCTGGAGTCCTATGATTCTTGTGGGAACTGATACAAGTCTTCATCTACCTTGACATTTGTATTTTCAATCATCTTTCCCAACCTTTTCTTGTAGCATCTATAGGCCTTGCTTCTGGTTGAGTACGACAAGAAAGATCCCTTCATCACTTTTTGAATCAAACTTTCCAAGGTCTTCTTCATCTCTTCTAATATAACATGTGTTACCAAAGATTCTGAAGTATCTGACAGTGGGTGGTCTTCCATACCACAGCTCATAAGGGGTCTTAGTGCTATTGACCCTCAACTGCACTCTATTGATTAGATAGACATTAGTGTGAACTACTTCCTTCTAGTACATGTGAGGTAGGTCTGCATCCTTCAACATTACCCTAGCCATCTCTTGTATAGTCCTATTCATCATTTCCACTACCCAATTTTGCTGAGGAGTCCTAGGAGCTAACAGATGTCTCCTAATACCATGATCTTCACAAAACTTTTCAAATTCATTTTAAGTAAACTCACCTCCTCTATCAGACCTCAAACATTTAATCTTAGTATCCATTTCATTCTCAACCTTAGCTTTGAAAACCTTAAACTTATTAAAGGCATCTAATTTTTCTCTTAAGAAAGTAGCCCAAGTCATTCTAGAATAATCATCAATAAGTAACATGAAATACCTTTCACCTTGTTGACTCTTTAGTCTTGTAGGGCCACATAGGTCTGTGTGAATCATCTCCAATGGTACTGAAGAAGAGTACTCCTTGCTCTTGAAATTTGTCTTTGTTTGCTTTCCCATTTGACATTCCTTTTATAATGTGTTTGCAGGCTTGGTTATCTTAGGCATATCTCTCACCACATGGATGGTGTTGATCTTCACCACATTGTCAAAATTGATGTGTCTCATTCGCTTGTGCCATATCCAACTTTCACTAGATTGAGCCAATAAACAGGTTCTTCCATTTACCTCCTTTAGATGATAGATATCTCCATATGTCTTGATACCTTCTGCAACAAGTTTTCTAGACCCTGCCTTCCTGATTTTCAATCCTTTGTCATGATAAATGAGGTTGTATCCTTTGCTACACATCTGACTAACACTGAGAAGATTGTGCTTTAGCTCTTTGATATAGAGAACATCCTCTATCTTGTTCTTTCCATCAATAGTTATAGCACCTTTTCCACAAATTTGTGTTGACTCATCTCCACTAAACTTAACAGCTCCACCATTCCACTTGTTGAGGTTGATAATTCTCCTCTTCACCTGTCATGTGGTTAGAGTAACCACTATCAATTACCCAAGCATTTACTTCTTCCTTTGCATGAAAGGCATTCCATACAACCATTGATTTTTCATTATTTTTGTCAGCCTGCAAAGTATTAGACTTCTTGCATTTTTCAATATCATTTCCTTTGTCACCAACACTCAAGGCCATGAAAAGAGTTTCATCATTTGAGTCATCATGATCTTCATCTTCTGAAGAACAACTACTTTCTATGGAATGCAATCTTCTTTTGAACTTGTCTCTCTTGTTGTTACCTCTTGATTCTTTAAAAGGGCATTTAGAAGAAAAATGACTAATCTTTCCACAATTGAAACATTTGAAAGGTAACTTACCTCTATATTTGCCTGTGCCTTTCTTTAATTTCCTTACAAAGTTTGCTTCTACCTCATCCAGGTCATTATCTTGATTAGTTGCTTCCTCTTCTATCTTCTTACTTGCTTTGAATGTTGTTTCCTTCTTTGGAGCACCTTTGTCAAATTCTCTTATCTCAAAAGCTGTGAGGGAGCCAAATAATTGATCTACTGTATATTTATCCAAATCTTGAGTCTCCTCAAAAGTAGATACCTTATGACTGTAAGTTTTGGGAAGAGTTCTTAGTACTTTCTTCACAATTTCATCTTCTTTCACTTCATCTCCAAGACCTATGATGTCATTAACTGTATACACCTAAAAATGACACGAATCATCCTAAATAAATATTCTAAATATTTATTCCATTCTTCTATTAATTAAATAAATATTCTAAATTTATTTAATCGATTCACTGTTCCATAATTAAATAAATTCTATTTATTTAATTAAAATTCTTCTAAATGTCCTACACAATTAAATAATCATAAATTATTTAATTAATCTAAATTCCTCTATCCCAAGTTCTAAATTCAAAAATCCACCTCACCTTTACACCTCACCTTGTCCACATCATCAAGTTGCACATGTAATTAAATATATTTAATATTTAATTACCTATTTTTCTCTCACCCACATGGCCTATTTCTTCTCAAATCAGAAGTTAGTTAACTAATCAATCAAATTTGTTAACTAATTAGTCATTTGAGTTCACTGGTCAATCTATTCTGTTGACTCCTCAATCAATCCAGTTCACTGGTCAATCAATTCAGTCAATCCCATAATTCACTCTTCTAACTAATCAATCAAGTCTGTTAACTGATCAGTCAATGGAGTTAACTCTCCAATCAGTTTTGTCACATCCCCTCTTTCATGATGGAGCTGGGACACTTGTCACATTTCTACTGGTTGCACATTCCTCAAGCATCCTCAGCCGTCGATCTTCATATCTCCTCTCAACCGTTGATTCCCATTCTCCCAAGTCTATAAATGAAGCTTCATTCTTCCATTCTAATCATCCAGGCTTTTGACATCGTTACTCTGCAGAAATATCACCAGCACGCCTTTGGCACCCATTTGTCATCTACAAGCTTGAGATCACCATTGTTGCATTGGAGCTCACCTTCATTGCACATCACACCATAGCCATTCACCATCGACTTCCTCAAACAGCTTTAAAAGATTGCACTCTCTGAGGGCTCATCTCATCTGCGAAAGGACGATTCGTGATAGGCGAACAACAGAAGTTTCGAAACGGAAGAGGTTTGCTGTGTTTGTTCATTGCTTTGTTCATTTGAATCTTCTTTGTTTCTCTATTCTGTTGATGTTTGGGTCTTATTTAATTCATTTGATTGATTCGACATTTTACCCTCACATTTTTGGCACCCACCGTGGGGCCGTTGCCCCTTTATTTCACCATTTTTGAGCTTTTTTGAAGGCAGGTTCTGTACAGGTCCCGCAGAGTCACACACAGATTAGTTCGGCGCATCTGTTCATTTTTACGGCACTTTTGAAGACTGTTACGGCGCTTTTGAAAATCCTGCGCATCTGTGTATTCTTGCTGCGCTTTTACAGACTGTTACGGCACTTTTGTTAAAACTGCGCATTTGTTGACTGTTACTGCGCTTTCATAGACTGTTGCTGCGCATCTGTTATAACTGCGAATCTGTTGACTGTTACGGCGCTTCTGAAAATTGTTGCTGTGCATACATTAAAACTGCGCATTTATCCATTTTAACGGCGCATATATTCAAAACTACGGCGCATTCGTTAATGCTGCGCTTCTGTTGATCACTTCTGCACATCTGATCACTGAAGCTGCGCATTTGTAACTGGCTCAGGTTTTAGTGCTTTTCTAGAGGATTTTGCTAACGCTAACCCTTTTGTAGGTGTTTGCTGGAGCGGTTTTGCAGGATAGGCTCGGGTTCAGTTACATGTAGTTGCATCTAACTAGCTCACATTTCATTTTCTGGGAAAGAGTAAAATGGTTGTTCATTACAAATCTTCATCTAGTCTTAATTAGGGAGGAAGTAACTGGTTTATTTCATGCTTACATTGCAAACAACTTCCAAGTTATTGCTATCTAAAGATTCAAAATTGAACTCATCACTGATCTTGCAGTTAAAATGAACCATTGCTATATCGTGAGACCTGAATTTCAAAGTTAACAATCTCGTGCAATGTGGACTTAAAATTGTTCTCACAACTGCTTTCTGAAGTTAAAATGAACCATTGCTATATCGTGAGACCTGAATTTCAAAGTTAACAATCTCGTGCAACGTGGACTTAAAATTGAACTCACAACTGCTTTCTGGGATTTAAAATTGAACCACTGCAATATTGTTGAAATCACTTCAAAGTTCTGTTTGAGTAGATTAGCCCATTTAGTTTTTATCTTTTAACTAGGGTGGATTAATCAGTGTATTCTGTGCTTGCGAATGACAACAGGCTTATGCTCTCCCCTCTTCTAGGTGATCAGAGTGCCAGACTTGTCATTCTATTTGTTTAACCTTTAGGAGGGGCCTGCCCTTGGATGCACGCTTGTCCAAGCGGTAACGACCCTGAGTGGTAACAGGCTAATGCCAAGCCCTACCGAGCCACTTTAAATAAATTGTGCTTGAGGTGAAAACCTCCTGCAACGAGTGCTGTTATGTTACACCGACGGCCAACCTCCCCCAAAACCCTCTCAGGCGTAACCCTTTGAGGCTGGGAGACTCCATAATGGAGAGTAGCGCCGCCGCACGTGTAACCACTTGAACGGTTGCCCGAATTAAATACCTCTTGTTTTAGTGGCCCAAATCCCTTATAATCCATTTCTCGCCTAGGATTTTGTGCTTGCTTTTGTCCAAAATAGAGTCAAAAAACTACAAAAACAATGGAAAACTACAAAATACTCTTTGTGCTTGCTGTGTTTTCTTGCTAAATTAATTCATAATATCAGATCAAGAAGACCTTTTTCCAGCCAAAGAATACAAAAACAGTGAAAAATCCAAAAAATTTTGCAAAAAAAAACCAGAACTGCGCATATACCCTTTTCTGCTACGCATACACAGCGACTTGCTGCGCTTTTGCACCAACTGGCTGCGCATACATACCTTTCTGCTGCACATATACTCTTTTTGGCTGCGCTTTTACAACGACTTACTGCGCATATACACCGACTTGCTGCACATTTACTTTTCTGCTGCGCATTTACACACTGTTACTGCGCATACGTGCTTCACTAGAGTTGTGCTTTTACAGCGACTTACAGCGCATTTACCCATTCTTGCTACGCATCTGTTTCTACGCATGTGTGACAGTGAGCATCTGCCCTATTTTTGAGAAATTTTCGTCAGCTGTTCAGAGTACCCATTTCAGCCTAGTTTCATTTTCCAAGGTCAGAATCAACCTTGCAGTCAATTTTCATCCATTTCACCCAATTCTCTCTCTTTCGTCGGTCGTCCCAGTCACCTTCTGTCCTAGTCACTCTTGCCCCAACATCATTCTGTCCCATACCGATTCGACATAGGTCCTTCTTCGTTTCATTCGTGAATTCGCGTAAGCCTAGTAGGTCACAGTACCTTTTGCTAGTAGTCTTGTTGAACGACTAAGCCCTACACAGTGAGACTGGTATCGACTACCCTTGCTAGTGGCTAGAGTCTTGTGTCAACCGTCTTACCTGAAGTCATTGAGCGAGAGAACCCTTTGTCCAAGTCTTGTCCTAGATACCCCATTCATTACAGTCTTAGTCGGCACCTTGCCAAAATTTCTAATCCTAGTCCACTTCATCCCACCCCACCTTGCATGGTTCTTACTCGATCCCAGTACAACAAGCTAATTGAAATGGCCGACTCATCCGATCACATCGCCCCACCACGCGATGATGATGAAGAAATTTCTCGTGAAGAATTAGTGGCACACATGCAAGATAGCAAATTCCAACGCCTAGTGGAGAAAGTGCTCCTTGAGGACCCCACCAAATATTTCCATCATCTTGCTAGTCTCGGAATCAAACTCCCCGTAGACTTTGACATTAGCTCCATCAGGGAAAATGCAGACAATGAACGTGAGAGGGACACAAATGACACAGTCCCCCAGGCCAATGAGAGAGGAAAACAACCCATAGACCAAAATACTCCTATGGCGGATGTGAGACAACAAATTGAGAGTCTAAAGCTAGAAATCTCCAACCTTAAGATCGGCACAAGTTCCAAGAACTACTCCTTGGAAGATATAGCACCATACCCCTTTGACAGAAGTTTGGTCATGAAACCATTCCCCTTTCAGTTCGGAATCCCAAAATTTGACAAATACAAAGGGAAGGGGGACCCTAGAGATCATATCCGGGAATTCACTGCAGCATGTTTAGAAGTAGCTCACAACGAGACCTACTTAATGAGACTATTCCCAAGATCTTTAGGAGGTCAAGCTATGGAGTGGTTCTCGCGTCTCCCACCGGGAATCAAAACTTTTGATGAACTTGTCAATAAATTCATAACGCACTTCTCTTACAACATAGAACACGAAGTATCTATGCTAGACCTATGCAACACCAAACAAAAGGGTGGTGAGTCTTTCGCCACCTTCTTACAACGATGGAGACAGCTAGCTAGTAAGTATTCTTACGACATGCCTGAAAAACAACTATTGGAAATGTTTGTCCACAATTTGAATCCCGATCTTAGCTATCAGATTCAGATACAATGCCCTACCTCATTCGCCAAAGTCATTGAAATGGGGCTATTCATTGAGAAAGCTATGATCGCTAAAGGAACTCTCAAGCTCTACAAGGACACACCTCCTTCCAATTACACAACTGACAAGTCAAAGTTTTGGACCAAGAACAAGAATGTGGTCAACGATGGAGTAGTGGATGCCAAGGCGGCAGCCCCTAAACAACAACCCATATTCACTCTTAAGGAAGAAGCAAATAACGGTGTACTCAACAAGCCACCCCCTCGGGAACATAGACCTTGGTTCAATTCAAATCCAAGGAGGAAATTCACACCGTTAGGAGAATCCCAAGAATCGGCCCTCAGAAAGTTGTTGGCTAACAATGAAATTTCTCTATCGCCAACAAGTGACTATGAGCCTATAGTCAAACCTCCCTATTGGAAGGACACAGACTATTGCGAGTATCATCGCGGTAGGGGGCACACAACCAATAATTGCATCCGTCTTAAGAATGTCATACAGGATATACTGGATCAGAATCAGGGAGGGACACAACAGCATACCTCCAATGAATCTCATGTGGCCTACCGAGATCCTCTCCTAAACCACAACCGGCCGTATAACAACAATCACAACAGCAGTCACAACAACAACAATGGTTACAACCACAACAATGGTCACAATGGCAACAACTCCAATGGCCATAACAATAATGACAACAATTGCAACAGGCCAAACCAGAACAGTGGGTTGAGTAATGCTAACTATGCAAGCGTTCCCTTTGAGTACACCATTAACTGCATTTCTGAGCATGTTCCGCAAGTCAATGTCATATCCCCCAACCAACAACCAGGACCTAACAGAATTGGTTGTAGTATAATTACCCGCAGTGGTAGAGTCACGATCAACACCACTCCTCCAAGGTCGTCACCTTCTCCGTCCAACTCCCGCCCATATAATGTCATCGACCAATTGCAAAAAACTCCGGCTCACATTTCCATATTGGAGCTCTTGCGTCTATCTCCTTCTCATAAGGAGATTCTCGAGAAAGCCTTAGTGGAAACTACTGTCCCCACTAACCTGGCCCAAGAGAAGTTTCAAACCATGGTTGGCAATCTGACATCCTCACCTTCCATATCATTTACCGAGCAAGATGACCTTTCCGTATCTCAACCCCACAACACTCCCCTACACATTGTCGCATTCGTGCACAAGCACCGCATCAAGAGGGTTCTTATTGATGGGGGTACCGGTTTGAATATTTGCACGTTGAAGATAGTCCTTGCATTGGGGTTCTTTGAATAGGTAGTTGATCCACGGAGGAAGATTACCATAAAGGCCTATGACGAGGAAGAGAGAACCACAAAAGGCACGGTTGTCCTACCTATTCAAGTTGGACCGGTAATCAAAGATGTGGTGTGCCAAGTCCTTGATCGAGAGCTTGCTTATAATATCTTACTAGGGAGACCATGGATCCATGCCATGAAGGCTGTCCCCTCAACCTACCATCAGTGCATAAAGTTCCCACACGATGGCAAGCAGGTTACCATTCAAGGCGACCCTGATCCCTACCAACACTGCAATTCTTTCCAAGCCAAACCTGAATGTGTCATACCCAACAATCGAGCCCACATTTCCCCTACCTCGCAACAGGACCATTCTGCTGAAGCTTCCTCCTCACGGCCTAAACCAATGAAAATCACCATAAAAGAAAATGGCATGGGGGAATACCAGATTGAGCACAGCCTCAACCTTGCAAAAATGCCCTTGTCTCCTCGCTCCTTTGGCCAGCCCAAGCATCAACCCAGGCATTTTCCAAAGCCCTCTGCTCCTCCTATCACTCCCGCAAACCCCTTTGTAAAATGGGGGACCTTATCCGATGAATCAGAGGAGCGAGATCTCTTGCAATGGCTTTATGCCGAAGAAGAAAACACACCCCAAGATCCACCCAGACTCCCTACAGAGCTCTATGGGCGAGGTGAGACCATCTTGCACAGGATGGGATATGAAGGACAAGGCCCTATCGGCCTCAGAAAAGAAGGGATCATTGAACCTATACAACCTTCTTCCTCCTCTTCGGCTAGAAACACCACTGGTTTGGGATACAAAGGCAAGGGTAAAGCCAAGGAAAATGCCTGTCTTGTGGAGACAATCCAAACACTCCAAGGGGACAGTGACACAGATTCAGATGATTCCAATCAGTATGAGTGGGACGAGCTAACGGAGCATTCCTACGATGACAAAGAGGTTGACACCATCCAAACTCTTAGCCCTTACCATGAGAGACAAACGCAACAGGACAGACCACTAGAGTCTGATTTGCCCCTCCCTGAGAGTATGGCTTTCGAGGAAAGTTTTGATTCCATTGCAATAAACAACTTGGAGGAAAGTACCACCCAGAACACTACCCCCACCTGTGCTCCTAGTATTTCCATCCACACTATCAATGAATCAGGTCTTTCATCCAACTCCCTTCCCCTCTTGCACCCTAAGCTTATTGACTGGGATCTGCAAGGAACCCCCCAATTAGATATGTTCCAGAACGATGATGCCTACATTGACTATATAGGACTTAGAGATCACTTACCAAAAGGAGATCATAAAGCCGGTTTCGCTATCAAACTCAATACTGTAGCTTACTTCGGGGAGGATGCCAAGCCTTCTAGTCGCAAAAATATAAAGATCAAAAAGGGATCTGATGGTGAAAACCGCCGTGCGGCAGTGTCAGATCATAAAACAGTAAAAAGAAAGGACGTATCTGAAGGTGAAAACCCAACTGTGGCACCTGACGATGGATTGCTTGACACCCTCCCAAGTGATATGTATCAAGAAAGGTCACAGATCGTGGTAGAGCCAACAGAGCCAGTGAACATTGGAACCGAAGAGCAGCCTCAGATTATCCACTTTGCAAAATCTCTCACGCCACCTGAGAAAACCAAGTTTGTACCATTCTTTAAAAAGAAGAGAGGCAGCTTTGCTTGGTCATATGCCGACATGCCAGGTTTGGACCCAAACCTGATCCTACATCACTTGCCATTGGATCCAGGGGTGAAGCCTGTAAAGCAAAAACTGAGAAAGATGCATCCCCATATAGCCCTTCTGGTCAAGGAAGAACTCAAGAAATTGCTAGACGTGGGGTTCATCAGAGCCATAGATTACCCCAAATGGATATCAAACATCGTGCCAGTGTCTAAACCAGATGGCAGGGTTCGACTATGCAACAATTTTAGAGACTTAAACAAAGCATGCCGCAAGGATGACTTTACCTTACCTAACATCGATATCATAGTCGACCTCATGGCAGGACATACAATGCTGTCACTAATGGATGGATTCTCAGGGTACAACCAGATCAAAATAGCACCAGAGGATCAGCACAAAACCGCTTTCACTTGTCCATGGGGTACCTTTTGCTAGAATGTCATGCCATTTGGGTTGAAAAACGCAGGTGCTACATATCAGCGGGCCATGACAACCATATTCCACGACATGATGCATGTGACCATGGAAGATTATGTTGACGATATCTTGGCAAAATCACTCACCAGGGACTCACACCTGGACACATTAGAAAAAGTCTTCCAACAGTTGGATCAATTCCAAGTAAAACTGAACCCGAAGAAATGTGTGTTTGGGGTCACATCAGGCAAGCTGCTAGACTTCATCGTGTCAGCAAACGGCATAGAGGTAGACCCGGCCAAGGTCAAAGCAATCATGGACATGCCTCCGCCCAAAACTCTAACATAGTTGAGATCCTTACAAGGCAAGCTACAGGCCATCCGCAGGTTCATCTCACAGCTGGCAGACAAGTGCCATCCTTTCAGCCATCTCCTACATAAGAACATTCCATTCAAATGGGATGAGCAGTGCGAAGAGGCATTCAACAAGCTCAAGGAGTACCTCATGAATCCTCCTATACTCATGCCTCCGATCCAAGGAAAACCTTTGATTCTCTACATATCTGCTACACCTATTGCTCTTGGGGCTCTCCTAGCGCAGCAAGACTATGAGAACAAGGAAAGAGCTGTGTACTACATCAGTCGAACCTTAGTGGGCTACGAGTTGCAGTACTCACAGGTGGAACGTTCATGCCTTGCGGTGGTTTTTGCCTCACAAAAACTCTGACACTACATGTTGGCACATCCTGTCAAACTCATTGCCAAGATCGACCCACTCAAATATCTTCTCAGCAAAGCAGCTCTCACAGGTCGACTAGCCAAATGGGTTATGCTTCTCAGCGAATATGATATAGAGTATGTGGACAGAAAAGCCATCAAGGGGCAAATCATCGCTGACCAACTAGCTGAGGCACCGTTACAGGATACTTCGCCAATGCAGTTTGAGTTCCCTGATGAGTCTTTATTCACTCTGTCAACATCTCCTTGGAAACTCTACTTCGACGGGTCTTACACCAACCATGGATCGGGGGTCGGTATCTTGTTTATCACTGCCCAAGGTGACACAATTCCAAAGTCCTACAGGTTGTTATTTCTATGTACTAACAATATAGCGGAGTATGAAGCTTTGGTAATTGGTCTCAAGATGGCCACTGAGTGGAAAATCCAAGCACTATGTGTCTACGGTGATTCTCAGCTTGTCATAAACCAGGTCAACGACGAGTATCAGACCAAAGATGGGAAGCTCATCCCATACAAACGGATGGTCGACGACCTCAAAGCACATTTTGGGACCATCTCGTTTGAGCAAATACCCATGATAGAGAACAAAGCAGCCGATGCAATGGCGACCATAGCCTCTCTTCTGGAGATACCTGAACATGAGTCACGGTATGAGTTCTTAGTAGAAACAATTCGACAACCGGCTTATGATCTCCTCGAAACCCATTCCATTTGCCACCTAGTAGGATCTGATTCGCCTTGGTACGGTAAGACCTACACTTACCTCAAGGACAATATCCTTCCTTTGGACCTCTCTTCCAACCAAAAATGAACTTTCATCCGACAAGCCTCCCGTTACACCATTATCGCCAATACCCTTTACCGACGTGGTCTGGATGGTACTTTACTCCGTTGTCTAGAACAAGAAGAATCTGTAACTACCTTGCAAGACGTGCACGAAGGGATCTGCGGAACACACTCCAGCGGTCCTTCCTTAGCTAAGAAACTCATGCGTTTGGGTTATTACTGGCCCAATATGGAAATGGATTCATATCAGTTCGTCAAAAAGTGCAAACAGTGCCAGATACACGGGAACCTGTTTCATGCACCTGCTCAGGAGTTGAGACCTCTAACGACACCCTGTCCCTTTTGCCAGTGGGGACTTGACCTCGTGGGAAAGATTCATCCGCCTTCTTCCAACGGCCATAAATTCATCATAACCGCCACTGAGTACTTTACAAAGTGGATTGAAGCCGTTCCCTTATCAACCGTCACAGGAAAGCAAATTTCCTCTTTCATTCTGAATTACATTATCTGCCGATATGGCATCCCTTCATCCATCATAACGGATAATGGGAGACCCTTCAAAAATCAGGATGTCCAGGAACTTTGTGAGCGTTTTAAAATCCAACATCGTTTCTCCACTCCATACTATCCCCAAGGTAACGGCCAAGCTGAGGCATCGAACAAAACCATTCTGAAAATCCTAAAGAAGACTGTCAATGACGCTGGTCGCGATTGGCACGTCCAACTCAATCCCGCTCTGTGGGCCTATAGAACCAGCATACGCACTCCCACAGGTGCTACGCCCTACGCCCTCGTCTATGGTTCCGAAGCCATCCTTCCCATTGAGATCGAACTCCCATCCCTTTGGGTGTCGTTAAAAGGTCTCATCTCAGACGAAGAGTACAGAGTCTCCAGACTACAAGAGCTAGAACTGCTAGAGGAAAGGCACCAAAAAGCTTTTGACCATCTCAAAGCCTATCAACAGATGATGTCAAGAAGCTACAACCACAAGGTTAGACCAAGATGCTTCAAGGTTGGGGACCTCGTCCTAAGAGAGAACCCTTGCAATCAGCAGGACAGAGAAAAGAAAGGTAAGTTCGAGCCTAACTGGCTTGGGTCGTATGTAATTGTAGCTGTCTATGGATCGGGAGCATATCAGTTGGCCACATCAGAAGGTGAGTTGTTTGATGATCCAATCAACAGCATGCACCTTCGCCGGTTCTATACCTAGGAGAACCCCAATGCAAGGGGGGCACAATAAAGTCAAAAAAATCAAAAAAATAAAAAAAGTCAAAAAAGGTTACAAAGAGAAAATACAAAAAAATCAGAAAAATAGAAAGCATACAAAAAAATCGTCCTTTGGTGAAAACCTGGCAAACAGGCGCCTTGGATAGGTATCATGAGGAAAACCTGGCAATCAGGTGTCATGTTACTTTCTAGCTTCTCGTGCAAATAAAAACAAGTGATGAAAACCTGGTAAACAGGCATTACTTGGGACAAACCGCATTCTCCATCTTTGGGAATCCAATCACCTTGAGCCCATTCTCCCTCTATTTTCCTCATTCGACCCATATCCATCCCACAAATAAACGCTTGACAGTTACCTATCATGGCTTGATACTCACCTTGTGGCCTTGTCAACCAAGGTTTTGTCCCATACCGTCTCCTCAATGTAAGCCTAGTGTAGTGTCTCTCATCGGTGTCTGTGGTCCAAATCCGTGAACTACGTTGCCTCTGTGCCGTCACGTAGGCAAGGCCATTATTCTAATGCGCCCCCGAGGCTTCCATTTCTCCCGTTCATCCCCTCTCTTGTCTTCATTCTTGTCGTCTTTCTTCTAGTCCATCCATGGTCCATTAGGGTTTACCCCGAACTACGTTGCCTCTGCGTCGTCACGTAGGCAAGGCCATTATTCTAAAGTGCCCCCGAGGCACTAGGTCAGTCCCTTAGGGTCCGTCTCCCCAATAAGGATTGAGCAATCTTCTCACCAAGCAAGCAAATGCAAGCAGAACCTGCGCCTCAAGTAGAAATCTTGACTATGAGCATCTTAACCTATCCAACGCAAAGCAAATACCCAAGGTCTTCTAAACGATTTTATGCAAAATAAGGCAAGAGCTACACACATATCAACACAAATATGCTTTGTAGATCAGAAACATGGTTAACAGTTCGAGTCATGATTTTTGCTATCATACCCTCCTATGCTACTCAAGGATGCCAAAAGCTAGAGATGCTATGATGGGGGCATGATTATTTTCTTTGTTTGCTATTTGGGGATTAAACTTTAGTAATGTGAAGCTTTGTTTTAGGACGTGATCAGCAAAAGATCATCAAGGACATCAAAGGTCTAACTTGAACGGGGGCAATCCTTTCTTATTGAAACGCAAGAGGTACTTAGGTCATCTAGATTCAATTTTAACTAGATGCTTGTATTAACTTGCTAAATCCAAATCCATATAAGTGGTACTCAGGTCATCTCGGTTCAATTATACCTAGATGCTTGTATTCACTTACAACATTTCAGAAAATGTACCAAAAAAAATGCCCAATGATGAACTAAAGCACTCCAATAGCAAAGCATCCATCCTATGTCCATTTATACATCCATACCATACCCCATGCAATAAAGATCCAACAATGCAGAGTATCAATACAAATAAAAGCTTGTGAGTCCTTCTATCGAGTCTTTCTTCTATCAATCAGATTTCTATCTATCATCATATCTTTCATCCTTGTCTAGTCAATCTGAGCAATGATCCAACTGCAAGCTCCATCCTTAATCCATACCAATCAAGTCAAGTCAATCTTGCACCAATGATCCAATCACAATCAGTGGTCTTGATCCTTGTCTGGTCGTAAACCAACTCGATCAGTTAATCAATCAATTGTCTTATGCAGGATGTTGCATTGTCGAAATCAGACCAATACACGCGTCTTACACGACATGCTTCATTTCCTGGAACCAGACACTATCCTTCATGTTGCTCTAGGGATCTATCATTCCCCGCCATGACAACACGCCTGCCGTGTTGGTCTAGGGATATATTGTTCCCCGCCATGACAACACTGTCGTATATCATTATCAGTATATCATTGGTTTACCGCTTGACAGGGGCAATACCTTGTTTGTTCTTGTGTCATTTGTGTATACTTGCTTGCTTGCTTGTGTGTGTCATCATTCCATCTTGCATCGTGTATCATTTGACACTTTCTTCACCCATTTTCTTCAAACTCAACCTTCTTCATCGTGAGATTGTCCGTCTCACGCCTTCTGCCTTCTTCTCGTCCAATCTCCCGAGGGGGCATCCTGTCGTTAAACTTGTACCAGGGGCAAACTGGGGCATATATCACTGTCAGGCTATTTATTCTTTGAAGCAACGCTGTAAACTGCATTGCATCAAAGAGGGGCAAAATGTATACGCCTAAAAATGACACGAATCATCCTAAATAAATATTCTAAATATTTATTCCATTCTTCTATTAATTAAATAAATATTCTAAATTTATTTAATCGATTCACTGTTCCATAATTAAATAAATTCTATTTATTTAATTAAAATTCTTCTAAATGTCCTACACAATTAAATAATCATAAATTATTTAATTAATCTAAATTCCTCTATCCCAAGTTCTAAATTCAAAAATCCACCTCACCTTTACACCTCACCTTGTCCACATCATCAAGTTGCACATGTAATTAAATATATTTAATATTTAATTACCTATTTTTCTCTCACCCACATGGCCTATTTCTTCTCAAATCAGAAGTTAGTTAACTAATCAATCAAATCTATTAACTAATTAGTCATTTGAGTTCACTGGTCAATCTATTCTGTTGACTCCTCAATCAATCCAGTTCACTGGTCAATCAATTCAGTCAATCCCATAATTCACTCTTCTAACTAATCAATCAAGTCTGTTAACTGATCAGTCAATGGAGTTAACTCTCCAATCAGTTTTGTCACATCCCCTCTTTCATGATGGAGCTGGGACACTTGTCACATTTCTACTGGTTGCACATTCCTCAAGCATCCTCAGCCGTCGATCTTCATATCTCCTCTCAACCGTTGATTCCCATTCTCCCAAGTCTATAAATGAAGCTTCATTCTTCCATTCTAATCATCCAGGCTTTTGACATCGTTACTCTGCAGAAATATCACCAGCGCACCTTTGGCACCCATTTGTCATCTACAAGCTTGAGATCACCATTGTTGCATTGGAGCTCACCTTCATTGCACATCACACCATAGCCGTTCACCATCGACTTCCTCAAACAACTTTAAAAGATTGCACTCTCTGAGGGCTCATCTCATCTGCAAAAGGACGATTCGTGATAGGCGAACAATAGAAGTTTTGAAACGGAAGAGGTTTGCTGTGTTTGTTCATTGCTTTATTCATTTGAATCTTCTTTGTTTCTCTATTCTGTTGATGTTTGGGTCTTATTTAATTCATTTGATTGATTCAACATTTTACCCTCACATTAACTATTTCATCCACTTGGAGCATATAACTAGAAATGTCTTCATCTTTTGCCATTCTCAAGGTCTCAAATTTTCTCTTGAAGATTTACATCTTGGCTTGCTTAACTTTACTATCTCCTTCATATATGCTTTCAAGTTTTACCTAGACATCCTTAGAAGATTTACAACTCATTATCTTTAGAAGTTCTGAATCAGCTATCCCACTCATGATAGTGTTGCAAAGACGGTTGTCGTTGTACCAAAAGATCAACCTATTAATGCCTAATACAATCGCCAAACTTAATGAATCCACATGAGGCAGTTAGGCCTTATCACAAACCCAAGTGCTGCACTGCACAACACAAGGAGACAAAGGGTACACACCTTGCAATAGATAGCACTCCAGTGTAAGCGAGGAGTTTGAACCCGTGACCCAGGCTTTGATACCAATTTTTACAAAGATGGTTGTCATTGCACCAAAAGATCAACCTATTAATGCCCAATACAATCACCAGAGTTAATGAATCCATGGGAAGTGGTTAAGTCTTGTCACGAACCCAAGCACTGCATTGCATAGCACAAGGAGACCAAGGGTGCACACCTTGCAATAGATAGAACTTAGCATTATTGTCATACAACTTAATTTCATCAGCATTAGTAGGCTAAGAAGAAGGAGCAGTGTAACCCTTCTTGACAACTTGCCATACACCAAACCCTAGAGAAGATAGATAGTTTTCCATCCTTAGCTTCCAAAAGGAATAATTTATTCCATCAAACATAGGTACCTTGAGAGATCCATTATGAGCCATCCCAAAGCTTCCTCAAGTGGTTAAGCTTCTTCTGAGTAACTTGGCTCTGATACCAATTATTGAACACACCAAGATACTAAGAGGGGGGGTGAATCAGTATCTTAACAACTTCAAGTCCTCTGGAGAAGATTAAAACTTAAGTATTATAGCATGAAAGATCAACACATGATACCAGATATATGTAGAAAACCCAAGAAGGGAAAAACCACGATGAGGATTAACTCACAATATATGAAGCTTAAAATCACAACTTTATTTTAGGGATACAACCCAAGGAAGCTACTACTCCATGATGACTTTGTTTTAGGGCTACAACCCAAGGAAGCTACTACTCCTTAAAGACTTTGTTTTAGGGTCACTCCCAAGGAAGCAACTACTCCCTAAACTGAGAACAAACTCAGAAATGATTATAGTATGATAGTCCTTCTACTGCCTGAAAACTAACATTGAAGATCACACCTTTGATGATTGCACCTCTGCTTTTTCTGATGATTGTATCAATTAGGCACACTCTTCACTTCTCTCTTGTCATAAAAATCTCTTCAAGATGAATCAGTTAAACCTCTGAAACGTCTGTTCTTTCTCACTCATTTGCACATCACAATGCATATGATATTCATACTCTGCTCTTCACACTTTCATACTTTCATTTTTGCAATCATGCCTCACCTAGATCAACTAGGTTCACAATATATACATGATATTACATTGATTACATTATGACTCAGCCAATGCAACAAGAATATTAGATTTTACAAGTCAGCAAAAGAACACAACATGAAACATGCATAGGGCAAGCCCTATCATGAACAACACGCTTCCTCAGAAGGAATCACCCACCTTGCGGATCCCAATCCATGCTTAGTCCAGTCCTAAACAATCTTCACAACATCATTCTTCAAGGAACAACATCTTCACGTCACATCGATTAGAAATAGGTCACCCTTAAAAGCATATGAAGCTTATAACATGTTAGTTATTTCAAGTTGGCAGTACACAAAAAAGATAGTTGCTTGTGGATTTCCAAATCACTTGATACTTCACAAGAGCATGCATTGAACCTCCCTGAACATGTTCACAAAATTGTATTGATTGTTTAGGACTGGACTAAGCATGAATTGGGATTCGCAAGGCACGTGACTCCTTCTGAGGAAGCGTGTTGTTCATGATAGGGCTTGCCCTATGCATGTTTCATGTTGAGTTCTTTGGCTAACTTGTAAAATGTAATATTCTTGTTGCATTGGCTGACTCATAATGTAATCAATTTAATATCATATATATATATATATATATATATATATATATATATATATTGTGAACCTAGTTGATCTAGGTGATGTATGATTGCAAAAATGAAAGTATGAAAGTGTGAAGAGTAGAGTATGAATATCATATGTATTGTGATGTACAACTGATGGAGAAAGAGTAGAGTTAGAGGTTGTCCTTATTCATCTTGAAGACATTTTTGTGACAGGAGAGAAGTGAAGAGTGTGCCTAATTGATACAATCATCAGAAGATGTAGAAGTGCAATCATCAAAGGTGTGAACTTCAAAGTCAATTTTTAGGCAGTAGAAGGACTATCATACTGTAATCATTTATGAGTTTATTCTTAGTTTAGGAAGTATTTTCTTCCTTAGGAGTGACCCTAAAACAATTTTTTTAGGAAGTAATAGCTTCCTTGGGCTGTAGCCCTAAAACAAAGTCAGCAGGGAGTAGTAGCTTCTTTGGGTTGTAGCCCTAAAACAAAGTTGTAATTCTGAGCTTCATATATTGTAAGTTAATCCTCACCATGGTTTTTCCCTTCTTGGGTTTTCCATGTATATCTAGTGTCATGTGTTGATGTGCATTGTGTTGATCTTTCATGTTATAATATTTAAGTTTTAATCTGCCATTTTACTCTACCAAAGTAGAGACCGGAACTCTGTCACTCATAATTTTTATTGTTGAGGGCATACAAAATTTATTTCTTGGATATAACATCTTCACAACATACTGAACTTAGATTTTGAACCACATGATCATATATTCAAATGTGGAGGAATGCTGAGCATTTTCCAAGTAGTCTCCCAGGTAGCTTCCTATAGCAGAACTCTTCATCAACTTCCAGAGACCAAAACCTTCTTGTGATCTTATGATAGCTCATGCAGACTTAGAAACCTACATTTTAGTGCTTCTAATTCCCATATTAATATATCTTCTTGATGCTTCTAATTCCCATCTTAATATATCTTTTTTATTCTTCTAATTCCCATCTTAATATAACTTCACACTCAGCTCTACAATGACCGAGGCATGACATCCAATCATGAATTTCAGCAACCACATTACATCCAACATGACATCCAACCATGAACTTCAGCAACCACATCACAACATATCAGACAGTCCAAACTAAGTGTTGACAAGAGTGTTACAATCACAACAGTGACAACCCAATGACATTACATCCAACATGACATCCAACCATGAGATTTAACAACCACATCACATCCAATATCATCACAAATTGAGAGTTGACATCAATGATAACCACATCACAACCTTGGGTATCATATATGTGCAATAGTAACTCCATCATTATGTCTACATAGTCATCCAAAATTTCTTGAATTTCTATTGGTAGTTCTTCTCTCTTTTTTGTTGTCCTAGCTTTTGCAGGCTTAGGAATGAAAGAAAAACATGTCTTCTCCTTCTTCAATTCCTTCAAAAATTTCTTTCTAGAAATCAAACAAACCCTTGGACTATTCTCTACTTCTTCCTCTTTATCCTTTAGTGGGTTTAAAATATATTCTTTTCCATCCTTCATTATCTTGTAGGTATTTGTCCTACTATCATGTACAACTTTTATATCATATTGCCAAGCTATGCCTAATAGAATATGGCATGCATCCATAGGCATAACATCACAAAGAATTTCATCCTTATAAATACCAATCTAAAAATTTACTAAACATTGTTCACTTACCAGTAATTGGTGTCCCCTTTACAGCCAAGAAACTTTGTAAGGGCTTGGATATTTCACTTTATTTAGTTTCAACTTCTCCACCATCTCTTCTGACACTAGATTGTCAATGCTTCCACTATCCACAATTACTTTACAACATTTTCCACCTAACTTGCATTTTGTTCTGAATAAATTCCTTGTTTGAACAAGGTCTTGATTTACCTTTTCAAGGTTTAATGATATTCTTCTCAGCATCAAGGATTCTCAATCCTTAGGATCCTCTCCATGCTTTGGTAAAGCCGCACTTTCTTCTTCTACCTGTGCCACATGAATTCTTGTTTCTTTGGCTTTTCCACTATTCTACTGTATTTGTGAACATTCAAATGCCCTATGACCAGTCTCTCCACATTGGTAACATGTACTAGTGAATCCTAGTCCTCTTCCTCTTCCAAAATATCCCCTACCTCTAGAGTAATCTCCTCTACCTCTTGAATAATCTCCTCTTCCCCTGGTATCCTGGGTGTAATTGCTTGCCTAAAAGGTGATGGCTTCCCCTTGTTTTTTTTTTATATCCTCTTCCACCACTGAACTATCCTCTACCATGAGAGAATCTCCCTCTACCTCTTGAATTATTGTATTGTTTTCTTGCCAATTTATCTTCTACCTTCAAGGCATATTGATAGGCTTCTTCAACACTTTGTATATAGACCATACTAATCGTATCTTGAATTGATAGATGTAATCCATTTACATAACTTGACACCTTCTCAATATCATCATCAACATGTATAGACCTGATACTCAACCTATAAAGTTCTTATGTATACTCCTGCACATTCTCCTCCTTTTGTTTTAAATTATGTATATTTATGAATAAACTTAACTTGTAATTTGTTGGTAGGAATTTAGCCTTCAACTTCGTCACCATTTTGTCCAATGATTTTTTTCTCTCCTTACTTATTCTTTGTTTCTCTGTCTACATGTGATCCCACCACAGTGATGCATGTCCTTTCAGTTTTGTACAAGAAAATTTTACATTCTTCGGGTCTTCTATAGACTCGAAATCAAAATATTTTTCCATTTCATATATACAATCAATTAATTCTTCTAAATTTAAACTTCCATTATAACATAGTGGATCAACCCATTGTTTACTATCGAGTCTTGACATTGCTATGAAAAATCTTCCTTCTGGTTCATTTCCATCTTCTTCTTTTCAACTACTTCTTCATCTTCACTAATGTCCTCCACTTGTACCCCTCTTCTCTGTGCTACCTCCATCACATCTAATCTTGTTGTAATACCTTTCAACATCTCTACTATTTCACCAACTCGTGGTCCTTACCTCATCCTCTATATGCCATGTCTACACAAACCCTCTGCAATTGAAGGTCTTCTTTCTCTCACTCACCCACAAAAAAATTCTCTAGGGTTCCTTCTTGACATGATCCAAACCTCACTCTGATACCACTTGATGCAGCTGAGACATGGGGGTCTTATCAGACAGCTAAATCTAGCAGCCAATCAACACAAATTTTCACACGTCAACAAAATTCAATCTAAGTTTTATTCATATATGCAACATAAATCAGGAGTACAGATTATACAATTCAATTAGTTTATTCTTCTTCAAGGACAATACTTTCTTCACCTTGAAAAAAATAAATCCCTCACAAAAGACATTAATTTCCTTTTATATTTCAGTTTGAGGAAGTTGAACCATTTCCAAGCATTGACAGTTACAAAACTAAATAGTCACAGATTGAAACTATGGCTTTCGGCAGTTCAACGGCCTTTTGAACCTTCAAAATTTCAAACTCTTCCTTTACAATACTTTTCATTGAATTGGTGATTCAGTGAAATTTCAAACTCCAAAACTCTTCCTTTATAATCCATTTTGGCAAATCTGTGATTCGAAAAACTTTTGAACTCCAGAACTCTTCATTTATAATTCGTTTCAGCAAATCAACAATCAGTGAAGTTTCAAACCCTCAAACTCCTCATCGGTGAATTATAACTTTTTCAAACCTTTGAACTTGTATCGTTGAAAATTGCATACCCTTGCAATTTTAGACTACATTTGGTGACCACTTTGGTGCCCGCTTCCTCTTTGTGTATTTTAGGATTATGTTTAGCTTCTTTTTCTCAATTCTATAAAATTTTATTTTAGTGCTTTGTGATTCTTCTAGCCCAGAGATGATTCACAAAATTCTAAGGTAGATTTATTTGAATGCTAGCACTTAGAATGGACATCCACATGTCACACTGGCATCCAATGAGTGTGAAATGGTTAGTGAGATACTTTAGGGACATGTTGAGCATCTCTTGCAGCGTGTGAGATTACAGTAATGCCTCTACAACTTCGAATGACTCTCTCCTCTTACATGTTGACTAACTCTTCCCTCTCATTCAAGGAAGGATCTAATTTTTGAACCTCTCATTCTCTCCTTTGGCTTCTCTCTACAACTTTTGTAAAGATTTGTAAAAACTCTCTTTAGCATCCATTATTGAATAACAACTATTGAGGATTTCATGCTCTTTGGAATGGTAGCATCATCCTTGTGATTTCTTCTTGAAACTTAGTCACTTGTGAAGGATCTTCTTTTGGATTTTAGAACTGTTTGCACTAGATTCCAGCCTTTGAGGAGTTGTAGCCTTCTTCTTGCCACTCTAACTCGTAATATTGTTCTATTTTTTGTTGAATGTTGTTTTATATTTAAATATAAAATTCTGTTATTTATTTTGCAATTTCATGGTGTAGACCACCATCTCTTTCCTTGTTGCATGCTTAAGGGTATTCTTACCCATAGACTAGAGAAGCTGCCATTTTAGTTTATTTTCACATTGTTAGCTCTTAATTCCTAGACACAAGTAGGATAGGAGCACACAATCTATTTCTCTATTCTCCCAATTATTTGTTGCTTGTGAAGGTTGAAAGACCAAAGCAGGGGCTTGACTGAGGCAATCTCCTTTGCAACTGATGTAGGAGCATCCCTAGTTCAAGAGCAATCTTGCATCAACAAAAAAAATTTGCATTTTAGTTGCTTGCCATTCAGTTTGTTTCTTTTCATTTTTCAGTTTAGTTCAGGCAGTTTAGTTAGTAGCAGTTTCTGTATTTTGGTCTGCATTCTACCACAGTTTCATTTCACATCTTGTGGAGTTGGACTTAACATCTAGATTCATTCATCTACATCATATCCAAAATTTAGAGCATTTGGATTAAGTACCAAAACTTTATCGCTATCAGAAGATTGATTGTTTCTCAAAATAGAGCATCCTGACAGTCTCTAATAATTAGCTAAAGGAGAAGACTTGTAGAGCATTACTTGACTAGTGAAGCTTAACAACACATCATGCAATGATCTTTGGTCCATGGCTGACCTTCCCCGAGATCCGCACATCATTCCATTCATTTGCAGAAGTGTTATACATGATTAGGTCCGACCTATCCATGTACACACGCTACAACTCTTTATTGGAGTTTATGACCTTCCTTGGCCGACACAGAGGAACCTTTTGTACCAGAGATGATATATATGGATGTAATAGAACCCTAGGAAATTAGTTAGCATAATTCTCATAATTTAGAAGATAGATAGTTGGCTCCTTTGTGAGGGGACTTCAAAGCTATATCTTGTGCATATTTTGATATTTGTAATCAGACCTGTGAGTTGAATCGTAAGCCCACATGATGCCGACCAGATTGTATTTGAATTCTATTATATACTAAATAACTGAATCTATATTTGTTTCATATCTTTGAGTTATTTTTGTTGTGTTTACTCTTGTTGCATGACCTAGATAGTTCATTCTGTGAACCCTCCTACCATGACTACACCAAGTGGTATCAAAGAAAAAGTTTCAAATCTTTGGGAGTGAATTGAGAGAAGTTGGCAAAGGAATTCCATAAGATGTTGTGGACAAATCACCGAATTGAGGCAGGCTACTTGTGTTGCAACCGATCGCCGATTGTGAGGCAGTTGTCACCTTGTAGCCTGATCGCCGAACTAGAGGTAATTTGCACTTGATCCTAGGAAGAATGCCAATGAGGAGAGTTGTTGTTGTTAGAACGATGACTAGTAGAATGGATGAAATGATGGAGATGATGAAAATGATGTGAATTCGTTTGGATGCTGTTGAAGAAGATAGACACAGAGGATTGACATGGAGACCTAATGTTGAAAGTGATGATGAAGAAGAATTTCATTATGTTGAACAAATTGGAGAAACCCTAGGAGGTGATGAAGAAGAATCAGATCAAGTAAAGATGTAGCAAGCTATTTCAAAGATTGGAAAGAGACCTAAAGTTGATGTGCTGAACTATACTGGTAATTTGAATCCTGAAGAATTGATTGACTGGATAAATGACATGGAAGGATACTTTGAATATGAGGAAGTTGAAGATTCAGAGAAGGTGAAATTTTCAAAGACAAAATTGAAAGGACATGCTGCTATATGGTACAAAGAATTTTATTTGGAAAGAAATAGAAGAGGAAAATAAAAGATTACGAAGTGGGATAGGGTGGTGAGAAAACTAAAGAATCAATTCATACCTGCTAACTATGAGTTGGAACTTTTGAAAAGATTGCAGAACTTGAGACAAAAGGAAAAATCTGTGAAGGAGTACACTAAAGAATTTCATAAGATGATTATAAGGATAGGACATAGTGAAGCGAGCAAGGTGAAAGTGGCTAGATGCATCAATGGACTGAGATTGAGCATTCAAGAAGAACTAAGCTTGGTAAGGATGGCATCTTTGGAAGAAGCATATCAGTTTGCCCTAAAAGTTGAAGAGAAGCTGAATAAAAGGCATGATTTGAGACAAAGAGGCAGAGGAGGTAGATTTCAGAGAGGAAGAACATGTTTTGGAGGAGACAGGTCGCATTCGGAGCAGAACAAGCTTGACAACCCATCTAAGAAGGATGATAGAGATAATAGTACATACTGGAGAGATGATAGAAACTTCTACCAGAGAGGAAACCCTAGTGCTTATCAGAATGAAGGATATAGAAGAGAGGGAAGAGGATTTGATAAGAGAACATTTAGAGGTACTTGTTTCAAGTGTGGAGGTGAAGGACATATAGCATTCAAATGTAATCAAGGTAGTATAAGCAAGAGGACAGATAATAGTGGAAGAGCAACCTATGTTGAAGAACATATTGGATCACCTAGTTGTGTTGGTAAACTAGAGAAAGGAGAATCATTAGTGATGAGGAGAGCACTATTTCAAGTAGAAACAAGTGAGGAACCACCGCAAAGGAAGAGTTTGTTCAAAACCAAATGCAAATCAGGAGGTATGTGTTGTAAAGTTGTGATTGATAGTGGTAGTTCAAATAAGCTAGTTTTAGAGGAAATGGTGACTAATCTGAAGTTGGAAAGATTGAAACACACTAAACCCTATCAGATGGCATGGATTCAGGATGATCATAAGGTACTAGTGAGTGAACAATGTTTGGTGAAATTTTATATTAGATCTTATCATGATGAAGTCTTGTGTGATATTATACCTATGAATATTTGTCATATCTTGTTGGGTAGACCTTGGTAGTATGATAGAAAATCTATACATGATGGAAGAAAGAATACATACACTATAACAACAAATGGAAAGAGAATTACTTTGATTCCTTTGGAGGATGATCCTAAGAATGAAGTATGTGGAAATGTTAGAATCTATTTAGTAGATGGAAGAAATTTTTTGGATGGTTTTAGACATGAAAATATGTGTTATGCTTTGATTCCTAAGATGCTTGAAACATTGAAGAAGACTAGAGGAGAACAATCGGAGGAGATAACAGAGTTGCTGATGGAGTATGAAGACATCATATCATATAATGTGCCTGAAGGATTACCACCTATAAGGAGTATCAGTCATCACATGGATCTTATACCTAGAGCAAGTTTGCCTAACAAAGCAGCACATAGGATGATATCGAGAGAGAATAAAAAATTGAATAGACAAATAGAAGAGTTGTTGAGGAAAGGTTTGATCAGAGAAAGTTTGAGTCCTTGTGTAGTACTTGCAATGTTAGCACCTAAGAAAGATAGAGAATGGAGAATGTGTACTAACTCTAGAGCAATAAACAAGATCACAGTTAAGTATAGATTTCCTTTACCTAGGATGGATGATATCATGGATTGTTTGAGTGGAGCAAGATATTTCTCAAAGATAGACTTGAAGAGTGGATACCATCAGATCAAAATCAGAGAGGGATATTAATGGAAGACTACTTTTAAGACAAAAGAAGGATTGTATGAGTCGTTAGTGATGCCTTTTGGATTGACAAATGGACCAAGTACTTTCATGAGATTGATGAATGAAGTCTTGAAGAAATTCTTGGGTAAGTTTGTGATTGTATACTTGGATGATATTTTGATTTTTAGTAAGAAAAAGGAAGAACATTTGTGGCATATTAGACAAGTTTTTCAGAGGTTGAGAGAAGAAAAGTTGTTGATAAGCATCAAGAAGTGTAGTTTCATGAAGGAAGAACTAGTGTACCTAGGATTTGTAATTTATGTGGAAGGATTGAAGATGGACACTAAGAAAGCGAAAGCAATTGTTGAATGGCCTACACCAGAGAGCATTGGAGAGGTCAGATCATTTCATGGATTAGCTAGTTTCTATCAGAAGTTCATCAGAAATTTTAGTTCAATATGTAACCCTATGATAGAGACAATGAGAGGTGATGAGAAAGACTTTAAGTGGACATCTGGAGCAAATAAAAGTCTTGAATTGTTGAAGCAAAAAGAGACAAAGCAACCTTTTTTTGTGTTACTAGATTTCAATAAGGTATTTCAAGTTTATTGTGATGCAAGTGGAAATGTGATTGGAGTAGTATTAAGTCAAGAAGGTTGACCAGTAGCATATTTTAGTGAAAAGTTGAATGATGCAAGGAGAAGATATTCAGTTTATGATCAAGAGTTATATGCCATAATTCAAGCCTTGAAGAAGTGGAGACATTACTTGTTACCTAAGGAGTTTGTACTATATACAGATCATCAAGCTTTGCAGTATTTGAATAGTCAAGGTATGTTGAATCAAAGACATATGAGATGGGTAGAGTTCATGCAGAGTTACACTTTTGTGTTGAAGCATAGGAGTGGAAAATCAATAAAGTGGCTGATGCATTGAGTAGAAGAAGAAACTTGTTGACAAAAATGAGGATTGAAGTGTTGGGTTTCGATGAATTGAAGAACATGTATGAGGGAGACAGTGATTTTTTAGAACCTTGGAAAGTATGTAAGGAACCTGTTGTGACAGAAGGAGTGGCTGGATTATTTTATTTAGGAAGATATGTTGTTTAGAGGAAGTCAGTTGTGCATAACTAATAGTTTAATGAGAGATAATTTGATCAAGGATAAACACAGTGGTGGATTAGCAAGACATTTTGGCATTGATAAGACAGTGGCTTTGGTAAGTGAAAACTACTTTTGGCCTCAGCTACATAAGGATGCTAGGAAATTTGTGCAGAGTTGTAGAGTTTGTCAAGTTGCAAAAGGGAGTAGTCAGAATACTAGATTGTATAAACTTTTTATAGTACTGGAGAGACCTTGGGAAGACATAAGCATGGATTTTGTAATGGGATTGCTGAATACACAGAGAGGACATGATTCAATATTTGTAGTGGTGGACATATTTTCAAAGATGGCTCATTTCATACCTTGTAAAAAGATAAGTGATGCAGTGCATGTAGCAGACCTATTTTTCAAGGAGATTGTGAGATTGCATGGATTACCTAAGAGTATAGTTTTAGACAGAGACACAAAGTTTGTTGGATATTTTTGGAAGACACTTTGGAAGAAAACGAAGACAAATTTGAAGTTTAGTTCAGCTTTTCATCCACAGATTGATGGACAGATAGAGGTAGTGAATAGGAGTTTGGGAAACTTGTTGAGATGTTTGGTTAGAGAGAAGACAGGAAGTTGGGATTTGATTCTTTCACAAGAAGAGTTTGCATACAATATAATTCAGTAAATAGGAGTACCAGAAGAACACCTTTTGAGATTGTTACCAAAATAAATCCTAGAGGAGTTGTGGAATCAAGAAACATTGGTATGGAAGAAAAGAGAAGTGCAGAAGCAGAGGAATTTGTAGATCACATGAAGACAGTGCATAATCAGGTGAATAAGCATTTGGAGGATATGAACAATAAGTATAAGGTAAAGGCAGATGAGAAGAGAAGACATAAGGAATTTGAAGTGGGAGATGAAGTGATGGTATACTTGAGAAAAGAAAGATTTCCAGTTGGAACATATAACAAGTTGAAGATGAAGAAGTTTGGACCCTGTAAGGTACTCAAAAAAATTGATTTAAGAAATGCATATGAAGTAGAGTTATTGGAGACATTGGGTATATCACCTATTTTCAACATTGCAGACCTATATCAGTATCATGAAGTAGAGTTCAGTGACAGCCATGAAAAAGACTTGAAGAAGCAATTACCACAACAAGCACTGGAGCAGATTGAAGACATTTTGGATAGAAGATTTGGATGCAACACTAGAGGAAGACAATACAAAGAATATCTTGTGAAGTGGAAAGGCAGATTGGAAGAAGATTCATCATGGATTTCTTAGGCTGAGGTGGATTGTCTTGGTTCTCCCCTAGCCCCAGCAAAGTGAGGGAATCACTTTTTCAATAACCCCAAATGTTTGATGTAGGAGCATCCCTAGTTCAAGAGTAATCTTGCATCAATAAAAAAATATTTGCATTTCAGTTGCTTGCAGTTCAGTTTGTTTCTTTTCATTTTCTAGTTCAATTCAAGCAGTTCAGTCAGTAGCAGTTTCTGTATTTTGGTCCACATTCTACCATAGTTTCATTTCACATCTTGCAAAGCTGGACTTAACATCTAGATTCATTCATCTACATCATATCAATAATTCAAAGCATTTGGATTAAGTACCAGAAAGTTATCTCTATCAGAAGATTGACGGTTTCTCAGAACAAAGCATCCTGACAGTCTCTAATAATCATCTAAAGGAGAAGACTTGCAAAGCATTCCTCGACTAGTGAAGCTTAATGACACATCATGCAATGATCTTTGGTCCATGGCTAACCTTCCTTGAGATTTGCACATTAGGTCACATGCTACAACTCTTCATTGAAGTTTGTGACCTTCCTTGGCTGATGTGGAGGAACCTTTTGTACCATAGATGATATATAAGGATGTAATAGATCCCTAGGAAGGAAGTTAGTATAATTCTCATGATTTAGAAGATAGATAGTTAGCTCCTTTGTGAGGAGACTTTAAAGCTATATCTTGTACATTTTCTGATATTTGTAATTAGGCCTATGAGCTTAATCGTAAGCCCACATGATGTCAACTAGATTGTATTTGAATTCTATTATATACTAAATGACTAAATCTGTGTTTGTTTCATATCTTTGATTTGTTTCCATTGTGTTTACTCTTGCTACACGGCCTGGACAGTTCATTCTGTGAACCCTCCTACCGTGACTACACCAGCAACACAACATTTTTCTTCTATTTCAGAAGTAGATTCCTTAAGGAGAAGAACTTGAATGCATAGAGGTTTTGTAGCTGCTTCTTTTATATTTTTATTTGTGTTAATTCCTTTCATTTAAATAGATTTGAATCAAATATCTCCTTTATTTTCATATCTGGTACTATTCAGATATTTCTATGTTGTGTGTTTGTATGTAGGTGTTCTGGATCTGTGAGAGTTGGTCATTTTTATTTTTCTAGCTTTGAGGATATTAGTGCTTAGCGTAGATGTCCCCATGACACACTATCATCTAGGGTAGTGAGCTTCATCTTTTGGTTCTAGGTTCCATTTTAGTTACTCTTTCCACTTATATACTTCATTTTTTGGAATTCTATAAACAATTGCTTATTTTCTAGCATTTTGTTGGGTGAATATTTTATTATCAGCTAACTGAGAACAAAATGGTTATATCAACTATAGTATAATGAGATTTAATATCTCTTCTCAGAAAGGGGAGGCTCCCTTCTTATTGTTCACTACAATCAACAAGTACTTAACTAGATTTATGTACACTACAAACTAACCTATGGATGGATCCATATCATCTATTTCTCTTTTTTTAGAAAAGATGTTTCTTCTTAATTCTCACAAAGTATGATAAACTTAAAAACCACTTGCTAGAACATTAATAAACAATATCAAAATTGAATAAATGTAAGAATATTCAAGATGACACCAGAGTAAAGTAACCAAGAAACCCACAAAAGCACAAAGTCTTTTATTGCTTCTTCCACTGACTTGAAGTTGGAAATGTATAGAATATAGTGCATACCAAAGTCTCCACCGTATGCTATAAAGAGTTTAATTATGAACACAGAAAATAACTAGTAGCTCAAAGTCTTCTAATATTTTCTAGTCACAAACATAAAACATAAACTCCAAAGATAATGTTGTAGCACAAAGACTCCAAAATAAGATTTAGATCACCTCCCAGATTATATGAACTCACACTATGATTTGATCAATTGCATAAGAAAGTGCAAAGGAAAAGACATAAGAACATCTCCAATGTACCACAAGTTTATTCCAAAACAAAGTTTGAATGCCCACTTGCTTTTCTTATTATTGATCAAATTATGATTTAATACAGCTTGAACACAAAGTCTCAAAATGCTCTTCAATTCAGCAGCGCTTCGCTTCAATAACTAAAATATAATATTTACATAGGAGGCCATCTTTATTTATAGGGAGAGGTAGATAAAAAAAATAGGAAAACTACAACTAATTTGACTTATTCAAAAACTGAGTCCTAATTGACTTATGACTCTGTCTCACAAATCCATGTATTCTAATTTTTCAAAATGACATGGATTTTTCAATCAAAATTTACAAAGCTTGGAAACTAAAACATGAAAAATATCTAAGTGTCCTTGGACACTTCTTCATCATCTTGATCCTTCTCCAAGAATTCTTCATATCTTTTCACAGTGGCCTGGACTTCATTGTTGTCAGGCCCAGGTGTATGCTTGGAGATAATAAGCACCTGAGTGATGGAATCAGTGAGGGGGCACACTCTTGTGCTTATTTAGTAACTTATGCAGCCTATTCAAAATGGTCTAGAACTCCATCAACCTATCAAGTGAAGCCAATGTGAAGGCTTTTGTTTCCACCTATGTTTGCATCAGGTTGGTGAATTCTTGAATAACTACATCTTCAGGGAGTATCAGCTGGTACTAGCTGCTAATTTACCCTTTCCAAGAATTTTGACATATCCACATGTCCAATCTTTGTGTCCTTGATTTCATCAATGTTCGACTCTACAGATATCATCAGAACAACACTTTGGAATTTGTACTTCATCTTCTTCTTTGGGGAGATCTTAGACATTTGACAAATAGCTGCAAAAATTTGACCTTTTAGAAATTTTTTAGAGTTAGAAAAATTTCATATAATCCACTTTTATGCAATTGCGGGAAAAAATATCACCTCCATACACAAAAATATCCACTTGTAACACCAAGAAAAATCTCCCCTTTGAGTATCATTTTTCTATTCCCAGTGTTAGAAAATTTTTTATTTTCAAATGCAGGTTCGAGTTTAAACACCGACTTGCATTTCTCAATGCAAAAGGAAAAATATGTAAATCTCAATTTAAAAACTGATTTGCACAAATAGTAGGAAAAATATGTAAATCTCAGTTTAAAAACCTGATTGTACAAAAAGTAGGAAAAATATGTAAATCTCAGTTTAAAACCCAATTTACACAAAAAGTAGGAAAAATATGTAAATCTTAGTTTAAAACCCAATTTACACAAAAAGTAGAAAAACTATATAAATCTCAATTTAAAACCTGATTTACACAAAAAGTAGGAAAAATGTGTAAATCTCAGTTTAAAACCCAATTTCCACAAAAAGTAGGAAAAATATGTAAATCTTAGTTTAAAACTTGATTTACACAAAAGTAGGAAAAATATGTAAATCTCAGTTTGAAACTCTATTTACATCCTGCATGCAAATGCAAATATATTTTTTTTGCAATTACATCCTACATGCAAATGCAAATTTTATTTTTGCATTGACAACTATCATGCAAATGCAAATTTTATTTTTGCATTGACAACTCAGTATGCAAATTGACAACTCAGTATGCAAAAATGACTAACACTGGGAAAAACTAAAAATGACAAAATACTTAAAATGAACCTTGATCAAAAAATGAAGAGATTCTTTGTGGGATCAAGTCATGCTAGAGATGACCTAAAAATGTCTCAATTCGCATGCTTAGTGGATGTGAGCTACTTAATGGACAAGTTTCATAGGGGTTATCCCATGAATTGAGTGAGCTAGAATTTGAGGATAACAACTGGCTCTAACTAGGGATCTTCCTTCAATCATCCTTTGAAATGATCGAAGGGAGAAGAATCCCACAACTCTAAGTGCGTTTATCCAACCATTGGGCTATAGATTCAGGTGACAAAACACAAAACAAAACAACAGAACGAAAAGGCCACAAAACTATACACAAAGTACAAACTTATCTATTGCTTCATTGAGTGAAAATCATCAGATGTTGTCCATTGTGAGGCAGCAGAAAAGGTGTTCCATCTTTTTTTTGGATGAGCAATATTTCCCAATGTTTGTCATTCAGGGGTCTTCTTCTATACCTGGATTGAATTGCTCAACTTTTGCTGATGAATTCGGTCCCAACTATCATTGTCGTTTGATAAAGTGCTCATTCTTATCAAAAGGTTTCTCTAGAAAAACTAATCCTTTGGAAATCTTATTTCTTTTCAGCTGCAAAATCTCTTCACTTGAAGAGGATGATTCATCTATTTCTAGACCTTCATTTGAATCATTATCCAATGACTTAGGATCTTCATTAGTGGTCAAGAAATAAGTATCCATACCAGAAGACTCAAAAAGAATTTGAGCTTTTGAATCATCAGATTTTGTTACGGTGTACTTGGACTCTATTTCTAGGAGAAGCTTTTGCATAATACTGTTGACAGGTATTCTAGCTTCAGACCAATTCATATTGATTTCCCCACCTACATCCTTACAGAAATTCCTTCCCAGTAATATCCCATATGAGGTTGGGACATCAACTACCAAGACTGTCATTTTGATCCTCTTTTCAGGGAAAGCAGTGAATGCAAACTGTGCATCCTTGATTTGCCCTATGAGAGGCACTTGCTTTGTCTTCATGGAAAATCAGCGACCAAAAGTTTTTTTAAATGTCAAGCCCAAAGAGTTGGCTACTTTGGCGGGCATTACATTATCAGGAGCACCTGAATCTATGATGTAATTGTTGAGTTTATGGCCGTTAACAAGAAAGGAGATATAAAAATGTTCTTTTTTCCCTGTAGTAGACGAAGGAGTAGAAACTAGGTTGCTTTGGGCAGGTCTTGCTTTAGGAGAAACAAGGGTAGCTTTGGAAAAACCCTAGGTATTAGGAGTAACTTTAATTTTGACAAATTTAGCTAATCTATCAAACTAATCAGGATTAGCTTGGAGGTATTCGACCTCTAACATTTGAATTTTTGTCTTTTTGGATGGTCTATGATATCAAAAGATTGGTAGGGGCTAGCTACAAAAGACAACATTCTCATTTTGGGGTTTGGCATTTGAGGTACTGGTCCTAGGTGCAGAAGATGAAGCAAGAGGATCTGATGTACTTGCTTATTTCTTGTCACATCCTTCAGTTGAAAAGGTAAAGGAGTGCCTCTCTTAGCAATGGTAACTATAAGTCAAGGATCTTCTTTTGACTTCCTTTTATTAGCCACTTGTTGATGATTAAATTGATTTTAGGACTAGGTAAAAACAACATATGATTCACCATAGGCATCTTCTTCTTGTTATGTTTCATCTTCAAAGTTCAGGAACCCAATGTTAGAGTCACCAACTACTTCCTCTTCATCCTCCATGAAGAGGTTACATCATCTTCCTGATCATGTTCTGATTGGGGTAGATTGTCTTGCTCAGATTCATAATAACCCAATGCTACATTCACTGGTGGTGCTTCCAAAGAAAGCCTTCCTTGTGGTGGGGGAAGCCTATTTTGGTTTTGATTCCTTGCAGCATTGCCTTGATAGTTAGGAGCATTTGGGAATGTTCTCTTTGGAATGTCTTTATAGGAGGGAATAGACAAACTCTCATACATCTGCTTTTTGAGAGCCAACAACTCGTTGGCTAACTTTTGTACCATGGGATCCGTGGTATTAGTAGAAGGTCAAGCCAAAGGGGGATGCCCACTAGGCCTAATAGAATCTAATCTTTCAACTTTTCCACCAAGATCAAACCATCATCCACTTCAATTGCCAAACTTTCAGCAATTGCAAGATCATCTCGTGCTACTCTTTGTAAAAGAAAACTTACTTCCAGCAATTGTGAATTGATGAAGAAGCATTTTAGGTTCTTAGTTGTGGGTTGAGAAATAGTTGGGATCCTATTCTTTAGCTTATTGAACTTTTCCACGAACTCACTCATGGGATCATGTGGTTCCTTTTTCATTTGACTAAGTTGGGCCAACAAGATGTAAGCATCTTCTGCTGGCTTGAAACTAGCTTCGAACTAGGTTCAAAGTGTTGCCCAACTAGTAATAGTTCCTAGTGCAAGGTGATAAAACTAATTAGTTGCCGCAACACCTTGGAGTGTTTCTACAAATAATCTCACAGAAACATCTTCATATTCCATCCCAATAACTCTACATGCAATGTAGAATACGACAATAAGCTCATCTAGGTGTTTCTTGCCATCACCATAGAACTTAGGAAATTTTTTTCTTGAACCATGAGGTAGTTCATGTGCCTGAGGTGCCAAATTCAAAGGACCAAAAGCATTTCCCCATGAACCTGGGACAACCATTCTACCTTGGTTGAATGGAGGAATAACAAACCTCTAAACTGGTCTGATAGGTAAAACTCTTAACAAATAATAGAGCAGATATAAAAAAACTATCACAAACAATAAGCCTTGGTATACTTCAACCAAAGGAGGCTCTTGGTTGTGTATTCTTCCCCAGTGGAGTCGCCAAAAACTATTGGATGAATATTTTGTTATTAGCTAACTGAGAACAAAATGGTTATAGCAACCATAGTATAATGAGATTTAATCTCTCCCTTCAAAAAGGGGAGGCTCCCTTCTTATTGTTCACTACAATCAACCAGTACTTAACTAGATTTATGTACTCTACAAACTAACCCGTGGATGGATCCATATCATCTATTTCTCTTTTTTCAAAAAAGATGTTTCTTCTTAATTCTCACAAAGTATGATAAACTTAAAAACCACTTGCTAGACCAATAATAAACAATATCCTAATTGAATAAATGTAAGAATATTCAAGATGATATGAAATAACCCACCCTGTCCTAAGTTTAATATTTTTGATCTGGGTCTAGTTTTTTCTCATTGTTTGAAGGGTTTTTTGTAGTTAAGTTGTAACCTTCTTGCATTTTGGTGTTCTTTTCATAACATAACACACATGCATACATATATCATTGCAAGTACAACTAAATGGAAATACCCAGTTGTTCTATTTCATTTGCAATGCATTACAAAACATTTATAAGCAATACCCACATGAAGAAATGCCAAAGATATGAAATACTTCACATACCCACTTCATTGTCCATACAAAATGAAGTCTAATATGAAGGTACAACAACATAAATGCTCATTTCTCCTTTCTTATCCAATCAAACAAGCAATACAAATAGTCGGGTATACAAGCCAATAATATGGAAGAGGTCTGCTACTCTGATGAAGGCAAACAAGGTACAAGAAGTGGCTGTGATGTTGAAACTGGAGTACCCACGTCCTTACATATGCTGGTATGGCCTATTGGTAATCAAGGACAACAATATTAAGTGTTATAAACCCTCAAATCTCTACTGGAAATGTTGGTACCAATCTGTAATGCTTCCACGTCTACAATGAAGGAGATATCTTTGAAAACAAGCAACCAAAACCCTTATTCCTCCTTACAGCTGTACGACCTAGTACATGATTGTACAACCAACAATAAAGGGACCAAACCCCAACCAAAACACTCCCAAATCCCTATCTTAGGCCTATAGTATGTTCTTCTATCCCGTCCACCAATTATTGTGCCAAAAACCATAAGATTTGTTAAGGTAAAGCTCTCCGTGACAACACAACTCCGTGCAATGAAGTTTAAAATGCAACCACTAAGTATGGCTGCTCAAAGCACCCTTGGGTGGTCTCTCACACTTGCAGAATGCTTCTACTAATGGAGGATTTCATCTCCAAAAGCCAAGGATGGTTTTCTCAAACCCTCATTCTCTTTGTAGAGCAAAATATCATAAGATTGTAATGTCAAGAATGAAGCCTCTCTTTGCTTTTTGGCTTTTATATTTTCCCCTCAAGAGGGTCTGTAGGAGTCTAGGACAACACTGAGAGGGGGGTGAATCAGTGTTGTGTAAATTTTTACAATTTATTATAACTTTTAATTTACAAGACTCAGAGAGAGCAAGTCATCAATAAACTATTACACATATATGTACAAGTTTGATAATGAAAATTATGAGCAAAACCACATAGAGATAAATCTTAACATAGAAGCAAATACACACATAGAAGCATATCATTAACACAAGAATTACTGGAGTGGAAAACCCTCTCAAGGTAGAAAAACCACTCAAAACTGCCTCACTGGCTTAACTGAAAACATGAAAAATGTATCTATGAGCACCAACTCCTTATGGAGAACCAACTCCAATACCAAACAGAAGCACCACAAACAAGCCTCACTAGCTACAAAGAAGCCTCACTGACATTTCTCAATCAGTCAAAACATAAAACAAGGTGTGCAAGAAATGATTGCAACACAATCTAATTTGCACCATTACATAACCTTCTTCTTGGAATTTGCATATCTCTATTCAATCACACTTAATCTGATCTACCTATTAATCTCATGATTTCTGCATAATCAATTCCCCTGATACATAATTATTCACACTAGTCCAGATTATCTCTCTGCATAAACAATTCACCTGATTATTTTTGCATAAGAATTCACCTAATGCAGTCAATTGCATATTGTCTTTGTGATTCAATCGAAAAGTTTGTTACATAGGTAGATCTTCATCACAACATTTTTGATCCTTACACCAATTCTCATTACAAAAATATATATTCTCTGCAAATATATCTGTAAATATATAATCTCTTCTATTCTGCTTTCAAAAACAAAAACTGCATCTTTCTTCATCTCTGTTTTCTTCATCAACACTTTTTTTGTCAAAGTACCTAAAAAACCATTATATACAATTTGAAAAACCTTTCACATTCTACATAATCATTTTTCATCTGTGAAGAAATTAATTTTCTCTTCATGCCCATGACTGTTCATTTTCTTCTTCTCTGCAAATTCCTGCAATCTTATTTTATCTTCAATAAAATCATAAAATCAATTCATCTCTGAAAATCAATCTCTAAAACACTTCATATTCTCTCTGCACTTCAAAGACTCTTCCAAAATAAAATCATCTACAAGTAACCAATCTGCCTCAAAAAGAAATCTTCAATCTGTACAAATATTTTTCATAAAATCCATCTGCCCTTTTTGTAGTGAGATTGACTCTTCATTTCTTATGAGAATATAAAAGGATAAGACATAAAAAATCTTTAAACTCTATCCACAAGAAAAAGGAATACTTCCTCTTTTATCTTCAACTGCCACAAAATAGAAAAGGAATCTCAACAAAACTTCCACTTTATTGATGTCATCTCTTAGGGCCAACAAGGTTTCTAATTTTAAAAAAAATCAAAGCCATTGACATGGCATATTCAAGCTCCCCTCACTATTTCAAAAAACAAATTATTATTAAAAAATACAATCTTTCCTTAAATAGCATCGAGGCAATTTGAATTTCTTTTTGGCACTTATGGATAAGATTAAAATATTCCTCTTATGTCGGGCTCCACTTTACAAGACATTTGAAAGTCTCTATGCTTAAAGCATCTACTCCACGCATTCCACATACTCATTAAAAATATAGAAACATAGATTCAAATGTCCGCTGAAGCTCCTTAAACCCACGCGCCCACCATATTCATTTAAATGCTTTCTTTCCCGCTCATGTTAAGTGAAGACCGGTATAGCAGTTTAACAAGGTGAAAGGGGTCGGTGGAGACATGTGATAAAACCCTTTAGCAGGTCCACTTAAGTGGAATGACCTCCGATAGGAAGTCAACTTCAAATTATAAAATAAAGTCCTTTAAAGAATGACAGTTAGGAAAGTGTGAAATAGGATTTTTGATGTTTAAACAATCTTTTATAGCTCTTAACCATTATTTAATAAACCTCCTTGATAGACACTTAAAATACTGAATATCATGGATAACATCAAATGTAAGACAGATATCAAACCTTCACCTCCTCCACAACCTGAAATGTAAGTAGTTATGTGATTATGTACAAGCACAACCTTGTCTTGTGGACACTTGAGTGTGAAAGCAACATGATAAAACCAACTTATCTCATGTCATAAACTCTTGTGAACACTTGAGGTGAAAGCAACTAGATGATATAGTTTTCTATCATGATAAGTTGAACACCTACTAGGTATTATGAAGTCCTGATTCAACAACAAGTAAGGCAAGAACATGATCAACCTGTGTCAACATTGCTCAACAACAAATAAGGCAAGAACATGATCAACTTGTGTCAACATTGCTTGAATATGAATATGCATGTAAACCATTTGAACTCCTATATGATCAACATATGAAGCACATATCTATCCTCAACACATCACTGACATCCTGATGTAACTCAATCTTGAGGATCTATTCAATAACATGATCATGTATTTTCAAACTGACTCCACAAATTTGAGATCCATAACATGAGAAACAACATCATATGAATATATACAACTCTTGATAAATCTAAACACACATATGAAACAAGTCCTTATCTTTTGAAGTATAACCTCCTGATTAGTGACCTTCAGATGTTTACTAAGATCAACCCAAGATCCTACAAGACCTTTTTGACATCAATGACAATCTGACACCATCAAGGTCAACCCACACTATGGAGAAATATAACATTTAAAAATCACTTTACTCCTCATGGATGCATCCAAGTCCCAAAGGGTGACTTTTATTTGCATTGTACAATTTTACTAAGTCACCGACATTAATATTATAAAGTCCCAACATCAAATATAAAGTATTAACTTACAAACTTTAAAATAAATGGTCAAATGAACTTTAAAATAAATGGTCAAATGAACTCAGAATCACATGATCTATAGACCATTGGAAAGGTCTCTCTGAAATGCTCCACCTCCAATCTTGAATTTCCCCAAACAATCAAAACCCTAACTTACTAAAAATAGTAAGTTCTAGCCAAGATGTCCAAAACCATCCAACGAACATCCCAAGAGTTCCCTAACCATGTTGGTTAGTCTACGAGAACCAATTATAGACTAACACCACCTAGGAAAGGGGACATTACAGTCCTCCCTCCCCAAGATTGCTTGCCTCAAGCAATCTCAGATCTAGATGCATCAAAATTTGCTCATTCTCCCCAAGTAGCATCCTCTACCAATAGGTTCTTCCATTTCACCAAATATTCTCTAATGACCCTCTTCCTCAATGTATGCTCCCTAGTGTCAATGATGGCCTCAGGTACCAAAACCAACTTCCCCTCTTCATCAAGAGGAGGCAACTCTATAGAAGGTATCACATTGTGCCCCAGTGCTTTTTTGAGGTGAGACACATGAAAAACATTGTGAACCCTGCTATCTGCCAGCAACTCTAGCTCATAAGCCACCTATCCAACCCTCCTAAAGATCCTGAATGGTCCATAATACCATGGATTTAACTTCTCTACTCCACTCTTCTTAAGAGTGGATTGTTTGTAAGCCTGCAACATAAGATATACCATATCACCAACCTCAAAAGAGTGCTCAACCCTGTGTTGATCTACATATTGCTTCTGCTAGTTTTGCACCTTTTGGATGTTCTCTCTTAAAGACCTCATAATATCTTGACTCTCCTGCAAGAGGTCTCTAGCCTTAGGTACTCTGTTGTCTCCAAACAACAAATCCAGGAAGCTCGGAGCCTCATACCCGTAGAGTGTCATGAATGGTGACATCTGAATAGACATGTGGAAAGTGGTATTGCAGCAATACTCACCCAAGTGGAGCCACTTCACCCATGCCTTCTTGTGCCTTGCAATATAATTTCTGAGGTACCCTTCCACCCACTTATTGACTATCTTCATCTACCCATCCGTCTAGAGGTGGTAACTCATGCTAGGGGTGAGCTCTATCCCACTCAACCTGAAGAGATTCTACCAAAAGTTACTCAAGAACCTGCTATCCTTGTCACTCACTATACTCTATGGTAACCCATGTAATCGGAATACCTCTCTAAAGAATAATTCAGCAACCTGAGTTGTTGTATAGGTGGCTGAAATAGAAAAAAAGTGTGCAAACTTAGTTAACCTATCAACCACCACAAAGATGCAGTCCCTGCCTTGGGCTTTGGGCAAGCCTGTAATAAAATCCATCGAGATGCAATCCCAATTCCTCTCAAGAATGGGTAAGGGATGCAACAAACCACCTGGAAAAGAGTGCTCATGCTTGTTCTGCTAACACACCGGGCACTCCCTCACATACTTTTGAACTTTGGTCTTGAGGCCTTTCCAAGTAACTTACTTCCTAACTTGTCTGTAGGTCTTGAAGAAACCTAGATGTCCTACCATAGGCAAGTTGTGAAAAGCCCTCAAGATCTTCTGTGTCATAGCAAATCCTGGATCCTACTCTTGTAAATGATCAAGTCATTTACCACCGAATATCTATCATCACTAATGGTGCCATCAACAGTCCCAGAGGCCCACTTATCCTTTGCATACTCTGCAGAAATCAAATCTCTCCAATCCTCTGCACACAAGTGAGGTCTCCCAAATAAGGCATCGGCAACTACATTCTTTTTCCCTTTGACAAAGACTATGTTGAAGTCATATGCCTGCAGTTTACTGACCCATTTCTGCTGCTGGTCGTTCAAATCCTTCTAACTAAGGAAATGCTTCAAGCTATTATGATCAGATTTGATAACAATTTACCTCCAACTAGGTACTGCCTGAACTTAGCCAATGCGTGCATAATGGCTGGCATCTCTGTCATGTCCCCATATTAAGGCATTGTTTAAATTAAAGATTTAAACATCTCGATAAAGAAAACAACTAAATTGCCTTAGTAAATATCAATTTGAAATAATATATATTATTAAAATATTATTATTATTATATGAATATTTTAAAATATAAAACGAAATAATAGCAATTTAATCGTAATTATCATAAGATAATATTATGATTATAATTATCAAATATAAATATAAATTATATAACATATAATATATTAATATAATAATAAATATAAACATAAATAATAAATATATATTTTCATTGCATGTTATAAAAGGCACTTTATATATATGTGAGGATCAGGCCTCTTAAAAGAGACACCGATTCCTTGGTAAATGGTGTTTAACAAAATAAGTGAGCAAATATATTAATGGTAATTATTATCACCAATAGTGGTAACGGTTGGGTATGAAGCCCATCAAACACTTAAATAGGGAATCATAATCAAATATATATGATCATTAGCGGAGGAGAAAAAAAAGGGCAGTCTAAGAAAAAGAAAAATAGTAGATCAATAAACAATAAAGAATAACAACATTGAGAGTTATAAATATCAAAGACACAGCAAAGAGAAATTACAAGGAAGATATGGGACGGACAAGGTAAGTCTACAATTATATTAGGTATGTTTTTCATTAAGTATTTAAATATAGAATATAATATATGTTAGTAATATTCTAGTATAGACTATCTAAAATAAATAGTGGATTCAGAAATGAATAAAGTTAAACAAATAAAGATATATCAATAGAACGAACTGATTTCATGATCATAAATAAGAAATGTAATGATGTAATAATATAATTATGATAGAAGTAAATGAATTATGATTAGAAGTAAAATTAAGTACTAGTTAATTGTCTCATGCGTGAAAGTAAATAGAAATGATATAAACTATAAGATAATGATGTGAATCTAAGATATGGGAAATAAATTAAAAAAAAGAATATCCCATAAATAAATATAATTAGATCTACATTATATATATATATTTCTGAGTCATAAGTAGGAAAGATATCATAAATATATATAGGGAGGAATTATTCAAGTAAATAAATAAATATATATATATATATATAGAGAGAGAGAGAGAGATTATTAACAAATACTATAATATATAAATATTAAAGAATAGGTGAAAGAGAATAGAATCCAATGAGCAGATGCACTTTCCTTATTAATAGGTTAGGCAATATAAATGTTGTAGAAGAATAATATGAATATAAATAAATGAATACTGCTTATATGAGGATAATAATTGGAATATATTACCATCAATGATGTATATACATTCTCTGTATAAGTATGCATATAGAATAGGTATAATAATATGAGAATAAATAGGAGTGTAGAAATAAGGTAAATCTCCATACATATATGAATGGAATATGGATATAGATGTGAACATTCTTAAATTGAATACAATGAAATGAATGTTGTAATTAAATGAATGTGATAGCTAAAATCCTTAGACAATTAAGTGTATGAACAAATGATAAGTTGGAAACATTATATAAGGACATGAATATACAACTTGAATATGGATGAATAATGATTATATTGTTAATATTATGAAATGAAAAGAAAATGGAGCTCTAATGTTCTCTTTTGTGAGTTGAATTGTGCAATGTTAAAGGAAAAATTTGGACTCACTAGAAGAGGACATTACAAGTGGTATCAGAGCATTCGACCTGCCATCCTGTGAGGAAATTTGATGCAACCTTACTCAAGAAGGTACAACACACATAGCAACAACAACCAAATGGACAAGGAACTCACATGAGCCAAAGGGGTTCTACCTTCTATTGAAGGGTTCTGCCTTTGGGTCTAGAGAGAGATGTGCTCTTCTAGATACGTCACTCATGATGAGAAATAATTAGTCCACATAAGCCAAAGGGGTTTTGCCTTCTAACGAAGGGTTCTGTCTTTGGGTCTAGAGAGAAATGTGCTCTTATAGACACGCCACTTATGATGGAAGTAATAAGTTCACATGGGCTGAAGGGGTTCTGCCTTCTAATGAAGGGTTCTGCCTTTGGATCTATGAGAGATGTGCTCTTCTAGATATGCCACTCATGATGAGAAATAATAAGTCCACATAAGCCAAAGGGGTTCTTCCTTCTAGTGAAGGGTTTTGCCTTTGCGTCTAGAGAGAAATGTGCTCTTCTAGACACACCACTTATGATGGAAGTAATAAGTTCACATGGGCCAAAGGGGTTTTACCTTCTAGTGAAGGGTTCTACCTTTGGGTCTAGAGAAAAAATGTGCTCTTCTAGACATGCCACTTATGATGGAAGTAATAAGTTCACATGGGCCAAAGGGGTTCTGCCTTCTAATGAAGGGTTCTGCCTTTGGGTCTAGAAAGAGATGTGCTCTTCTAGATAAGTCACTCATGATGAGAAACAATTAGTCCACATAAGCCAAGGGGTTCTGCCTTCTAATGAAGGGTTTTGCCTTTGGATCTAGAGAGAAATGTGCTCTTCTAGGCACGCCACTTATGATGGAAGTAATAAGTTCACATGGGCCGAAGGCATTCTACCTTTTAGTTAAAGGGTTTTGCCTTTGGGTCTAGGAGAGATGCGCTTTTCTAGATACGCCACTTATGATGAGAAATGATAAGTCCACATAAGCCAAAGGGGTTCTGCCTTTTAGTAAAGGGTTCTGCGTTTGGGTCTAGAGAGAAATGTGCTCATCTAGATATGCCACTCATGATGGAAATGAAATGTTCACTTGGGCCAAAGGGGTTCTGTCTTTTAGTTGAAGAGTTCTGCCTTTGGGCCTAGAAGAATTGGATCACTAGGATACACCTAAAGATTAATGAAGGCCTTAGGGTAAAACCTAAGGAGAAGGCTTTAAGGGGGGGACATTATCTCATCATCAACCCCCAAGATCATGCTATACGTTATCATATTATCAACTTGCTTAAGCAATCAAAGTCTTACTTACAACATCATTAGATTCATCTTTTGGGATTTTCATCAATATTATTTCATTTCAAATCTCCAATCTCAGAATATCAATAATCCCAAAGTTTTCTTTAAACAATGAAAAATTCTTCCTTCTTGTATTCGTTTGATTAACTAAATTTCCTCAATCATATTGCGATTCAAAATCAAATCAAATCTTCTTTGATCATGACATCATATAATCAGTTACTCCTCAAAGAACCTAACTATTCTCAATTTTGAGGTCAATAACATATGAGACCGAATCTCGTGACCAAAGATCAAGATGCATCTTAGAATCTCAATACTCTCAAATCATCCCATCATTATTAATCAAAACATCAAACAAATACTCTTTTGATTACAAATTCTTTTTCATCCGGAATCAAACCATGACTTTGTCTCAACACATTGAAGATAAGCATTAAAGTGCAAGGTAAATCGTTGTGATTGCTTGAGGACAAGCAATCTTGAGTGGGGAGGGCTATCATGTCCCCATATTAAGGCATTGTTTAAATTAAAGATTTAAACATCTCGATAAAGAAAACAACTAAATTACCTTAGTAAATATCAATTCAAAATTATATATATATATATATATATATATATATATATTATTAAAATAATAATATTATTATATGAATATTTTAAAATATAAAAAGAAATAATAGCAATTTAATCATAATTATCATAAGATAATATTATGATTATAATTATCAAATATAAATATAAATTATATAACATATAATATATTAATATGATAATAAATATAAACATAAATAATAAATATATATTTTCATTGCATATTATAAAAGGCACTTTATATATATGTGAGGATTAGGCCTCTTAAAAGAGACACCGATTCCTTGGTAAATGGTGTTTAACAAAATAAGTGAGCAAATATATTAATGGTAATTATTATCAGCAATAGTGGTTACAGTTGGGTATGAAGCCCATCAAACACTTAAATAGGGAATCATAGTCAGATATATATGATCATTAGCAGAGGAGAAAAAAAAGGGCAGTCCAAGAAAAAACAAAATAGCAGATCAATAAACAATAAAGAATAACAGCATTGAGAGTTATCAATATCAAAGACAGAGCAAAGAGAAATTACAAGGAAGATACGAGATGGACAAGGTAAGTTTGCAATTATATCAGGTATGTTTTTCATTAAGTATTTAAATATAGATTATAATATATGTTAGTGATATTCTAGTATAGACTATCTAAAATAAATAGTGGATTCAAAAATGAATAAAGTTAAACAAATAAAGATATATCAATAGAACGAACTGATTTCATGATCATAAATAAGAAATGTAATGATGTAATAATATAATTATGATAGAAGTAAATGAATTATGATTAGAAGTAAAATTAAGTATTAGTTAGAAGTAAAATTAAGTATTAGTTAATTGTCTCATGCGTGAAAGTAAATAGGAATGATATAAACTATAAGATAATGATGTGAATCTAAGATATGGGAAATAAATAAATAAAAAGAATATCCCATAAATAAATATAATTAGATCTACATTATATTTATATATATATTTCTGAGTCATAAGTAGGAAAGATATCATAAATATATATAGGGAGGAATTATTCAAGTGTGTATATATATATATATATATATATATATATATATATATATATATATATATATATATATATATATATATATATATTAGAGAGAGAGAGAGATTATTAACAAATACTATAATATATAAATATTAAAGAATAGGTGAAAGAGAATAGAATCTAGTGAGCAGATTCAACAAGACAAGTAGCATAAAGAGGTACGTACACTTTCCTTATTAATAGGTTAGGCGATATAAATGTTGTAGAAGAATAATATGAATATAAATAAATGAATACTGCTTATATCAGGATAATAATTGGAATATATTTGTTGATAACTGAGAGGGGGGGGGGTGAATCAGTTATCCTAATTGTTTCTTCTTTTGAACTTTCTTATTAATCAAAGCAGCATTGAATTAAACAAACAAACATTATCATGAAATGAGAAACACATGACACAGTATTTTTGACGTGGAAACCCGGTTAAGGGAGAAAACCACGGGGTGATTAACCCAAAGATTATTCTCTGTTAAAAGAATAAGGAGTTACAAAATGGCACTTGCCAATTAGGGCTCACTGCCCGAGCACACTGCTCACAAGAGGCACACTGCCTACACAGAGACACACTGTCTACTAAAGAATGTTATATAATACTTGAACTGATTGGAAGCATCTACATATGCTGGAGTTCAGTTCCGGTTAGGCTCAGTACACTGATCTGCTGCACTTCATCTTTCCTCTGTTCTTGATTCTGCTATCCTTTCACATACCGGATCTTTCTTACTACTTCTGCTCTGTTCTGCACTTATTCGCATACACACTCACACAAATTACACTTTTCACAACTAAATCCATTCTCTATATATATCCGCACAAGTAATTTCATCACCTTTCTAGTCGGCATCCGGAACAGTCTAGTTTCTTACAAACTCTGTTCTGTCAGCTGAATCCTTGCTCACCAAGCAATGTGGATCAAGCATATACTTGTAGATATCATTAATCATGTTGGCCAAACATGATTCATGCCTTCACAACCTTTACCATCAACAGTAACACATCCGAAAAATATTCTGATGCTCTGTCAGTCAGTTCTTCCTCTGTTCTCATTGTCACTCAGGAATCTGGTACTCAACTATTCATAACTTTTTCCTTGTTCATCACCGGAGGCTATATCCTTGGAATATACCACTCAAGGTAGTCCTCTTGACTTCCCCAAATCCGTACTACACCAAGACACTTCCTCTGAGAGATCCGGACCAATCTGTCGGACCTTGCCACATGCTCTGTTCTTGTTCACCGGACCACAACAGTCTTCATTCTGGCTTCCGGTAGAGACACACCATGACTTGCGGATATGTGGGATGACCTTTGTTGCCATCAATGACAACAACCATGATTCCATATAGTGTTTCTTGACAACAATCTCCCCCTTTGGCATTGATGGCAACACTTAGTGAAAAATGACTAAGTGTTTACACTATGCTCCCCTTTGGCTGATGCTCTATCTTTATATACAATTTTCGGAACTCCCCCTTGGTTGGATTCCTCATTTTTCACTGCTCCTCACTCCCCCTTTGACATCAATGGCAAAGGGTAGGGTCCGCATACCAAAATTTTCAAAAATTTTCTATACATAGCCGCATATTTACATACTCACATAAACTGAAGAATGTCTACAAAAGATGTCTTCAGTTGGATCAGTTCTGTAGCCCAACTTTGCTTCATTCTATCCAAAATTGAAATGTGACCACTCAACAAAAATGCAAATGCATCTGCCCTTTTTAGATCTTTCGGATCACTTGTCTGGGCTGTGATTTGAGCTTCTGCTATGGCCTCATGCATGGCCTCTAGCTTAGGGACAATTAACCCCCTGAGCTCACTCAATCTGCTTATTCTATTTTTCCTTTCCTTCTCCAATTTCTTGATTTCACTCAAGACTGCAATAGTCTGACATTCTTGATTTGTTATAGAGGAAGAAAGAGGATCAAAACTTTGAGACAAGCTTAGTAGTGTGTCCTCTTGCTCTTTTATTTTCTTCTCAATGTCCACTGTTACCTTGGACCAGGAGATACAAAATTTGTATATTTCACCGCCATCCTTAAGAGCATTTTCTAAGCTCTTTATCCCAATGTTCATGTTTCTCCTATCATTAATGATCAAACCCTAAACCTCAGAGAACCTTTTATCCAAAAACTCCTTCCGGACCTTTTCTTCAGCTGATTTTTCTAGAGATTCAAAATGTGTACTAACACTGCTGACTAAGGTTTTGAGATTACCGGAAGAGGAGGCTGTGGGATCCTTCTGAAAAGATGGCATGATCTTTTCCAGCACTCCAGATGCTACCTCCATAAGCTCACAGTCTTCCATGTGAGATTTCAGTAGTTTCTCTTTGACTTTCTCATTTGCAAATGAGGCTATTTTCATTGTTTGCACCGGTGACAAAGAGTCAAAATCTAATGGTCCTTTTAGCAGGTCCGGTTCATCAATTTCTATAGTGGCTTTTGTCAAGAATTCTTGAACAGTTTGTGCAGTGTCTCTTGCTGGAGACAGATGTTTCTTCTCTTCTGCAGTTTTGTCCTTTGGAATCTTTTCTCCTTCCTTACTCTTACCACTTTCAGTTGTGGTTTTCTCTGTTGGGGTCTTCTCTTTCTCTGCATCCTTGGTGCTGTCAACCTCTTTTTCTTTAACTGCTGCTTCTTTCTCCTGTAGTTTCTCTTCTTCTTGGGATCCAGAGACTGTAGGGGAAACCAGAGGAGAGATGTTAGTCTGTTCAAGGGCCACTTCTTCCGGAGCAGATGATTCCAAGTCCATAGCTGTTTCTGCACCTAAGTCCTCTACAACAGGAAGATTAAACCTTTTGAAGGTTTTCTGGAGAATCTCTTCAGTGTCCTTGGCTACCTTGTCGGTCTCACCAAGCATAAGCTGATTCATCCTTGCTTTGCTCCTGAATTCATCCTTGCAGTCTTTGAATACCATGTTCATTGTTTTGTGATCAATTGAAGGATATAGCTGAATAGCTATCTGTTCTTTGATCTCAAGGTCTTTTGCCATGGCATTGTTCTTTCTTATTTCTAGTTCCTTCTCTAGACTCTTAGGAATTTCAGAGATAATCTCAATAAAAGCTTTATTGTAAATGTTCAGGTACCTGATTGTAGCTTCCTGCAGGATCTTTTGATCTGCCTCATTGTAGTCATCATAGAATTCAGCTACTGGTTGAAGGTTCCCATCCACAGTGACTGATTTGACTACACTGTCTAGGGATAGAGTGGGCTTTTCAGCAAATTCCTCTGCCATTTCTTCCTTGTCTTGGCCTGTGGAGGGTTTCCCAGATCCTTTCTTCTTCTGCTTCTTTATTTCTTTTACTCCCTCATCTGACTCAGTTTCCTCTTCATCCTTTTGGCTTTCATAAGCCCTTGTGGCTTTTGTCTTAGATCTTTTACCGGATGCCTGGACTTCCGGTTTTGAACTTTTGGTTGTGGGAGGTGCAGATCTTTTTGATGATCTGGTCCGGGTGGAAGTTTCAACCAGAACACTTTCTTTACTTTTCTTTTCTGCCTCTTTCTTTTCTTCCTCAGCCTTTCTCCTCTTTTCCCGGTTGGCATCAAGTGCCTCCTTTGGAATGCCTAGGCCTTGAGCAATATTCTCTACTTCTTTTCTCACCTTCCTTTTGATTTCCGGTTCTCAGAGTTCAACATGAATTTTGATACTTAGTTCCTCAAATGTTCCAAACATTTCTGCCTTTGGATCTTTGGGCTGACTTAGCATGTGTTGAACATGCAGTTCCACTATTTGTTCATCCACTTCATACCCCATGGGCATGATCCATACAGTTCTTGGTTCTACTGCCTCCATTAGACACTGATCTGTTTCTACCATGAAGCATACTGTGTCTTTGTACTTTTCAACAAGGGATTGGGGTATTCTTTCTCTTGCATGCATCATGCTTTGGAAGTTCTTGAAATATCCCCATAGAGCTATATTTCTTGCTTTAGCATCCCCAAGTCCATGCAAATAGTCTCTTATTTGGATGGCAACCGGTCTGTCATTCTGCCATATCCATCCACTGGATCTGGGAAGTTCATTCATGTAGTAAAAGAAGAGACAAAGGATCAGATTGCCATACTTGAAGGAGTTTTTCTTGTCCTTCTTAATCTTCTGCAGATTTTCAAAAAGTTGGTTTACAAGAAGCTCACACAAGTCATAGTCTGCATTCTCCCTTAACATTTGATAAGCTGTGTAGATTACAGTTCCTGGTACTGAATTTTCCCTACTGGAGTGATAGATTTTGTAACCAATTATCATAGATGCAAATTTGACATCCGGTTCAGTGATGTCATCAACTGTCATAGCTCTCTTGTCAAACTTGGATCCGGTTGCATCACTAACTGTCTAATTTTTGACAGACTTGAGAACAGGTAATCCACCGGATGAGTGCAGACCGGTTACAGCCCTAATTGCATCTTTAGTGATCTTGAAGGGCTTGTTCAACCATAGGAAGTTGTCATGTACTCTACTTAGTACATACCGGACCCATTCATCTTCTTCAAAACAGGGGAAATGAATGCACTGTGCAAAGTGTTTGTCCCGGATGGCTTTGTACTGAGGTTTGATCTCAAAGGAGTCATCTATCAATTGTTTGTGATAGATATCCATCAGTTTTGATTCTCCAAAGTCTTCAAAATTTGCATGGATGTAAACCCTAATGTCCTCCGTATGTAATACACCATGCGGAACACTAGAGAAGGCTCCTAGTGGATCTACCTCCAAAGATTTGTATGGATGTTTCTTGAATGTGGGGCGAGGTCTATCGGAGATCTTAACTATATTCAGAGTAGCCATTCTTCAAAGATTTACAGTGAGATAATGAAAACAGAGAATACCTTATGCGCCTTCAGTTTGCACGGAGTGGTTGGATTGATTTCTTTATGCAATGACTTCGGCAGGAGATCTTTGGTGTGCTTGATGAATCTTGTTGCAGAGCTCCACTTTTCGCTTCTTCTTGAGTGCAGAATGAGCAAATGATTTATGAGAAATCCCTTATATTGCTCCGCAAACCCTAATATCTGATGGCAATAAATGCTCGACCTATATTATTCCGATTTGCCTTATTCGGATAACTTGAAGAACCGGATCAGTCCTGGTCTATGAACATCGTGCGGAACTTTCAACCATGAACAAATCAAGATAACACATCACAAGGACATCCCAAACACTCTGTCCAGTCCGCAAAGTAAAATAATGTACTTCCGGATCTCTCTGGACCCTTTTGTAGTCCTCTGTCATTCCGGAGCATCTCCCGGAATAGGTCTTACTTGATCGATCACAACTTCTTTACATCTTCATGCGGACCTCTGAAATCTTGTCTGGATCATCTCAGGACTTATATCTTCGAACCCTTTACTCCGCATCTTGTGTTACATCCAGCACCACTTGATTGGCTGGGGGAACAGGATTTTCTTTGAGTCTCCCCCTGAGCCAGAGCTCACTTTCTAATTTCCGGAAGGAATATCAGCACCAGAATCTGGTGCGGATCTAGTTTCTGTATTCTCTGAACTTTTCTTTACCAAATCTTGCTCATCTGATTCCTAACTTCATCCGCATTCATCTTTTGTTTACCCTTGTCTTGATTCTGATTATACACCGGACCTCTTTTGTCCTGATTCTTGCTTCTGCAGACTTTTGCATTATGACCGGACCTATTACAGATTTGGCAAATAACATTTCTTTGCATATTTGACTGATAACCTCTTGATCTGCATTGATTAGCCATATGACCTACTCTATTGCATGCAAAGCATCTACCATTGAATGATTTGTTTATTTGCATATTTCTGCATTCATGAGACTTGTGTCCATACCTTTTGCAGTTAAAGCACTATCCAGAGAAGGATGAATTAATCTGATTCATTCTCTTTCTGTACTGATTAGCTTTGTGACCAAAGTGGTTGCAGTTGTGGCAGTATCCATTGAAGGATGGATATCTTTGAGCATTGGGCTGTCTTACCGGAGATCTTCTAGGCCTATTCCTTGGATTTTCTGATCCAAAATTCTTTTGACTGGATCCGGAGCTTTCTCCTTTCTCATATCCCAAACCATACTTGTCATCTGTCCTCTTTTGACTTCCAAGAAGAACTTCAAGTTGAGCAGAACTTATCTTGAATTTCTCTTTATATTCATTTGTTGTTTGAAGGTCTCTTTTGAGAGAGACAATTTGATCCTCAAGTTTTTCTTCATTATCTTTGGCATCTTCAAGATCAGATTCAAGATGTCTGATAATTCTGTCCATCTGATGGCATTCTTCTGATTTCTCCTTAAGAGATTGTCTTAGATTGTCTTCAGCTTTTCTTTTCTCTTCAATCTCTTGAGTAAACTTTATAACTCCTGATTCCATTTCATGTCTTACCATAATGACTTCTTTTGATAATTTTTCACATAACTTGGTTTTCTCAGTCAATTCTTCATTTGTATTTCTTTCTTCACTTTGTCTTGCCAATTGTTGGAGCAGCTCCTTTCTCTTTTTCATAGAGAGACTTAATTTGTCCTTTAATTCTCTCATGAATTCATCAGCCTGTTTGAGTCTATCCTTTAATTCATTGACTTCAGAGTTTGACTGTTCAAGATCCTCAAGGGCAGTCTTGAGTTACTCCTTTAAACCATATGCATCCATTTGAACTCCCAGATCTTCCTCAAGCTGTTAGGCTCTATTAGGAGGAACTTAGCTCTGATACCAATTGTTGATAACTGAGAGGGGGGGGTGAATCAGTTATCCTAATTGTTTCTTCTTTTGAACTTTCTTATTAATCAAAGCAGCATTGAATTAAACAAACAAACATTATCATGAAATGAGAAACACATGACACAGTATTTTTGATGTGCAAACCCGGTTAAGGGAGAAAACCATGGGGTGATTAACCCAAAGATTATTCTCTGTTAAAAGAATAAGGAGTTACAAAATGGCACTTGCCAATTAGGGCTCACTACCCGAGCACACTGCTCACAAGAGGCACACTACCTACACAGAGACACATTGTCTACTAAAGAATGTTATATAATACTTGAACTGATTGGAAGCATCTACATATGCTGGAGTTCAGTTCCGGTTAGGCTCAGTACACTGATCTGCTGCACTTCATCTTTCCTCTGTTCTTTATTCTGCTATCCTTTCACATACCGGATCTTTCTTACTACTTCTGCTCTGTTCTGCACTTATTCGCATACACACTCACACAAATTACACTTTTCACAACTAAATCCATTCTCTATATATATCCGCACAAGTAATTTCATCACCTTTCTAGTCGGCATCCGGAACAGTCTAGTTTCTTACAAACTCTGTTCTGTCGGCTGAATCCTTGCTCACCAAGCAATGCGAATCAAGCATATACTTGTAGATATCATTAATCATGTCGGCCAAACATGATTCATGCCTTCACAACCTTTACCATCAATAGTAACACATCCGGAAAATATTCTGATGCTCTGTCAGTCAGTTCTTCCTCTGTTCTCATTGTCACTCAGGAATCTGGTACTCAACTATTCATAACTTTTTCCTTGTTCATCACCGGAGGCTATATCCTTGGAATATACCACTCAAGGTAGTCCTCTTGACTTCCCCAAATCCGTACTGCACCAAGACACTTCCTCTGAGAGATCCGGACCAATCTGTTGGACCTTGCCACATGCTCTATTCTTGTTCACCGGACCACAACAGTCTTCATTCTGGCTTCCGGTAGAGACACACCATGACTTGTGGATATGTGGGATGACCTTTGTTGCCATCAATGACAACAACCATGATTCCATATAGTGTTTCTTGCCAACAATATTACCATCAATGATGTATATACATTCTCTGTATAAGTATACATATAGAATAGGTATAATAATATGAGAATAAATAAGAGTGTAGAAATAAGGTAAGTCTCCATACATATATGAATGGAATATGGATATAGAAGTGAACATTCTTAAATTGAATACAATGAAATGAATGTTGTAATTCAATGAATGTGAGCTAAAATCCTTAGACAATTAAGTGTATGAACAAATGATAAGTTGGAAACATTATATAAGGACATGAATATACAACTTGAATATGGATGAATAATGATTATATTGTTAACATTATGAAATGAAAAGAAAATGGAACTCTAATGTTCTCTTTTGTGAGTTGAATTGTGCAATGTCAAAGGAAAAATTTGGACTCACTAGAAGGGGACATTACAATCTCCTTATCATAAATGTTGTAGCTCCTCTCGGTACCCTCAACTTCATGCTCTCAAATGCAATGGGGTGTTTGTCTTGCATCAGCACCACTCTAATTCCTTCCCCTGAGGCATCACACTAAAGCTCGAAATGTTTTGTGAAGTCTGAAATGGCCAAGACTAGACAAGTACTCATCACCTCCTTAAATTTGTCAAAGCACTATTGAGCACTAGTAGACCATTCGAAAGCACCCTTTTGAGTCAAATATTTAAGTGGGGTAGATATATGAGAGAATCCCCTCACAAGGTGGTGGTAGAACCTACAAAGGCTAAAGAATCCCTTGAGTTGAGAGAGATTCTTGGGTAGCAGCCAGTCTATGATAGCCTAGATCTTCTTTGAATCTACATGAACACCCTCTGCGCTAATGATGTGTCATAGTTATAGCAACTTTGTCATGCCAAACTCACACTTAGACATTTTGGTATAAAGGGACTCCTACTCAAGTATGCCCAACACAATATCAAGGTGCCTCGGGTGCTCCTCTCAAGTCCTACTATATATAAGTGCTCTTAGAATACCTTATTCATACAAGATTGGAATGTAGCTAGCACATTGGTTAAGCCAAAAGGAATAACCAACAACTCAAAGTGCCCATAGTGGCACCTAAATGCCATCTTCTCTACATCCTCCTCTTGTACCTGTATTTGATGGTACCCAGATCTTGAATCTATCTTCGAGAAGAAGCATGCACCATGCAATTCATCAATGAGATCCTCAATCTGAGGGATGGGGTATCTGTTCTTGATTGTTTTCTTTTTCAACTCCCTGTAATCTATACACATCCTAAGTATGCCATCCTCCTTCACCAACACCACAGAAGAAGCAAAGGGACTCTTGCTAGGTCTGATATGTCCCATCTTGAGAATCTTTTGAATGGCCTTCTCAATCTCATCCTTATACCACTTAGGATGCTTGAAGGGTATAGTGATAACTAGCTTGGCATCCTACTCAAGCTCAATGATGTGCTCAAAACCCCTGTCAGGAGGTCTACCTAGTGGTATGTCACTAAACACTTTGGTGTGTTTAGTCAACAAAGACTGGACCTCTACCAGATACTCCTGCTTCTACTGCTTAGGAACCTCGAGCATCACCAATATCTCTGCTACCCACTGAACCTGATCATGCCGTAGTATCCTCTCCATCCTCCTCAAAGAGACTATCCTCAAACCATGATTTGATATAGCTCTCAAGATATGTTTCTTTCCATCTGCCTCAAACTTCATCTCCATAGTGCAAAGATTGAGAGTAAACTCTCCAGTGGAATGAAGCCACTTCATACTGAGGACTACATCCATGTCCCCCATGTTGACAACATAATACTAAGCCTAGAACTCATAATTACTTAACTTGATAGTTAAGTTGTGGATTCTCCTCTTGCAGGTAAATCCATCTGCAACTCTAACCTTGAATGCCTCAAACTCCTCAGTTTTGAGTCCCCTCCGTGCTACTAGGCCTTCATTGATGAAGTTATGTGTGGCCCCTATATTGAGCAAGGTGATCACACTCTGTCCCTCCAATACTCCCCACATCCTGAAGGAGCCATCTTTCTGAATGGCAAAAAGATGTGTTGTAGGTACATTCTCATCCTGAGCATCTTGCACCTCCTCTACTTCACTCTCCACATCACTATCCTCCCGATCACTCTATTGTTCTGAATGTTCTTAAGCTGTCTCCTAGGCAGAATAATATTCCAACTATTTTGCTTGCCCCTTCACTGGGAACGTATGGTTAGGATCCCATGGACCTTTCCATTTGAAGCATAACTTCTTCCTCCTATATTGATTCAAAGCATCATCATCCAGGTGTGGTGCTAGTTTCTTCTATGGAAAGGTGTCCCAATGATGTGAAGGCATCTTATCCTTTGTGGAGGAAAAGGTTTGGAGACATACTTATTCTTAGGCACTGCAAACTCCATACTCCATGCCTTCTTGATGGTCTCCTACAGTGATAGTGGGTCAAATGCCTTAACCCATCCCCTGAGTTATTTCATTAAGCCCTTAGCAAACAGAACCTCAGTAAATAGAACTACAAGTCTCCTCTCCGTTATGCTAGAAACCATCACACTGAGTCTCTGGAACTTAGAAATGTAAACCTCAAGTGACCTGTACTGCTTCAGCTATGCCAACTCTCTAAACTGTAGTTCTGGGTCCTTGGTGTCAAATCTCTCGATGAGTCTGTTAGTGAACTCATCATATGTGGTAATGAGATTGTGGCCGAGTGTGACCAACCCATGATACCACCACTCATGAGCTAACCATTCCAAGTGTATGGTAGCAAAGTTGAGAGCCTTGTCCTCTGGCATAGGCTTAAGGGTCAGATAATTGTCCAGCTTCTACACCCAAGCTCTGGCTAAAACCTTGCCACTCACATCAAATCGATCCATAGGGACTTTACAAAATGCATGATGGTAGTCCCGATTATCTCTATGTGCTCTACCACCCATAGCTCCCCTCTACCTTTTTTGGTTCATAAACTACTCCAATGTCACATGTCTTGGATAGCAGGGGGAAGTATCATATATTCTACATGTTGTGTCCTAATCTCATCCACCATGGGGATTTGAACCTCTAGTTCCTGATTAACTGGTGCATCCTCTCTGCATGGAAAGGTAGTCTAAAGTGGTCTGGGAACCGATCCTGGAGTAGTCCTAGTGCCATGTCTACTACCATAGCCTGCATATCCACTACCTGCATGTCCACTGCCCTGACCTGCATGTCCACTACCCTGACCTACATGTCCACTACCCTGACCTACATGTTTGTGATTGTTATTGTTCGAACCACTTGCCTCTCTCTCATGTTATGTCTGTGGTTGTGTTATAGGAGTACCTTGGTTTAGTTTTGCTAACCTCTGTGACATCATGTCTACCATAATATCAAATTTTCTCTCCCTTCTCAAATCAAGGCTATCTGACTATTCAGATCTCCTGTTTCTATCCCCCATAATGCCTGTTATACTATCACTGTCACTAGAAGAATTCCTGTGTATGCCCAGAATACCTAAAACTATTTCACCCTCTGGAATCTCTAGTGGTTGCCACTGTGGTGTATCTCTGGTATAAAACTATTTCTTCTCACTCATGAACTCTGATCACATAGGCTGCCAAGATGCACCAGCTCTGATACCACTAAAATAACTCACCCTGTCCTGAGTTTAATACTTTTTATCTAGGTCTAGTTTTTTTCTCACTGTTTGAAGGGTTTTCTATAGTTAAGTTGTAACCTACTTGCGCTTTGGTCTTCTATTCATAACCTAATACACATGCATACATAAATTGTTGCAAGTACAACTAAATGGAAATACCCAATTGTTCTATTTCATTTGCAATGCATTACAAAACATTTATAAGCAATACCCACATGAAGAAATGCCAAAGTTATGAAATACTTCACATACCCATTTCGTTGTCCATACAAAATGAAGTCTGATATGAAGGTACAACAACATAAATGCTCATTATTCCTTTGTTATCCAATCAAACAAGCGATACAAATAGTCAGGTATACAAGCCAACAATATGGAAGAGGTCTGCTACTCCGAAGAAGGCAAACAAGGTACAAGAAGTGGTTGTGATATTAAAATTGGATTACCCATGCCCTTACCTCTATTGGTACAGCCTGTTGGTAATCAAGGACAACAATATTAAGTGTTATAAACCCTCAAATCTCTGTTGGAAATGCTGGTACCAATTTGCAATGCTTCCACATCTACAATGAAGGAGATATCTCTGAAAAAAGCAACCAAAACCCTTATTCCTCACAATTGTACGACCTGGTACAAGAGTGTATGACCAACAATAAAGGGACCAAACACCAACCAAAACACTCCCAAATCTCTGTCTTAGGCTTGTAATATGTTCTTCTATCCTATCCACTAATTATTTTGCCAAAACCCATAAGATTTGTCAAGGTAAAGCTCTTCGCGACAACACAACTCCGTGTAATGAAGCTCAAAATGCAACCACTGAGTGTGACTGCTCAAAGCACCCTTGGGTTGTCTCTCACACCTACAGAATGCAGCTACTAATGGAGGATTTCATCTCCAAAAGCCAAGGATGGTTTTCGCAAACCCTCATTCTCTTTGTAGAGAAAAATATCATAAGATTGTAATGTCAAGAATGAAGCCTCTCTTTGCTTTTTGGCTTTTATATTTTCCCCTTAAGAGGGTCAACCCACACTATGGCGAAATATAACATTTAAAAATCACTTTACTCCTCATGGAGGTGTCCAAGTCCCAAAGGGTGACTTTTATTTGTATTTTACAATTTTACTAAGTCACCGACATTAATATTATAAAGTATCACCGACATTAATATTATAAAGTCCCAACATCAAATATAAAGTATCAACTTACGAACTTTGAAATAAATGGTTAAACAGACTTGGAATCACATGATCTATAGACCATTGGAAAGGTATCTCTGAAACCGTCCACCTCCAATGTTGAATTTCTCCAAATGGTCAAAACCCTAACTTACTAAAAATAATAAGTTCTAGCCAAGATGTCCAAAACCATCCAATGAACATCCCAAGAGTTCCCTAACCATGTTGGTTAGTCTACAAGAACCAAGTATAAACTAACACCACCTAGGAAAGGGGACATTATATGATACCAGAGTAAAGTAACCAAGAAACCCACAAAAGCACAAAGTCTTTTATTGCTTCTTCCACTGACTTGAAGTTGGAAATGTATAGAATATAGTGCATCCCAAAGTCTCCATCGTATGCTATCAAGAGATTAATGAACATAGAAAATAACTAGCATCTCAAAGTCTTCTAATATTTTCTAGTCATAAACATAAAATATGAACTCCAAAGATAATGTTGTAGCACAAAGACTCCAAAATAAGCTTTAGATCACCTCCTAGATTATATGAACTCACACTATGATTTGATCAATTGCATAAGAAAGTGCAAAGGAAAAGACATAAGAACATCTCCAATCTACCACAAGTTTATTCCAAAACAAAGTTTGAATGCACGCTTTCTTTTCTTATTATTGATAAAATTATGATTTACAACTTGAACACAAAGTCTCAAAATGCTCTTCAATTCAGTAGCGCTTCGCTTCAATAACTAAAAGATAATATTTACATAGGAGGCCCTCTTTATTTATAGGGAGAGGTCGAGAGAAAAAAATAGGAAAACAACAACTACTTTGACTTATTCAAAAACTAAGTCCTAATTGACTTATGACTTTGTATCACAAATTTATGTATTCTAATTTTTCAAAATGACATGGATTTTATCAATCAAAATTTACAAAGCTTGGAAACTAAAACATGAAAAATATCTAAGTGTCCTTAGACACTTCATCATCTTGATCCTTCTCCAAGAATTCTTCATATCTTTTCACAGTGGCCTAGACTTCATTGTTGTCAGGCCTTGGTGTATGCTTGGAGATAATAAGCACCCGAGTGATGGAATCGGTGAGGGTGTCAGGCATGTTCATGATCTTATTCAGTAACTTCTATAGCCTATTCAAAATGGTCTTAAACTCCATCAACCTGTCAAGTGAAGCCAATGTGAAGGCTTCTGTTTCCACCTCTGTTTGCATCAAGTTAGCGAACTCTTGAATAACTGCATCTTTAGGGAGTATCAGTTGGTACTGATTATTGATTTACCCTTTCCAAGAATTTTGACACATCCACATGTCCAATCTCTGTGTCCTTGATTTCATCAATGTTCGACTCTACAGAGGTCACCAAAACAACACTTTGGAATTTGTACTTCATCTTCTTCTTTGGGGAGATCTCAGACATCTGACAAATAGCTGCAAAAATTTGACCTTTTAGAAATTTCTCAGAGTTAGAAAATTTTCATATAATCTGCCTTTATGCAATTGTGAGAAAAAATAGCACATCCATACTCAAAAATATCCACTTGCAGCACCGGGAAAAATCTCCCCTTTGAGTATCATTTTTCTATTCCCAGTGTTAGAAAATGTTTTACTTTTAGATGTAGGTTGGAGTTTAAACTCTGACCTTCATTTCTCAATGCAAAAGGAAAAATATGTAAATCTCAATTTAAAACCCCGTTTGCACAAAAAGTAGGAAAAATATGTAAATCTTAGTTTAAAACCTGATTTGCACAAAAAGTAGGAAAAATATGTAAATCTCAGTTTAAAACCCAATTTACACAAAAAGAAGGAAAAATATGTTAATCTCAATTTAAAACTTGATTTACACAAAAAAGTAGGAAAAATATGTAAATCTCAATTTAAAACCTAATTTACACAAAAAGTAGAAAAATATGTAAACCTCAGGTTAAATCTTGATTTGCACAAAAAGTAGGAAAAATATGTAAATCTTAGTTTAAAACCTGATTTACACAAAAAGTAGGAAAAATATGTAAATCTTAGTTTAAAACCCGATTTACATCCTGCATACAAATGCAAATATTTTTTTGCAATTACTTCCTACATGAAAATGCAAATTTTATTTTTGTGTTATATCAGAAATGTCTCCCTAGGACTTTTTCCCTCCTATGTTTAGCTCCTATGTCCTTTAGAAAGCATTTTAATCATCTTGCATATTCATGTTAACTCCCGATGAGAAAACCCCTAAGTTTTATGACAAATAGGACCCAGGGGATGCTATTAAGACAAGTCCTAAATGAAATAGAGAGGGAGGACTTGGATGCACGTGCCCTAGTCCTGCCCTATTTTAGGCAGGACCTAAATTCTAGTGTCAGTTATGTGACCCTTAATTAGGTCCTATGCTGACACCATAAGTTTGAATTACGAAATTCTTAGCAGGAATGTGTTTTGTTGTATATATAAGCATGTTTAGGGATTCATTTGTAAACTACAGAGGGATATTGCAAATTTATTATCTTATGCTAAAGTGATTCATGGATTTCATTATGTTGCACAACTGTGTTATGTTGTTATTGTGTTTGTTTATTGCGAATTTGGCTTCATCCATCCATCTCCTCATGGCATGAAAGATCTTCTTCCTTCCATGAGAGCTACACCTTCGAGGTGACATTTATTTATGTTTTCAATCATCTATCAATTAGTTTTTGCCTCTATCCCACAGGGATACACAATCTTTATTTGACAACGGTGTTCGAAAGACTTGAATGTCTATTTGGGGCTTGATTGAGGCAATCCTCTAAACACCACAACCCCCAACCCCTTTTTCTATGATTGCAGGCTATAAGTTGTAGAAGCAAAAGAAGTGGAGTTATAGGGAAGTAGAACAGAGTGTTGAAAGTGTAGAGGAAAGCAAAAAAATAGGACTTGGACTAGGGCACCTACTCATTAGTCCTTTGTATCCTGAAACAGTGAAATCCCCAAAACAACAGAAATAGGTTGCAGACAATCTTGAGAGATCCCAACAGAAACTGGTACATTGGACCAACTCACCTGCTCATTAGTCCCTGACTTTTCTGGATACTGAATCTCAAAATCTGGTATGTATTTAATTGTCATTTGATATCTCTATGTGCGAGCATTTGTTGAGATTTGTCTGTTTGTTTACAGTTTTATAAAATAATGGTTTTAAGCATAATTGGACTTTAATTAATCAATTAGTTAGCAAATTCCAAGTTTCCTCTTCATTCTAAGGGACACTAAATCTGTAGCAGAGCCCTCTTGCAAGAGATTGTGGCTTCACTCAATTTATGTCCTTGAATGTAAGGTGTGAAAGGAGGATTTAACCTTGAAACTTAAACCCCCTCGTTACTCCTAAACATTTTGGTGAACCCATGTTTTAATGAATTTTGCACCTTTATGAGTGTTGTACTTTAGATTTACATTCATCATATTCTTATTGCATTTGAAAGTTTACAAAACAATTGACAATTTTGAAAATTTACAAAAATTTGGCATTTTAGGCTTGCATTTTCAAATAATTTGAATTAATTTGTATTTAATTTCTGTTATTTTTATTACATCTGATTTAAATTACAGAAATTTATTATTTATTATTCATTTGCATTGCATTTTCATGTTTAATTTGTTAAAATTTGCTTGAAATTGTGCATTTCACATAAAAACCTAGTTTCACATTAGCTAGGGTTTGTAGTTAAAATCTTATTTCAAATTTTACTACTATATTAAACACTCATTTAGGACTGATTTCTAATTGTAGTGTTTCATCATAGTGTCTTTCTTGCAAAATTTCATGTCTAGGGTTTGAAGACCTTGCATTTTCACTAGATTTGGCCTTATCGTCTCTCTAGAATTGCATTATAGGCATGTTGTGAAGAATATTATTGCATTATTGGGTTGATATTGAGTTTATTAGTCACTGCCCCTCTTTAATTTCTTCACAACACCTCTTATTTTAGTGGTTTGCATTGAAAAATTGTGAAAAAAAGTGAAAAAGCAAGCATTTTTAGGTCATAAACTTACACAATTTTGCACTTGCTCCTCGCATAAGTTTTGAAAACCTTTTAGAATCTGATTTTACATTGACTTGAAAACATACATACATAGCATTTTCATGGAAATCTTTGCATGAGTATATCATGAATTTTGAAATTTTTTCTAATTTCACTAATGAGAATCCTCATGTTATGGACCACATAGCATGCATACATGATATTGATATTTCCAAATGTTCTACATATGAGGCCAAACTACTTTGTTATATACACAATTATTTTAGCTTCACATCACTCATAGGAGCATATCTTTTGATAGTAGATGATTTAACCATGTTCATCTCTAAGAACTCTCATGAGAATGATAAGGGTAAAAATTCCTCTTCCACTAATGCTCTGGAACTAATAGCTAAAGTATATGATGATGATGATGATGATTCCATAAGTTATACTAATTCTCCTATAATTGAATGTTCAAGAACCTTAGATGAGAAGACTATGGATAGCTGTATTAATGATATAACACCTAAACTTCTTAACAACACTTTACCTTTCTTTCATTCCAATTTTCTCCCTGGCCAAGATGAAGCATTAGTGGATAACATAATAATAACAGAAGATTATTATGACTATGATGAAATAATTGGTATGATAAAAGTGGATAAGGAGAAAGTTGAGAATTCACCTTGTCCACTAATTAGGTCCAAGGTCATTTGAGTGGTATTTTTTGGGAAAATATAAAAAATTTAGTTGTTGGTATTTTCTACATCTTAGTAAATTACATTTTTAGATGCGAAAAGTTTAAATTCCAACAAAATAGCTAGGAGTTATGATCTTGTGAAGGGGAAGATCAAAAATTTCATAATTTTGAACTTTTGTAAAAGGTTTTCACCTTCCAAGAGTTCTTTTTGTTTTCAAAGGGTAATGTGACCCTTCATATTTTATGTAAGCCTATATATTTCGAATTGAAATGAATAAAAATCAATTTTTTGGAGGCAATTCACAACTCCCAGGGAGTTTGCCTACTTGTAGAAACTCATTTCTTCTTTATTTTGTTGCATTACAATACCACAGGCTCAGTGCTAGGTATTGTCCAGATCAGTGGTATCAGAGCCAAGTTCGTTTGGTTCTTCTCGAATTGGAGAGGGTTTTAGCCACAAGAATTCAGATAGTGTGATCTCTGCTCAAAAAATTTCTGGGTTTTGTCGGCAGCGTCGAAATCCTATCTAGGTATTTCTTATTTTTTGTAGAGAATACACAAATTTCAAGAAAATAGATCACAAATTTGCGTCCCTATTTTGCTTGTTTCTTTTTTGCTTTTTCAGAGTAGTTTCACAAAATTGGGTATATCTTTCTCATCCAGACTCCATTTTGCACAAATGAGATATCACCAAAAAGAGGACTCAAAGTACTTTTCTAATTTTTTTCTCAGGTGCCTGCTATTTTCACCAGAAGTTGGGTCTTCTTTTTCAGCATTGCTCTCAGTGTTTTGGGCATATCTTTTGCATACGATGTCAAAATTGGACAAACAAAATATCATTGGAAAGGTGATTCAGTCCTCCACATAACCATCATATTATATTCCTTTGAGTTTCACATGATCAAAAAATTTAGAACGATATGATCATTCAGATCCTTTCAAGGTGATGGTTGAAGAAGCGTTAACAAAATAGCGTGAGGAGATGATGAATCAATTCTCTCATCTGCTACAAAAAAATCAAGGAAATCAACAACCCAACATGGGAAGAGTACCATTTGGTGGTCATACTCCATTCAAGGTACAGGTAAATTCTTATATTCCAAAATTTGAAGGCAAAATAAATGCAGATGCTATTGATGATTGGTTATCAAAACTAGAAAGATATTTTTTTGTGAATCACTTCTCTAATGGTGAAAAAATAACCTTTGTTCTCCTCAAAGTTGAGCACCACGTAAAACAATCATGGGAAAATAAACTATTGTCTAGAGAAAACCTTGAGTTTGATGGAGTAGTAGAGGATGATCCCTCTTGGGGAGAGTTTGTGGAACATATCAAGGAAGAATATCATCCTAAAAATTCATACGAGGATAAGTATATGGAGCGGTAGATGCTTCATCAATAGAAAGACCAATATGTTTAGGATTACACTAATATGTTCCATGCTCTTTTAGCAAATCTTCGCATCATTGATACAGAAAACTTCAAATTTTGAAGTACCATAGTGGGCTTCATTGTTATATCCAAACAAAGATGGAATTTCTCAATATTGAGACCTTGGGGATTGCCTACAAATATGCAGTGAAGATTGAGGAAAAATTCAAACAAAAGGGAAAAAGGGATTATTTTTCAAAGAATGAAGGTGACAACAATGGGAAAATAGACAGCTAAGGATCCCTCCTCACAAGCATCATCAACAACAAACAACAATGGAAAGAAGATGTGGTGTGAATTTCATAGAAGTCCAAGACATAGCACAAAGGACTGTCAAGTTGCCAAGGCGTTGATGACAGGGTTACAAGAAAAGGAAGCTAAAGTTGAACATGAACCATTTCTTGCAAACTCTTTTGAGCAAAGATATGATGACCAAATAATTGAAGTTAACCCCTATGCCATAGTTGCCACCACCAGGATTTTTCCTTGTGAAGATGAGGAGCATTTATTCCACTCACAAATGTGGGTAAATGGCAAGGCCCTCCATTTCATCATTGATAGTGGAAGTCAAAAGAATCCAATCTCTACTGAGATTGTTAAAAGGCTAAACTTGTAGACCACACCTCATCCACAGCCATATCATGTGGGATGGGTAAGCAACCAAGAACAAGATATTCAGGTAAATAAGCAATGTCGCTTACCTTATTCTATCAAACCATTCAAAGATGAAGTCATATGTGATGTGGCAACCTTGGATGTGTGTGATGTATTGTTGGGGCACCCATATATGTACAAGCGTCATGGTGTATATTATTTCAAACCTTGCAGTGTCATTATCAAACTGGGCAAAAAGAAGTATCAGATACTTGAAGTAAGTCCTACACAACTAGCATCTTTGATTACTGAAAAACAATGTGAACATCCAATTACTCATATTGGAACATTTGTTCTAACGAAGGATAAGAGGTCAGTTGTAGCCAATATCCATGACAAAGTGGTCACCACTACCACTCAGCAAAAACATATAAATGAAATTAGGACATCACTTTGGGATATGATGGATAACAAGCTGACAAAGTCTACTACATCCCATCCACAAACAGATGGGCAAACTAAGCACAACTACAATCATGCCCTACATGGTTCCATAGGGCATAGCCCATGTGAAATATGTCTTGGACATCAACCACTGGCTCCTATTGATGTAGCAATACTAGTCATCTCAGATGCTCCATCATCACATAAGGCAACCAAGTTTGTTGAAGAAATGTAGCAAGATCTAGAGATATTGTGGCACACTAGGCAAAAGTACAAGAAAAGGTATGATCAACATCATCTACCTCATCAATTCCATGTTGGAGAAAAGATCATTATGTCTTGGTCATGACACTAAAAAGAAAACATATTCCTCTATATTGTGCGGTTCAAGCAAGTAAACTTCCTCATCAAGGCAAGTGGTTCACTAGGGATCAAATTGAAAAAGTAGTTTCCTCAGTTGTTGCAGACCATAGATGCAATGGGGCTCATTGCCTCTCAAGGGGGAAGCAATGATTAGGTCCAAGGTCATTTGAGTGGTATTTTTGGGAAGATATAAAAAATTTAGTTTTTGGTATTTTCTACATCTTAGTAAATTGTATTTTCAGAGGCGAAAAGTTTAAATTCCAAAATAGCTAGGAGTTATGATCTTACGAAGGGGAAGATCAAAAATTTCATAATTTTGAACTTTTGTAAAAAGTTTTCACCTTCCAAGAGTTCATTTTGTTTTCCAAGGGTAATGTGACCCTTCATATTTTATGTAAGCCTATATATTTTGAATTGGAATGAATAAAAAATAGTTTTTTGGAGGCAATTCACAACTCCTAGCAAGTTTGTCTACTTGCAGAAACTCATTTCTTCTTTATTTTATTGCATTACAATACCACAGGCTCAGCGCTAGGTATTGTCCAGATCATCCACAGAGAAATGGCATTTATGCTGAAGTTCCTCCCCCACCATCCTTACAAGGATCGAGAATGAGTTGTCGAGAACAAAACAATTCATCAAGATAAATGAGATTTGAACATGGTGCTTACTCCTCTAATATGGAAAAACCTATGGAAAAACATGACAAAACTTTTGAAGACATAAGCAACAAGACAAAAAGAAATAGACAAGCAAGAGAAAGAAGGAAAAAAATAAAAGCTTTTGCCCAACAAAATGCACATCAACAAGAAAACATCCCACCTAACATTGAAACAAACCAAGAAGAGCTTAAGAATGAACAACGAGACAACAAGAACAAAATTTGGGCTATGGTACCTTATGTCCCACTTTCTTCTAACATTCGAGAGTGGGAAGATGATTTGCTTGTCAACAACCATTAGCTTAGTTGTGTCTACAGGTAAGTATTTCTAACCCTTTACCTTTGTGTTGTGTTTCCCCTATTATGTGTTATGTGTGGTTTAGGCCTCCTAGGATGATCCTTGATACTCTTGTAAGGTCAAGGATACTGGGAGATCGCCTCTATTGTGACCCTTCTATTTGTATCATCATTCTTCTATATTGTCTCTCCTCTATTTTCATTGTTGTGTGTTGTGTCCTAGGGGCATAGCGTCGCGGTTGGTGACCTGGGGGCACCTTCCTACGTGACAACCCTAGGGCACTTGATTCTCCTCTCTTGATTTATTATTTACCTTCATGTAGTGGTTCTATCTAGCTGGCAGATGACGAAAAATAAATAATATTGATACGAACCAGGTTTCCCTTCAACGAGTAAGCAAAAATAGACCTAGTCCATATGTGATGATGGGGTTGATATATATTATTCGACGCTTGGCTAGTAGAATCACTCCGTGTGATATTTTGATGTTGCTTTATCGTACTTGTAGACACCTGAAAATGGTCACAACCAACTTCATTCACTCACACATTCAACCCTAATCCACCCGCATCAGTTCATCCGATCTAATTAATTTATTTTGCTCCTTTATCATATCATAAAAATCAAATTACTCTACTATAGTTTGAAAATTAAATATTTTTTACTATAGTTGATTCCAAAAATTAAATAAATTACCATATTTATTTAATTCCCTATTTTGTGCACTTTTGATTACTTTTTGTAATCATGATTATTTTCTTCTAATCCATGTGCACATGAATTAATTTTAACTAGCAATCGCACCTTGGTGTGCAATGGGTACGCCGAAGAGTTGTGGAAGTTCAATTGTCATGTATTTAAGTGAATGATGATTGTCTTGTATCCTTATGGCCCATGTAATTATGTATCGTTGGAAGATATATCTTAAGTTGTTGAGAGCTTTGTGGTATTTAAAAAATCCCATGAACCAAAACTCATAATTCATCCACTATCACCAATTAAATAACTTTTTTTGCAGAAACATCTTTGTTGGCTGATGAATCCACAACCTTAACATTTTCTATAGTCTCTACCATCTATCAAAAATTATGGGCTTCTACTATTCAATCCTGGCATTTCATTTGATACGTGTAGGCAATGAATGCTTTTGAATGTGCAGGTTCTATTCATTCTAAGGTGCCAATAGCTGGAAAATGTCAATCCAAAAGTTCTCCATGATTTCCACTTGTACAAATGAAGGTATAGGGTAAAATGAATATGCATGATTATTTGAATCACATTTCATCACTCTAATAAATCTCTTGCCATCTATGGATCGGTGACATGGAACAACTGATTGAAAGTCACCTCTTTATTCTTTATTGTTGGATCATTGGCATGAGAAGTACCATTCATGAGGCTCTAGTGGAGGTAGATGACATGGAGCAACCCATACCAAGCTCCATTTTTTACATTGTAAAAGTACCATAACTTGATCTTTAATGTAGGGGTTTCCATTAGAATGCTTGACCATGTAGCCCCAATTCTATCACACAATAGAACACTTTTTACCACTGTGTTTATGCAATCAAGCTTCACTTTGTAATCCCATGATGTCTAATGATTTTGTGTTTTAGGAAATGTATCTTCAATTGTCATGGGTGGTAAAGATAGAATTTGGAAATAATTATTCATAGGAAGGTTATGTATGTAGCCATGTTCTCCAATTGAAATTGAAAGGTACTTTGAATCCATATATTTTAGTTCAACATCATATAGAAATAAGTATATGGTTTGTCTATACACCCTTTGGTATACTATACACATAGTAAAAGTAAAAGTATGGTGGGCCTTGCTCAAACTCTAAGATTCCACTACCAACCCACAAGGTGATTTTTTTCTAGATCGGTACCCTAAAAAAAAATTTAAAAAAAAAAATTAAACTACAAGCATTTGGTATGTGGAAGATTTATTGTAAAAACATATCGTAATACCTTGAAGTTCTTTCTTGGCCAACGGGATTTGAATGGTCAACAAAAATAGTGGATAAGTAAGCTGCAATCATATGATTTTGATATACAATGTGTTAAAGGAAAGAAGAATATAGTAGCTAATGCTCTTTCTAGAATGAAAGATAGATTACACATTTCTAGACATGAGGCACCTTGCATGAAACACAGAAGTGGCAGGAACAATTATCTTGATGTTGTGCAATGTAGCCAAAAGGGATTCCTTGCAGATTTTTTGTTTGCAAAGAATTTAAGCCTTGGTTGATATGGGGTTAGTGAGCATCTCCTATTATATATTTCTCTCCCCCCTTTCTCTCTCCACTTGTTTGTTTGTCTCTCAAACTTTTTCTCCCTCCCTCCCTCTCTATCTCTCTCTGTCACTATCACTCTCTAACTTTCTCTCTATTGTACTATCTCTATCAATCATGCTTATATAATTTTTTTTATTTAATAGAATACAAATTTTGGGACATTGATATTTTTTAAAATACATTTTCCCTTCTTTATAGGTATTTGTCAGTTTCCCATGAGGGGTGTTCCTTGGATGGGAGCCCTATTGTTTGACTAATAGTCGTGTTCCTTTTACATAGTTTTTTGCCAAAGCGAGATTGAAGACAACGGGCTCCCATGACATAGAATACATGCCATTTTTGAGGTCTTGAGCTCATTACCATGTCATCTACAAATTAAAACAAATCAAAAGTGTTTCCTTGGAAATTCTATATTTTTAGACAAATAGGAATTCTCAATCTAAAATTATAGCATGTCTAAATTTAATTTTAATCGATTTGAGCTCCAAACTATGCAAAGGTGTGAAATTATAGAAGTAATGAGGGTCACTAAGTTTGATCGAACTTTGTATCGTGTGACATCCCATGAGAGGATGCCTAGATGGTAAGCAAGATGATAACTAAACATAATTTACTGCTTATAATTGAATCAATTTTCAAAAAGACATGCATTGGATTTGGTTGCTAAGTTTGAATTTTAATTGTTAGAACATGATTAATATTATAGGCATTTGAATTTAAAATGGTAGATAATTTGTGTATGAAATCTAGGATGATGTGTTGTAAATTATAAAGTAGAAATATTTTCAAGTTTGGTACGAGAGACTTGCAACATTTTTTTTTGTGTATGTCCTATAGTAATTCGAATATGTCATGTGGATGTGAGAGAAAGTATGGGAATATGTGCCCTTGAGAGCCTATTTAGTTGAGAGGAACTTGAGTTTATGGTAGCTTAGGTACCTATTGATGGTTAGATTGACACATATAACAATGGTAGATTGAAGGTCACCTTACCTCTCCTGAAAAGACAATGATCCTAGAATCAATCACCTCCAAGGTCCTAGGAGTTGGGTCACAACTGTATTGTGCAAACTAAGTGGTCAATGTGGTCTATTTGTTAAAGGGGCCTAGTTTAACTTTGATCAAACTAGATTATATTTAATCTAGATCCCACTCTATTAATTTGTTAAAAAAGATCAAAAGGTTTAAGGGTAATGCAAGAAATGTAGTGAGTGCTTTCAAATCAATCTCTAACTAAAGAAAAGCTAAGAACTTTAATTAACTGTAATGCTAAGATTAGATGTCAACCCTATCCTTTACATTAACATTGCAAGATTATAAGGAAATTTAAATGAAAAGTAGAAGATAACATTCAACCATTGTATTACACACATAGGTTAAAATATTAATCCACAATTCACTTTTCAATATTTATCTAATGAAACACAATATTTTCTTGAAATCAATCAAAGAATCAAGAAAGAGTTTAGGCACTACACCACATATGAACAAATAAAATTGAAGAAATGAGAACTATTATATTGATTTCCTTGAAATAGTAGGTACACAACTAGCAAGTTGCTACACTTGAATTATGGTTCCTTCCTTCAAATTATCTCCTTCTAGTCTACTGAATGATAAAAACAAATGCAAAATTTAACTACACTTCAAAAATCTCTACTTCAGAAAAGGATGGCATTCGCATGCTCTGCAAGCTGAGCTAGGGCGACCATGCCCTAGCTCGTTCTCTGTGTGTTGCTCACTTCTACGTTGTGGGGGGGTTTTTTGAAGCTATCGAGGTTGTGGTGGTGGGGTTTTTTTCTTTTCTGGAGGCCTTCTTGCTGCCATTTGGGTGGCTTGTGGGTGGAAGGGTTTTGATCCTTCCCTTGGGGTCTTTTCTTTTTTCCATTTCTTGCACAAGTGTCCTGGGGGTTTACATGCCTACTGGGGATCTTGTTTTTTGCTATGCAGGGTGGGGAAACATCTGGGGCTAGCCCCAAATTGGATTTCTGATCAGCATTTGGTTCGAAGCCTTCGGCGCATGGAGTGAATATTTTTGATAATATGATGTTTTCTTCAGAGATGGAGATGAATGATCTAGGATCAGTTAGTGGTTCCCGAATAATGAAGATTAATGGGTGTTTGGAAAGATGCAAAGAGCGACCGAAGTTGATTATCCCCATGGAAATGCTTGCCGATGATTTTGAATACTATTCAAGGCACTCTTTTTATTGCAAGTTCATGGGTTTGAGAGTCTCGCTGCAATTTTTGGAATCCTGGGCTCAGCGGACTTGGATGCCAGAGGGGGAGATGGAGATTAGGCTCCTTGCAAACAACTTTTTTATGGTCTCTTTTGATTGCATGGCAGATCAGAATAAGGTCTTCGAGGGTGGCCCCTATTTTTATAACCAGGTGGGTTTGTTTATTAAGCCATGGCATGCTAGCTTCAACCCAACTAAGGCAATACCGAGTCAGATCCCAGTTTGGGTTCGGTTGCCATGGTTTCCAGTTGAGTGTTGGAGGGATGACGTGTTGCATTTGGTGGCTTCAATGCTTGGTAAACCTATTGGGTCTTCACAATAGACGTAGTACAAAAAGGTAATGACTTTTGCTCGTATCTGTGTAGAAATTGATTTAAGCAAGCCACTGCCAGATTCTATTGAAGTGAGTGTTGGATCATATACTTGGGTGCAACAGCTAGATTACAAAACCCTACCTTTCCGGTGTCATCTTTGTCATGAATATGGTCACTTGTAGTGTAGGTGCCCTAGGGCTAAGCCTGTGGTGCCCCAACCTTCTTAGCCTTCTCGTAATCCCCCTAGGGCTGATAATGGTAAGGAGCCTATTCCGGGTAATGGTAATGGAGATGATGGTTATGTCCCTGTCATGGCTCGCAATAGGAATCGGGGCCAAAAGCGGACCTTGAGGGAGAGGCAGGATGATGAAACTTTTAATAGGTTTGAGGTGCTAGATGATCTCAGCCAGGAGGAAGTGAATCCGGGGTTGTTGAACTTCGATCAGGGAACTTTGGGTACAGGACAGGATGGGTCACCATTGGAGGCCATGCAGGTTGTGCAAGAGATTGGGGTTGGGCAGATGGATATGGATCAACAATTGATTGTCCAGACTGAACAAGAATCTTCTATTGGAGCTTCAAAGAGTGGTGGAGGTGGTTCCCCATTGCCCCTGAAACAAGGCAAGGATGTGGGGAAGAGCTCTTTGGCCTCCTCTCATTTGGGCATTCAGCAAAATGAACTGAAGAAAGGGGTTGGTGACAGGACTTGCAAGCTGGGAAGGAAAAAGGATCTAGAGAAGATTAAATTAAATGGGGAAACTTTGGTGGAGTCAGGGTCAGTCAAGACTCTGGATTCACATTTGTCATGCCCCCAGAAATGATTGTTCTCTCATGGAATGTAAGGCGCTTGAACAGTGGCCCTCGACAAAAAGTTGTTCGTGATTTGGTTAGGAATCATTCTCCGGATGTTCTTTTTCTTTAGGAGACTAAATTATCTATAGATAATATGTTGGCCATGTCTCCTAAGTTGTGGAAATATGGTGAATGCCAATGTATGGGGGCTCTTGGTGCTTCCAGAGGGGTGGCTTGCTTTTGGAACCCTCAGAAGATTTTCCCTCTCTGGTGGATGTCCTCTAGATCCTCTATATCCCTAGTCACCTCTTGGTATGAGACTGGTGAGTGTATTCTCCTCTCTAATGTGTATGCTCCTGTTGAGTTTCTGGGTAAACAACTTCTATGGTCCCATCTTCATTTTGTTTGTAGCTTAGCTCCTTACCATCTGTGGGTTATGGCTGGCGATTTTAATGCTATTGTGGAGTTGTCTGAGAAAAGAGGTGGTATTCCTAGGTTGGAGCCTTCTGCTCTGTTATTCAGAGACAGCATTTATGAATTAAATCTTATCAATGTTCTGCCAAGTATTGGTCGCTTCACTTGGAATAATAGGAGAATTCGTGAGAGTTGTGTTGCTGAGAGGCTAGATCGATTCTTGGTTTCTTGTTATTGGTTTGGAGACTTATGGTCCACTCGATCTAAAATTATTGATTGGAGAGGATCTGATCATTGGCCTATTAAGCTTAGTATTATCTCTGCTCAGGGGCCTCGTTCTCCCTCATTCAAGTTCCAACTTATGTGGTTACGGGATCCTACTCTTCATGAACATGTGGCTGAGTGGTGGCGGATTGGTAGACCAACTTTTGGTATGGCAATGTACACATTCTCCAAGCTTCTTCAGTTTGTCAAATATCAGCTTAAAAGGTGGAATCGGTGATGTTTTGGTAATATCTTTCATGCTAAGGTTGTTGCCCAGGAGGAGTTGAATAATATTACGCAGTTGATTCGTGAGAATGGGGCCTCTGAGGTTCTTCTAAGGGAGGAGGCTAAGACTTTGAAAGTGGTTGAGGAATTTGAATTGAGGGAAGAAATCTATTGGAAGCAAAAGGCCCAGGTTGAATGGTTATAGGAAGGTGATAAAAACACTGCCTTCTTCTTCAATTCTGTGAAGGATAGGAGGCATGGTAATTCCATTCCTATTCTGGTGAATGATAGGGGTGAACGTCTTGCCTCGTTTCAGGAAATCTCTGCTTAGGCATCTCAGTATTTTGCTACTTTATTTAGGGAGGATTCACGAGGGGGCTCTGTTGAGGAAGCACAGGGTCTTTCTTGTATTCCTTAGTTGGTCTCTAGGGAGGTGAATGAGTATTTGATGAAAGATATCTCTCTTGATGAGTTGGAGGGGATTGTGTTTCAGATGAAGAAGGGTAAAGCTCCTGGTCCTGATGGTTTCCCGATTGAATTTTTTAGGAATTCTGGGATATCATAAAGTTGGATCTTCTGGCGGTTGTCCTTGAGTCCCAGAGGAATAAACAGATGCTTCGTGCTCTGAATTCCACTTTCCTTGCTCTCATACCCAAGTGTGAAGGGGCTGATAGGTTATCTCAGTTCTGGCCTATCTCTCTTTGCAATGTGGCTTATAAAATTATTTCTAAGTTATTGGTTGAGAGATTGAAGAAGTGGCTTAAAGTGCTGATTTCAGAGGAACAGAGTGGATTTGTGGCGAGTCAACAGATTCTTGACAAGGTTGTCATTGCTACAGAGACCATCCACTCCATGGACAACTCCCACGAGAAGGCTATGTTTATTAAGCTGGATATGGCTAAGGCTTATGACAGGGTTAAATGGTCTTTTTTGTAGAAGATCCTTGTTTCTTTTGGTTTTGGTGAGGAGTGGATCTAATGGGTCATGAGCTGTGTCACATCTGTTTCCTTCTCAGTTTTGATAAATGGAGATCATTCTGAACTTTTTGGTGCCTCAAGGGGTTTGCACCAAAGGGATCCTCTTTCTCCGTATCTTTTTCTGCTTCTTGTGGAAGGCCTTGGACGTTTGTTGAAAAGACGGGTGGAGCTTGGCATCCATTCAGGGTTGGCGATGGGGTGGAGACTTGCCTTCGCAATCTCATTTGTAGTTTGTTGATGATACTGCCCTGATGGGGATGGCTACTATTAGGGGAAGCTACTAACTTGAGGTAGGTGTTGGACATATATCTTGTTGCTTCAGGACAATTGATTAATGAGGAGAAGTCTTCCATATTCTTCTTCAATACGCCGACCCCCATTCAGAGAAGAATTGCTAATATCTTGAGGTTTCAGATAGGGGTTCTCCCTTTGATGTATCTGGGTTTCCCAATTTCTGTTCGCCATCTTCCCAAGGGTTCTTGGCAGAATATTATTGATAAGCTCCATGCAAAAGTTAATCATTGGACCCACAGATGGTTTTCTTTTGCAGGGCGGGTTCAACTTCTCAAGTCGGTGGTGCAGGCTCTCCCTACCTACAGATGTATGCTTCAGGTGGCTCTGATGGGTTTTCTAAGGGAGTTGGATTCTCTTGAAAGGCAGTTCTTATGGGCAGGAAGTTTGTCATCCTCCAAGTGGAGCTTGGTTAGGTGGGATGTTGTGTGCAGCCCAAAGCAATTTGGTGGTCTTGGTCTTCGACAGTCTGCGTTATCCGAAGTGGATGTGGCTGCTAAGCTATTTTGGAGATGGTGTGTGGAACAGGATCAGCCGTGGGCCAGGATATTATCTCATAAGTATTTCCTGGGGATTCCACGGTAGGATCTCCCTCGTTACCCTCTTGAGGGGAAAGGTTCAGTGATTTGGAATACTCTTCAGAAGGGTGCAAAGCTTATCAAGGAAGGTTTATTTTGGATTTGTAGACAGGGAACTTGAAAGCTCTCTTTTGGTCAGATTCTTGGGATGGATTCCCTCTACTTACTTATCAGTTCCCCAACCTACTTCCTTTGTGCCAAAGATTTCACGAGGCTGGCTGGGCTAGGGTGAGTGACTTCAAGTCTGTTGCTTCTTTTGGTCAGTTGGAGGTAGCTCATTGGAAGGATCTCGTAGTGTGGCCAGATTTGGGACTTGTGGAAGAAAGTGCAGAGATTCACAAGATTCTTCATAGTAGGAGTTGTAGTTCTCTTCTGGAAGAGGATATTCTTGCTTGGACCCATAATCCTAAGGGGGTTTACTCTGTTGCTTCTGGTTATCAGGTGTTATTGGCGTCAAAAGTTAACTGGGGTAGAGGTTCATTGGTGGAAAAGGGTGTGGAATAAACTCTCGTGGCCTAAATGCAACTGCTTTGTTTGGACTTTGGCTTGGAATAGGTGCTTGACCTGGGATAACATTCGTAAATGGGGATTTCAGGACCTTCAATTTATGTTTTGTGTGGGGGAGCGGAAGAGGATTCTTTGCATTTGTTCTTCCGGTGCCCCTTTGTTGTGCAGCTTTGGCATTGGTGGTGGGAGGTGTGGAAGCTTCCTTGTATTCATGCATGCTCTTTGGTTGAATTCTAGGATAGTATGGAAGACCTCCTTCTATGGCTTCCTTTTTGTAGGAAGTTTGGTTCGTGGCCCTACCTTTCTGCTTTGGCAGATTTGGCTGGAGCGGAACCACTGAATTTTTTGTGATCAGAAAGTTGGGTGGGTCGGCAAGTTTGGATGCGTATGCTAGGAATGGTGCATGAGTCAGTTTTAGCTAAATGTGATGTGGTTTTCCCCTTGGAGAGAGGTGATGTTGAGTTGGTGGTCAGACTGGGTCTTCAGAAATTCATTCTTCTTTTGTCAGTTCCTGGAACTGTAGGCATGGGAAAAAGAGGGTTCAATGGGTTGGAAGGTGGTTACCTCCTCCCAATGGATTTGTAAAGATCAATATTGATGGTTCTTCTAGGGGAAATCCTGGTCCTGCTGGAATTGGTGGGGTTGGCAAGGACTCAGCTGGGTCGGTGATTTTTCTAGTCTCTATACATGAGGGGGTGAAGACTGTTAACTTCATGGAGGGTCTGGCAATTCTTTCATGCTATTGAGAGGGCCCTTGCTTTGGGATGGAGAAAGGTTATATGTGAAACTGATTCACAGATATTGATTAATCTCTTGAAGATGAGCGAAAGATATTTGATATAAATTGGCAGTTGGCTTCAGTGGTTCAGCGGATTCTTCAGGTTTAGTTCTCGGATGGAGGAAGCATCCTCTGTGCACATCCCGAGGGAGTGGAATCATGCTGCTGACTGCTTGGCCAAATGGGCCTCTGAGCATGACAGTGGTTGAAAGGTTGAGGATTGGGATGAGGTTAACCCTGAGCTACATCTGGATTTAGACCGGTTCTTGGAGGAGAATAGGAGGATACATGGGGATAGTTGATGTTGTTTTTTGCTGTGGGGTTTTCACCTTGTTTTCTAGGGCTGGGTCCCTTGGATAATATTGTAATGCTCTTTTTTGATTTCTAATAAAGTTTTTACCCCTTTGTTTTTTACAAAAAAAAAAAAAATCTCTGCTTCATCTAATTCTCTAACTAAATTCTCTAGATCTTTCACAAAATAGGCATTAGCCTTTTATAGAGGTCCAAGGACCTAAAACCTTATATAGAGTCCAAGGACCTTTTAGAACAAGCAGTTAACTATTTTCAAGATATACATGTAATATTCTATTTTCGCTTCTTTTCATGTGAACTGGAGAATTGGAATAGTCTTTTACAAATTTAGACCTAAACCATGTAAATTTCCTATCTAAGACATGTAAAAATACACCTCATTCAAAATTATGGGCCACTTTATAATTTCAGTGGGACCCCCTTTTACAACACCTGAAAGAATAAATTAAATATGAATTAAATTTTCTCCATGCAAAAAAATAGGAATCGGTTTGAAGTCCCCAAAATAGAAGACCCCTTGGCATCCTGTCTTTATTTGTAACTTGCAAAGTCCTACCAAGCATTTATCTAGGGCAATTTTCATTAGTTCCATCCAGCCATTTCAATCTGAATATACTTTCTTCAAAAATCCTTTGAGTAAAATCTATTTGGTTTTTCCAACAATTGAACATCCTTTTCTATTACCCTAAAATTGGACTTGGTCTCCATGCAATTGTCTTGAGTAGCCTTATCAAAATCTAAGGCACCATTTAGTTCTTCCATTTTCTTCCTCAAGGCTTCCTTTATTATTGCTAATGTATACAATCTAGGCTTATCTTCCAAGTACAATTCAAGACATATTAACATCTTCTACAAATTCTTCAAAATTCCCCAGAGCTTGATACATATCCTTCTAAACCTTCAAATCCTAGGTTTGTACTCTATCATTATATCTATCCTAAAATTAAGTATATTAATGCATTTACTTGCAAAACTTGGTTCTTCATCATACAAAATACTCCCTAAACTGAGAACAAACTCATAAATGATGACAGTTTCATGACAGTCCTACTATCTAAAACTTACAATGAAGTTCACTCCTTTGATGATTGCAGTTCTCCTCTTTTGTTAATTGATTTGGTTAGGCACACCCTTCACTTCCTTTTTGTCACAAAAATATCTTCAAGATGAATCCAGATAGAATCTATCACTTTTGATCTTTCTCTTTCAGTCACACATCATAATGCAATATACATCTCTTTGTCTCCCTCTTTATCTATCTGTTTCTCTTTATCTCTCTTCACTTCTATCCTCATCTCTTTCTATCCCTCTATCTATATCCATGCTTCTTTCTTACCATATTTATCTCTTTATCTCCCTCTCTATCTGTCCATTTGTCTTTATCTCTCTTCACTTCTATCTTCATCTCTCTATCCCTCTGTCTCTATCTCTCCTTTCATCCTCTCTCTCTCACTCTCTCTTTCTCTCTCTGCTCTCTTTATTTATCTCTGTATAGGTTTTCTCTTTTGCTCTATCTCTTTCTCTCTTCCTCTCTATCTTTCTACCTCTTTTTCTCTATCTTCCTCTCTCTTTTCATAGTAGTTAGTTAGTTAGTGTCAAAAATTATATTAATATTTAGTCCATAATAATTTGTTTATCTTATGTTCTAATTATCTTATGTTCTAAATAATTTTTTAAAATCAAACTAAATATTAATCAAATTGAATAATATTATTTACATTAATATATTTTAAATTAATAATATTGTTTATCTTACATTCTAAATATTTTGTTAAAATCAAACTGAATATGAATTAAAATGAAATAATATTGTTTAATTTAATTATATATTTGTTTTATATATAAAATCGATACTATAATTATATTTATTAATATAATTATATTTTAAATTAATATAAATATAATATAACAATATATAAAAAATATATTTTTACTATTATATTATATTTAAAATAATAATATAATACACAATAATAAATATAATTATAATTTTGAATTTATATATAAAATAAATATATAATTTATTACAAATTCGATTATATCTCTTCTTCACATCTCTCTACCTATCCAACATTTGAATTACAATATTATTGTTGCATATATAATTTTGTGTAGTTTAATTATTATTTTTCTATTCTACACAAATTAATCACAAATAGAGGTGGAAATCTATTATTTGATATACATAGAGTATACTCTATAAAATAGATGCATTAGATTACAAAATGTTCCTATTATATATCTATATCTTATAATCTTTTGAAGGATTCTTTTGTAACACCTTGTGTGTTGTTTTGAATTCAACCACCATTACCCTTTTTTACTTTTAAGTTGATCTTGATATTTTGTTATACGAGACTTGCACACTCATGTAGAGATTGTTTTTGTTCATTCTTAACCTCTTTAGTCTTGAAGTTTTCCATGAAAGAATTGATCATTTTTTCTAATTGAAAAGCTCATTCATAATATTCACAACCTAGTCCAAGACCTTATTGGCTTCTTCCAAAAATTGAGAAATCTATTGGTTAATGGCATTTGACCTTTCTCTTTATTTGTTGCAAAGAGATCAACCACTTGTTTTTTCATCAAGACCAGAGTATTTTAAGACATTGCTTGCTATTGAGAAGTGGGAGTGAGGAGCTTCTTAATAAATGTCTTCATTTGATCTAGCTATAGCTTTAGTTCTTCTTTTGTTTGCTGTCTTTGTGAACTCAGGAGACAACTGAATCCACTGCAAACCCTAATGAAGCAATCTCTTTCACACCTAGTCTTCTTTACCAAATTCACCCTGGATATTTGATAGTCAAAGATAGAGATATCTATGTCATCCTTGTCTACTAGGAGTGGCTATTTCTGCGATTCTTTCCCCCAGTTTATTTGTTCTAATGGTTGAAATGCTCTTGATTTCTTTGGAGTTCTCCCCTTTTCCGCTTGTACTATCATGGCTTGTAGACTTAGTGGCTTCACCACTACTTTTTGTCTTTTCTCCAAGTCTATCTTTAGCCATGGAGGGACAATAGGGTCATCTTGTGAATCTTGATCTCCTTCTTGTTTAAATTATTTCTCTTTATCCTACTCTTCTTGATCAAGGGCTTCTTGGTCTAAGATTTCCTCTTCTGGATTTTGTTCAAGTTTTCGAGGAATTTACTTAGTAATTTCTTCTTGTTTATGTAAATCTTTCTCTTCAATGAAGGTATATCAATAAATCATGTCTCCTTCTCAATAGTATTGATTAACTCCTCTTGCTCTCCAAGAGTTACGACTTCCTCTTCTCTATCCTCTGTTAGCATTCGTTCTTGATGGTGTGGTTCTTCCATAGAGACAGGCTTATCCTGATCCATAGGATCATGTACATCTTCTTCTTCATGTACATATTATATTATGATTTCTTCTTAGGTATGCTCTTGTGTCATATATTTATCCTTATCTACCTCCATTTGATCAGCTTCTTCCTCAGTAGCTATTTTCTTCTTGTAGATTATTTTTATGGATCAAAACTTGTTCATTGATCTCTTTCTAATCAATTTCTTGCTCAAGATCCAAATTTTCAACTAGTGGTTCTTGTGAATCTTGAAGATTTTCTTGATGTTCTTTTGCCTCTTCTGGCTCTAGGATTTCTTGTTCTTGGTCATGCTTTGGAGGAGAGTACCATGATTTTCTATAAAATCTTCAGGGATATCGATGATAGGGAAGTTGGTGTAGGATGCATTATTTGGACTTCTTCATCCACTACCTTTTCAACCTTTTCTTCTTGGGGTGCCCCTACTACTATTTCCACTTGAGTTAATGGAGAAGGTGTAGCTGCATGCATTGGTGGTTTGGTTGTCTCTTTCATAAATTCTTGAGAAACTTGTTCTTTTCTTCTCCTTGACTTGAAATTGACCGAATGTTGTCCTTGTTGATAAGACTTGCGCCCATAGGGGTCACACCTAAAACAGCTATACCTCTACCTCTACAACATCATAGGTAATCTTTGCTCTTCTATAAGCTTCTTGAACTTGTACTACTACTTTCTCTGGGGTGGCAATGTCAATAGATCCTCTCATTCTAGCTGTGCTAGGATCTTTCTTACCTTTCTAATATAATCTAGTTCCAAAGGAAGCTCGCTCTTCAATCTTGGTCTTTTATATCTTTCTTTCATTTTCCCTTGGTCTTGCCCAATTGAGCAATTCTTGCATCTATCCAAGAATGGCTGAAATCTAAAACCGATTGGATAATGGAATCTATGCACAAATTCTCCTTTAGAGACTAATTTATTCTCGGCAAGGGTTCATTATCAACTCTTTTGATCTCATATTTTGGATTGAGTACATCGCCATCATTTGACAATTCTTCAGGGACATCGTACCTAATTATTAAGGCTCTCATTTGGTAGGCAGAAAGCCTACAAAAGCTTTTCTTTCTAGCTTCAAAGTCATCTAACAATTTGCCCACAAGTCTTTTAAAGTTTATTCATGGTCAACTACAGTACCATGCAACTTCTTAATTCTTCCATTTGGGTCAAATTTTGACCTAGGCTCATAAACCTTCAAGTTTACGGCTCGTAACTCCTCATCTCCAGACTTGGTAGCATTGATGGAGGGACATGAGTAGAATCTCAAAATCAAAAGGAAAGTGTACACCTGACTTGTGCTTACTTTGAAATTTCATATATAGAAGTTGTTTTGCATCATTTGGGTATACCACTAGATTATGTTGTATTTGCAAAAAAATGTAAAGGAAAACAAGATTATTCTAAAAAAATTGGGTGGAAAAAACCTGTCAAAAGGATAAATTGATTGACTTGGAAGATGTGTAGAATTTGACAAAATAAAGACTTGATGAAATGTTTAATTCAATGGAATCCCCTATAGTAATTTGACAGCCAACAACATGAACAATTGATTTATATAAGCTCTTTTCCTATGCTTTACTAATGAAATTTTGGTGTGTGGATCAATAGGATAACGAGATTAGGATTTTGGATGAGGTGAATTATGTCATGTTGTGTGACCTAGTTCATAAATTGGGTCATGAGATTCAAGTTAGAAGTAATTTGATGTAGAGGGTGTTAAGCCTTGGTGGATATGGGGTTAGTCAGCATCTTGTCTCATGTATGTTCAAAATGCCATTGTCATGAATGGATAACCATTGTTGATTTTCTTTCCACTCCTTTGTATGTGACTTTTTAATGCAGTCTCTTGTGGCATGCAATCCCTC